>CM038681.1:241590558-242190558 GCA_021605205.1 Aegilops longissima
ATTTCCTTGTAGTATTCTTCAACACTCTTTGTTCCTTGCTTGAGGAGTTGGAGTTTCTTGAAGAGGTCGCGGTTGTAGTAGGTTGGCATAAAACATGCTCTCATGACATCCTTCATTTGAGCCCAAGTGGTGATTGGAGGTTCACCTCTTGCTTGTCGGCGTTCAAGGATTTGTTCCCACCATATGAGAACATAGTCTTGGAACTCAAGTGATGCCATAGCGATCTTCTTCTCTTCGTCATAGTTGTGCAAACGAAAGATTTTGTCGACCTTCAATGCCCATGAGAGGTACTCTTCGGGGTCATTGCTTCCATTGAACTTGGGCATGGTGAATTTGAGCTTTCCATAGCGTTGCTCTTCATTGTGTTGTTGGCGATGGTGATGATGACGCCCTTGACGTGGATTGCAATCATCTTCATGTTGCTCTTGGTGTGGAGGAAGTCCATGATCAACTTGCTCTTGTTGAACTTGAGGTTGAGGTGGAGCTTGACGAGCTTGTGGAGGAGCTTGAGGAGCTTGACGTTGCACATGTTGTTGTTAGTTCCTCTCTTGTATTTCTTCTCGAAGGGCTTCCTCTTGATTGTGCCGTTCGCGGTTGCGGTTGGCGATAACTCGACTTGATTCTTGAAGGGCACGTTGCGCCTCAAGAGCTTGCGCTTCTCGTTGTTGTTGTTGAAGACGGTGCGCCTCGACGTCTTGTTCTTCCTGATGTAGACGCGCTCATTCTTCCTCTTGGCGTCGTAGTCGTTGTCGTTCTTGAGCTTGGGCAAAAGCGGCTTGGTTTGATTGAGGACGAGGGACTTGCTCATCGACTCGTTCTTGTGAATGCTTCTCATGTAGCGGGTTGCGAGATGCATGACGGTATTGACGCGCGGCTCGTCGAAGAGTGTTCGATGACGGTGTACTTGAGTCGTAGAAGGTGTCGTCGGAGTGTCGACTCGAGTGGCTCCGTCTTGAGGATGAGGAAGTGGAATGATGCCGGTTCATCATCACGGCACGGATCTCGTACATTCTTGCATCATCTCTTGCTTGTGAGCGTCAAACTTGTTGTCGAAGTAGTCTCTTGTACGTTGCTCGAAGAGTCGCAAGTCGGTGGCGAGGTTGTCGATGCGGTTGCTCATTGCTTGTTGCTCTTGGTGCAACGCTTGTTGTGCACCAAAGAGGTGGCTCTTGGTGACGTATGAAGACATGTCGTCGTCTTGCTCGAGGAAGAGTGGGTTGGTAGAAGTACTTGGCCTATCCATCATTCCAAGAAAAAATGTGAGTGGTAGAAGGAGAAGAACTTATACCAGTGTACCTTTGACCGATGTTGATGATGAATCAAGTTCACTCAAATGCGGACAATGAAATAGCACTATTGGTACCAATCCTTGTCGGTTCTCAAACCTACACAAATAAAAGCTTATGGTGGAGCTTGGTGAGGATGGTGGCACAAAATTTGATGCAATTGTAAGTGAGCGTCAATAATGTTGGAAAAGGTTCACAAATTTGCAAATGCAACAAGTAGACCAAGAAAATAATGGTACACGAAACACACACGCAAATAGATAAGTGGGATTGTGCAAACCAAAAGTGAGCCAAGATGTGGAATCCACGAAAATGCTCTTGTTGCACAATACTAGAGAGCGCTAGCACGATTGCACAATAGGCGGATCTGGAACTTGTGCACAACCTACTAGGCAAAAATGCAACTATCTCTATCCCACGTATGCTATATGTATGGTATTTCGGTGCTATGATCCAAGATGATCCAATATGACAATCTTAATGTAGTATGATGCTATGGTTCTTGCTCATAAGCTCTTTGCTTATCTTTCCTCTTTGCTTAAAAGCTTGGGTGGCTCTTTCTCTTTTGAGCTCTTTTCTCATGCAAAACTTCACGAACCAAGATAACAATTGTGTATGCGATGACAACTTTGTGACACACAAATGGATCCCAAGATATGCACCACGGTGGTATGGTATGTATGCTATGGAGTATGATCACTAATGTGCACAAGTCACGTTACCGGCAATACTCAATGGCTTGTCTCGATGGGTAATCTACGCAAAAGTAAGGCCATGTGGTTATCAATGCAATGGCAAAGAATGACAAAGATGTCGTCGAAGTTACCGTCCTTGTCGATGATGAGACCCTTGTGAAGATGAGCCATGGGGATGATGATGTCGCACCGTACCTAGATAGCCGAAACACAATAGGACACGGGAACCATAACTCAAAATCTCAAGGACTAAAATGTGTCAACAATCGTCATAGGAGGTATTGTGGAGGATGGTGGTGTATGCGGTTTTGGAAGATGTGGTGGAAGGTGGGGTGGTGTTGGTGGCTGCACTGAACAATTTCAGTTTCGTCAAGGTTCCACGGACGTCCGGTTTTTCCGGTCGTCCGGTCGCCGGACGTCTGGCAGGGTCCGATCGTCCGTAAATTTGAATCGGGATAGGGGTTCCGGTCGTCCGGAAAGGTCGGACATCCGGTGGCGGGGGTCAACGCGGGATGGACTTGGTGATTTTGAGGTGGAAGAAGGTGGTGGGGTCTAAATTGAGCGGATTGATGGATGGAAAAGGGTGGGGAGGGTGGGGAAAGCTAGATCCACACGTAGCAACTCAAATCCATGGACCAAATCCAACAAAATCTCTAACTCACCAACAAATCACAAAAAAAAATTTGGGGCTATTTTTGCTGGGGAATTTTCGGATTTAGGACAAAAATAACAAAATCAAGCTAGAAAACACGGGGTAGGGGCTCCAAAAACGTGATCAGCGTGGCTCATGATACCAAGATGATGTAGGGCGGAGCCCTAGTCGGAGATCTTTCACGTTTGGAGGGGATCCTACGGGGAGAACACAACGAACGAGCGGAAGAACACAAGGAAAAACACACAAGAGAAACACTAAACCGACAAGTATCAATCACACAAGGGCTAGATCACCGAACACATAAGGTAGCACAAGGTTCAAAAACAACAAAGGAAAAGATACACGAGTAGCCATTCTTCTCCGTGAGGAGGTCTTGATGGGGGCCGCCCTAGAGGGGGTCTTGAATCCGCTTGGGGGATCTTCTCCGAAGAGGTCCTGAGCTCCGAGGAGAAGGTAATCAAGTGGATGAGCAAAGCTCTCACACAAATATGAGCTAATCCTTTGCTAACCCTGACTAGGAGGTGGGAGAGGTCTATTTATAGTCTTAGTGCAAATGGGGGCAAAGTGAAGGGGTACATGGGCCTCAGGCCCGAACACTGTGCGCAGACAGGTACCGGACGTCCACTGGGGGCCGGTCGTCCAGTGGCTCAGGAGGGACCGGTCGTCCGGTGTCGTCGGACGTCCGCTGGATCCGTTCGGTGAAGGAGGCGCCGGACGTCCGGTATCTTCGGTCTTCCGCTAATTTCCATTCTGTTAGGGAGGGCACGTCCGGTGACGTCGGTCGTCCGCTCGCTGGAGAGTGTGGCCGGTCGTCCGGTTCGGGCCGGACGTCCGCTCGCTGGGGCCTGCGTTGGCTGGGACTTGGCAGCTGGGGCTTCAGGCGCTGGACGTCCGTTCCCGACCGGTCGTCCGGTGGCTGGAGTTTTCTCCGGTAGATCTTCTTCTTGTCCTTCGCGGTTGGTAGCCTTGCCGTCTTGTCCGATGGATGTAGATGTACCATGGCTTTCCTCCAAGTACCTAAGCACACATAGTGTTTCCGTTTAAGGTAGTAGCCAAGTATCATGATTAGGAAGAGGGAGTTCGGAGAGGAGCAATTTCACCTTATCTTCAATAGCCTTAGCTCAAGCTCGAGTCATGGGTCCACGTGGTGTTGAGGAAGATGTAGGTGCGTCCATGGGGATGAGTGAGGGATGCTCCGCATCAAGTAGGGTATTAAACCACAACGGTGGCCCGAACCAGTATAAACCTCGTGTCTTTCTGTGTTGCGAGTTCGTCGAGTTTGTCTGCGAGATCTTAGCGAGCTAGGGCGTAGATCGGTAGGAGGGCAAGACTTTGCGCGCACCCCATTGTTTGAACCTTAAGGGTTTGCTGGAACCCCACATCCGACATTTGGCGCGCCAGGTAGGGGTGCGCCGTAGCCTCCCTTGCACCGATCAGTCGCTCCGTCGCTCCGTCGTCTCCATGGCGGATGCTTGCCATGGTCGGGCTGAGCGTCGGGCTGCCCTCATCGCCTGCGTCGCTCAGACGGCCCCCGTCGGCGGGCCACCTCGTCGGTCTCCGTCTCCCGCCACCAACGCTGCCAACGGCCCCGCAGGGAATGAGCAGCAGGCATCCTCGTTGCACCCTTCGGTGTGGCAGGACGGCCGCACCGCCACTCCATCACTGACCCCTGTCGGCTCTTCGTCTCACGCGCATCGCGCTCCCATGGAGGCGCGGGCCGTGCTCCTCGTGGCGAATGAACTCTAACGCTACCGCCCAGTAGACGACCTCTACGGGGAGTGGCTCGACCGCGTCGCCGAGCTCGTCCGCGCCGCAGGGGGCTCTCCGGCGCCGTCCCTCTCTCTGCCTCCCCCTCAACCAGCCATGGGCAGCGAGACCCATGGCACGCCTCTGCCACCTATGCCTCAAGACGGTGCCTCTGCACCAAGGCGCGTGGCCCCGTGGCATGATCCACCGCGCCCGGTGCCCGCGTGCAAGGAGAGAAGCTGCCAAGAAATCCCGCGGCCGCGAGAAGCTGCACCTGCGCTTCCCGCGCCGCCTCGTCAAGACCGCGCACCGCCCGCGGCGGTGCCGCGTGGGCCTCGCCAAGGCCAAGCTCCACCTCCGAAGCGGGCCCCGGCAACCACAACCGGCTGCCACGCCTTCACCCCCGAGCTGCGTAGCGTCGCCTGGTCAGGCAAGTTCAAGCCGGATCTACCTGCTTGCTATGACGGCACCGCCGACCCCGCGGAGTTCCTGCAGCTCTATGAGCTGAGCATCAAAGCGGCCAATGGCAATGAAAAAGTCATGGCGAACTGGTTTCCCATGGCTCTCAAGGATGGAGCCCGCTCCTGGCTCCTGAACCTGCAGCATGGCTCGATCTCCTCCTTGGACGAAATGCGCGACCGCTTCGTCGCCAACTTCCAAGGCACCCGCGACCGCCCGCCGGCTGCGGGTGATCTATGCCGCATCAAGAAACAACCAGGAGAGACCCTCCAGAAGTACATCTAGCGCTTCAACAACACTCGCCTCAAGATCCCCAAGGTGACAGATGAGGCCATCATCTCTGCGTTCTCCGACGGCGTCCATGACGTCAAGATGAAGGAAGAGCTCGCTATCCACGAGGAACTCTGCACCTCCCAGGAGCTGTTCAACCTGACAACCAAGTGCGCAAGAGTTGAGGAGGGGCGTCTCTCTCTCTTAGAGCTGCCAGCCGTGGGTGCAGAGGAGAAGAAAGCCAAGGCCAAGGACGTGCAGCGCAAGGAGGCAGCTGTGCTCGCGGCGGAGCCCGACACCAAGCGGGGTCGGGATCAGCCCGAGTCTTCCAAGAACAGCCGACCGTTCTGTGCCTTCCACAACCTGAACACCCACAACACCAGCGACTGTCAAGAGCTCAGAGCCATACGAGAAGGACGCTTGGCGGCGCTTGGCGCAGCGATCGGGCTCTGACGCGGAGGAGGACGTGGAGGCGGACGCTGGGACGACCATGGCCCACGCCAGGAATGGCGCAACAGGCCTCGCGAGGCCCGCTGGCAGGACCAACCTCGCGAGGGCGCCTGGAGGGATGAGCCTCGTGAGGATCACCCCCAAGGCAACACCGGTCTTCCCCCAGTGCCGCCACCAAGAAGGAACGACGAGCACCACTAGGACGAGGGGGCTGGGGGCTTCCAGGAGCCGCGCACAGTCGCTGTCGGATTTCGGGTTCCGGCAGACCCTTGAGGTTCAAACACTGGGGTGCGCGCGGAGATCCAACCCTCCACCGTCTCGCACCACGCCGAATCGCTGAGACCTAAACTACTAAACGGAACAACACAAGAGACACGAGATTTATACTAGTTCGGGCCACCATTGTGGTGTAATACCCTACTCCAGTGTGTGGTGTGGTGGATTGCCTCTTGGGATGATGAGGAACAATACAAGGAAGAACAGCCTCGCGAGGGTCTGTTCTTGGCAGTGCGATGAACTGCTAGGTGGAGTTGATCGCTCTAGCTACTTGGTTTCTTGATGAGGATTGGATCCCCCACCACAGGGGTGGCTACTCCTATTTATAGGCGAAGGCCCTGGGCCTCTTCCCAAATATTGAGCGGGAAGGGCGCCAACAATTGGCCATTTTGAAGGGGAACAGCGGGTACACTTATCCTGGCTAAAGTTGCTCCTCGCCTGCCAAAGGCTCTGGTGATGACGCCTGCTTGGGCTCCACGATGACTCCCTTCCAGCCGTTGGGCTGGTCTTGCTCTTGCTGCACCGAAATGGATGCCTTTGCTTGATACTCTTGCCTGCGCTTGCTCCCTTTGCACCAAAGGGGAAAGGAGGACACTGCGCGGGCTGGCGCCCGACTTGCGCCCTTGGTCATCATGGCTTGCGTCATGGGCACCTCGCGAGGTACCCTGCCTTGAACTCTCCGCCTCCTCATGAGCCAGCCTGACGAGGCCGTGCCTGAGGAAGCTCCTTGTCGTCCGCCCCAACGAGGCTTGGCCCCTCGCGAGGTCTTGAGCTTGCATTGATGAAGATGGGCCGTCTTGGGCCTCCTTGAGCCACGCCCAGCCGCAGTAAACAAGTCTGGGACCCCGTTCCCGGAACGCCGACAGAGCCCAGGCCTGGCGCGCCGAACTTGGCTGGCGAGAAAGGCGAAAGGGCAAGTCGCGAAGCGTCGTGGGCCCTAACAGCTCTGACCCTTAGGCGACGCGTGGCGGTTGATTGGACGTGTGCGCACAGCTTCCCCATGATGCCTCGGTAACCACCCGGATTCGACAAGTCCCTGCATGCAGAGTCGGTCATGATTACCGGTGATCATGGAGGCCGACGGTTGGCCTTCGCCGGCTATAAGTACGGAACGGCGCGCCCTTCCAGTCTATCCTTTCTTGTCTCTCCTTCTTCTCCATGGCTCCACCAAGGAAGTTCTCGGCGCGAGAGAAGGGAAGGGCCGTCAGTCGAGTCTTCCTCTCCTCCGCCTAAGCATGGTCGAGTCGCCCTCAAGCATCCCGTGGCCTCCACGGCGGTCCCCATGATGCGTGGGGAGGCTCTCAACATGGTGACGAGCGGCTAGCCATGGTCGGGCGTGCCCGCCGCGCGTCCCCGAGGCCGCCTCCATCTGTTGAAGCGCTGCCGGAGTTCATGGTGAGGCGGAGGAGCCGTCCGGCGTCCGGCTTCAGCTCGCGCTTCCTCTGGGTGAGCTCCAGTGGCGCTCTGGGTGGCCTCGGCTCCAGGCGGATGGCTGCTGCAGCCGGGCCGTGGGCTTCTCTCGAGGTCTCGCCACTGGGGAACCTGTTCTGACTTCTGGTGGGGCAGGCGTTAAACTGCTGCGTGGTCTTCGCCCGGTGCTCCCTGCACTTCAAGTGCTGACGGCGACGCCACCCTCTCGTGAGGGTGTTCGGGAAGATGGTCGCCGCATGGGGTGCTGCCACGACGGCGGCGACGCGGCCGAGGACTCAACCCCGGCGTGGATGAAGAGGGCAGCACGGGTGGTGGCGATGCCGTGACTCCTCACGCTTCACCAGCTCTTCTTGGTGGTGATTCTTTCGGCGCTGCGCCAGCCCCCACGCCGCGCTTGCTTGGGGGTGGCAGCGGGTCCGCTTGCCGCCCGCGCCGGTGAAGCGAGAGGAGTCCGCTGAGCTCTGGAGACGGCCCGAGCCTTCCAAGAGGGCCGGCACGGGGCGTGCTTCACCTGCTTTTGTCCTTTTCCTTTCTTTTCTCCTGCGCAAAAAGGCAACAATGTGTGGCCCCGTGGGGGCGCGTTTAGGTTAACGTCGTTGATTATTGTACCGCTTTTGTTATCCTGATACTGTTCCTTTCTGTTGTACGCCCATTCGCAAGTGAACTCCAGCCGTGGCCGCGGGGGCGACCGATCCAAGCCCCGTGTTCGCGTTGTGCTGCCCGTGAGGCATGGTCAGGAGGGGTGCTCCAGCTGTGGACCAGGGCCATGAAAACTTGAGCAATAGGGGCAGGAACGCTCGCGGGGGCTCCCGAGGCTTCTGCCTCGCTAGTCCCCACACAAGAGAAATCGAGGCAGGAGAGCGAAAAAGATCGAAGAACCACGGACCAAAAGATGGCGATAGTTTCGATAAAAACTCCAAATGGGAATAACTAGTCAACTGCAGAAAGCAAATGAAAAAGCCACGTCCGGCACCTAGTCTAGTCTTCGACGTCTTCTCACCAGCAGCGGAGCTAAGTGCTGCCATCTGGCGTGGGAGGGAGCCCAGGGCTGAGGCGGCACTCCTGAGACTCCGGGCGTGTACAACCCCAACTCATTATTACGTGAGAGTGTCACGGGCGGCGGGCTTCACAGGCGTTGGACCTCTTCACGGCTCGGGCCTTTCTTACAGAAGCGAGCTTCACGGGCGTTAGCCCTCTTCACGGCTCCGGGCCCTTTCGAACGCGACAGCTTCACGAGCGTTCGCCTTCTTCACGAGCTCTGGCCTTTCTTACGGGAAGCAAGCTTCACGGCACAGCCCTCTTCACGGGCTCTGGGCCCTTTCGAGCGACAGCTTCACAGCGTTCGCCTTCTTCACGAGCTCGGGCCTTTCTCGAAAAAGATGAGCTTCACAGGCATTCGCCTTCTTCACGAACCTTTGGGCCTTTTCCAAAAGAATGAGCTTCACGGGCATTTGCCTTCTTCACGAGCACCGGGCCTTTTCCAAAAGAATGAGCTTCACAGGCATTTGCCTTCTTCACGAACCTTGGGCCTTTTTAGGGTAAAACCTCCGGAGGTCTTTGGATGTTCCACGCGTTACGTATAGGTACTCCCTCTTGAGTCTCCAAGCGCACGGAGCCAGGCCTGGAAACATGAACAACCTTGAGCGAGCCCTCCCACATGGGAGAGAGCTTATCAGTCCCTCCACAGAGGAACCGTGAACACGAGGTCCCCTACCTCGAGAGTTACTGGGGCGGATTTTGCGGCGGTGGTATCGCGGAATGCTGCTGGTACCTTGCCGCTCATGGCGCAGCTTCTCGGCGCTCCTCCCCTAGCACGAGGCCGTCCCCGCATGGCGTCCTGCAGCGTTTCATCGAGCGCCAGGGACCCAGCGGATCGGCAACTTGACCTCGTGAGGAGGACCGCTTGGCTCCGTGAGACCAGGAAGAAGGGGTCTCTCGGTTGGCTTGGTTGCGGTTGTGCGGATGGACCACAACACGGACGGAAGCTTCGTCATACCAGCCTCTGCCGCAGACTCCAGTTTCTTCTTGAGCGTCCGGTCTTGAGGCCTCTCGGGACCTCTGCGTTGGCCCGCTCGGCCTGTCCATTGCTGCGAAGTGCGCCACGAGCGTAGCATATCTGCGTCCCAAGGTTAGCGCGGTATGTTTTAAAAGGTTCTTGGTGAACTGTGAACCGTTAGTCGGTGATGATGCGGTTCGGCACTCGAACCGCTCACGATGCACTTGATGAACTTGACCGCGAGAACCAGCGGGGATGGTGCGGACGACCTCGACTTTGGCCCACTTGGTGAATTTGTCCGCGGCGGCGTAAGTAGCGATAGCCCCTGGCGCCCGAGGAAAAGGGCCGGATGTCCAGCCCCGGACGCGAATGGCCAAGTGAGGGGATGGTTTGCGAGACCTCCTGGCTGGCTGGTGGATCTGCTTGGCATGGAATTGGCAAGCCTCGCAAGCCTTCACGAGTTCAGCGGCGTCATTGGCGCGATGGGCCAATAGAAACCTGCGGAACGCCTTGCCGACGAGGGCCCGTGGCGGCGAATGGTGCCCACAATCTCCACCATGTATATCTGCCAGCAGTTCCTTCCATTGTTCCTGGTGATGCGGCGCGAGGATCGTCGTTGATCGTTTCGGTAGAGCTCTCCATCCATGATGTTGTATGCCGTGGCTTGCCGCACCACACGCTCTGCCTCCTCCTCCTTCTCCGGCAAAGTTCCATGCGTTAAGTAACTCTTGAGCTCCGTGATCCAGCACCCCTCTTGAGGTTCCATCGTTAGGAGCAGGCGTGCTCCTGAGGCCGGGCCACAGGCTGGGGCTCCCGTGGCAGGTGGCTGAGGGAGCTCCACCCGAGGTTGTGCTATGCTTGATAACGGCGGCAGGGCTGAGGGCTTGAAGAGACATTCCTCAAAGACGCCCGGCTCCTGGGGTAACCTCCTGGAGGCTCGTTTGGCAATGTCGTCGGCCTCTTGATTGGTGCCTTGGGGCACGTCTTGCAACTCAACCCCGAGCGGTTTCTCCATCCTGCGGACCTCCATAAGGTAGGCCTCCATGTGTTCATCTCTTGGCTCGTACACCTTGTTGGAGAAATTGAAGAGGAGCTGCGAATGCGCCCTTGATGGTAGGCGCTTCACCCCGTGGCAGCGGCAGCCTTCGGACCCGCTTATCAGCCCCTCGTATTCTGCTATATTGTTGAGACCTTCTCGCCTCTTTGAAACAGAGCTGCACGACATAGTAGAGCTTGTCCTAAGCGGAGATATGAGCCTTGCCCAGCCCCAGCCACCTGTCTGGAGAACAGCTCCGTCAAGTACATGACCCAACCTTACAGCGCTTCGCTTCGGGAGAGGGATCGATCCTCGCCCGCCCACGAGGCCCGGTGCTTCATCCCATTCGACCACGAAATCTGCCAGTATGCCCCCTTGATGACTCTGGTTGTCTTGAACTCGAATGGAATGCTTGCAGCTCTATGTTCCACTCGGCGACCCTTCCAAATGAGTTGGGGCTCTGAGCACCCTTTCCGGGGGTATGCCGAGACAACCTTGATTGGATGACCACGAAGTAGTGCCGCAGCTTGTGCGGCCACCAACAGCGCGAGGAGGAGCTTCTGCGGCATGGGGTCTGTGCCCTCGCATCCCGTAACATCTTGTCTTGGCCGAAGTACACCGGTGCTCGACAAGGCTAGGGGCGTCGGTCTTGGTGGCGTCTTCCGGAAGCTGTGGTGCCTCCCGAGGTGGCGGCACCTCCGAAGCTGGGTGCTTGGATGGAGGGCCTCTCCGCCTTGGTGTGCTTTCTGCTGCGACGGCTGATCTTCTTCCGTTCGGTGTCTTGGCTTCTCGAGTTCCTTGATTCGGCCTTGCCTTAGCTCGGGTGGCCGCCGTGGTCTTGGCCTGACGCTCCTCCCTAACTGCCACCAGAGCTGCGCTAGCGGAGTAGGGAGTGGCAGCGAGGTAGAGTACCAAGGGCTCCTGAGGGCGCGGGGCCACCATCACTGGAGGGCTGGTCAGGTACCTCTTGAGGTCTTGGAACGCTTTGTCGGCCTCTTCATCCATTCAAGGGCCCTTTTTCTTCATCACCGGAAGAAAGGCAGCGCCGCTCCCCAATCGGGAGATGAAACGGCCCAGCGCCGTTACGCGCCCCGTGAGCTTCTACATTTCCCTGAGGGTCTTTGGTGGGCTCATGTCCTCAACTGCCTTGACCTTTTCTGGGTTGGCCTCGATGCCTCGGTGGGACACGAGGAAGCCCAGGAGCTTGCCCGAGGGAACTCCAAACACACACTTCTCCGGGTTGAGTCGCAGGCTCACTGCGTTGAGGCTCGCGAAGGTTTCTTGCAGGTCTTGAATCAAGGTCTTGGCCTTGCAAGACTTCACCACGATGTCGTCGACGTAAGCCTCCACATTCTTCCCGAGCTGTGGGCCCAAGGTGATGTGCATGAGCCGCTGGAAGGTTGCCCCCATGTTGCGCAGCCCGAATGGCATGCATGTATAGCAGTACACTCCACACGGGGTTAAGAAGGCCGTCTTTTCCACATCTTCCACCGCCATCTTGATTTGGTGATACCCAGAAAAGGCGTCCAAGAAGCATAACAGGTCACACTCGGCGGTGGAATCGACGATCTGGTCGATGCGAGGGAGCGGGAACGGATCCTGCGGGCATGCTTTGTTGAGGTTGGTGAAGTCGACACACATGCGCTCCTTTCCTCCCTTCTTTGGCACCGCCACGGGGTTGGCCAGCCAATCTGGGTATTGGACCTCGCGAATAACCCCCGCGGCTTCTAGCTTGCGGGTCTCTTGGACGATGAAGGCCTGCTTTTCGGTGGACTGCCTTCTCGCCTTCTGCTTCACAGGACGCACGTTGGGGCACACGTTGAGGTGGTGCTCGATTACGCCTCGTGGGATCCCCGCCAGCTGATCGGGCTCCCAGGCGAACACCTTCTTGTTTGCACGCAGGAACTTGACCAGGGCTTCCTCCTGTTCGGGCTCGAGGTTGGCGCCTATGGTGAAGGTGGCGTTTGTGGATCCATCCTCGTCGACAGGTATCTGCTTGGTCTCCACCTTGTCTTGAGTGAACAACTGCTTCTTCTTGGTCGGTGCAGCCCCCTTGGGATTGAGGGCTTCCGCATCGGCGGGCTGCTTGCTCTGACGCCGTCTTGAGGGTGAGCTGGCGCTTTCAGCCTGCCTTCGGTATCCTCGGCACGGTGAGGACGCCGCTGCTCCGGGCATCTTCATGAGGTTGTACCCGGGTGGAGTTGCGGCCATGAATTTGACCAATGCTGGATAGCCAAGGATGGCATTGTAGGGGAGGCCGATGGGGCGATGTCGAAGTCGACCAGTTCGTCGCGGAAGTTGTCGTAGGTGCCAAGGTCACCGGGAGCCGGATTGCCCCAAGGAGTGGATGACCCTCCTCCTCGCCTCGAAAAAGGCCGGCTGGGCTGCAGCCGCTCCTGGGTACGCAGAGAGAGGTTGAAGGCCTCGGCCGAGAGTATGTTGAGGCCGGGCGCCACCATCGATGAGGGTCTGGTGGCGGCAACTGGCGGATGGTGGGTGTGCGAGCATGGGGAGCGCACCAGCCGGGCCGAGTTGGTGGGGTGGTCGAGTCGAAGGTTAGCCGGCCGGCGGCTCCGTCCGGCCGAGGAGCCCCTGCGCGTGGAGGCGGTGCCGACCCGACGGACGAATTTCTTGACATGGCGGCTGGAAGGCGGCGCCTGCGAGCCGCCAGGAGGGCCGTGACGACCGGTGGAACCGGCGCGACGGGGTGGGTGACGAGGAAGCTGCGCGGCTCCTCCCCAGAGGTTGCCGAGGAGTGCGAGGACGATGCTTGCTGCCCGTTCCCGCCGGGCGGTGGCGGTGTTGACAGCAAGGCGGTGAGCAGACGAGGCGCCGCCGTCGGAAGCCGTCCGGCGACATGGGAGGCGAGGTGGCTCGGCGCTTTCAGCGCGAGCCGACGAGCGTCAGACATGGTTGCGGTGGTTGGGGAAGAACGAGGCGACGAAAGGCAGATTCCGGCGCACCCCTACCTGGCGCGCCAAATGTCGGATTTCGGGTTCCGGCAGACCCTTGAGGTTCGAACACTAGGGTGCGCGCGGAGATCCAACCCTCCACCGTCTCGCACCATGCCGAATCGCTGAGACCTAAACTACTAAACGGAACAGCACAAGAGACACGAGATTTACACTGGTTCGGGCCACCATTGTGGTGTAATTCCCTACTCCAGTGTGTGGTGTGGTGGATTGCCTATTGGGCTGATGAGGAACAATACAAGGAAGAACAGCCTCGCGAGGGTCTGTCCTTGGCTGGTGCGATGAACTGCTAGGTGGGGTTCAGTCACTCTAGCTACTAGTTTCTTGATGAGGATTTAGATCCCACCGCCCTGGGGGTGGCTACTCCTATTTATAGGCGAAGGCCTGGGCCTCTTCCCAAATATTGGCGGGAAGGCGCCAACAATTAGCCATTTGAAGGGGAACAGCGGGTACACTTATCTGACTAAAGTTGGTCCTCGCTTTGCCAAAGGCTCTGGTGATGGCCTTTGCTTGGGCTCCACGATGACTCCCTTCGAGGCGTTGGGCTGGTCTTGGTCTTGCTGCACGAAATGGATGCCTTTGCTTGCTACTCTTGCTCGCGCTTGCTCCTTTGCACCAAAGGGAAAGGAGGACACTGCTTGCTGGCGCTGGCGCCTGCGGCGCCCTTGGTCGTCATGGCTTGCGTCATGGGCACCTCGCGAGTACCCTGCCTTGAACTCTCCGCCTCCTCATGAGCCAGCCCGACGAGGCCGTGCTCGAGAAGCTCCTTATCGTCCGCCCATGAGGCTGGCCCCTCGCGAGGGTCTTGAGCTGCGTTGATGAAGATGGGCGTCTTGGGCCTCCTTGAGCCACGCCATGAGCAGCAGCGAGCAAGTCTGGGGACCCCCGTTCCCAGAACGCCGACAGTCGCTACATCTTGGGCGGCGCCCAGGCCCCAGCCTCTCAGCGCATCTTCAAACAGTTCACTCGCGAGGTGAATGTGGTGCTTCCCAAGCTCGAGGCCACGCGCCCGCTCAAGTGGTGCCAATGCGCCATCACTTTCAACATAGCAGATCAGCTCAAGTGTGCAGCCACCGCTGGCGCCCTCCCTATGTTGTGTTCCCCAGTCATCAGCAATGTGCAGGTCACCAAGACCCTCGTCGACGGTGGTGCAGGGCTCAACGTCCTGTCCGTCGACACATTCGACAACCTCCAAGTGCCATACGAGCAGCTCCAGCCTACCAAGCCTTTCTCAGGAGTGACCGACGGTTCCACCACACCGATAGGGCAGGTCCGCCTGCCCGTCTCCTTCGGCACGTGTGATAACTACCGCAAAGAGCTCATCGACTTCGACGTCGCACACATCCGCCTGCCGTACAACGGCATCCTCGGGTATTCGGCCCTGGCCAAGTTCATGGCAGTCACCCATCACGGCTACAACATCCTCAAGATGCCGGGAAGCGGTGGAATCATCACGGTCCCATGTGAAGAAAGAGATGCGGTGTGCTCCCTCGAGCGCGCCTTCCAGGCTGCAGCAATCGACGACCCCGATAGCAGAAGTGAGGCCATTCCCAGGAATAAGCAGCTGCTCCACGCAGGACCTCAGGAGGATTGTATCACAGAAGGAGTCTCATCAGGATCAGCGCCCGTCCCAAGGGCGCCTTCCTCCGTCACATAGGAAGGCGCGCCCGACGCCCTCCTCGGGCACGGCTCGGGGGCTCTCTTCTAGAGGGCCTCAAACCTTGTCAACCTCACGAGGAAGACGCTTGGGCACCACTTGGAGGCGTGCTTCACGGCACGCTTCCCTCAGAAGAACACAGGGCGAGGATCACCCACCACTCAGGAGTTCATTGCCAAGACCAGCCAGGAACTGCAGGACGCAAGAGCCATGCGCGGCGACGGCCGCTCACGAGGCGCAGCTCCCCATCCTGGCGAGGATGCTGGGTTGCATGTCTACATCGATGTCCCAGGGCTCAACAGGGCTCCGTCTCACGAGCGCTTCTGGCCTTCGCGTGTGGGCCTCTGCGAGGTCCCGCCACACAGCTATGTTCGCCCTTTGGCTTGCCGAGCGTGGCGTCGGCCCATCAGCGTAACGTGCGGCGTGTCCTGGCGGCTCAGGAGGCCAGGTACCACGCCATCCTGGAAGAGATGGAGACGGTCTTCAGGGAACCTCCCAAGCCTCCAGAGCCTCCCGAGGCTCCGGACTCCGGTGGCTCGTGAGGAGTCATTTCTTCAACGCACGCCTTCAGCCACACCGACTCTACTTCGTCTACAGAACCAGTTGACATCTCCGAGCTTGTTTAGTTGGGAGCGCCCCTCGAGCTGCATTATTCCAGGCCGCGTCGGTCCGTCCCTGCGGCATGTAACCCTTTTGCTTATGTCTTTAGCTTACCTTGCTGGGGGCGCCCCTCGGGCTGCATCATCCCCAAGCCGCTCGGGCCGGACCCGGTGGCATGTATCTTCCTGCATTTATCCATGTTGATCTGCTTTTCATGCTTAACCTGCCTACGATTATCACCTGCTCGATCGCCACCCGCCGCGGGTCCATTCACCCCGTGCAATTCGCTTGCGCGTTAAAAGGGGGGCTCCAGAGCATCGTGACTCAGGAGCTCTTACTGGCTCTCCAGCCCTCACCCCCTGGCCTTGACCACAACATCGCGACCTGTCATACCAGCGGCGGCTGAGCTCGCTCGAGGGCAGGACCTAAGGGCGTGAGTGCTTGCACCTAACCACCTTGCAGGAACATACACATCACGAGACTCAAGACCAGACGCAACCCTCCTTGAGGTAGGGCCTCATGAGTCCAGCGGCTGGCTCACAGTGCCCAGATACACCTCGTAGCCTGTCGTGCAAGCCACGTGTCGAGGCGGGCTGTCTGCCTTGGGGGCTCCTTGGGAGGGCCCCCATCCCACGCACAAGTGGAAGCACCATGCTCCTTGCTGGCTGTCGACATTGCCGAGGAGCGGCTATGCCCGTGCTGGCGGAAGCACTATGCTCATGCTGGTGATAAACAATCGAGGCGGCCCCGCGGTCGTATCAACCTCAGGGAGCCCAGAGCTCAGCGTCCAGCCTCACCGCAACGCCTCCCCTCGGGAGAGCCACGCGAGGGGGCTGGGCACGGGGGCTGCGCTCGGGTCGCGCCCCAGCGCACGCCACCCAACCAGGTCTCCCGGACCTGGGCGTCACGCACCCCTCCCGAGGCCTCGGCGAGGGAAGGTATCGAAATTGTTTGTACGTTAAGGGGGACTCCTGAGCATCGCGACTCATGAGCCTAACTGGTCACGTAGCCTCTCACTCCTTGGTCCGTCCTGGTCTCTGGTCGGCCCAATGGTGGTTGAGGTATGCGCGGGGCCGGGCACTGCCGACGTAGAACATTAATCTATCCTCGCGAACTCTCCCTATAGCCTATTTGCGCGTCAAGGGGGACTCCTGAGCATCGCGACTCAGGAGCCTAACTGGTCACGTAGCCCCTCACTCCTTGGTTCGTCCTGGTCTCCGGTCGGCCCAAAGGCGGTTGAGGTATGCGCAGGGCCGGGCTCTGCCGAAGCAGAATGCAAAGCAAATAGGAAGGAAATCGCAAAATCTCGAAGCAAATATTACAAGCATATTGTCCTCACAGTACCAAATGAAAAGTCTAAACGCCTCCACGAGGCCTGATACATGTTCCAGGAATGAAACAGGAGGAATAGCCGCAGGTCACCCTTGGACGTCGCCGTCGCCTGCGGAAGGTGCTTCCCCGTGGGCAACGATGTTCTCGCCTTCACCACCCGCCGTAGGATCGGCGGCGTCGCTGGACAGAGGAGCGGTAACAAAGCCGCGGAACTTCTTCAGCAAGGCCTCCACCTGACCTTACATGGCTGCGGCGGCGGCCTCGCATTGATCTTCAGCAACAGGCTCCAGCAGCTCGTCAAGGCACGTGCTGGGGTCACGAAGGTGCAGGTGGCTGAAGACGCGGGTCAACGCAGCTGAAGACAGGACGCGAGCTGCCGCCTCCGCCATGGGACCAATGCCATCAACGACTTCCTCCAGCGCCTCCACCAAGAGAGGAAGCAGCTGGGCGGGGCCGTCCTCGTCAGTGGCAAGCGACTTCTCCAGGCCGTGCTCGTACAGCTACTTCAGCGCCTGGCAAGATCTCTTCTCGAGATCGGCGAAGGCCACGCGGTCTTCGGCCAGGACTCGCACCTTGGCATCGAGATCGTCCTCACTCGCCATCGCCTTCCGCTCCAGCTCTTCCAACCGGTTGCGCTCGGCGGCCTGCGGCCTCCCCAACTCCGCCAGCTCAGCATCATGGTTTTTGACGACGTCCTCCCGGGCCTTCATCTCCTCCTCCTTCGCTTGGCGGCAGTGTGCTTCTTGGGCATGCTTGTCGTGCAGACTCTGCAGCTCGTTCTCCAGCACCCGGCAGCAATGACGGGCGGCCTTGGCATCTTGCAGCGCCACCTCGCGACCGGCTGTGGCGTTGGCGGCACTCTGCTTCTCCTTCTCAGAAGCCGCAGCGGCCTGGCCCAGCGCCGCGCGAACAGCCAAGTCGGAGTGGAGCCAGCCTGAGGCCAGCTCCAGGCGCCCAGCCACAAGGCATCGGTCCGCACTCAGGAGATCCGCCTACAGCTGGGTCATCTCCGAAAGAGCGCATTCCAGAACAGCAGCAGGAGCAGAAGAACCTGGGAGTGGAGGCGCAGTCGTGGAAGAAGGCGACGCCGTCACCAAAGCCTGGGAGATCACAGGTTCCGGGGCAGCTGGGACCTGATCAGCCACGCCAAGCGTCGGCATCTCCGGAGCCAGCGGGGGCCATGGGGGCTGATTCCACGCGGCAATGCTCCTCTTGGCCTCGCGAGGACGATCGAGCTGGGGAGATGCGGGCACTGCTGCCTCCTTTCTCTATGGAGGGAGGGACGGCCGCCGTATCCTCCTTCCTCCTCTTCGCCGAAGGCGTCGGCCTGATCAACCAAGGGCAAGCATCTGGAAATGGCGAGCACAAACAAGGACAAGGCGAAGCTCAAGACACTTACCGATCCACTACGATGTATTCCACTGTCTGCTTGGGAAGCTTGAAGCCTGACAGCTTCGGGACCTAAGGAACAGGCGTTCGGGCTCCGGCGGCACCAGGCGGAGCAGAGGCAGAGCCGGAGCCACCCCTAGGAGGTGCCAGGGCGGAGGCGGCACCGCGGGCCACCAGCGACGACCTACCCCTCGTCGAGACAAGGGGCTGCTCCCTCTCCCCTTGGTAGGCGTCGGCCTCGGCATCGTCAGGAAGGGCGCGGAGAATCTCGGCTTTGCTCTGAGGGGAAGTCTCCCCCACCTCTCCCAGAGTCTTCTCCGAGTCCACCTCCTCTTCCCCCCTCTCCGCGGGACTCGCCAGAAGAAACCTCCACGGTTTACGTGCTTGCTGAGCCCAGGCGCCAGCCAGCCAGCACCAGCCAGCGTCAAAAGTCAGCCTGGAGGCGACGAATTCCTCCCGGTCCCTATGTTGGAACAAGGGAATGAAGGCACTAGGCGGGTACTCCTGGTTGTTCCCGACTATGATGCGTAGGACGGCGTCCAATTCATCGCCAGGCAGTTCCCCCGGCCTCAGGCGGGTCTTGCTTCCCTCTTCTTCAAGCTCCCACAGGTGGGGCGCGCGCGCCTGGAGTGGGGCAACCTGCAGCATCAAGAACTCCCTCAGGAGTATCGCCCCTGTTACCTTGGCCGCCCTCGCATTGCCCGGCTTCAGGTCGGTCACCATCTGTCCCAACACCGGTGATGCCCGTTCATCGGCAAGCTCGGCCTTGGGCCACCCCCCGTTGGAAGGGGGCGCCGCCGTTGGCAACGCCAGGCGAGGGTCGGCGTGCTTGGCATCCATCATGACCCATTTGGATCGAATGTTGTCGGCCCTCTTCCCGGTGCTCAAGATCGAGTTGGCCTTGCTGCATGCAATGAAATTAGCGCATCCGAAGATGTGCGTCTCGCTGACACGGAGGAAGAAGAAATGGTGCAGGAGCGCCACGGACGGCATAACGCCCAGGTACGCCTTACAGTAGTAGGCGAAGATGGACAGGAGGAGGATAGAGTTGGGATGGAGATGCAACGCCTGCAGACCGTAGTGGTCGAGGACTTCATAAAAGAAATCACAGAAAGGAGGGACCAACCCAACGGCGATGTTGCTCGAGAAGAAGGGGAAGAAGGTGCTCCGCTCAGGCTCCGGCTCGTCGGAGGTGAGCCGGAGCTCCGTCTTCCCCCACTCATTGCTCTCCCCCGCCGTCAGAAAGCGCACGGAGGCGAGGCTCTTCTCCGTGACGGTGGGCGCTTCAAGAGCGGGCTCATACCAAGCCGGTGCCGAGGAAGTCTTGACCTTGCACGGCACCATGGGATGCAGATGCAGAGCAAAGTTGGAGCAGATCCGGAGGTAGCGGTGGCGAGGAGCGAGAAAGGGGACCTGGAGCGAGGCGATGAGGAAGCAATGAAGGCAAGAACTGGTCGCGCCGGCCTTTTTGTCAGGTCAAGCAGTTGCCGGGGCAGCGTGGGGAAGCGGAGGCACCCACGTCCAATCAACCGCCACACGTCAACCAAGGTCACAGGCTTTTGGGGCCCGCGGTGCTCCGAACTTGACCCTTGGCTTTGCCGCGAAGCCAAGCCCGAGCGCACCTTGGGCTCGGGGGCTACTGTCGGTGTTCTGGGAATGGGGGTCCCCAGAATTGCCTGCCTGCGGCCCACGTCGTGGCTAAGCCAGCAGGCCGCATGTCCCATCTTCATCAACAAGGCATCCAAGACCCTCGCGAGGGTCCAAGCCTCGCGAGGCTGATGACGCAAGACCTCCTCTGGAGTGGCCTAGCCAGGCAGGCTCACGAGGAGCGGAGATATCAAGGCGGGGCAAAACCTCACGAGGCTCTCGTGACGTGAGCCATGACGAACAACACCAGGCGGGCGCCAGGCGGGCGTCAGCGCACGCAGCGTCCTTATTTCCTCTTTGGTGCTAAGGAGGCCTGTGCAGGCGAAGAGTACCGAGGCATCAGGCAAAGGTTGCTATATTGGTACAACAAGACCAAGACCAGGAGGACGGAAAGACAGAGGTCATCGTGGAGCCCAAGACGGTGTCACCACCAGAGCTTTTCGTAGGCGAAGACCGCTTTTGTCAGGACACCTTGTACTAGCTGTCCCCCTTCAAATTTGCCCGCCGTTGTTGGCTCCCTTCCTGCTCGATATTTGGGAAGAGGACCAGGGCCTATATAAGTAGAGATAGCCACTATAGTAGAGGCATCTCATCTTAGCTTGATCCAACCCGATCGAGAGCCTACCCTAGCCACAAGAACACCTCAACCTCAGGAGGCTGTTCTTCCCTTGTACTGGTCATCATCAGCCCTAGAGGCAATCCACCACCACCACACTGGAGTAGGGTATTACACCACAACGGTGGCCCGAACCAGTATAAACCTCGTGTCTTTCTGTTTGTGAGTTTGTCGAGTTTGTCCGCGTGATGTTAGCGAGCTAGCGAGTAGATCGGTAGGAGGTCAAGACTTCGCGCACCCCAGTGTTCGAACCTTAAGGGTTTGCCGGAACCCCACATCCGACAGCCTGCGCCTGCTTCCTTAGCACCAAAGAGGAAACAAGGACGTTGCGC
The DNA here is from genome assembly GCA_021605205.1 of Aegilops longissima. NCBI lineage: Eukaryota > Viridiplantae > Streptophyta > Magnoliopsida > Poales > Poaceae > Aegilops > Aegilops longissima. The sequence continues at coordinate 241,611,404 of CM038681.1, forward strand.
GCGCTGGCGCCTGCCTGGCGCCGAGCGTCACGGCTCACGTCACAAGAGACTCGTGAGGTTTGCCCCGCCTTGATATCTCTACTCCTCGTGAGCCTGCCTGACGAGGCCACTCCTGAGGAGGTCTTGCGTCGTCCGTCTCGCGAGGCTTGGCCCCTCGCGAGAGTCTTGGATGCCTTGTTGATGAAGGTGGGCTGTACGGCCTGCTGGCTTAGCCTCGCCGTGGGGCGTAGGCAGGCAAGTCTGGGGACCCCCGTTCCCAGAATGCCGACAGTAGCCCACGGACCCAAGGTGTGCTCGGGCTTGGCTTCGTGGTGAAGCCAAGGGTCAAGTACGAAGCACCGCTGGCCCCAAAAGCCTGCGGCCTCAATTGATGCGTGGCGGTTGATTGGACATGGGCGTCTCCGCTTCCCCACGCTGCCTCGGCAACTGCACGACTTGGCTAGTCCCTGTGACATGCAAGGAAAACCATTATTACCTGCAATCGTGGGTGGTGCCGGTTGGCCTTCTCTTGATATAAATGGGGAGGGGGCGGAGCCCCCGTTTCCCATCTCTTCCTCGCTGACTTGCTTCTTTTTCTTCGCTCCATCGCTTGAATTGCCACCAATGGCGCCACGAAGGAAGTTCTCTGCTGCCGAGAAAGGAAAGGCCCCTCGCGAGGGACCCGGCTCCCCCGTGCCCAAGCACGGATGCGTCCCCCGCCGTGGCCCACTGTCGATGCAGCGCCACGGCACGCGGAGGGGGTCCCCAGCCATGGCGGTCTAGTTGACGAGGGAGGCGCTATGGTCTCCCCGCCCGCGCTACCACACAGCGGAAGTGTCGCCAGAGTTTGTCGTCTGGTCAGAGAACCCGGCCGGCAACTGGCTCCAATTTCCATGCTTCTTCCCAGCGAACTGTCGGCCTTTGGTCCAGGCGGACTCTGGTTGTAGGCGGATGGTTGCTACAGCAAGGCCTCTTGGGTCGCGGTCGAGACTTCCGCCGCGGGCAACATAGCCCTGGCCTGCGGCTGGCAGACGTTCGCCCACACGCGCGGCCTTGGCAGGCGGTGCACCCTTGACTTCAAGTACGATGGTGGATCGACCCTCTATGTGAGGGTGTTTGGGGAAGATGGTCGCCGCGCCGTGTGCTGTCCCGAGGTGAACGACGGTGAGGAGGTGCTCGGCCTTGGGGACGGTCGCGACGAGGATGAGGGTGAGCCTGCCCTTGGCGGCGATCGTGTCTTGTCCAGCTTCGGTGGCTCTTCCTCTGGTGACAGCTCCAGTAGCGGCGGCTACGACCAGCCGTCGTGCCGCCGTGCCCGCTTTGAAGGCGGCAGCGGGTCATCTCGTTGTTGTGCCTCCGTGAAGCGTGAGGAGGGATCCGGCTAGGCTCGGGGTGCCGCCAGGGGCCTGCCTCCGCGGATCACTCCAATGCTACTTTTGTTTTAGTCTTTTTCCTGCATCAAGAATGAAACAAGTATGGGCCCAGGGGGGCATGTACCGAACTATGGTTCCTCGGTTATTGCACTATGCGTGTTGTTCCCATGCTGTGTCGTTATTTCGCGCAAAGATAACTTAACATGGTATATTCAGGACGCCCTCTTCCTCACGAGGCGCTTATTTCCTCGTGTCCGTCTTGCCTTGGCGGCCTGCATTCGCTCAGGAACTGCAAAAATTCGTCAGGAAGTGCGCTAAAAGATTTTTCGTTCACCCTGGCCCTGACCTGGCGCTTCGTATCGCGGTACCCGAGGGGCACGGACTAGGAGAGGTGCGTCAGCTTTTGGGATCAAACGAGGGTGGCTCGCGAGAAGGCAGAGAGGATAAAAATGCTCGCGAGGGCACCTGCCTAGCCCCCTCGTGAGGCATGCGAGAGAGAGAACACGAGCAAACCCGAGCCGGAAAAATGCAGTGAGAGGCGAGGAAATCAAACCAGCAAGGAACGCCAAAAGCAAACTTCGATTAAGGAAAAGCGAGCCAACTACAGAAAGCAAATAAAAAGCCGCCTCCGGCACCTAATCTAGTCTTCAAGTCTTCTCACCAATGTGGAGCTAAGTGCTGCCACTAGTCGTGGGCGGGAGCCGCAGGGCCTGAGGCCGGCGCTCCTGAGACTCCGGGGCGTGTACAACCCCAACTCATTATTACATGAGAGTGTCACGGGCGGCGATTCTTCACAGGCTCCGAGCCTTCTTCACAGGCTCTGGGCCTTTCTTCACAGGCTCTGGGCCTTGCTTCATGGTAGAACTTCCGGAGGTGCTGGATGTTCCAGGCGTTTTGGATAGGTAACCCATCTTGTGTATCCAGGCGCATGGCGCCAGGCCTGGAGATGTGGACGACCTTGAACGGGCCCTCCCACATTGGTGAAAGCTTATGCAGCCCTTCCCTGTAGAGGACCCGCCTCAGGACTAGGTCACCCTTCTCGAGCGTGCGGCAGTGGTATCGCCGCAGTGCTTGCTGGTACCTTGCCGCCCTCAGCGTAGCTTCGCGACGACGTTCGTCCCCGAGCACGAGATCAATCCCCCTCGTGGCGTCCTGCTGCGTTTCGTCAAACGCTAGGACCCGTGCGGAGCGATGCTTGACCTCGTGAGGAAGGACTGCTTCAGCTCCGTAGATGAGGAAGAATGGAGTCTCGCCCGTTGGCTTGGTGGCGGTGGTTCGGATGGACCACAGCACGGACTAGAGCTCGTCGTGCCAGCCCCTGCCGCAGGCCTCCAGCTTCTTCTTGAAGGTCCTGGTCTTGAGGCCCCTCAGGACCTCCGTGTTAGCGCGTTCGTACTGAACATTACTCCTAGGGTGGGCCACTGAAGCGTAGCAGATCTGCGTTCCAAGATTAGCACAATAGGTTTTGAAGTGGCTGATAGTAAACTGCGAACCGTTATCTGTGATGATGCGGTTGGGGACCCCGAAGCGGCTCACGAGGCCCTTGATGAACTTGACAGCAGAGCCGGCTGGGATGGTACGGACGGCCTCCACTTCCGCCCACTTGGTGAACTTGTCGATGGCGACGTAGAGATAGCGGTAGCCCCCTGGCGCCCGAGGGAACGGGCCTAAGATATCCATCCCCCAGACCGCGAACGGCCATGTGAGCGGGATAGTTTGGAGGCCCTAGGCAATCTGATGGATTTGCTTGGCGTGGAATTGGCAAGCTTCGCAAGACTTCACCAGCTCGACTGCGTCGTTGAGTGCTGTAGGCCAGTAGAATCCACTGCGGGACACCTTGCTGACAAGGGTCCATGACAATGAGTGGTGTCCGCAGTCCCTGCCGTGTATGTCAATCAGCAACTCCCTTCCTTGATCGCTGGAGATGCAGCGCAGCGTGACATCATTCGGTCGTTTCCTGTATAACTCGCCGTCTTGGATACAGTATTCCGTGGCTTGCAGGGCCACGCGCTCCGCGTCCTCTTCCTTCTCCGGCAGCATCCCGTGCGTCAGGTACTCCTTGAATTCCCTGGTCCGGCATTTTTCCTGGGGCTCGAGCACCAAGAGCAGCCGAGCTCCTGAGGTCGGGCCACAGGCTGGGGCTCCCGTAGCTGGAGGCTGGGGGAGCTCCTCCCGAGGCCGAGTCGCGCTTGAAAGAGGTGGCATAGCTGATGGCTTGAAGAGCCGCTCCTCAAAGACATCGGGCTCCTGCGGTTACCGCTTGGATGCTCTCTTGGCGATCTCGTCGGCTTCCTTGTTGGTGCCCCGGGGCACATGCTGCAGCTCCAGGCCCGAGAACTGCTTCTCCATCTTGCGTACCTCTGCGAGGTAGTTATACGTCTCCAATGTATCTATAATTTTTGATTGCTCCATGCTACTTTATCTACTGTTTTAGGCTTTATTGGGCTTTATTTTCCACTTTTATATCATTTTTGGGACTAACCTATTAACCGGAGGCCCAGCCCATATTGCTGTTTTTTTGCCTATTTCAGTATTTCGAAGAAAAGGAATATCAAACAGAGTCCAAACGGAATGAAACCTTCGGGAACGTGATTTTCTCACCGAACGTGATCCAGAGACCTTGGAGTGCAAGTCAAGAAGCAACCGGAGCCTCCACGAGATAGGAGGGCGCGCCCCCCCTATAGGGCGCGCCCCGTGTCTCGTGGGCCCCTCGGGCGGCCACCGACGTACTTCTTCTTCCTATATATACCTACACACCCCGAAAACATCTAGGGGCACCACGAAACACAATTTCCACCACCGTAACGTTCTGTATCCGCGAGATCCCATCTTGGAGCCTTCGCCGGCACTCTGCTGGAGGGGGAATAAAGCACGGAGGGCCTCTATATCAACATCCTTGCCCCTCCGATGAGTTGTCAGTAGTTTACCACAGACCTACGGGTCCATAGTTATTAGCTAGATGGCTTCTTCTCTCTATTTGGATCTCAATACAATGTTCTCCCCCTCTCTTGTGGAGATCTATTCGATATAATCTCTTTTTGCAGTGTGTTTGTCGAGATCCGATGAATTGTGGGTTTATGATCAAGTTTATCTATGAATAATACTTGAATCTTCTATGAATTCTTTTATGTATGATTGAGTTATCTTTGCAAGTCTCTTCAAATTATCAGTTTGGTTTGGCCTACTAGATTGGTTTTTCTTGCCATGGGAGAAGTGCTTAGCTTTGGGTTCAATCTTCCGGTGTCCTTACCCAGTGACAGAAAGGGTTGCAAGGCACGTATTGTATTGTTGTCATCGAGGATAACAAGATGGGGTTTATATCATATTGCATGAGTTTATCCCTCTACATCATGTCATCTTGCTTAATGCGTTACTCCGTTCTTATGAACTTAATACTCTAGGTGCATGCTGGATAGCGGTCGATGTGTGGAGTAATAGTAGTAGATGCAGGCAGGAGTCGGTCTACTTGTTATGGACGTGATGCCTATATACATGATCATGCCTAGATAATCTCATAACTATGCGCTTTTCTATCAATTGCTTGATAGTAATTTGTTCACCCACCATAATACTTATGCTATCTTGAGAGAAGCCACTAGTGAAACCTATGGCCCCCGGGTCTATCTCTTATCATATTTGTTTTCAATCTACTTTTATTTGCATCTTTACTTTTTGCATCTATGTTATAAAATACCAAAAATATATTTATCTTATCATACTATCTTTATTAGATCTCACTTTCGCAAGTGGTCGTGAAGGGATTGACAACCCCTTTATTGCGTTGGTTGCGAGTTCTCAGTTTGTTTGTGTAGGTGCGTGGGACTTTTGAGGAGCCTCCTACTGGATTGATACCTTGGTTCTCAAAACTGAGGGAAATACTTACGCTACACTTTGCTGCATCACCCTCTCCTCTTTGAGGAAAACCAACGCAAGCTCAAGACGTAGCAAGAAGGATTTCTGGCGCCGTTGCCGGGGAGGTCTTCACTCAAGTCAAGACATACAAGTACCCATCACAAACCCATCTCCCTCACATTTACATTATTTTCCATTTGCCTCTCGTTTTCCTCTCCCCTACTTCACCCTTGCCGTTTTATTTGCCCTCTCTTTCCCAATCCCCTCCTCTCTTTTTTGCTCGTTGTTTTTATGTTTGCTTGTGTGTTGGATTACTTGTTGCCATGGCGCAAGATAATACCAAATTGTGTGACTTCTCGAATACGAATAACAATGATTTCCTTAGTACTCCGATTGCTCCTCTTAATAATGATGAGTCTTGTGAAATCAATACCGCTTTGCTGAATCTTGTTATGAAAGATCAATTCGCCGGCCTTCCTAGTGAAGATGCCGCTACTCATCTAAACAACTTTGTTGATTTGTGTGATATGCAAAAGAAGAAAGATACGGATAACAATGTTGTCAAACTGAAGTTATTTTTCTGTTTTCACTTAGAGATCTCGCTAAAGTTTGGTTTTCGTCTTTGCCTAAAAATAGTATTGATTCTTGGAACAAGTGCAAAGATGCTTTTATCTCTAAGTATTTTCCTCCCGCTAAGATCATCACTCTTAGGAACGATATTATGAATTTTAAACAACTTGATCATGAGCATGTTGCCCAATCTTGGGAAAGAATGAAATTGATGCTTCGCAATTGCCCTACTCATGGTTTGAACTTATGGATGATCATACAAAAAATTTATGCCGGTTTGAACTTTGCTTCTAGAAATCTCTTAGATTCGGCCGCGGGAGGCACCTTTATGGAAATCACGTTAGGAGATGCTACAAATTTACTTGATAATCTTTTGGCTAATTATTCTCAATGGCACATCGAAAGATCTTCTAGTAAAAAAGTGCATGCTATAGAAGAAATCAATGTTTTGAGTGGGAAGATGGATGAACTTATGAAGATGCTTGCTACTAAAAATACTCCTCTTGATCCCAATGATATGCCTTTGTCTTCCTTGATTGAGAATAATAATGAATCTATGGATGTGAATTTTGTTGGTAGGAATAGTTTTGGAAACAATGCTTATAGAGGAAAATTTAATGCTAGACTGTTCCCTAGTATCCCTCCAATAATTATGGGAATTCCTACAATAATTCTTATGGTAATTTTAATAAGATGCCCTCTGATTTTGAGAATAGCGTGAAAGAATTTATGATCTCCCAAAAGAATTTTAATGCTATGCTTGAGGAAAAATTGCTCAAAGTTGATGATTTGGCTAGGAGCGTTGATAGACTTTAAGCTTGATGTTAATTCTCTTAAACTTGGATCTTCTTCTCCTAAGCATGATATCAATGAGTCTCTCAAAGTAATGAGAATTTCCATTGACGAGTGCAAGGAAAGAACCGCTAGATTGCGTGCTAAGAAAGAAAGCTTTATAAAGGCGTGTTCGTCTAGTTTCCGTGAAAATAATGATGAGGATCTTAAAGTTATTGATGCATCTCCAATTAGATCTATGTTTTGCAATATGAACTTTGATAATTATGGGACTGATGATGAATCAACTTTGCCTAGAAGGCGTCCCAAGAATTCGAATCTTTAGATCTTAATGATGAATTTGGTAAAAGTGAGATTGGAGAATCCTCAACTTCTAATAATGTTGAACCTATCTCGGACTTCAAGGAATTTAATTATGATAATTGCTCTTTAAAAGGTTGTATTTCCTTGTTGCAAGCCGTTGTTAATTCTCCTCATGCTTATAGTCAAAATAAAGCTTTTACCAAGCATATTGTTGATGCCTTGATGCAATCTTATGATGAGAAACTTAATTTGGAAGTTTCTATACCTATAAATATTAGAATTAAAGATTATGAGTGTTTTGCTTTGTGTGATTTGGGTGCTAGTGTTTCCACGATTCCGAAAACTTTATGTGATATTCTAGGTTTCCATGATCTTGATGATTGTTCTTTAAATTTGCACCTTGCGGATTCCACCATTAAAAAGCCTATGGGAAGGATCAATGATGTTCTTATCATTGCAAATATAAATTTGGTGCCCGTAGATTTTATCGTTCTTGATATAGATTGCAATCTTTCATGTCCTATTGTTCTTGGTAGACCTTTCCTTAGAACGATTGGTGCGATTATTGATATGAAGGAAGGGAATATTAGATTCCAATTTCCCTTAAAGAAAGGCATGGAGCACTTTCCAAGAAAGAAATTTAAATTACCTTATGAATATATCATGCGTGCTACTTATGAGTTTAGTGCCAAAGATGGCACTCGTTAGATCTATCCTCGCTTTTATGCCTAGCTAGGGGCGTTAAACTTTAGCGCTAGTTGGGAGGCAACACCATTTTCTTTGTGTTTTTTTTGTTTCTGTTTAGGAATAAATAATCCATCTACCTTCTGTTTAGATGTGGTTTTATCTTTTAATTAGTGTTTGTGCCAAGTTAAACCTATTGGATCTTCTTGGATGATAGTTATTTGATCTTGCTGTAATTTCCAGAAACTTTGCGCTCAGTGCCCGAATTGTTAAAAATCACCAGAACGTGATAAAATAGTGATTCCAATTTATGCTGATCAATAAACAAATTCTATAGGTCTTCTAATTTTGGTAGATTTTTTGGAGTTCCAGAAGTTTGCGTTAGTTACAGATTACTACAGACTGTTCTTTTTCTGACAGATTCTGTTTTTCGTGTGTTGTTTGCTTATTTTGATGAATCTATGGCTAATAAAATAGTTTATAATACATAGAGAAGTTGGAATACATTAGGTTTAACACCAATATAAATAAAGAATGAGTTCGTTATAGTACATTGAAGTAGTCTATTGTTTTCTTTCTCTAACGGAGCTCACGAGATTTCTATTGAGTTTTGTGTTGTGAAGTTTTCAAGTTTTGGGTAAAGCTTTTATGGACCATGGAATAAAGGGTGGCAAGATCCTAAGCTTGGGGATGCCCATGGCACCCCAAGATATTCAAGAATATCCAAAAGCCTAAGCTTGGGGATGCCCCGGGAAGGCATCCCCTCTTTCGTCTTCGTTCATTGGTAACTTTACTTGGGGCTATATTTTTATTCACCACATGATAAGTGTTTTGCTTGGAACGTCGTGTGTTATATTAGTTTTTGATTTTTAGTTTACCACAATCATCCTTGCTGTACACACCTTTTGATAGAGCCATACATAAATTGGAATTTGATAGAATACTCTATGTGCTTCACTTATATCTTTTGAGCTTGATAGTTTTGTTCATAGTGCTTCACTTATATCTTTTGAGCGTGATAATTTTTGCTCTAGTTCTTCACTTAGATCTTTTAGAGCATGGTGGTATATTTGTTTTAAAGAAACTATTGATCTCTCATGCTTCACTTAGATTATTTTGAGAGTCGTTAATAGCATAGTAATTTGCTTAAATATTAATATACTTGGTATTCAAGATATGTGAAACTTTCTTTTGAGTGTGTTGAATACTAAGAAAAGTTTGATGCTTGATAATTGTTTTGAGATATGAAGATGGTGATATTAGAGTCATGCTAGTTGAGTAGTTGTGAATTTAAAGAATACTTGTGTTGAAGTTTGTGATTCCCGTAGCATGCACGTATGGTGAACCGTTATGTGATGAACTCGGAGCATGATTTATTTATTGATTGTCTTCCTTATGAGTGGCGGTCGGGGACGAGCAATGGTCTTTTCCTACCAATCTATCCCCCTAGGAGCATGTGCGTAATACTTTGCTTTTATAACTTCTAGATTTTTGCAATAAGTATATGAGTTCTTTATGACTAATGATTGAGTCCATGGATTATATGCACTTTTTCCCATCCTTCCACAATTGCTAGCCTCTCTAATACCGTGCACTTTTCGCCGTTATCATACACCCACCATATATCTTCCTCAAAACAGCCACCATACCTACCTATCATGGCATTTCCATAGCCATTCCGAGATATATTGCCATGCAACTTTCCGCCGTTCCGTTTATTATGACACACTCCATCATTGTCATATTGCTAGCATGATCATGTAGTTGACATTGTATTTGTGGCAAAGCCACCATTCATAATTCTTTCATACATGTCACTCTTGATTCATTGCATATCCCGGTACACCGCTGGAGGCATTCATATAGAGTCATATTTTGTTCTAAGTATCGAGTTGTAATTGTTGAGTTGTAAGAAAAATAAAAGTGTGATGATCATCATTCTTTAGAGCATTGTCCCAAGTGAGGAAAGGATGATGGAGACTATGATTCCCCCATAAGTCGGGATGAGACTCCGGAGGAAAAAAAAGAAGAAAAAGAAAGAGGCCATAAAAAGAAGAGAGAAAAGGCCCAAAGGAAAAAAATGAGAGAATAAGAGAGAAGGGGCAATGTTACTATCCTTTTACCACACTTGTGCTTAAAAGTAGCACCAAGATCTTCATGTTTGAGAGTCTCTCATTTTGTCACTTTCATATACTAGTGGGAATTTTTCATTATAGAACTTGGCTTGTATATTCCAATGATGGGCTTCCTCAGATGCCCTAGGTCTTCATGAGCAAGCGAGTTGGATGCACACCCACTTAGTTTCTTTTGTTGAGCTTTAATATACTTTTAGCTCTAGTGCATCCGTTGCATGGCAATCCCTACTCACTCACATTGATATCTATTGCTGGGCATCTCCATAGCCCGTTGATACGCCTAGTTAATGTGAGACTATCTTCTCCCTTTTTGTCTTCTCCACAACCACCATTCTACTCCACATATAGTGCTATATCCATGGCTCACGCTCATGTATTGCATGAAGATTGAAAAAGTTTTGAAAATGTTAAAGTACGAAACAATTGCTTGGCTTGTCATCGGGGTTGTGCATGATTTAAATATTTTGTGTGGGTAAGATGGAGCATACCCAGACTATATGATTTTGTAGGGATAACTTTCTTTGGCCATGTTATTTTGAGAAGACATAATTGCTTAGTTAGTATACTTGAAGTATTATTATTTGTATGTCAATATGAACTTTTGTCTTGAATCTTTCGGATCTGAATATTCATACCACAATTAATAAGATTTACATTGAAATTATGCCAAAGTATCACTCCGCATCAAAAATTCTCTTTTTATCATTTACCTACTCGAGGGTGAGCAGGAATTAAGCTTGGGGATGCCTGATACGTCTCGAACGTATCTATAATTTTTGATTGCTCCATGCTACTTTATCTACTATTTTAGGCTTTATTGGGCTTTATTTTCCACTATTATATCATTTCTAGGACTAACCTATTAACCGGAGGCCCAGCCCATATTGCTGTTTTTTTTGCCTATTTCCGTATTTCAAAGAAAAGGAATATCAAACGGAGTCCAAACGGAATGAAACCTTCGGGAACATGATTTTCTCACCGAACGTGATCCAGAGAACTTGGAGTGCAAGTCAAGAAGCAACCGGAGCCTCCACGAGATAGGAGGGCGCCCCCCTATAGGGCGCGCCTCCCTGTCTCGTGGGCCCCTCGGGCGGCCACCGACGTACTTCTTCTTCCTATATATACCTACGTACCCCGAAAACATATAGGGGCACCACGAAACACAATTTCCACCACCGTAACCTTCTGTATCCGCGAGATCCCATCTTGGAGCCTTCGCCAGCACTCTGCCGGAGGGGGAATCAAGCATGGAGGGCCTCTACATCAACATCCTTGCCCCTCCGATCAGTTGTGAGTAGTTTACCACAGACCTACGGGTCCATAGTTATTAGATAGATGGCTTCTTCTCTCTTTTTGGATCTCAATACAATGTTCTCCCCCTCTCTTGTGGAGATCTATTTGATGTAATCTCTTTTTGCGGTGTGTTTGTCGAGATCCGATGAATTGTGGGTTTATGATCAAGTTTATCTATGAATAATATTTGAATCTTCTCTGAATTCTTTTATGTTTGATTGAGTTATCTTTGCAAGTCTCTTCGAATTATCAGTTTGGTTTGGCCTACTAGATTGGTTTTTCTTGCCATGGGAGAAGTGCTTAGCTTTGGGTTCAATCTTGCGGTGTCCTTACCCAGTGACAGAAATGGTTGCAAGGCACGTATTGTATTGTTGCCATCGAGGATAACAAGATGGGGTTTATATCATACTGCGTGAGTTTATCCCTCTACATCATGTCATCTTGCTTAATGCGTTACTTTGTTCTTATGAACTTAATACTCTAGGTGCAGGCTAGATAGCGGTCGATGTGTGGAGTAATAGTAGTAGATGCAGGCAGGAGTCGGTCTAGTTGTTATGGACGTGATGCCTATATACATGATCATGCCTAGATAATCTCATAACTATGCGCTTTTCTATCAATTGCTCGACAGTAATTTGTTCACCCACCGTAATACTTATGCTATTTTGAGAGAAGCCACTAGTGAAACCTATGGCCCCCGGGTCTATCTCTTATCATATTTGTTTTCAATCTACTTTTATTTGCATCTTTACTTTTTGCATCTATATTATAAAATACCAAAAATATATTTATCTTATCATACTATCTTTATTAGATCTCACTTCCGCAAGTGGCCGTGAAGGGATTGACAACCCCTTTATTGCATTGGTTGCGAGTTCTCAGTTTGTTTGTGTAGGTGCGTGGGACTTTTGAGGAGCCTCCTACTGGATTGATACCTTGGTTCTCAAAACTGAGGGAAATACTTATGCTACACTTTGCTGCATCAACCTCTCCACTTCGAGGAAAACCAACGCAAGCTCAAGACGTAGCAGGTAGGCCTCCATATGCTCATCCTTCGGCTCATACACCTTGTTGGAGAAGTTGACGAGAAGCTGCGAGTCGCCTCTGACGGTGAGGCGCTTCACCCCTAGAGCCGCCGCAGCCTTCAGGCCAGCTATGAGGCCTTCGTATTCCGCGATATTGTTGGAGACCTTCTCGCCGTGCTGAAAGCAGAGTTGCACAGTGTAGTAGAGCTTGTCCTGAGTGGGTGAGATGAGCACCACTCCAGCCCCCGCGCCCTGGTGTGCAAAGGCGCCATCGAAATACATGACCCAGCCGTCTGGATCCTCTCTTCCTGGGGAGGAGGACCGGTCTTCTCCTTCCTCAAGTGTCGGGGCATCCATCCATTCCGCCACAAAGTCAGCGAGTGCGGCCCCCTTGATGACCCTGGTAGTGCTGAACTCCAACTGGAATGCTTGCAACTCGATGCTCCACTCAGCGACCCTTCCGGCTGAGTTAGGGCTCCTGAGTACCCTCTCCAATGGGTAGGCTGAGAGGACCTTGATGGGGTGGCCCTGGAAGTAGTGTCGCAGCTTGCGTGAGGCCACCAGAAGTGCGAGCAGGAGTTTCTGGGGCATGGGGTAGCGTGCCCTCGCGTCCCGCAGTACGGTGCTGACGAAGTACACCGGGTGTTCGACGAGGGCTGGCACACTGTCGAGGCTCGGGTCCTACGGAGATCGGGGCACATCCTGAGGTGGAGGGGTTCCTGAGACCTGACTGTCCTCAGGAGCCCCTGCGATGTTGCCCTGCTGAGCTTGGTCTTCCACTGCTGATGCCTTTGCTGCGCCTTCCTGACCCTGCTCCACTTCAGCTCCGGCTTGGCGCATCACGCCCTAGGCTTGGCGCTCCTCCGGAACCGCCACCAGCGCCGCGCTGGCGGAGTACGGGGTGGCAGCAAGGTAGAGTACCAGAGGCTCGAGAGGCCGTGGTGCCACTGTAACGCCCTCGATGCGGCTATATCTCCCACGTGTCGAAGCACGACTTAGAGGCATAACCGCATTGAAAGCAATGTCGCAAGTGAGGTAATCTTCACACAACCCATGTAATACATAAGGGAAAGAGATACATAGTTGGCTTACAGTCGCCACTTCACACAATACATAAATAAACATCCATCATCCAGATTACACTCAAGGTCCGACTACGGAACCAAAATAAAAGAAGACTACCCCAAATGCTACACAGATCCCCGATCGTCCCAACTGGCTCCACTCTGATCATCGGAAAAGACACATAGTAACGACCACGTTCCTCGTCGAACTCCCACTTGAGCTCGGTTCGTCACCTGCACCGCATCGTCGGCACTGCAACTGTTTTGGTAGAATCTGTGAGTCACGGGGACTCAACAATCTCACACCCGCGAGATCAAGACTATTTAAGCTTATAGGAAGGACAGAGTTGTGAGGTGGAGCTGCAGCAAGCGACTAGCATATATGGTGGCTACATTCGCAAAAGAGAGCGAGAAGAGAAGCAAGGCACGGTCGTGAAGCTAGTAGCGATCAAGAAGTGATCCTGAACTACTTACGTCAAGCATAACTCCAACACCGTGTTCACTTCCCGGACTCCGCCGAGAAGAGACCATCACGGTTACACACGCGGTTGATGTATTTTAATTAGGGTCCACTTCGGGTTTTCTACAACCGGACATTAGCAAATTCCCATCTGCCTCATAACCGCGGGCACGGCTTTCGAAAGATAAAACCCTGCAGGGGTGTCCCAACTTAGCCCATTATAAGCTCTCACGATCAATGAAGGATATTCCTTCTACCGGGAAGACCCGATCAGTCTCGGATTCCCGGACTACAAGACATTTCGACAGTAATAAAACAAGACCAGCAAAGCCGCCCGATGCGCCGACAAATCCCGATAGGAGCTACACATATCTCGTTCTCAGGGCACACCGGATAGGTCAGCCTACGAGTAAAACCAGCCCTCGAGTTGCCCCGTGGTGGCCCTGCAGTCTGCCCGTTTCGGGCCAGCACTCGAAGGAGCACTGGTCCGGGGGGGGGGGGGGTAAATAAAGATGACCCTCGGGCTCGCGAAAACCCGGGGGAAAAAGGCTTAGGTGGCAAATGGTAAAACCAAAGTTGGGCCTTGTTGGAAGAGTCTTATTCAAAGCGAACTGTCAAGGGGGTCCCATAAATCACTCAACCGTGTAAGGAACGCGAAATCAAGGAACATAACACCGGCATGACAGAAACTAGGGTGGCAAGAGTGGAACAAAACACCAGGCATAAGGCCGAGTCTTCCACCCTTTACCAACAAGGAACACCATCTCCATGTTCCAACAAGGAACAAACTTCATCTTCACCTGCAACTAGCAACGCTATAAGAGGGGCTGAGCAAAGCGGTAACATAGCCAAACAACGGTTTGCTAGGAAAGGATGGTTAGAGGTTTGACATGGCAATATGGGTGGCATGATATAGCAAGTGATAGGCATCACAGCATAGGCATAGCAAAAGAGCGAGCATCTAGCAAGCAAAGATAGAAGTGATTTCGAGGGTATGGTCATCTTGCCTGCAAGGTTCTCAGAGTTGTCGAAAGCTTGATCCTCGTAAGCGTTCTCAACAGGTTCCTCGTTCACGTACTCGTCTCCCGGCTCTACCCAAAGCAAGAACACAAGCAAATGAACCACAATAAATCACGGTGCAATGCCCAAGCAACATGATGCAATACATGGCATGATATGCGAGATGTGGTATGCAATGCGTATGCGTGCTCCGGAAGGAAAATGATGAACCAGGCATCAACTTGGCAAACCAAGTATGCCGCTGGAAAGGTGAGATGATTTCGGTTGAAATTGATATAAAGATCACCGGAATCGGATGCACGGTTTGCAAATGATAAGCAAAACAAGAATGACACAAATCTGCCATTAACAAAGATGATGCCACATAGCAAGCAACAAGAAATTAAGCTACTGCACCCAAACGCGTACCAACAAAGCATATGTCAGTGATCTACTCAAGATGCTTGACAAAAGATGAACACTGAGCTACGGCTAAATCACAACATAACAGGTCCAAACAAGCATGGCAAAAGTGCAAAATATATCAGCTTCACAGACTTGGTGAAAATACTGAACATGGCAGAATCAGCATCAGGAAGCAATGTTCAGAGCAAGCAACCAACATGCTACAGGAACTTATAATAGCAAAGCAAGGCATGGCATGAATCTACTCAAATCATAGTGCAAAAGTCCCTTACTGACCATGAGCCAAAAGGGATCAGAAAATGTAATAGCACCCATGTAAACATAGCAAGTTTCGTTAACAGAATCAGCAACAGGGCATGACAAAAACAGATAACGAGTAGGCATGTTCGCGAGCTCGATGCACTCACTACAGAGCATTTCAAGATACACTAAGCATACATGCATCAATAAGACATGGCATAGAAGCTATACATGGCAAGAACAACATCATAGCATACACGGATCAACTACAACAACCTTGGCAAAATTGAATAACATGTAAACAATCTGCCAGGAAACATTTTATAGTAAAAGTAGAGCTCGATTGACTCAAGCTATGGTACTCCATAATTGCAAACAAATGCATGGATGGATAGAGCATAACCTTATGTTCAAAACATCCTTACTGAAGTATCTCAAAAAAAACATGGATCTCTCTGTAGCATCAAGTTTACATGGCATAAAAATATCAGCAAAACAGGGGCTGAAATCAGGAACATCATGAAGCCTAGTTTGCATGCTTGTGCTAGTCACCACAGAGATCACAAAAATACATGGCATACACCCCTGTAAAGATGGCATGGCATATTACAAAACACATGTAGGACTCAAGTTCATAGGGTGAACACGTCAATCATGACAAAAATGACAAACGTGCATGTTCTGATAAGAATCTGAAACTAACATCACTTAGCCCTCTTCTAACAGCATTTCGGGCATAAAGATGAGCTCAAATCAAAATGATGCAATGAGATGAAATGATTTACTCATCGAGACGAACATTTCGGTATGCTATACGCCCAAAACGGAGCCACGGGAGCAAAGTTATGGCGTAATGAAAATGCAACAAAATTAACACAGAAAAATGACTGAGGAAATCGGGGGAGAAGAAAAAGTCAACCCAGAGGGATCCGATCGGATCTGGCGCGCGCTTCGAGGATCGCTGGCCGCAGGGGTTCGTCGGAGCTCGGGGCGCGGCCGGAGTTGGAGGGAGATGGCCGGGGCGGCGCTGCTCGGCGGATGGACTCGGCGGCGGAGGAGGTCTCAGCGGGGGCGGCGGGCGCGGCGCGGAGCGGCGGCGGCGGACGGCGGCGGCAGCGGGGCGGAGGCGCGAGGCCGGCTGCTGGCCGGGAGGCGCTGCTCGGGCCGGGAGGGCTAGCTGCGGGCCCGCGGCGGAGGCGGCAGCGATGTGGCGCTGCCCGCCACGTGGCGGCGCGAATGGTCCGAGGCGGCGGGCGGACGCGTCCGGCTCCGCCCGGACGTGTCCGGCGGCGGCGAGAGGAGCGGGGCTAGGGTTAGGGGCGGATTTGATCCGGAATTTCGGGGGAAGGGGTGTTTTTATAGGTAGAAGGAGCTAGGAAGCTCCAAATGAGGTGAAGTTTTCGCCCACGCGATCGTGATCGAACGGCGATGGACATGGAAGTGACTTAGATGGGTTATTTGGCTGTTTTGAAGGGGTGTTGGGCTGCAACTTAAAAGAGGCCTTCGCGGATATGCGGATAACCGTTGGAGTACCAAACGAGCTCCAAATGACCCGAAACTTGACAGGTGGTCTACCGGTGGTGTACCAAGGCCACTTGACAAACCTTGGTCCATTCCGAGAAAGTTTAGTACCCGCTCACGGAAAAATGTAAAGGGGGACGCCGGGGAACATAGGAGTGCCGGATTGCAAAACGGACAACGGGGAAAATGCTCGGAATCATGAGACGAACACGTATGCAAATGAGATGCACATGATGACATGATATGAGATGCATGACATGGACAAAATGCAAAAATGAAGAAAAACCCAACCACGGAGGGAATATCATATCACAATGCCGAAAATGGCAAGAGTTGGAGTTACAAATATGGAAAGTTACATCCGGGGTGTTACAGCCACCATCACCGGGGGGGGGGGGGGCTGGTAAGGTATTTGTTGAGGTCTCGGAAGGCCTGGTCGGCCTCCGGGGTCCATTCGAACGGGCCCTTCTTCTTCATGAGCTTGAAGAAGGGTAAGGCATGCTCTCCTAGTTTGGAGATGAAACACCCTAACACGGTCACCCGCCCTGCTAGCTTCTGCATCTCTTTGAGGGTCTGTGGTGGGCTCATGTCCTCGATGGCCTTGATCTTCTCTGGATTCGCCTCGATCCCTCTGTGGGATACGAGGAATCCCAGCAGCATGCCGGAGGGGACGCCGAACACGCACTTCTCCGGGTTAACCCTCAAGTTCACTTGGCGCGGGCTCTCGAAGGTCTCCTCCAAGTCTTGAATCAATGTCCTCGCCTCGCGAGACTTGACCACTATGTCATCGACGTAGGCCTCTGTGTTTCTCCCGAGTTGCCGCCCCAGGGCGATGTGCATCAACCGCTGAATGGTCGCGCCCGCGTTGCGCAGCCTGAAGGGCATGCAGGTGTAGCAGTACACCCCACATGGTGTCAGGAAGGCTGTCTTCTCCACATCTTCTACCGCCATCTTAATCTGATGATACCCTGAGAACGCATCCAGGAAGCACAGCTGGTCACACATGGCGGTGGAGTTGACAATCTGGTCGATGCGCGGGAGTGGGAACGGATCTTGGGGGCAGGCTTTGTTAAGGTTGGTGAAATCTACGCACATCCGTTCCTTCCCGCCTTTCTTCGGCACTACAACGGGGTTCGCCAGCCATTCGGGATATCGAACTTCTCGGATGGCTCCTGCCGCCTCCAGCTTGCGTGTCTCTTGGACGATGAAGGCCTGCTTCTCAGTGTACTGCCGTCTTGCTCGCTGCTTCACGGGGCGTACGTTGGGGCATACCCTTAGACGATGCTGGATCACCTCCCTCGGGACCCCTACCAGCTAATTGGGCTCCCATGCGAATATCTCCTTGTTCACGCCCAAGAACCTCATTAAGGCTTCTTCTTGTCCCGGGTCAAGGCCGACTCCTATGGTGAAGGTGGCTCCTGAAGACCCGGCCTCGTTGACTGGCACCTGCTTGGTTTCCGCCTTGTCTTGGGTGAACAGCTGCTTCTTCTTGGTAGGCGCGGCCTCCTTGGCCTCGGGGTACCGGCGCCGGCGGGCTGTGCTGCTGTCGCGGTCTAGAAGGCGAGCCTGAGCGCCGTCACGGCCTCCTTAGTGTCTCCCTTGATGGTGAGGACGCCCTTGCTTCCTGGCATCTTCATGAGGTTGTAGGCCGGATGGGTCGCCGCCACGAACTGAGCGAGAGCCGGGTACCCGAGGATGGCGTTGTACGGGAGACCGATTCGGGCGATGTCAAAGTCCACCAGCTCGGTGCGATAGTTGTCGCGTGTGCCGAAGGTGACAGGGAGGCGGATCTGCCCTAGAGAGTGGGCAGCTCCACCACCCACTCCCGAAAAGGTATTGCTGAGGCTGAGCCGCTCGAGCGGCACGTGAAGAAGGCTGAAGGCCTCTACGGAGAGAAAGTTGAGGCCAGCACCGCCGTCGATGAGGGTCTTTGTAACGGCCACATTGCAGATGGTGGGCGTGCAGAGCATTGGGAGCATCCCAGAGCCGGCGGTGGAGTCGGGGTGGTCTTCTGAGCCGAAGGTGAGGTCGGCCTCTGGCGCAGCCCCACCCGGCGGAGCCCCCGGGTGCTTGGAGGTGGCCCTGATCTGACGGAGGAACGACTTGACGTGGCGGTCTGCAGGTGGTGCTTGAGAGCCGCCCAGCAGGGCCGGAACGGCGTGGTGCGCCGGCACCGCGTAGCGAGCGGCGAAGAGGTCGCGGAGTTCTCCCCAGGAGGCCACCATGGATCCCGGGAGGCTGAGCAGCCAGGCGCGTGGCTCGCCGGCGAGGGCCATGGGGAACCAGTTGGCCATGATCTTGTCATTGCCTTTGGCTTCGAGGACAGCCTCCTCGTACGCCAGCAGGAACAGCGTCGGGTCTGCCGCACCGTCGTAACGCGGCGGCATCTCTGGCTTGAACTTGGTCGGCCACCGCACTCGCCGTAGGGCGGGAGCCAGGGCTCGGTACCCAGACGCCCCGCTGTTGGTGTCGGCCGCAGAGGTGGATGGCGGGGCACCTGCCATGGGGGCGAAGTGCGGCGGCGCGGGGCACAGGTTGGTGGAGAGGAGCTCCGGTGCACCCCTACCTGGCGCGCCAAATGTCGGATGTGGGGTTCCATCAAAACCTTAAGGTTCGAACACTGGGGTGCACGCGAAGACTTTCCCTCCTACCGATCTACACCCTAGCTCGCTAAGATCCCGCGGACGAACTCGACGAACTCGCAACACAGAAAGACACGAGATTTATACTGGTTCGGGCCACCGTTGTGGTGTAATACCCTACTCGAGTGTGGTGGTGGTGGATTGCCTCTTGGGTTGATGATGAACAGTACAGAGGGAAGAACAGGCTCATGAGGTTGAGGTGTTCTTGTGGCTAGGGTAGGCTCTCGATAAGATTGGACCAAGCTAAGATCCGATGCCTCTACTGTGGTGGCTAGCTCTACTTATATAGGCCCTGGTCCTCTTTCGAAATGTTGAGCGGAAAGGGAGCCAACAACGGCAAGCAAATTTGAAGGGGGACAGCCAGTACAAGCTATCCTGACAAAAGTGGTCTTCGCCTGCGAAAGGCTCTGGTGGTGACGCCGTCCTGGGCTCCACGATGACCTCCGTCTTGCCGTCCTCCTGGTCTTCGTCTCGTTGCACCGATATAGCAACCTTTGCCTGATGCCTCGGTACTCTTCGCCTGCGCCTGCTTCCTTAGCACCAAAGAGGAAACGAGGACGCTGTGCGCGCTGGCGCCCGCCTGGCGCCGATCGTCACGGCTCACGTCACGAGAGCCTCGTGAGGTTTGCCCCGCCTTGATATCTCTTCTCCTCGTGAGCCTGCCTGACGAGGCCACTCCTGAGGAGGTCTTGCGTCGCCCGTCTCGCGAGGCTTGGCCCCTCGCGAGAGTCTTGGATGCCTTGTTGATGAAGGTGGGCTGCACGGCCTGCTGGCTTAGCCTCGCCATGGGCCGCAGGCAGGCAAGTCTGGGGACCCCCGTTCCCAGAATGCTATTTCTGTCAACGTGCTATTTCTGTCGCCGTTTATTTTGCAATCTTTACTTTTCAATCTATACAACAAAAATACCAAAAATATTTATCTTATTATCTTTATCAGATCTCACTTTTGCAAGTGGCGGTGAAGGGATTGACAACCCCTTTATCGCGTTGGTTGCAAGGTTCTTAATTGTTTCTGCAGGTACTAGGGATTTGCGTGTAGTCTCCTACTGGATTGATACCTTGGTTCTCAAAAACTAAGGGAAATACTTACGCTACTTTGCTGCATCACCCTTTCCTCGTCAATGGAAAACCAATGCATGCTCAAGAGGTAGCAAGAAGGATTTCTGGCGCCGTTGCCGGGGAGGCTTACACCAAGTCAAGTCAAGATTTGATCTCCCGCTAACGTGCGATTTCTGGCACCATTACCGGGGAGATCTACACACAAGTCAAGACATACCAAGTACCCATCAAAAACTCTTATCCCTCGCATTACATTATTTGCCATTTGCCTCTCGTTATCCTCTCCCCACTTCACCTTTGCCTTTTCTTCGCCCTCCTTCCATTCGATCTTGTGTTACCATGTGCCTTCTTTTTGCTTGCACCTTCGCTTGCTAAAATTTTATGGATCCTCATCCCCTTGCTAATATTTTTAAGAGATCCAATTATGATGAACCAATTTATAGTGATTTAAGTGCACTAGATTATCTTTATGAGGTTTTGCTTGAAATTTGTGAATCTGAAAATTGTGATGAAGAAATTTATGAAGAGACTCACGATAGCTCCTTGAATAAAAAGCATGATTGCAATGACTTCACTATAAATTCTCTTGATGTCAATTGTGCTAATAATATGCAAAACCCTAAGCTTGGGGATCCTAGTTTTGCTTTGTCTACTACTTGTTGCAATGTTCATGATTGGGGTGATTCTTCTTATGATCTTGAAAATTTATTTAAGCCCCATGATGAATATGAGATTGATAATAGTGTTTGCAATAATACTGAAAGTGGGTTTGGAAGAGTGTCAACTTTAGATCCCATATATTTGGAGAATGTTCAATCTTATGGTATTTTTGATAAATGTGGGTTTGGAGAGGTCATGACTTTAGTTAATGATAATCCCACTATTTTGGAAGAGTGTCAACTTCGCATGCATGTGGATTGTGTTGAGAATATGTTATTTGATAGCTATTTTGTTGAATTTTCTTATGATCCCACATGTAATTATTATGAGAGAGGAAAATATGATTGAAGAAATTTTCATGTTACTAAATTACCTCTCGTTATGTTGAGATTGCTATTGTTTCTTTCCGCTTCCTTGCATATGCTTGTTTTTGCTTGCTATGATAATTTGTTTGCATATAAGATGCCCATGCATAGGAAGTATGTTAGAATTAGATGTGTTTGTCATGTATTTCATGATGCTCTCTTTGTGCTTCAATTCTTGTCTTTCATGTGAGCATCATTGAAATATCAATGCCTAGCTAAAAAGTCTTTAATGAAAAGCGCTTGTTGGGAGGCAACCCAATTTTATTTTTGTTCCTTGATTTTTTGTTCCTGTTTGGTTCTAAATATTTCATCTAGCCTCTGGTTAGATGTGGTTTTATGTTTTAATTAGTGTTTGTGTGTCGGAGTAATGGGCCACGGGTAGGCTAACCCAAAGCCCATAACCTTTCAAGACATCGGGGCTGACTGCGCCCCTCAAGATGCCAAGATGAAGGGCCGTCTTCTGAAAGCCAGCTGGAGGAACAGCCGGCTGCCCATAACGGCTGAGTCCTAGAGGCGAGGTCAAGACAAGACGACTCCTACCTGGCGGCTTCTAGGGAAGCCGGCCCCGAGGAGTCGGCCCGCGACAACAACAAAGCCCATGCCCTCATCGGCGGGGACGGGACGGGGAATGGCTATAGTGTAGCCCATCCCCTCCCCTTTCCAGGGGCTGGCGTGGCCACAGTGCGCAGTACCGGCGGAGATCTCCGCCCGGCGCGGCACTGTTGCCATGCCATCCCTGACATCATCACGAGCAGGCGGAGTCCTGCTCCCACGACGGCCTGTCTGTACGGCCCAAGGACGATGGGCCCCACCAGTCAGCGAGAGTCCAGAAGACGGCGAGAGCCCTACCAGTCGGACCCAGGGGAGGTCGGCCCCTAGGAGTCGGCCCGCCCCCTTCCTCGGGCCCCACGTGCCATTAATCAGATGAGACAGGGAGTGGCTACAGTAATCGCCCGCCAGGCGGCGGAGCTGTAGCCATGACCCCCTGACCAAGCCCGTCATCGAGACACGGCAACAAAGGATCACCGCCAACAAGACCCGGAGCGGCGGGTGCGACTGTCGGCCCTGCACCCAACCAGTCGGCCGGGGCCCACCAGCGGCGGGCCCCAGCGATCGATGGAGAAGCCGGCGTCGAAGAGATCCACGGTCCGGGCCTCACGCCCGGCCGGATACCATTGTACCCCTGGGGGGTAGGCCTATATAAACCCCCCAGGGCACCCATGTAAAGGGTTCCGAACCTGTTAGACTAGACCAGATCATAGAGTAAGGAGAGAGCTAGCCTTGCCTTCTCCTACCTCTAGCAAATAGCTCAAGGAGCACCTATGTATTCACTTGTGCCTTAGTGATCATGCGGAGACCCCACAGAGCAGGACTAGGGGTGTTATCTCCTAGGAGAGCCCCGAACCTGGGTAAAGTACGCCGGTGTTCATGTCTACGCCTCATCCCGCTTCCGGGCACCGGCGACGTTTTACTTGCTCCCACCATCATAAGCCATCCTTTGGCATATGTCGCACCCAACCCCCGACATTTGGCGCCCACCATGGGGCTAGGTGCACCGTCGTCCGGAGACCTGCTCTAGACGGGAACCCTTTTCCTCCCTAGCGAGTGCAGCCAGCCCGGCACGCCAGACGGAGTCTACGCCGACGCGCTGCATGGCTCGGAAGTCGCCTGCGCAGCAAGTTGCCTCGCTGATCTCATTGGCGAGGTCCACCTCTCCGGCGAGCCCGCGTCCGACGCGGGCACAGACGGCCCCGAGAGCCTCCTCGCGGGCCTCCTCGATCAACTCCATGTCACCAGTGAGCCAGCTGTGGACCTGGAGTCTGTAGGTTCCACCGACCCGATGTTGGTTGACTCCGACCCCGCGTCGCTCGAAGCGTTCCCCACCAATGTGGTGGTGTACGACGAGCCGCTCCCTCGCGCGGAGAGCGGCGGAAGCGCCGTCACGGAGGTGCTGGTCATCGGTCACGGCGAGCACTCCGGCGAAGGTGCTCGCGACCCTCTCGATGCGGTGCTGCAAGACTTGACGGCGCCCATCCCAGAAGACGCCGACGCCGAGACGCTGGAGGCACGCCGCATCCAGCTCGTTGAAGGCACCAAGAAGCTGGCCAGCATGAGACGCCTGTCGGAAGCCTACCAGCGTGAGATGGACCACGCTGCGGGCGGCACGCCGGCTCCGGCTGGGCCCAGCAGCCTTGGCACGGTCTAGCAGCGCGGCGTGGCCGTCGCCAACCTGTTCGGGGCAGATCGCCCTGTCTACGCCACGCCTGCGGAAAACATCCGGGCTGCCAAGGCAACAGCTGAAGAGTTGGACAAGTTCGAGGGCGAAGAACGTCGCCAGATGGTGGAGCGCGTCCAGCGGCTCCTCGACGCGCCTGCTGAGCAGCACGAGGCTGGCTGCCACACTGAGGCGCCACACCGGCAAGACGACAATCTGCCTCCCCACCGAGATCAAGGCACGACCTCTCGGACGCCGACTGGTGGCGTCCTCGGAGGAAGAGACAAGGGGCCGGCTGCCAGCCGCAGTCGGACTCGGGTCACCATAGAGCGCGACCAAGATGACGGCCCAAGAGCAGTGGAACGGCGGGACGACTGTCCGCCTCCTCCCCCTCGCAGGGAAAGGCGCGTTTCCCCGCCGCCTGTTGATCACCTGTCACTCGGTGACCGCCTTGGCCGCCGAGAAGGAATCGGAGAAAATGATGCCCACCACTGGATCGACCGCCTCAACCGATCCCTGTTGCTAGAAGAAGAAGATGAATTGGGTCCGCCTTGTTTCGGCCCCCGCATTCGAGACGAGCCCTTTCCCAAAGGGTTCACGCTCCCAAGAGACACGCCCAAATACAACGGCTCCGTGAAGCCGAAGGACTGGCTCGTCGACTACTCCACAACCGTCAGCATAGCAAACGGCAACAAGCGAGTTGTTGTGAAATACGTTCCGCTCATGCTCCAAGGCACGGCCCTGACATGGCTGAACAGCCTGAAGCCCCGAAGCATCAACAGTTGGGTCGACTTCACCGACGCCTTCGTCCGCAATCTCACCAAAGACGCATAAGCGGCCGCCCAAGCCCCGCCAGCTCTCCTTGTGCGTACAAGGCCCCAATGAGTCGACTCGCGACTACCTCACGCGCTGCCGAGCTCCGCAACTCTTGAGAAGGCATGCACGAGGTGCAGGCCATCAAGTACTTCACCGCCGGATGCCGAGAGGGCACTCTCCTCAAGCACAAGCTTCTCTGCGACGAGCCGGAGACCCTAGACGAGCTGCTGATCATAGCCGACAAATACGCCACGACCGACTCCTCCATGAAGGCAGGATCCAAGTAAATGCGTCTGGCAAAGTGGCCCCTCAAGCACCCCGAACCCCGGTTGGTGACACCAGTCGGCGTCAACAGCAGAACGACCACAAAGCGCAAGGCCACGCAGCCGGCTTCCACTAGCCGGTAGGTGGGGACAGTCGAAAACCAGCAGCCGGAAGGGCAGCTTCCGCCCAAACGCCAGAAGGGCGGCAAGCCCAACTGGCTGCCAGCTTTCTCATATGAGCAGACTCTGGATGCAGCTTGCAAATTCCATAGCGGTGCGAAGCCGTCCAAACACACCACTCGGAAGTGCCATTGGCTCACCAGGATCGCCAAGGGAGACGGCCTCGTGCCTCCCCCGCTTGCTGGGAAGCCTCATCCTCCCCCTCCCCAGCAGCCGGTGGTCAGACCAGTCCGAGCCGTACAAGATGAGTATCCAGAAGAGCACGGAGCTTATGTTGTGTTCACCAGCGTGGCCGATGATCGACGCAGCAGACGGCTGCAGCATCAAGAAGTGAATGCGGTAGCATCGGAGACCCCACAGTTCATGCATTGGTCCGAGAAAGCCCATCAGCTAGAGCAGAGCTGACCACCCAGAGGTGATGCCCAATCCCGGCTCATATGCCCTGGTTTTGGATGCCACCTTTGCCACAGATAGGCGAGCCGCTCGTTTCTCCTGAGTTCTTATAGATGGCGGCAGCAGCATCAACATCCTGTATAGAAACACCATGGAGAAGTTAGGAATCAAACAAAGGCAGCTCCAACCCAGCCGGACTTTTTTCCATGGCATAGTTCCTGGCCTTTCCTGCTCACCAATCGGCAAGATCCAGATAGACGTCCTCTTTGGGGACAAAGATCACTTCCGCCGAGAGCCAGTCTGGTTTGAAGTGGTGGACCTTGAGAGCCCATACCATGCGCTACTTGGCAGGCCTGCTCTGGCCAAGTTCATGGCGGTCCCCCACTATGCCTACCTCAAAATGAAGATGTCGAGTTCCAAGGGGATTCTGACCATAGCCGGCGACTACAAGAAGTCGTCCGCCTGCGTAGCCGAGAGCAGTCGGTTGGCCGAGTCCCTCATGATCGCAGCTGAGAAGCGGCTCCTTGACCGGGTTGTGGCGATGGCAGGCAAGCAGTCGGAGATGTCGCCCGATCCCAAGGAGTCGGAAGCTGAGGGCTCGTTCAAGCCGACCAAAGAGACGAAGAAGATACCCTTGGACCCAGAGCACCCGGTGAGGTACGCTGTCATAGGTGCAAACCTCGACAACAAATAGGAAGGCGAGCTCGTCGATTTCCTCCGTGAGAATCGGGACATCTTTGCATGGTCCCCCAAAGACATGCTGGGTGTCCCGACCGATTTCGCCGAGCACAAGTTACATGTCCGGCCCGATGCCAAACCAATCAGGCAGCCCTTGCACTGCCTGTTAGAAGAGAAGAGAAGAGTCGTTGGAGAAGAAATTGCCCGGCTGCTGGCAGCCGGCGTCATCATGGAAGTGTTCTTTCCAGAGTGGCTGGCCAACCCAGTCCTTGTGCTGAAGAAAAACAAGCAGCGACGCATGTATATTGATTATACTAGCCTCAACAAAGCTTGCCCCAAAGACCCCTTTGCGTTACCAAGAATCGACCAAGTGATAGACTCCACAGCCGGATGCGATCTATTGAGTTTATTGGATGCATATTCGGGATATCACCAGATCAAGCTGAATCCGACCGACAGACTGAAGACCTCCTTCATCACACCATTTGGAGCCTTCTGCTTCTTGACCATAACGTTCGGCTTGAGGAATGCCGGCGCCACGTTTCAACGTTGCATGCAGAAGTGCCTCCTCAAGCAACTCGGTAGAAATGCCCACGTTTACGTGGACGATGTGGTGGTGAAGACGGAGAAGCATGGAACGCTGCTGGAAGACCTCAAGGAGACCTTTGAGAACCTGCGCCGGTTTCAAATCAAGCTCAACCCAGAGAAGTGCGTCTTCGGAGTACCAGCCGGCCAGCTCCTTGGATTCCTAGTCTCAGAATGCGGCATAGAGTGCAACCCTGTGAAGATCAAGGCCATCGAGAGGATGGGGATACCCACCCGACTGTTGGATGTGCAGAATTTCACTGGCTGCTTGGCACCCATCAGCCGATTCATCAGTCGGGGGTGAGAAGGCTCTTCCCTTGTACCAACTCATGAAGAAAACCACTTTTTCGAGTGGAACGACCAGGCGGACGAAGCTTTTCTCCAGCTCAAGAAGATGTTAACTACTCAACCTGTCCTGGCGGCTCCGACTCCTAAGGAGCCCATGCTCCTCTACATCGCTGCTACCAGCCGAGTGGTCAGCACAGTCATCGTGGTAGAGCACAAGGAGGAAGGCAAGGCACTACCAGTCCAGAGACCGGTATATTATTTGAGTGAAGTATTGTCGACCACCAAGCAAAACTACCCCCACTACCAGAAGATGTGCTATGTGATGTCTACTACACAACCTTCTTCTTGTAGACGCTGTTGGGCCTGCAAGTGCACGGGTTTGTAGGACAGTAGCAAATTTTCCTCAAGTGGATGACGTAAGGTTTATCAATCCGTAGGAGGCGTAGGATGAAGATGGTCTCTCTCAAACAACCCTGCAACCAAATAACAAAGAGTCTCTTATGTCCCCAACACACCCAATACAATGGTAAATTGTATAGGTGCACTAGTTCGGCGAAGAGATGGTGATACAAGTGCAATATGGACGGTAGATATGGGTTTTTGTAATCTGAAAAAAATAAAAACAACAAGGTAACAAGTAATAAAAGTGAGCATAAATGGTATTGAAATGCTAGGAAACAAGGCCTAGGGTTCATACTTTCGCTAGTGCAAGTTCTCTCAACAATAATAACATAGATAGGTCGTATAACAATCCCTCAACATGCAACAAAGAGTCACTCTGAAGCCACTAATAGCGGAGAACAAACGTAGAGATTATGGTAGGGTACGAAACCACCTCAAAGTTATTCTTTCGGATCAATCTATAAAAGAGTTCGTACTAGAATAACACCTTAAGACACAAATCAACCAAAACCCTAATGTCACCTAGATACTCCATTGTCACCTCAAGTATCCGTGGGCAAGATTATACGATATGCATCACACAATCTTAGATTCATCCAACCAACATAATAGTACTTCAAAGAGTGCCCCAAAGCTTCTACCGGAGAGTCAAGAACGTGTGCCAACCCCTATGCATAGGTTCATGGGTGGAACCCGCAAGTTGGTCACCAAAACATACATCAAGTGGCACATGATATCCCATTGTCACCACAGATAAGCACGGCAAGACATACATCAAGTGTTCTCATAAAAGACTCAATCCAATAAGATAACTTCAAAAGGGGAAACTCAATTCATCACAAGTGAGTAGAGGGGGAGAAACATCATAAGATCCAACTATAATAGCAAACCTCGGGATACATCAAGATCGTGCCATAGAGGGAACACGAGAGAGAACACAAGAGAGAGAGATCAAACACATAGCTGCTGGTACATACCCTCAGCCCCGAGGGTGAACTACTCCCTCCTCGTCATGGATAGCGCCAGGATGATGAAGATGGACACCGGTGATGGATTCCCCCTCCGGCAGGGTGCCGGAACAGGGTCCTGAGAGGTTTTTGGTGGCTACAGAGGCTTGCGGCGGGGGAACTCCCGATCTATCTTCTGTTCTGGAAGTTTTACGACACGAGGTATATATGGGTGCAAGGGGTACGCTCGGTGGAGCTTGGGGCCCCACGAGGCGGGGGCGCGCCTAGGGGCGCCCACCCTCGTGAGCATCTCCGTATCTTCGACGTGTGGTCCAAGTCCATCGTGGGTTTCCTTCCAAAATAACTTCTCCAGCTTGATTTCGCCCGTTTCACTTCGTTTGATATTCCTTTTCCTCAAACACCAAATAGGCATAAAACAAAGAATCTGGGTTGGGCCTCCGGTTAATAGGTTAGTCCCAAAAATAATATAAAAGTGGATAATAAAGCCCAATATTGCCTAATACAGTAGATAATATAGCATGGAGCAATCAAAAATTATAGATACGTTGGAGACGTATCAAGCATCCCCAAGCTTAATTCCTGCTCGTCCTCGAGTAGTAAATGATAAAAAAGATTTTTTGATGCGGAGTGCTACTTAGCATAATTCTCAATGTAATTTTCTTTATTGTGGCTTGAATATTCAGATCCGAAAGATTCAAGACAAAAGTTCATATTGACATAAAAATAATAATACTTCAAGCATACTAACTAAGCAATTATGTCTTCTCAAAATAGCATGGCAAAAGAAAGTTCATCCCTACAAAATCATATAGTTAGGCTATGCTTCATTTTCGTCACACAAAGATGTTCCCAACTTCTATACCCCCGATGACAAACCAAGCAATTTTTTCATACTTAAATAATCTCAAACTTTTTCAACCTTCACGCAATACATGAGCGTGAGCCATGGATATAGCACTATGGGTGGAATAGAATATGATGATGGGGATTGTGTGGAGAAGACAAAAAAGGAGAAAGTCTCACATGGACGAGGATAATCAACGGGCTATGGAGATGCCCATGAATTGATGTCAACATGAGGAGTAGGGATTGCCATGCAACGGATGCACTAGAGCTATAAATGAATGCTCAACAAAAGAAAACTAGTGGGTGTGCATCCAACTTGCTTGCTCACGAAACCTAGGGCATTTGAGGAAGCCCATCGTAGGAAT
Source organism: Aegilops longissima (assembly GCA_021605205.1). Taxonomy (NCBI): domain Eukaryota; kingdom Viridiplantae; phylum Streptophyta; class Magnoliopsida; order Poales; family Poaceae; genus Aegilops; species Aegilops longissima. The sequence continues at coordinate 241,640,844 of CM038681.1, forward strand.
ATACAAGCCAAGTTCTATAATGAAAAATTCCCACTAGTATGAAAAAGACATCTTATGAGACTCACTATATGAAAAACATGGTGCTACTTTGAAGCACAATATATGAGACTCACTACATGAAGAACAAGGTGCTACTTTGAAGCACAATATATGAGACTTACTACATGAAGAACAAGGTGCTACTTTGAAGCAAAAGTGTGGAAAAATAGATAGTAACATTGCCCTTTTTTTGGGCCTTTTTTTTGGCCTTTCTCTTTTTTTTTGTTTGGGAAATGCTCTAATAATGATGATCATCACACTTCTATTGATTACAACATAAGGATTACAACTCGAAACTAGAACAAGATATGACTCTATATGAATGCCTCTAGCGTTGTACCGGGATGGTGCAATGAATCAAGAGTGACATGTATGAAAAATAATGCATGGTGGCTTTGCCACAAATACGATGTCAACTACATGATCATGCAATGGCAATATGACAAAAGTAAAGTATGTCATGATGATGATGAACGGAACAGTGGAAAGTTGCATGGCAATATATCTTGGAATGGCTATGGAAATGCCATAATAGGTAGGTATGGTGGCTGTTTTGAGGAAGATATAGGGAGGTTTATGTGTGATAGAGCGTATCATATCACGGGGTTTGATGCACCGACGAAGTTTGCACCAACTCTCAAGGTGAGAAAGGGCAATGCACGTATCAAGAGGCTAGCAATGGCGGAAAGGTAAAAGTGCGATAATCCATGGACTCAACATTAGTCAAAAGAACTCATATACTTATTGCAAAAATTTAGAAGTCATCAAAAATCAAGTACTACACGCATGCTCCTAGGGGGATAGATTGGTAGGAAAAGACCATCGCTCGTCCACGACCGCCACTCATAAGGATGCACAAGCCAGGTACACTTCATGTTTCAAATTTGTTACACAACTTTAACCATACGTGCATGCTACGGGATTTGCTAACTTCAACACAAGCATTCTTTAAATTCATAATCACCCAACTAGCATGACTTTAATATCACTACCTCCATATCTCAAAACAATTATCAAGTATCAAACTTTTCTTAGTATTCAACGCACTCAAAAGAAAGTTTCACATATCTTGAATACCAAGTATATTAATTTTAAGCAAATTACCATGATATTAACGACTCTCAAAATAATATAAGTGAAGCATGATAGTTCATATATTTCTTCAAAATAAAACCACCATTGTGCTCTAAAAGATATAAGTGAAGCACTAGAGCAAATGACAAACTACTCCGAAAGATATAAGTGAAGATCAATGTGTAGTCGAATAATTATGTAACTATGTGAAGACTCTCCCATTTAATAATTTCAGATCTTGGTATTGTATTCAAACAGCAAGCAAAGCTAAATTAAACTACATTTCAAGGATAGCACAACTCATGTGAAGAAGCAAAAACTTAGGCTCAACTGATACTAACCGATGGTTGTTGGAGAAAGGTGGGATGCCTACTGGGGCATCCCCAAGCTTAGATGCTTGAGACTTCTTGAAATATTATATCGGGGTGCCTTGGGCATCCCCAAGCTTTAACTTTTGTGTCTCCTTAATTCCTCTCATATCATGGTTTCTCTTTTTATCAAAAGCTTCATTCACAACAAACTCAACAAGAACTCGTGAGATAGGTTAGTATAAACCAATGCAAAACCTTATCATTTTCTACTGTAACAAATCACTAACATTATTATTCAGAATTGAATACTAAATTCCTCTGCATATTTAATACTCCTATCCTTAAATAGAATCATTAAACAAGCAAACATATGCAAACAATGCAAACATAACAGCAATCTGCCAGAACAGTACAGTCTGTAAAGAATGCAAGATTCATCATACTTCCCTAACTCCAAAAATTATGAACTAAAATTCCCACTGTAATAAATTTATCAGATCTCATTATGCAAAAATATTCAACATTATACCACTCTGTGAATTTTCTAGGGAATTTGTGCAACGGCGGTAAACTTTCTGTTTTCAAACAACAACATGTATAGTAGCAAAATAAGCATGGCAAAGGCTATCCTTGACTTTTTTATTGAAACTAAAGATGAAAAACATTGTTATAAATAACATAAAGCAAATACTAACAAGATAAAATGACGCTCCAAGCAAAACACATATCATGTAGTGAATAAAAATATAGCTCCAAGTAAAGTTACCGATGAACGAAGACGAAAGAGGGGATGCCTTCCGGGGCATCCCCAAGATTAGGCTGTTGGTTGTCCTTGAATATTACCTTGGTGTGCCTTGGGAATCCCCAAGATTAGGCTCTTGCCACTCCTTATTCCATAGTCCATCGAATCTTTACCCAAAACTTGAAAACTTCACAACACAAAACTCAACAGAAAACTCGTAAGCTCCGTTAGCGAAAGAAAACAAAACACCACTTCAAGGTACTGTAATGAACTCATTCTTTATTTATATTGGTGTTAAACTTACTGTATTACAACTTATCTATGGTTTATAAACTATTTTACTACCCATAGATTCATCAAAATAAGCAAACACCACATAGAAAACAGAATCTGTCAAAAACAGAACAGTCTGTAGTAATCTGTAACTAACGCAAACTTAAGGAATTCCAAAAATTCTAAAATAAATTGGTGGACCTGAGGAATTTGTCTAGTAATCATCTGCAAAAAGGATAAACTCAATATAACTCTCCAGTAAAAAGTTGAAGCTAATCTCGTGACCGCTAAAGTTTCTGTTTTTTACAGCATGATCATAAAGACTTCACCCAAGTCTTCCCAAAGGTTCTACTTGGCACAAACACTAATTAAAACATAAAACCACATCTGAACACAAGCTAGATGGATTATTTATTCCTAAACAGAACCAAAAAGCAAGAAACTAAAATAAAATTGGGTTGCCTCCAAACAAGCGCTAACGCTTAACGCCCCTAGCTAGGCATGATGATTTCAATGATGCTCACATAAAAGATAAGAATTGAAACATAAAGAGAGCATCATGTAGAATATGACTAGCACATTTAAGTCTAACCCACTCCTATGCATAGGGATTTTGTGAGCAAACAACTTATGGGAACAATAATCAACTAGCATAGGAGGGTAACACAAGCATAGCTTCAAGATTTTCAACACACAGAGAGGAAACTTGACATTATTGCAATTCATACAAGCATATATTCCTCCCTCATAATAATTTTAAGTAACATCATGAATGAATTCAACAATATAACCAGCACCTAAAGCATTATTTTCATGATCTACAAGCATAGAAAATTTACTACTCTCCACATAAGCAAAATTCTTCTCATGAATAATAGTGGGAGCAAACTCAACAAAATGACTATCATGTGATTGAAAATTAAGATCAAGATGACGAGTTTCATGGTTATTATTATTATTTAAAGCATACGTGTCATCACAATAATCATCATAGATAGGAAGCATGCTTTCATCATAGTAAATTTTGTCATCAAAGCTTTGGGGACAAAAAAATATCATCTTCATCAAACATAGCTTCCCCAAGCTTGTGGCTTTGCATATCATTAGCATCATGGATATTCAAAGAATTCATACTAACAACATTGCAATCATGCTCGTCATTCAAATATTTAGTGCCAAACATTCTAATGCATTCTTCTTCTAGTACTGGAGCACAATTTTCCTTTCCATCATTCTCACGAAAGATATTAAAAAGATGAAGCGTATGAGACAAACTCAATTCCATTTTTTTGTAGTTTTCTTTTATAGACTAAACTAGTGATAAAACAAGAAACCAAAAAGATTAAATTGCAAGATCTAAAGATATACCTTCAAGCACTCACCTCCCCGGCAACGGCTCCAGAAAAGAGCTTGATGTCTACTACACAACCTTCTTCTTGTAGACGTTGTTGGGCCTGCAAGTGCACATGTTTGTAGGACATTAGCAAATTTCCCTCAAGTGGATGACCTAAGGTTTATCAATCCGTAGGAGGCGTAGGATGAATATGGTCTCTCTCAAACAACCCTGCAACCAAATAACAAAGAGTCTCTTGTGTCCCCAACACACCCAATACAATGGTAAATTGTATAGGTGCACTAGTTCGGTGAAGAGATGGTGATACAAGTGCAATATGGACGGTAGATATAGGTTTTTGTAATCTGAAAATATAAAAACAGCAAGGTAACAAGTAATAAAAGTGAGCGTAAACGGTATTGAAATGCTAGGAAACAAGGCCTAGGGTTCATACTTTCGCTAGTGCAAGTTCTCTCAACAATAATAACATAGATAGATCGTATAACAATCCCACAACATGCAACAAAGAGTCACTCCGAAGCCACTAATAGCGGATAACAAATGTAGAGATTATGGTAGGGTACGAAACCACCTCAAAGTTATTCTTTCGGATCAATCTATAGAAGAGTTCGTATTAGAATAACACCTTAAGACACAAATCAACCAAAACCCTAATGTCACCTAGATACTCCATTGTCACCTCAAGTATCCATGGGCATGATTATACGATATGCATCACACAATCTCAGATTCATCCAACCAACATAAAAGTACTTCAAAGAGTTCCCCAAAGCTTCTACCGGAGAGTCAAGAACGTGTGCCAACCCCTATGCATAGGTTCATGGGTGGAACCCGCAAGTTGGTCACCAAAACATACATCAAGTGGCACATGATATCCCATTGTCACTGTCGTGGTTCTAAGTCTGACAGTAGAATGGGGGGTAGATATGGAGAGGCAAGATCCTAGCTATGGAGTAGTTGTATACGCAAGGGATTTACGAGTTCAGGCCCTTCTTGGAGGAAGTAACAGCCCTACGCCTCGAGCCCCGAGGCGGTCGATCGGATTATCTGCGTATGTGTTACAGGGGTGCGAACCCTTCTACCTGTGGAGGGGGGTGGCTTATATAGAGTATGCCAGGACCCCAGCCAGCCCACGCAGTAGAGGGTTTAAGGTACGTTAAGGCTAGGCGTTACTGGTAACGCCTTACATAAAGTGTCATTAAGGTCATAAAGACTATTTAACTATAGACCGTTTGGACACCGAGTGGCTCTTGGACTCTTGGTGGTCGAGTGGGTCTTCATAGTCGAGTGTCTTTGAATCTGTCAAGCGGGAGCCTACCAGGTCGACTGGAAGGATGCTTCTCTTGTGAGTGTCCTTGTGGAAGGTACCTTTGGGCAGGTCTATGACCCTACCCCAGGTACATGACTTCATCATTAGCCCCCGAATGGATCGAGGTTTGAGTGAGGAAGGAGTTGATAATCTTTCCGACCTGTTCTTCGTGTTGTGAGTGCGTCTTACTCTGGATCAACGACCTTTTGGTGATGGCATCAACCTTTCTTTCAGTCGCATTGATCCATTCTTCACGTTTGTCGAGTGAACTTTGTGAACCTGAGGATTTCTGAGCGACGGATCTAAGGAAATCTGTTATCTGACGAGTTGCTCTGTGGTTAGCGGATTTCGCGGGATCAGAATTTTGGGAAGCGCGCGAAGCGAAGAAAACCGCGGCACTCGGATGGGATAAGACGATGACGCCTCGATCCTCGCGCCGCCTTTTTTGCCACGTATCGTGCGCGCGCCTGTTGCGGGATCGTGACGGGATTGCCTGGGCCTACCGGTCAGCCACTCGGAAGCGACCCCATATAAGGCGTTGGACCGGGCATTTTGAACAGTCGCCTCAGATTTCTCCTCTCTCGCCTCAAAACTTTTCGCCACACTCTCCGTCCGCCCAGCCCAAGCTTCGTACCTTTCTCGCCGGCGACCATGGTGAAGGACAAGACCGCCGCTCGAACGGGTGAGGAAGACGGCGGCGAAGGCCAAGGGAGAGCGCCCGGTCGGGCGGTTCTCTTCGAGGTCCAAGCTGCCGCAGGCTGGGTCCAAGGAGACGGATCCGCCGACCATCACCAAAAAGATCTCACCGATCCGCCAACGAAGGACTGATCCCCATGGGTCGGCGAGGCTTCCGGCACGGAGTGGCAACCGCAGCTGAAGAGGGTGAGTCGTCCTCCGCCACCCATGTAGATAGGGGTTTTCTCTGCCAAATCCTTTTTTTCCGGGGTTTCTAAACTTTTTGGAGCGCAACTCCACCATTTCACTCCAAACTCCATTGTGTATCTTGTTGCTTGCTTTAGCTCTGCGAGAATTTCTTGGGTTGTCGACCGCATTGGGGTCTTTTTCAAGCACATATTCACCGTCGCCTCGGGACGGTGAAGAAAACGAGCCCAATGACGAGAGGACCCAAGTAATCCAAATGTGTGGGGACTCGGAGTCCAGATGAGGGGAAGAGCGCTTTCCAGCTATGACTCTCCCGACTCGGTTAGAGGGTGGCGATCGACCTGGTTTTATCGCTAAGACCTGCCGACGCCGGGCAATCGACCGGGCTCCCTCCTTTCTCCATGAGTCGAGTGAACAATCCATCTTCCCCAAGGTGTTTCCAGAGGAGAACGCCCAAGTAAAGCTTCGATGGAGTGTGTAGTCCAGCTTATTCGCAAAGGGGTGACCGCATGGATCTCCGGAGGTTTTTCTCGACGGCGATTCAGCCACTCCAATACCGAGGTCATCCGATGTGGATGTACTCCGCACGGATGATACCACTCGGTCCATCCGGAGGAGGTTGATGATGCCATATCGAGAAGTGGATGACTGCTATCACAGAAATAAAGACAACCTCGCAAGGAGCTAGGAGGATTCCACCACTCGACCAGAGTTACCAACCGCATAAGGTATCACTACTTATCTCCGATCGTGATTCTGCTTGTATTCATTCTGTTTTGATGTCAATTTCGCCGATCGACTTTCACCTTGTTTTGTTGTCTTCTAGGTCACCACCGAGATGTACTGATGCCCAATGGGGCGCAGGAAGCAGCCGAAGAAGAAGAAGGAAGTGGAGGTGAGAGTCCGGATGAATGGGAGTCCAACGGCGAAGAGGATGGGGAGGATGATGGCTCTGATGATGAGGAGGAGGAGGAAGAAGCGGAGGAAGACGTCGACCCTCCTCGCTCGGAGGGAAGGTCCAAGTCGACGCACGACCCGGCGGCCGGGCGCGGTAAAGCTGTTGTGCCCACCGGTCAGTCGATGAAGCGACCTAGGACAACTTCTCCCGCGCCGACTGAGAAGCCGCCGAAGCAACCTCGAGCGACGTCGTCGAAGTCGGCGAAGGCCCTGCCCAAGATGCGAATGGTCATCCCCACCATCTCCGGGTAACCAACAGAACCTTGTATTTCCTTTTTCAACATGAGTGAGCTTTTAGTCGACTTGATGACTGATCAGCCGACTCTTGAAATCTACAGCGCCGCTACCTCCGAGACTTCAGCCAAGCATGATGATCAGGAAATGGAGGATGCGGCCACTTCCAATCTTGGTAAGATCTCTGGGATTTCACTTTTAGCCGACTAGAGCTTTTTAGTCGATTGGGCTTCCATGTTTACTTCTGGATCTCTCTTGTAGTTCCGCCTCACGTCATTGATCTTCCCGATGATGACGAGGAAGCTCCATTGAGGAGGAGGAGGAACAAGAAAGTGCCTGCTGGCAAGGCTGCTCAAGTCGCGGCGACCCCTGAGACGTTGATTCCCGAGGGAGGCAACCCCACTCGGACTTCTGTATCTTTTGTTGTACCGCTGACAAGTGCCCGACCCACTTCGTCGACTGCTGATCCACCATCTCTCTTTGCTACACACCACGTCCCGAAAGACCAAGTAAGTGCTGCTAAGGAGGCCATACGCCAGGCAGGGATCATGATGGAGCAGGTGAAAGCGGCTCGAGAGGCAAGTCAGGCGGCCTATGATGCTAGTTCAGCTCTCCAGAGCAATGTCCAAGTAAGTCAGTCGTCGCTTGTTTTGTTAGGATATACTATCTGAAACTGCTTTCTTCTGGAGATTTCCATATCTGTACACCCACCGGGTGTGTGTGTCGTTGAACTTTTGTGGGGCACGCTGAGTGCACCCACCGGGTGTAGTCCCCGAGACTATGGTCGATCGCGTGCAATGGCTATGGTCTTTATGTTGTGATCTTTTCACTCGACTTGGACGGACCAAGTCGAATGGAATCAGAAAACGGTGGGGGCACGCTAAGTGCACCCACCGGTGTAGTCCCCGAGACTATGGTCGATCGTGCGATTGACTATAGTCTAAAGAACTGTTTTTTATCTGCGGTGACGATCACGACAATTAGCCATGTTTTTAGAATCATAGCCTTTTTGCCTCTTTTGGTCGATCGATCGAACCAAATTGGTAAACCAGTGGGGGCACGCTGGGTGCACCTACCGGTGAAGTCCCGAGACTACCGTCGAATGTTTTATTCGATCGTAGTCTTAGAAATGCTACTATTTTTCCTTAGTCACTCGGAAGTGATATGTCTTTGACGCCTTTCGTTGGTTGACTCTTTGTAGAAATCTTGCAGCTTGTGGCTCGCTATACCGAGTTAGAGAAAAGCAGATTCAGCTCAACCTCGATTTGAAGCTTGCTCAGAGAATTTGCGTAAGGCACATGATGAAGCAAAAGGTATGGCTGGTGAGAATTTTTGACGATCGCCTCTGTTTTTTGCTCATTCTCAACTCTATTCTCATTGTTGCTTTGCAGATAAACCGGAAGAGACTTTGAAGAAGAAGGACCTTGACCTTGCAGAGGCACGTATATGGCTTTGGAGAAAACAAAGCTCGTTGAAGAGAAGCTTGCCTCAACGACAAACTTGAAGATGAAAATGCCAAGCTGAAAGCCTCTCTTGACGCTGCTAACAAGGAAGTCAACGATCAAGAACGACAAGAATGTTCTCGTCGACAAGGTTGGCCACCAAGCGGGAAGCGAAACGACCGGAGATTTATCTTGAGGGTTCGCCAAGAAGCTGCTTTCTCATGCTTGAAGGTAATCTCTTTTATCCAACTGTCTTGCTCTCACCGCTCATCATATGATCTTCATTTTGAATCTGAGTTGTGTTTTCAGAATTCTACCAAAACTTTGAAGAAGAAACCAATGAGTGGAAACCAGTTTGACTCCATCAACTCTCCTATGAAGGACGGTTGCTATGAATGTGCTCCGACCGAGTCTCGTGTTGCTAGCGCAGGGATTATCTTGCTCGATTGAAAGTTGCAATGTCGCGGATCGACTCGACTCTCCGCCGAATGACTCTCCGAATGATCTTGAATCTTTGATGACTCGACTGAATGAGATTCCAAGTTGAGTGCAAGAATGGAAGAAGTCATCTGCCAGGTGTGGTGATGATGTTGCTCTATCTCTGGTTCGTGTCCACTGCAAAGAAGCGCAAGAGGACAAGCTGGTGTCTCTCGGGGTTGCCAATACCAGGAAGCACGACTTCAGATCTTTCATGGAGACTTTCGTCGCTGCTGCTACCCGTATTGCCGACGGAATCGACCTCGACCAGTTTGTTGCACCTTCCAGTCCTCCGCCGGAGGAGTAAAAAACTTCTAAGTCCCACTTTAAATTTTCCTCGGAATGCCGAGTGGTTTCAGAATCGATAAACTTTAACAGCTTAACGCTGAGCACCTTTGGATCCGTGAGGACGCTTATCCGAACTTGATTTTTCCTTTAACATGCTTTGCTTGCCTTCGAGAGAACTTTATTCTTCATTTCGAAGATATTCCGCTGAAATTCCAATCGACTTGAGCTTCATCTATCCTGCAGTAGAGATGGAACACGATCGCGATCGACCTTGTCGCCTTTACGATTGGGACGGACTGCATGTTGTACTTGTGGCGAAGTTCAAGGAGGAGGTAACAATGACCTGTACCTCGTTGTCCTTGCGGATTGGGATGGACCGCACGTTGTACTTGTGGCGAAGCTCAAGGAGGAGGTAGCAATCGACCTGCACCTCGTCAGTCCTTATGGATTGGGATGGACCGCACGTTGTACTTGTGGCGAAGCTCAAGGAGAAGGTAGCAATCGACCTGCACCTCATCGCCCTTATGGATTGGGATGGACCGCACGCTGTACTTGTGGCGAAGCTTCAAGGAGAAGGTAGCAATCGACCTGCACCTCATCGCCCTTATGGATTGGGATGAATTCCTTACTTAGGCGTAGCACTGTGTTGCAGCTAAGCCCCGAGTGGGAGGTTTGCTCTCCACTGGTAGGATTTTTATTACTTAGGCGAGCACTGGCTGCAGCTAAGCCCCGAGTGAGAGGTTTGCTCTCCACTGGTAGGATTTCTATTACTTAGGCGAGCACTGGCTGCAGCTAAGCCTCCGAGTGGGAGGTTTGCTCTCCACTCGGTAGGATTTTTATTACTTAGGCGCAGCACTAGGCTGCAGCTAAGCCCCGAGTGGGAGGTTTGCTCTCCACTCGGTAGGATTTCTATTACTTAGGCGAGCACTGGCTGCAGCTAAGCCTCCGAGTGGGAGCTTTGCTCTCCACTGTAGGATTTTTATCACTTTGGATGTTTGAGGTGAATCCTTGGGCTGTTATAAGCCCCGAGCGGGAGGCTGGCTCACCACTCGGCAGGGTTTGAATACTTAGGCGAGTACTTGACTGCAGCTAAGCCTCCGAGTGGGAGACCTGCTCGCCACTCGGTAGGATTTTGGATACTTAGGCGAGTACTTGACTGCAGCTAAGCCTCCGAGTGGGAGGCTGGCTCGCTACTCGGTGGGATTTTGGATACTTAGGCGAGTACTTGACTGCAGCTAAGCCTCCGAGTGGGAGGCTGGCTCGCCACTCGGTGGGATTTTGGATACTTAGGCGAGTACTTGACTGCAGCTAAGCCTCCGAGTGGGAGGCTGGCTCGCCACTCGGTGGATTTTAGATACTTAGGTGAGTACTTGACTGCAGCTAAGCCTCCGAGTGGGAGGCTGGCTCACCACTCGGTAGGATTTTGAATACTTAGGCGAAGCGGATTCAAGATTCTAAGCCCCCGAGTGAGAGACCTGCCTCGCACCCGGAAAGGATTTTTTTTTACAAACTTAGGCGAATCGGATTCGCAGCTAAGCCACCCACTGGGGGAAATTCCAACAAAAAGCAATATCAATCACCGGGAAAATTATAACATTCTTGTCTTAGATAAACAAACTACAAAAGTACTTTTATTACATCTCAACCGAGTGAGTTTTAAGTGTAAAAGGCGGAGCAGCTCCGCTGCTCCAAGCTCGAGACTCGCCGATCCGGCGATCAACATTGTAGACATGATATGCTCCGCTGTGGAGGACTCTCGTGACGATGAAGGACCTTCCTAAGTGGGAGCAAGCTTGTGTGGTTTCTGTTGATCCACTCGGAGGACCAAATCTCCTCTTGGAAGGCTCGACTCTTCACATTTCGGCATGGAATCGACACAAGTCTTGCTGATAGATAGTCGAGCGGATCAAGGCCATCTCTCTCTCCTCTTCCAAGAGGTCGACCGCATCTTGCCGGGCTTGTTCTGCTTCCTCTTCAGAGTATAGCTCGACTCGAGGCGCATTGTGAAGCAGGTCACTCGGCAGAACTGCTTCAGCTCTATAGACCAGGAAGAATGGGGTTCTCCCAGTCGACCGATTAGGAGTGGTCCTCAATCCCCGTGAGAACTGATGGAAGTTCGTCGACCCAAGCTCCTGCTATGCGTGTTTGAGATCACGATCGGCCGAGGTTTCAGCCCTTTGAGAATGAGGCCGCTTGCACGCTCGCTTGTCCATTCGACCGAGGATGAGCCATCAAGCATAGTCGACCAGCGTGGCTTTGAGAGGCGCAGAAGGCTTTGAACTTGTCATTATCGAAGTTTGACCCATTGTCAGTGATGATGCTACGCGGAACTCCATATCTGAATATCAACTCTCTGATGAAACTGATAGCAGTGCATGCATCGAGGTTCTTGATGGGCTTGGCTTCGATCCACTTGGTGAACTTGTCAACTGCTACTAGCAAATGATTGAAGCCGCTTCTGCCAGTTCTCAACGGTCCAATCATGTCCAATCCCCAAACAGCGAAGGGCCAAACGAGTGGAATGGTCTTCAAGGCTGAGGCTGGCTTGTGCGACATGTTGGAATAGAACTGACATCCTTCACACTTGTCGACTATTTATTTTGCCATTTCATTTGCTTTCGCCAAGAAAATCCCGCTTCGGTATGCTTTAGCCACAATGGTCCGAGAGGACGATGATGGCCACAGTCCCGGAGTGGATATCCTCAAGAATTATCTGACCTTCTTCTGGCGTGATACACTTCTGGCCGACTCCAGTCACGCTTTCTCTGTACAATTGTCCCTTGATTATTGTAAAGGCCTTGGATCGACGGACGATCTGTCGAGCCTCTTCTTCATTCTCTGGGAGCTCTTTCCTAAGGATATATGCGATGTACGGCACTGTCCAGTCGGGAGTGATGACCACAACTTCCATAATTAGGTCGACCATGGCTGGGACCTCAACTTCACCGGATCATTGGCACTCTTTTGCTGCAGGGCTTCTTCAGTGAAAGGATCCTCCTGCACCGATGGAGCATGAATGTGTTCTAAAATACATCACCGGGAATGGCTTCCTCTTGGACCCTATCTTCGCCAAATCATCCGCAGCTTGATTTTTCAATGGGGTATATGATGAAGCTCTAACCCTCGAATTTCTTCTCCAAATTTTCTCATGCATTATAATAACCTGTCATAGCTGGGCTTCGACATCCCACTCCTTCATCACTTGATTAACAACCAGATCTGAGTCGCCATAAACCATAAGGCGTAACGCCGAAAGTGAAATGGCCATGCGCAACCCATACAGGAGTGCTTCATATTCTGCTTCGTTGTTGGAAGAATCAAAGTGAATCTGAGAACATACTTGAGCCTATCTCCTCGGGGAAACCAATACAACCCCGCACTGAAACCGTTCAAAGATCTTGGAACCATCGAAAAACATAGTCCAAAGTTTCGAGTGAACTTGGGTCGAAGCTGCTGTTCACCCACTCGGCGAGGAAATCTGCTATTGCTTGGGACTTGATGGCTTTTGTTGCCTCGAATTTGATATCAAGGGAAGGAGTTCAATCGCCCATTTTGCCACTCGACCGCTTGCATCTCTCGTTATGAAGAATTTCCGACAGGGGCATCGCCGACGATCGTAATGGAATGATCGAGAAATAATGAGCAACCTTCTTCGTGGTCATATAGATCCCATAAACAAGCTTCGATAGTGAGGGTATCTTTGCTTTGACGGGTCAATGATTTCGAAAGATAATAAACCGGGCGCTGAACTTTGAAGGCTTTTCCTTCTTCTTCCCGCCGACCGTAAATACGGTATCGACGACTTGTCCAAAGGGCTGCAATGTAAAGCAGCAAAGGCTCCTTGCTGATTGGAGCAACAAGCACCGGTTGGTGGAGAGCAGAGCTTTGAGCTCGCAAACGCTGCATCAGCTTCTAGATTCCACTCGAACTTGTCTCGACTTCTTCATCAATCAAGACAGAGGCAATGCCTTTTCACCGAGGCGAGATGAATCGACTTAAAGCGCCAAGCATCCAAGAAGTTTCGGACATCGCACACGCACAGGCGCTTCATTTGGAGTATGGTGCCAACCTTTTCGGTTAGCATCGATTCCTCGCCGTAAACGAGAAACCGAGTAACTTTCCACCGTGGACTCCAAATGTACACTTTGATGGGTTGCTTGATATCATACCTCCCGAGATTGACAAATGTTTCAGCAAGGTCACCAACAGGTCGGAACCCTTTCGTGACTTGACCACTATATCATCCATGTATGCTTCCACATTCCGACCGATTTGAGTGAGCAAACACTTCGAATCATCCTCATGAATGTGGCTCCGCATTCTTGAGACCGAATGGCATGGTGACATAACAGAAGCACCCGAATGGAGTGATGAACGCTGTTTTAATCTCATCGGGTCCATACAGACGGATCTGATGGTACCCGGAATAGGCGTCTAAAAAGACAACCTCTCGCATCCCGCAGTTGAGTCGACTATTTGGTCGATGCGAGGAAGAGGAAATGATCTTTCGGCAGGCCCGATTGATATGCTTGAAATCGATGCACATGCGCAACGACTTGTCCTTCTTGGGGACCATGACAACGTTGGCGAGCCACTCGGAGTGGTAGATCTCTCGGATGAACTCTGCTGCTAAGAGCCGAGCCACCTCCTCGCCAATGGCCTTTCTCTTCTGGACGGCGGACCGCCGAAGATACTCTTTAACTGGTTTGAATTTTGGGTCGACTCATAGGCGATGCTCAGCCAGCCCCCTAGGAACACCCGGCATGTCGGAAGGTTTCCATGAAGATGTCCCGCTCACGGAGGAACCGGATGAGCGCTTCTTCCTATTTTGAGTCGAGTGTTGTTGAGATGTTGGTCGGAGCAGCGCCGGGATCACCGGGTGAATGTGAACCTGTTTCGCCTCGCCACGATTGAATGCTGACTCAGAAGCGGGCTTCTTAGCTCGCAACAAATCACTCGGATCTGCAGTTTTCGATACTCTTGTAGCTCTACCATCGCCAACCGAGCATCGGCGATCTTAGAGCCTTTCGAAGCACTCTTACGCCTTCTTCCGATTGCTCGTGATGGTGATCACGCCCTTGGGACCAGGTATCTTCAGTTTAAGATACACGTAACATGGTCGGGCCATGAAACGTGCATAAGCTGGTCTCCCTAGAATAGCGTGATAAGAGCTCTGGAAATCCACGACCTCAAAGGTCAACTTTTGTTTCCGGAAATGCTTTGAATCACCAAAAACTACATCAAGAGCAATTTGGCCGAGTGACTCAGCCTTCTTTCCAGGAATGACTCCGTGGAAGCTCATGTTATCGGTATCGAGTCCGACATCGGAATGCCCATCCCTTTCAACGCCTCCGCATATAATATATTCAAACCACTACCACCATCCATCAGGACTTTGGTCAGTCGAGTACCTTCGACAACTGGGTCGACCACCAATGCTTGCCTCCCAAGGGTGGCAATGTGCGTCGGGTGATCAGACTTGTCGAATGTGATGGCGGTCTGGGACCATTTCAGATAATTGGGAGTCGCCGGAGCAACCAAGTTTACTTCCCCATTGATAACCTTCAATCGACTTTTGCTTTCGACGTCAGCAAAAATCATCAGGGTGGAATTGACCTGGGGATATCCACCATCACCGCTATCTCTATCCTCAACTTTGTCTGCCTCTCTTATCCTTATCCTTGGGTTGTTTCCTTGAACCGCTGAATCAAGAGCCAACACTCGTCGAAAGTGGTATGTTTCGGTAAATGAGTTTACCCTCTTCATCTTTCTTTGTATGAATATGACATGGTAAATCCAACACGTTGTTCCCATCCTGGTATTTCACCTTCTTAGGGTTCCAAGGACCCTTGGGTTTCCCCTTGAACTTTCCTGGGGTCACTGCCAAGGCCTCTCCGGGAGCCGCTGGCTCGGCTTTGCGCTTCTGCTTCCGACTAGAATTTCCTCCGCCGGTCTCATTGGCGGCAGATTTATATTTACCACTCCGAAGCTGTTACTCTTCTTCACCATTTGCATATTTGGTGGCAATCTCCATCATCCGACTCAGGGTCATATCTCCGGTTCGACCAAATTTCAAACTCAATTCTTCGTTCTTGACGCCTTCCTTGAAGGCACAGACTGCCCGTGATCGACATACATTCTCCACTGTGGTGCAAAGTGATCCACCTCTGATATAATCTCTCAAGGTTTCACTCGACTTTTGCACGCACGATCGCAACTCTGTCAAACCCGCTGGTCGCTTTGCAAGTTCCTTCAAATGTCCCGACAAACACTCGGGCAAGATCTTCCCAAGTGTAAATCTGCTGGTGCTAATCGATTCAACCACGCCTGGCTGAACCCTCCAACATAAGAGGTAAATGCTTCATGGCTACCTCATCGCTGCCACCGCCGATCTGAACCGCCACTCGGTAATCTTCAAGCCAGTGTCGCTTGGATTCTCCAAAGAACTTGTCGACTCGATCGCCAACCTGAAGTTGGGGAATCACTTGCAGCCACGATGGCTCTGCTGAAACACTCGTCCCGAGACATGGACTCTACTTCGGAAGGAACATCTCTATCATGGCCGTCTCGGCGAGCTCTGTTCCTGTCGACCAAACCTTGAACGATAATGGATCTCGCATCAAAGCCTGGTTCCCTGGGGTCGACTGGAACTCTTCGTCCAGCACTGTTTTGGCGTCTGTCATCTTGCTGCCGAGGAGCGTATGATCCACCCCTTGGGGGAGGAGTGGGCACTCGATGTCGATCGTTGCGATCGAATCGGTGCTCATACTGCTCGCGGCCCTTGTATTGATCATCACGCCGGCCTCCACGTTCCTCACGCCTCGGGGGCGATCTTGGACTATGGGCCGATGTAACATCCCAAAATTCTAAATTTTGGAATGTTATATTAAATAAATAACTATGCTTGTTGTTTGATTGATTGCTTGATTGATTGGCTGAAAGTGAGTGAAATTCGAAACTTTTTGAAAGTTAAATGAGAGGGAATAAAAGGACTTTCCCAAACTTTCATTTTGCTTTTATGATCTTCGGGAATTCAAATTCTTTTCATCACCAAAAACCCTCGAGAGAAGATGACATGACTTCTTCCATTTATTTAAATGACAAGGGGTGTTGAAAATATTTGAATTTCATTTGGAAAATATTGCCAATTCTGAAACTTTATGCAACTCAATGATTTTCACTAGCGAAGATAAAATGACTTCTTCAAAACATATGAAATATGAGTATGGAGTTTCAAAGAATTAAAAGTTCTTTTGAATTTATTTTCAATTTGGAGTTATTTGAGTTTTATTCAAATTATTTTTCTCCAAAAATAAAATATATGGAAAATAGGGTAACATGATTCCCTACATCAGAAAATTGGAGAGAAATAAATTTGAATTCATTTTGGTATTTTTAAAATGATTTTTGTTGGATTTTATTAGAGCTGAAGCACTCTTTATTTTATTTAAATTTGTGTGTATTTTATTTAATGCTATAATAATGTCCATGTTGTAGAAAATATTTTTCTGCAAATTTTGATATATTATATGCCTATATAAAAGTTTTAATTATTTTGTTTTTGTTTTAGTTCTGTGAAATTTTGTTAAAAATATATATGCAGCGCCTTGGGCCAAAGGCCCAAGCCACGACCAGCCACCGGCCAAGGCCAAGGCCAAGGCCATCGCACGCACACACCTAGGGGGCCAGGGAGCCCAGGTTTCCTATTCTTTACAAATCCTAGTAGGATTTGATCCCGCTTCGTTATTCCGCTTATTCCGATTTGTTTCTAGATCTTTTCCTCTTTGTTTCCTAATCCTAGTCTATTTCTTGTCCCTACCCCAAGCAAAGCCCTCCCTCCCCAATATAAATACCCAAGCACCCCCTCCAACACATCAAACCAACACCTCTCCTCTCCTCTCCTCTCCGCTCCTCTCCATGCAGCAGCAGTGCGCAGCAGCACCACCGCCGCCAAGTGCCGCCGCCACCTCGACCTCTCCTGAGGTTTATATGGTCTCCTCTCCACCGTCCCCGTGATCTCCTTTCCTCTAGGAGCAACCGCAACATCGGATCCGATCTTCTTCCCCAACTCCGACGACTACTCCGTGAGATCCACGAAATCCTGTAATTCATTTTTTCAGAAAATAGCAATCTTAGAAAATTCATATCTTTTAGAGTTTTTAGTATTTTTGAGTGATTCCAATTGCTATGTGTCCCAAATTTGCTGAAGTTTCTGTTAGGGTCTCTGGATTTCAAATTTGAGTAGTTTAAATTTGAATTTGATAAATTTTGTTCAGATTAGTATTTTGGCCATAACTTGAGTTTAAAAATAGGTTTTAATTAATTCTTTTGCTCCTGGTCACTTGTGATATTGTTTAGCTGTAGGATTTAGTTTGGTAATTTTGGAGTATTTTAAGTTAGATTTTAGTAAAAACAGTACTGTTTTATTATTAGTTCTGTTTTAGCTTTTTCTTTATTGTTTTTATTAGTTTTAAATTATTATTTTTGTTACTTTTGACAAAATTAGTTGTGGTTCTATTAGACAATAGGAGAAAATTTATTTTTATTTATTTTCCTTAGTTTTGTATGAAACCTTCTATAGGTCATAGTTAGAGTTTTATAAAAGCTTTTTATTTGTTTCTTTTGCAAATAAAATTTTATGGAAAAATACTTTCTGTTAAATTAGTTATTTTACATTTTATTTTTGTTAATTTATTAGTTTAGTATTTTAATTGTTGTAAGTTTTTACTTACGGCAAAACTATATTAGATGTTTGTAGCAAAGTCATAGATCTTCATTAGTAGTTTTTCTTTGTAGTTTTATTTGAAGTTTCTTTTGATTTTGTTTGAGTTTTATTATCGATTTTCCTTGCTGTTTTGATTGTTATTTGGAGTGCTAAAATTGTTTGCTAGGATGTTTGCTTATGTGAATGCTATGTTTGACTATATAGATTTTCAACGGAGTGACGATTAGTTCTACCAAGTCATTTTCTGACAGCGTTGTTATCTTCATCAAGTAATACCAAGCAAGTTCACTTTGACCATGTTTTTCATACCTATGTGTTTTATTGCATCTAGTGTCATCTTCGCAACAATCCCTCCAAAGAGTGACATTGAATCCTTGTAGTTGAGTAGTATGCATGAGGTAGGAACCCATCACCTGTTACCAAGCCCGGACGTTATTTATTTTAATGCTACGCTATAGTAGACGGGTTGGTATGAGTGCTCGGAGTGGTGTGAGAATGGAGGATCTACGCCAATGACGATAACTCCATGATGGGATCTGCAAGGACTGCATCTTCAAGGCCTCAAGACTTCAAGACTCGAGACAAGAATTCAATACACACTCTTGGGTGAAGGATTGGTTGACGGGCACCTGGAGAAACCAGTGGTTGGCGGGATGCATGGAGAAGCGCCATGACATCTTGCGGAAAGCTTCACCCAGACTCAAAGAGACGAAGAATACTTCATGCCCGGAAGCTTACCTGCAACCGCAAGTCATTATGGGCTCGGCTTGGTTGACCTTAGTTGTGACTCTGGCTGGGGCGGTGCTAGCAGATGTAGAACTACGGTAGGATTGGATGAGCACCGACGGGGTCGGGAACTCTTCGAAGACCATGTTTGATCGTCTTGTTCTCAAACACCGTGAAGTGCGAGAACGTAAAGAGAGGGATCGAATCTTGCGGGTAAAGTGTACAAACCTCTGCAGAGGGTTAAAACCTAATCGATTAGCCGTGTCCCCGGTTACGGACAATTTGAGCATCTGGACTTGGATCTATCTCGGAACTCTCAACACCGGATTGATAACTTAATGGTGGGCAACTTATGATGATTTTGGGCTATGAGACATCGGTTGGCGGAACCGTGTCATGATAGAAAACTCCATAGTACAGACTTCATTTATTCCTTTGATGTAGGGAAAATAAAATCAGCTTTTACGCAAACAAAACTCAGATACAGAGCCACAAAGCCAAATTGCATATAGTATAGTTTTACCATCTGTTTATTCATGTTGTGATCTTGCGGTACATTCAATGTAATGACCTACACGGCTGCAACGTATCATGTTGCAGGATTTTCTTCGACGAGTAAGAGTTACGATCTGAGGTTACGGTCTACACTCAACCTGCCGATGGCGTTGATGGGACTCCACACCCGCTTGATTGTTTCCGCTGAGTATTATGAGGTATATATCATTTTACGTTATTTATACATGTGATTGCACTTTGATATATACATTGATGTACTGTGTGTGCCAAAGATACTGGTCGAGGATGGCACGAAACACGAGGCTTGACCGTCGAGGTCGGGTCGCTCTGAGATATGGTATCGAGCACATGTTGATCAGAGGACATGACCCTAGAAACCGGAAAGCCCTAGGACAGGAAATTTCTAAAACTTTATTAAAAAAAAGACTCTTACTTCTCATCTTTTCTGATTTTGTCAAATAGACACTCTCACCTCAAATAGTTAGAATATACACCTTTCCCTTTTGACCACACGGAAGATCAACTGAAGTCGCTCCAAGAATTAAAGATATCGGACAACTGATGGCCATTTCAGAGTAAAGAGGATTTCACCATGCATTAGAAGAGTTGAAGCTGCAACAATTGAAGACTCTGAAGACTTGAAGAATTTGAAGTTCCTGAAGAATTATTTGACCTTTAGAGACCAAACCCCTGTTATACACCTACGTTAGATGCGATGATTTATGAGCTGTCATTTGTTTGATGTTTTCCGACAGCCCCAAAATAAAACTCGTTTCTTCAAAACTATTGTTTGTATTGTGTGTATCTCTCTCTATCCAGCTCTCTCTTATCTCACCCTAAAACCCTTGGAGCCATAGATGATGAATGAAGTTGGACTGTTATTCTCTGGATCAAGACTCAGTAGGGCGCGAGCTATGGATTCGAACATGGAGAATCACTTGGAGCAATTTGGTTTCAAGGAAGAATGAAGTATCGTCGCTCTTGATTACTTTGAAGGAAGTGCTGCAACATGGTGGCAGATGCATCAAGCTATACAGGATGGAATGGAGCAAAGACTTGGGAAGAATTCAAGAAGACTCGACAAGATCTCGTCTTACCCGGAAGCACCATGATACACCAAGAAATAAACCTTGTGCTGCAAGATTTATGGAGAAATAGGACACACCAGGAGGAACACAAGGATGGATGCCCTCATTGTGAGGAGAAACACCCACCGAGGAATGCCCAACTAGTCGGTGACTTGTTTCTTGTGTGAAGGAACCACCCACTACCCGACTCAGTGTCACATTTACTCCATGGTGCAACAAACTATTCAGGAGCATGAAGAAGGAATGAAAGAAGCCCTCCGAGAAGTTATGAAAGAACCTGTGATGAAGGAATGTGTTGAAGACCCTGATGGAGAAGGCCTCAACAGATTTTTACTCCAATGCCTGCTATTCATGTGGAGAAGAAGGACATTTTTTACAGTATTGCACCAAGGAAAGAAAAGAGTATCTGGGATACTTCCCGACAGAAGCAGTGGAGTTTGATCCACGGGGAATAGAACGTTTGATCAGAACGAAGAAACCCAGGAAGAGAAAACAAAGACACCCTCGGAACAACCCAATTTCTGCAAAGAGGGACAAGAGTCATATTACCTGTTTTGAATGTAAGGACGTCGGGCATTATGCCAATCATTGTCTCGAAAGGAAGCAAGGAACTCAAGGAGCAGGCACCATCTCCAAGAAGCCCAAAGGTTTATCGAAAGTTATGTGTTTTCATTGCAAGGAAGCAGGACATTATGCTACTAAATGTCCCGACAAGATGAAAGCTGGAGTTGAGTAGTTGGAATTTTGATATTGCAAACAAGAGTAGTAGAAAACAATTTCATGTTTATGAGTACAATAAGTTGAGTTATGTAATGGGTGCTCAGAGTTTGTAATGGATTCATGAAATCAATAAAGTTAAGGTGACATGTTTTCATATGTTTAATTGTAGGAGTTGTTACTCTGTGAACAAAGATTTTGACCATTTTCGAGGATATGAGAAATATGGTCTATGGATGGATTTGTGAATTTCATTTTTAGGGTGGTAGTACCCTGTGAAGAAGACTAGACTAATGGATAAGAAAATATATATTCCACGGACTGTATTTCGAAGGAAAAAAAAAGTTGGAGTTTTGCTTTTGATATGATGGTATGAAGAAACAAAGTACTACTGGATTTAAAGGATGTGTAATATGGAACAAGAGAGTTACCCCAAGGATGAGTTAAAGCTGCACTAGTGTTGAAGTGGGCCATAACCCACAGGCCCAAGAATTAATAAGGATCAAGTACCCACCGGAGAAGGAAATTTTGGGAATAGACTACGATTTGATCAACCGACGATTCTATAGGAGTTTACTCAAAACCTGAGAGTTGTTAAGGAACGATAGATGTTTGTTGGCCTGCAGAATCAATGGATTTTTCCGAACTTGGTTCGTAGACAAGAGAAATTCTGCAATGCTTGTGAGGATGACCGAGTGTTAGAAATACGAGATTCACTAAACCTTATACAAGGTAATGATCTGGGTGCGGAATGGATTGATCACCATACCGACTTACTCGTATCATTCGCTCTTGCTATTTGGAATGGTAAATCTGAGAGACTTACCCATAGTAAAGTGGCGACGCTCGTTGAAGCCTTGCTTAAGCCTTAGAATGGTATGATGATAAACCCATGTACACGGCAGTTGTTGCCAACCGTAGGATATACGGTGAGGTTCAACCCAGACCCGTTTTCTGCAGGGGAAACCATAAATTGTTGACCACCATGAGATGTCGATAGTTGTTTAGAATTGGCACCAGACCCGTCAGCTATGAAGACCCAGTCTCGGAATAACCTTACCAAGAGGAATGGACAAAGGAATCGAGGAAAAGGTTTTGCCACTACCGGAAGAGCCCAGAGAAGGAATTATCCTTACAATCTGAGAAGACCGACACTGTCAACGATAAGGATGGAGTATCTGAGTTTTGATGGAACCGTAACAATGCTTCTAAGGGTGGTAGCACCCGAGACCCGGAGACGATCGATGGATTTTTTAGAAGACCCCCAAACCCTAACCTTTTCTTGCTAGCCTCTTCGAATCTCGAGGACGAGATTCATTTTAAGTGTGGTAGATTTGTAACATCCCAAAATTCTAAATTTTGGAATGTTATATTAAATAAATAACTATGCTTGTTGTTTGATTGATTGCTTGATTGATTGACTGAAAGTGAGTGAAATTCGAAACTTTTTGAAAGTTAAATGAGAGGGAATAAAAGGACTTTCCCAAACTTTCATTTTGCTTTTATGATCTTCGGGAATTCAAATTCTTTTCATCACCAAAAACCCTCGAGAGAAGATGACATGACTTCTTCCATTTATTTAAATGACAAGGGGTGTTGAAAATATTTGAATTTCATTTGGAAAATATTTCCAATTCTGGAACTTTATGCAACTCAATGATTTTCACGAGCGAAGATAAAATGACTTCTTCAAAACATATGAAATATGAGTTGGGAGTTTCAAAGAATTAAAAGTTCTTTTGAATTTATTTTCAATTTGGAGTTATTTGAGTTTTATTCAAATTATTTTTCTCCAAAAATAAAATATATGGAAAATAGGGTAACATGATTCCCTACATCAGAAAATTGGAGAGAAATAAATTTGAATTCATTTTGGTATTTTTAAAATGATTTTTGTTGGATTTTATTAGAGCTGAAGCACTCTTTATTTTATTTAAATTTGTGTGTATTTTATTTAATGCTATAATAATGTCCATGTTGTAGAAAATATTTTTCTGCAAATTTTGATATATTATATGCCTATATAAAAGTTTTAATTATTTTGTTTTTGTTTTAGTTCTGTGAAATTTTGTTAAAAAAAATATATATGCAGCGCCTTGGGCCAAAGGCCCAAGCCGCCGACCAGCCACCGGCCAAGGCCATCGCACGCACACACCTAGGGGGCCAGGGAGCCCAGGTTTCCTATTCTTTTACAAATCCTAGTAGGATTTGATCCCGTTCGTTATTCCGTTTATTCCGATTTGTTTCTAGATCTTTTCCTCTTTGTTTCCTAATCCTAGTCTATTTCTTGTCCCTACCCCAAGCAAAGCCCTCCCTCCCCAATATAAATACCCAAGCACCCCCCCTCCAACACATCAAACCAACACCTCTCCTCTCCTCTCCTCTCCTCTCCGCTCCTCTCCAGCAGCAGCAGCAGCAGGCCACCACCGCCGCCAAGTGCCGCCGCCACGCCTCGACCTCTCCTGAGGTTTATATGGTCTCCTCTCCACCGTCCCGTGATCTCCTTTCCTCTAGGAGCAACCGCAACATCGGATCCGATCTTCTTCCCCAACTCCGACGACTACTCGGTGAGATCCACGAAAACCCGTAATTCATTTTTTTCAGAAAATAGCAATCTTAGAAAATTCATATCTTTTAGAGTTTTAGTATTTTGAGTGATTCCAATTGCTATGTGTCCCAAATTTGCTGAAGTTTCTGTTAGGGTCTCTGGATTTCAAATTTGAGTAGTTTAAATTTGAATTTGATAAATTTTGTTCAGATTAGTATTTTGGCCATAACTTGAGTTTAAAAATAGGTTTTAATTAATTCTTTTTGCTCCTGGTCACTTGTGATATTGTTTAGCTGTAGGATTTAGTTTGGTAATTTTGGAGTATTTTAAGTTAGATTTTTAGTAAAAACAGTATTGTTTTATTATTAGTTCTGTTTTAGCTTTTTCTTTATTGTTTTTATTAGTTTTAAATTATTTTTTGTTACTTTTGACAAAATTAGTTGTGGTTCTATTAGACAACAGGAGAAAATTTATTTTATTTATTTTCCTTAGTTTTGTATGAAACCTTCTATAGGTCATAGTTAGAGTTTTATAAAAGCTTTTATTTGTTTCTTTTGCAAATAAAATTTTATGGAAAAAATACTTTCTGTTAAATTAGTTATTTTACATTTTATTTTCTGTTAATTTATTAGTTTAGTATTTTAATTGTTGTAAGTTTTTACTTACGGCAAAACTATATTAGATGTTTGTAGCAAAGTAATAGATCTTCGTTAGTAGTTTTTCTTTGTAGTTTTATTTGAAGTTTCTTTTGATTTTGTTTGAGTTTTATTATCGATTTTCCTTGCTGTTTTGATTGTTATTTGGAGTGCTAAAATTGTTTGCTAGGATGTTTGCTTATGTGAATGCTATGTTTGACTATATAGATTTTCAACGGAGTGACGATTAGTTCTACCAAGTCATTTTCTGAAAGCGTTGTTATCTTCATCAAGTAATACCAGGCAAGTTCACTTTGACCATGTTTTTCATACCTATGTGTTTTATTGCATCTAGTGTCATCTTCGCAACAATCCCTCCAGTAGTGACATTGAATCCTTGTAGTTGAGTAGTATGCATGAGGTAGGAACCCATCACCCTGTTACCAAGCCCGGGACGTTATTTATTTTAATGCTACGCTATAGTAGACGGGGTTGGTATGAGTGCTCGGGAGTGGTGTGAGAATGGAGGATCTACGTCAATGACGACAACTCCATGATGGGATCTACAAGGACTGCATCTTCAAGGCCTCAAGACTTCAAGACTCGAGACAAGAATTCAATACACACTACTGGGTGAAGGATTGGTTGACGGGCACCTGGAGAAACCAAAGGGTTGGCCAGATGCATGGAGAAGCGCCATGACATCTTGCGAAAGCTTCACCCAGACTCAAAGAGACGGAAGAATACTTCATGCCCGGAAGCTTACCTGTGCAACCGCAAGTCATTATGGGCTCGGCTTGGTTGACCTTAGTTGTGACTCTGGCTGGGGCGGTGCTAGCAGATGTAGAACTACGGTAGGATTGGATGAGCACCGGACGGTGGTCGGGGAACTCTTGGAAGACCATGTTTGATCGTCTTGTTCTCAAACACCGTGAAGTGCGAGAACGTAAAGAGAGGATCGAATCTTGCGGGTAAAGTGTACAAACCTCTGCAGAGGGTTAAAACCTAATCGATTAGCCGTGTCCCGATTACGGACAATTTGAGCATCCGACTTGGATCTATCTCGGAACTCTCAACACGGATTGATAACTTAATGGTGGGCAACTTATGATGATTTTGGGCTATGAGACATCGGTTGGCGGAACCGTGTCATGATAGAAAACTCCATAGTACAGACTTCATTTATTCCTTTGATGTAGGGAAAATAAAATCAGCTTTTACGCAAACAAAACTCAGATCTGAGCCACAAAGCCAAATTGCATATAGTATAGTTTTACCATCTGTTTATTCATGTTGTGATCTTGCGGTACATTCAATGTATTGACCTACACGGCTGCAACGTATCATGTTGCAGGATTTTCTTCGACGAGTAAGAGTTACGATCTGAGGTTACGGTCTACACTCAACCTGCCGATGGCGTTGATGGGACTCCACACCCGTTTGATTGTTTCCGCTGAGTATTATGAGGTATATATCATTTTACGTTATTTATACATGTGATTGCACTTTGATATATACATTGATGTCTTGTGTGTGCCGACATACCGGTCGAGGATGGCATGAAACACGAGGCTTGACCGTCGAGGTCGGGTCGCTTCTGACCGATCGGAATGAATTCGCAGCGATGGATCGGTCAGAACCCTGTTCATGATCGATACAACTGAGTTTTGATCTCCTGCCGCCGGAGCAAATCCCTGATTTGCTGCAAACCTCTACCTGCCTCCGACTGGGAAGGCTGAATTGATTCTGCTATACGGGAGGCAGCTGCTAAATTCTGAATCGGAGTTCGATGTACCTGGTTGGCGGTTGAAAGAGCTGGCGTCGACCGGATTCTGGAACCCTCGGTCGCGTCGCTCGTCCGATTACTATTGAAGATTCTCGGTCGAGTGCGCTCAGCCAGGTTGGCTGCGCGCATCCTCCAAGGCGCGAGCCTCGGGGTTTCTCCAACGATAGGAGTGTGAAGTGCATCCATGTTCCAACGACGAAGCTCCTCCCTCTCGAGCGGTGAGGGGCTCGGCAAGTACTCTTCGTGGGCTTGCGCCGATCGCCTCCACCGCCACCTTCGTTGGTGCGGGTGAATCCGGGGGACTGCGTGGTCCATCGACCATCGAACCTCTGCCGCCGGGTCATCGCTATCGCATTCGGACCACGGTCTCTCGGAGCCGGTCGGCAGGTCGAACAGGCCAGAGAGATTCGTCGGGCTCGATCGCCGCGACTTGGGGATGGCCGATGGCGGGCCACCGCATGCCTCACCCACCGCTGAAGCCTCGACCGATCCAAACGCTTGCGCGGTGGGAGGCGGGAGTGAATCTGGCGCAGAGCCGACCCATACTGGGTCGACGGTTGCCGCAGAGGAGGGCGCCGACGCTGAAAGTCGTCGCCCAGCGGATGGGGAGCGCGTCCACGTCGAGTGGAGCCTCCACGAAGCCAAGCGGAGTCGTCGGCGATTTAACGTGAGCGCACCGAGACGGATCTCGTGGCTGTCGACCGAACTCCACCAAACCATGATGCCGGAGATCGAGAGAATCCCAACTTCTCCAACAATTAGCTAGAACACCGCCCCACGGTGGGCGCCAACTGTCGTGGTTCTAAGTCCGACAAGAGAATGGGGGTAGATATGGAGAGGCAAGATCCTAGCTATGGAGTAGTTGTATCGCAAGGGATTTACGAGTTCAGGCCCTTCTCGGAGGAAGTAACAGCCCTCGTCTCGGAGCCCCGAGGCGGTCATTGGATTATCTGCGTATGTGTTACAGGGTGCGAACCCTTCTACTGTGGAGGGGGTGGCTTATATAAAGTACGCCAGACCCCAGCCAGCCCACGCAGAGAGGGTTTAAGGTGCGTTAAGGCTAGGCGTTCTTGGTAACGCCTTACATAAAGTGTCATTAAGGTCATAAAGACTATTTAACTACAGACCGTTTGGACACCGAGTGGCTCTTGGACTCTTGGTGGTCGAGTGGGTCTTCATAGTCGAGTGTCTTTGAATCTGTCGAGTGGGAGCCTACCAGGTCGACTGGAAGGCTGCTTCTCTTGTGAGTGTCCTTGTGGAAGGTACCTTTGGGCAGGTCTATGACCCTACCCCAGGTACATGACTTCATCAGTCACCACAGATAAGCACGACAAGACATACATCAAGTGTTCTCATAAAAGACTCAATCCGATAAGATAACTTCAAAAGGGGAAACTCAATTCATCACAAGAGAGTAGAGGGGGAGAAACATCATAAGATCCAACGATAATAGCAAAGCTCGGGATACATCAAGATCGTGCCATAGAGGGAACACGAGAGAGAACACGAGAGAGAGATCAAACACATAGCTGCTGGTACATACCCTCAGCCCCGAGGGTGAACTACACCCTCCTCGTCATGGATAGCACCGGGATGATGAAGATGGCCACGGTGATGGGTTCCCCCCCGGCGGTGCCTAATAGGGTCCCGAGAGGTTTTGGTGGCTCTGAGAGGCTTGCGGCGGCGGAACTCCCGATCTATCTTCTGTTCTGGAAGTTTTACAATACGTAGGTATATATGGGTGCAAGGGGTACGTCGGTGGGGCTTCGGGGGCCCCATGAGGCAGGGGGGCGCGCCCCCCACCCTCGTGATGTAACGCCCCGGATTCGATGCGCCAGGTGTCCGCCAGTTATTTGTCGTCGTTGCCATGTCATTTGCTTGCGTGTTGCACTTTGCCATGTCATTATATGCATTTCATATCATGTCATCATGTGCATCGCATTTGCATACATGTTCGTCTCATGCATCCGAGCATTTTCCCCGCTGTCCGTTTTGCAATCCGGCACTCCTATGTTCCACGGCGCCCCCTTTTGTCTCTTTTCGTGTGTGGGTATTAAACGTTCTCGGAATGGACCGAGATTTGCCAAGCGGCCTTGGTATACCACCGATAGACCGCGTGTCAAGTTTCGTTCCATTTGGAGGTCGTTTGATACTCCAACTGTTAACCGGGGAACCGTAAAGCCTCTTTTGTTTGCAGCCCAACACCCCTTCCAAAGTGGCCCAAAACCCAGCCAAACCCCCTCCATGCTCTCGGTCGTTCGATCACGATCGTGTGGGTGAAAACCGTGCCTCATTTGGACTCTCCTAGCTCCCAGAATCTATAAATATGCCCTCTCCCCCGAAATTCGCGGATGATTCCCCCCCTAACCCTAGCCTCTTCCTCCTCCTGCCGCCGGACGTGTCCACCCCGCACTGGACACGTCCAGCGCCGCCGCCCGGGCCCAATCCGGAGCCACCATGTGGCGCTCCGCCGCCCTCCCGCCCATGACCGTGGAAACCCATCCGGGCCCGCTGGCCCGATCACGCGCCCGCCGCCGCCCGGGCGAAGGCCGCCGCCGCCTCGCGCCTCCGGCGGCGCTTCGCCTCCACCGCCTCCCTCGTCGTCCGATGCCGCGCCTCCGCCCGTCGCCGCCCTTGCGCGCGACCGCCCCGCCGCCTCCTGCTCACCCGCCGGCGCCGCCCTTCGCCAGCGCCGCCCGCCGCGCCGGCCCTCGCCGCCCGCCGCGGTCTTCCCGACCCGCCGCCCAGATCCGGCGAGAGCCCGGCCCGCCTCGGTTCGCGCGCCGCCCCGATCCAGATCGGAGAAACGAGGTTGACCTCGAAATTCCACTAAGTCCCCAGATCTGCAGTATTTTTATGTTCTGTTCATTGCATCATAACATGCTGCATACTGCTCCGTTTCGTGCTTCTAATATGTCAAATTGTTCGACTCGACGAGTACTTCATTTCATTCCATTGCATCATGTTCATTTGATTTCATCTTGATGCCTGAATCTTCGTTGCAAGAGTGCATGTTGCTGTTAATCTGCTGAAACTGTTATAACATGCTCATTTGTCATTTTTGCCATGTTTGATATGTGCATCCTATGAGGTTGATGCCTACATGAGTTTTGATCTATGTCATGCCATCTTCACAGTGGTGCCATCCATGTATTTTGGTGGGTCTTGTAGTGAGTGCATCGAGCTTGTTAAGTAGGGTACTTGCTGTTGCTGTTTTGCTAGGCTGATTCTGTTATATTTTGTTGCTATGTTAACCTGATGCTACAAGTCATTCTATGCATAATCTGGAGATATTCACTAAGGATGTTTTGTTATACATGTCTTGCTCTATCCATCCATGCCCCTGGTTGCATTTTTAGCCTGCTGTAACTTGTTGTAATCTTGCTCTCAAGTTGCTAAATAATGTTCTTTGTAGCTTTATTATGATAAGTTCGATTGTTGCCATGATTGTTGTTAGTGATCCATGCCCCCTATGAACTTGTTCTTGCCATTCTTAGCTTCATAAACTTGTCTTCTTACTGTTGGTTGCCTTGCCATGCCATGTATTGCTCTGTGAGGAGTGGATACTTGTCACGCCCAAGATGCGACCCTATCCAAAAGGAACTCGAAGGTCCCACCAAGGATAGAAGCGCATCTTGAAGACGCTTTTGCAAGGTGGATATCATTACATCATCATTACATAATATATGGGGATACATACATAAGGCACAAATGCCACAAGAATACATCAACATCATATACAAGAGATCAACATCCGACTACGGATGGAACACAAACAGAAACTCAAACGACATCCACCCTGCTAGCCCAGGCTGCCGACCTGGAACCTATCCCCTGATCGAAGAAGCAGAAGAAGAACTCAAAAACAAGCACACATCGCTCTCGCGTCATGATCATCACATAACATGTACCTGCAACTGTTGGTGTAGTAATCTGTGAGCCACGAGGACTCAGCAATCCCATTACCATGGGTATCAGGACTTGCAAAGCTTAAAGGGTAAGGAAGGGGTAAAGTGGTGAGGTTGCAGCAGC
The DNA here is from genome assembly GCA_021605205.1 of Aegilops longissima. NCBI lineage: Eukaryota > Viridiplantae > Streptophyta > Magnoliopsida > Poales > Poaceae > Aegilops > Aegilops longissima. The sequence continues at coordinate 241,670,999 of CM038681.1, forward strand.
GGCTAAGCATATATGGTGGCTAACATATGCAAATGAGAGCGAGAAGAGAAGCAAGAGGAACGGTCGACAACTAGTAGTGATCAAGAAGTGATCCTGAACTCCTACTTACGTCAGACATAACCCAGAAACCGTGTTCTCCTCCAACTTGTCACGCCCAATATGCGACCCTATCCAAAAGGAACTCGAAGGTCTCACCAAGGATGGAAGCGCATCTTGAAGATGCTTTTGCAAGGTGGATATCATTACATCAACATTACATAATAGAGGGGATACAACCAAGCCATACAATGTCACAAGAATACAACAATACATCATATACAAGATCAACATCCGACTACGGATGAAACATAAACAGAAACTCAAACGACATCCACCCTGCTAGCCCAGGCTGCCGACCTGGAGCCTATCCCCTGATCGAAGAAGAAGCAGAAGAAGAACTCCAAAACAAGCAAACATCGCTCTCGCGTCATGATCATCGCATAACCTGTACCTGCAACTGTTGGTGTAGTAATCTGTGAGCCACGAGGACTCAGCAATCCCATTACCATGGGTATCAAGACAAGAAAAGCTTAAAGGGTAAGGAAGGGGTAAAGTGGTGAGGTTGCAGCAGCGGCTAAGCATATATGGTGGCTAACATACACAAATGAGAGCGAGAAGAGAAGCAAGAGGAACGGTCGACAACTAGTAATGATCAAGAAGTGATCCTGAACTCCTACTTACGTCAGACATAACCCAGAAACCATGTTCTCCTCTCGATCAACCCCGAAAAGAGACAATCAGGGTTACGCACACGGTTGGTGTATTTTAGAAGAGTTTACTTCAAGTTTACTACAACTGGATATTAACAAATTCCCATCTGCCACATAACCGCGGGCACGGCTCTCGAAAGTTTATACCCTGCAGGGGTGTCCCAACTTAGCCCATGATAAGCTCTCGCGATCAACGAAGGATATTCCTTCTCCCCGGGAAGACCCGATCAGTCTCGGAATCCCGGCTACAAGACATTTCGATAGCAATAAAACAAGACCAGCAAAGCCGCCCGATGTGCCGACAAATCCCGATAGGAGCTGCACATATCTCGTTCTCAGGGCACACCGGATAGGTCAGCCTACGAGTAAAACCAGCCCTCGAGTTGCCCAAGGGAAAAAGGGATAGGTGAGGCAAATGGTAAAACCAATGTTGGGCCTTGCTGGAGGAGTCTTCTTCAAAGCGAACTGTCAAGGGGGTCCCATAAATCACCCAACCGCGTTAGGGACGCAAAATCCGGGAACATAATACCGATATGACGGAAAATAGGGCGGCAAGAGTGGAACAAAACACCAGGCATAAGGCCGAGCCTTCCACCCTTTACCAAGTATATATATAGATGCATTAATTATATAAGAGATATTGTGATATCCCAAAATAATCCTGTTCACCATGGAGCAATCTTCAACTTCACCTGCAACTAGCAACGCAATAAGAGGGGTTGAGCAAAGCGGTAACATAGCCAAACAACGGTTTGCTAGGAAGGGGAAAAAGGTTAGAGGCTGACATGGCAAATTGGGAAGGCTTGAAGAGCAAATGATAGGTAGCGCAGCAAAGCGATAGAACGAAGCAACTAGCATAGCAATGATAGTAATGAGATCCAAGGTGGCGGTCATCTTGCCTGAAATCCCGCTAGGAAGAAGAACGAGTCAATGAAGAAGATGAAGCCACGAAGACGAACCAAGCGTAGACGAACGAATCCTCACGATCGCAACGAAACGGGAACTATCGAGAAGAAACACACAACATGATAAACACACCACACATGAACAAGACATGATGCACAATCAAGCATGATGCATGACAAAGCTACATGAAGCTACTCATGACAAGAGATGATGCAAACAAGAGCAACACATGAAGGCAAGTTTAAATGAGGCCGGAAACAACATATAATAAATCCGGTAAGTCCTCATATGCAAATTTCGAAATTGGTCCAGATCTGAACAAACATTAAGTTGAAGTTGTTAAACAGCAAGTTAAAGAGCACCAAGAGTATCTACACGAAATTCTAGTCAAGTTACATATAAAGTTCATTTAATTCGGAGCTACGGCCTAGAAGATATGACCAAAACAAGATAAACATGACATTGATGCTAAATGCATCCAAACATCAAGCAAACATCTCAAAACAAGGATGCAACATGATAATATGAAACTACATGCAAAATCAAGCAAGTTTCATATAGAGCACACTCAAAACGGAGCAACGGTTGAACACATACACTATACAAGTTATAGCAACAATCTGTCCAAAACAGCAACTAGGCATATTGCAAGCATCAAAACAACATGCTACAGAATCCCAACGTGAAAACAAAAGGCATGGGGATGATTTACAGGTAATGCATGACAAAACATGAACACTGAGCTATCTCCATAAACCACTAGAACATGCTCAAAAGGACATGGCAAGATTGCAAATAATAACAGTTTCAGACTTTGAAGAAATAACATCAGGTTGCAATGTTTAGAGCTATCAAACAACATGTTACAGCAAGCTATCATGTCAAACTAGAGCATGGCATGAACCTACTAATTGCATAGAACAAAAATCCCTTACTGACCATGAGCGAAAAGGGCACAGAAAATATGATGGCACCCATGTAAAGATAGCAAGTTATATTACAGATTCATACATGGCAAGAACAACAATAAGTAGGCATGTTGGTGAGCTTGATCCACTCACCACAGAGCAATACATGGCATGGCAAGGCAACCAACAGTAAGAAGACAAGTTTATGAAGCTAAGAATGGCAATAACAAGTTCATAGGGGGAATGGATCACTTACAACAATCATGGCAACAACTGAACTTACTGTTAACAGGCTGACAGCAACATTATTTAGCAACTTGAGAGCAAGATTACAACAAGTTACAGCAGGCTAAAAATGCAACCAGGGGCATGGATGGATAGAGCAAGACATGTATAACAAAACGTCCTTAGTGAACATCTCAAGATTATGCATAGAATGACTTGTAGCAGGAGGTTAACATAGCAACAAAATATAACAGAATCAGCCTAGCAAAACAGCAACAGCAAGTACCCTACTTAACAAGCTCGATGCACTCACTACAAGACCCACAAAAATACATGGATGGCACCACTGTGAATATGGCATGACATAGATCAAAACTCATGTAGGCATCAACCTCATAGGATGCACACATCAAACATGGCAAAAATGACAAATGAGCATGGAGGGGAGTTTGCTGGGTTTTGGGCCACTTTGGAGGGGTGTTGGGCTGCAAAGAGAAGGAGGCTTTTACGGTTACCCGGTTAACCGTTGGAGTACCAAACGACCTCCAAATGGCACGAAACTTGACAGGCGGTCTACCGGTGCTATACCAAAACCGCTTGGCAAACCTCAGGCCATTCCGAGAAAGTTTAACACCCGCACACGAAAAGAGGCAAAAGGGGGCGCCGGGGAACATAGGAGTGCCGGATTGCGAAACGGACAATGGGGAAAATGCTCGGATGCCTGAGACGAACACGTATGCAAAATGAAATGCACATGATGACATGGCAAAATGCAACACACAAGCAAATGACATGGCAATGACGGAGAATAACTGGCAGACACCTGGCGCATCGAATCCGGTGCGTTACAACACTCCTCCACTAACAAGAGATCTCATCCCGAGATCTTAGGACCGAGACGGAAGGGAAAAGGGGATGATGTGAAGCAAGAACTCAAGAGAAAAGACAAAGAATCAAGAGCACTCGAGAATAAGAGAGGAGCGACGAGAATCGAAAGCTCACGAAATCCAATAGACTATGAAACCACTCCTGTTAGAACGAGATAAGAAACGAATAAGACTGAAAGGATTTAGGCAGCACTCCGGCTGAAACATGGAGGAATAGAACACGAGCTAGAGAGAATGGATTGATACTTGATAACGACATGACACAAAACCTCCGGAAAATATTGAAAGAGAATTGAATGAAAAGAATTTAGAAGGATTGAATGGAGTTGTTGAGAAAATCAACAACGAAAGAATAAGCTTGATGTGGTCTTATAGGTAACATCTCGAGATCATAAGGTGATAACCGACCACAAACAGAAATTATTGGATAGCTTAGAAGAACGAAGAAATGCAAAACTCCACTTCAAATATAGAGATTTAATTGCACTTCGAAAAGCAAGAAGGAAAGATACTTGAACTCTACCAACAAGAATCTTGATGAACTCTTGAAGAATGAATTGAATCGTGAAGAACCACCATGAAGAACTCCGGTGACAAAAGGATGATGAGATAGAATAAAGGATGAAAGCATAAGATGAGCCTTGCGGTGTTTCCGATGGAGGTTCCGACGAGATGGTCGAGGAAGCTTTGAACTCCGGGAAAGAAAAGATGAAAGCACTTGGAACTAGAATTTATTCATCAAGAACAAACTCCGAAGGAAGGGATTACTCGCTAGGAGGAAATAAGAATAAGATTTATTGTATGCTTATCCTTCATCAAATTAGATTGATGACAAGTAATGGATTTTGCATATTACTTATTCTTCTTGAAAAGGATTGAGTGGTGACATCTCGCAAACTTGAGAAGATCTTCATGAACCACCGGTAGGATTGAAAAAAAACGGTTGAATTAATATGATAATCGAAGAAAAAGAATCTTGAACGAACCACCGTAAGAATTCGAAAATGACTGATGAAAGAGAAAGAATCACCGGGAAGAATTAGAAGAACCAATATGCTAGAGGGGATTTAGATGCAAAAGAACAAAGAGATCATGAGCTGAATAAAGAACATTTGAAAGAAGTGCCGGGATAAATAGAGAACGATAACAGGAATGATGGCCTCCGGTGAAAAGAAATGGAAAAACAACTCCTGACATACTCCGGATGGGTAAGAAAGAATATCTGACAAACGGAATAATTTGAGAGGATAACATGAAGCTAGAACCACGAAACTTCGAGAGAACGAGCAAGATTTAGAGGAAAAACTCTTCTTCAATCTTCAAATGACAACGAGAAACACCGCAAAAATTATTGAGATACTCCGGGAGAATGAAAAGCGAAGAGGTTGAACCGTGTGCGTAACCGTGATTGTCTCTTTTCAGGGTTGATCGAGAGGAGAACACGGTTTCTGGGTTATGTCTGACGTAAGTAGGAGTTCAGGATCACTTCTTGATCATTACTAGTTGTCGACCGTTCCTCTTGCTTCTCTTCTCGCTCTCATTTGCGTATGTTAGCCACCATATATGCTTAGCCGCTGCTGCAACCTCACCACTTTACCCCTTCCTTACCGTTTAAGCTTTGCTAGTCTTGATACCCATGGTAATGGGATTGCTGAGTCCTCGTGGCTCACAGATTACTACACCAACAGTTGCAGGTACAGGTTATGCGATGATCATGACGCGAGAGCGATGTGTGCTTGTTTTGGAGTTCTTCTTACGCTTCTTGATCGGGGATAGGTTCGGTCGGCAGCCTGGGCTAGCGGTGGTGGATGTCGTTTGAGTTTCTTTGTGTTCCATCCGTAGTCGGATGTTGATCACTTGTATATGATGTTGATGTATTCTTGTGGCATTTGTGCCTTATGTATGTATCCCCATCTATTATGTAATGTTGATGTAATGATATCCACCTTGCAAAAGCGTCTTCAAGATGCGCTTCTATCCTTGGTGGGACCTTCGAGTTCCTTTTGGATAGGGTCGCATCTGTGGGCGTGACAAGTTGGTATCAGAGCCTCGACCGACCCTAGGAGCCCCTTGATTGATCGTGTAGTTTGGCCGTTGTTGAGTCTAGAAGAAAACTGTTTTCGGAGTCTAGTTATATCGGAGAGTAGAAATTCTTTTTACTCCTCAGCCCCTTCGTCACTCTGGTAAGGAATCTTGGCGTAGGTGTTTTGAGTTACTCCTCTTCTCCTTCAAATTTTTCTTTAGGATCACGCAGTTGGTTTTCTGATCGTTGTTCCTCTGCTCTTTTATCCGGTGCATTTCTCGTCAGGTTGACTCGACCATCTTCATCTTTGCAAGTTCAATCCTTAGTTGTTTTCTTTTCCCACCCGCCCACCCCTTTTTCTTCTCGGAGACGGAGTCCGTAATCGAGTATCCTTCCTACTCGTGCAAAGTCTTTGCTTTCTTTCCTCAATGATTTCAACCGGTGTTTTCTCTTCAAGTTATTCATCGATTCTCCTCTCCAGGTGCCTTTGTTTTTCCTGCCCTCCCACCCTTTTTCTTCCCGGAGTCTGAGCCTCTTTCGAGCATCAATTTCATTCGTGCGGAGCCTCTTCAGGTTTCCCTCAATCATTTCAACAGGTGAATTCTCGTCTCGTTTGACATTCTTTATCTCTTTTTCTTTTCCGGTGGACCCAATTCAAGTATTCGTTGTTTATCACATTCTTTTCCTTGGATCAAGTGTTCTCCTTGATCGTTTGCCTCTCGCCATTTTATCCTTCCGGAGTGATCAAGACATCTCAGGAGATTTGGTTGTGTTCCAATTAATTTGTGGTTGTCACCTCATTCAAATATTTCAATTGTTCCGGTGCATCATTTATCTGGTCAACAACCCTTTCCAACGGTGTTTTTCTTTTAGTGGGCCCTAACCCACAAGTCTTTTCCCAGGATCTTACCTGACTCTTCTAATTCCCCCGGAGTTATTCTCAATTCTTTTCAAGTTGTGACGTAAGAATGGATTCCATCAGTCACATGCTTTCTCCAAGATCGCTTTCTAATTCTTTTCATCTTTGGGTCAACCCTTCCTCTTTTCATTCTCCCGGAGTATCTCAATAATTTTTGCGGTGTTTCTCGTTGTCATTTGAATATTGAAGAAGAGTTTTTCCTCTAAATCTTGCCCGTTCTCTCGAAGTTTCATGGTTCTAGCTTCATGTTATCCTCTCAAATTATTCCGTTTGTCAGATATTCTTTCTTACCCATCCGGAGTATGTCAGGAGTTGTTTTTCCATTTCTTTTCACCGGAGGCCATCATTCCTTTTATCGCTCTCTATTTATCCCGGCACTTCTTTCAAATGTTCTTTATTCAGCTCATGATCTCTTTGTTCTTTTGCATCTAAATCCCCTCTAGCATATTGGTTCTTCTAATTCTTCCCGGTGATTCTTTCTCTTTCATCAGTCATTTTCAAATTCTTACGGTGGTTCGTTCAAGATTCTTTTTCTTCGATTATCATATTAATTCAATCGTTTTTTTTCAATCCTACCGGTGGTTCATGAAGATCTTCTCAAGTTTGCGAGATGTCACCACTCAATCCTTTTCAAGAAGAATAAGTAATATGCAAAATCCATTACTTGTCATCAATCTAATTTGATGAAGGATAAGCATACAATAAATCTTATTCTTATTTCCTCCTAGCGAGTAATCCCTTCCTTTGGAGTTTGTTCTTGATGAATAAATTCTAGTTCCAAGTGCTTTCATCTTTTCTTTCCCGGAGTTCAAAGCTTCCTCGACCATCTCGTCGGAACCTCCATCGGAAACACCGCAAGGCTCATCTTATGCTTTCATCCTTTATTTTATCTCATCATCCTTTTGTCACCGGAGTTCTTCATGGTGGTTCTTCATGATTCAATTCATTCTTCAAGAGTTCATCATGATTCTTGTTGGTAGAGTTCAAGTATCTTTCTGCTTTTCGAAGTGCAATTAAATCTCTATATTTGAAGTGGAGTTTTGCATTCCTTCGTTCTTCTAAGCTATCCAATAATTTCTGTTTGTGGCCGGTTATCACCTTATGATCTCGAGATGTTACCTATAAGACCACATCAAGCTTATTCTTTCGTTGTTGATTTTCTCAACAACTCCATTCAATCCTTCTAAATTCTTTTCATTAAATTCTCTTTCAATATTTTCCGAAGGTTTTGTGTCATGTCGTTATCAAGTATCAATCCATTCTCTCTAGCTCGTGTTCTATTCCTCCAGGTTTCAGCCGGAGTGCTGCCTAAATCCTTTCAGTCTTATTCGTTTCTTATCTCGTTCTAACAGGAGTGGTTTCATAGTCTATTGGATTTCGTGAGCTTTCGATTCTCATTGTTCCTCTCTTATTCTCGAGTGCTCTTGATTCTTTGTCTTTTTTCTTGAGTTCTTGCTTCACATCATCCCCTTTTCCCTTCTGTCTCGGTCCTAAGATCTTAGGACGAGATCTTTTGTTAGTGGAGGAGTGTTGTAACGCCCCGGATTCGATGCGCCAGGTGTCCGCCAGTTATTCGTCGTCGTTGCCATGTCATTTGCTTACGTGTTGCACTTTTCCATGTCATCATATGCATTTCATATCATGTCGTCATGTGCATCGCATTTGCATACATGTTCGTCTCATGCATCCGAGCATTTTCCCCGCTGTCCGTTTTGCAATCCGGCACTCCTATGTTCCTCGGCGCCCCCTTTTACCTCTATTCGTGTGTGGGTATTAAACGTTCTCGGAATGGACCGAGATTTGCCAAGCGGCCTTGGTATACCACTGATAGACCGCCTGTCAAGTTTCGTTCCATTTGGAGGTCGTTTGATAATCCAACGGTTAACCGGGGAACCGTAAAGCCTCTTTTGTTTGCAGCCCAACACCCCCTCCAAAATGGCCCAAAACCCATCCAAACCCCCTCCATGCTTTCGGTCGTTCGATCACGATCGTGTGGGCGAAAACCGTGCCTCATTTGGACTCTCCTAGCTCCCAGAATCTATAAATATGCCCTCTCCCCCGAAATTCGCGGATGATTCCCCCCTAACCCTAGCCTCTTCCTCCTCCTGCCGCCGGACGTGTCCACCCCGCGCCGGACACGTCCAGCGCCGCCGCGCCCGCCCAATCCGGAGCCGCCACGTGGCGCTCCGCCGCCCTCACGCCGCCCGCGGCCATGAAGCCCATCCGGGGCCAGGGGGCCGATCCGCGCCCGCCGCCGCCCGACGCGCCGCCGCCCGGGCCGAAGCCGCCGCCGCCTCGCGCCTCCGGCGGCGCTTCGCCTCGCCGCCGCCTCCCTCGTCGTCGATGCCGCGCCTCGCCGTCGCCGCCCTTGCGCTGCCGTGCCCGCCGCCTCCTGCTCACCCGCCTTGCGCCGCCCTCGCCGCGCGCCGCCCGCCGCCCGGCCCTCGCCGCCCGCCGCCCGGGTCTTTCCCGACCCGCCGCCCAGCTCCGGCGAGAGCCCGGCCTGCCTCGGTTCGCGCGCCGCCCCTATCCAGATCTGGGAAATGAGGTTGACCTTGAAATTCCACTAAGTCCCCAGATCTGCAGTATTTTTATGTTCTGTTCATTGCATCATAACTTGCTGCATACTGCTCCGTTTCATGCGTGTAGTATGTCAAATTGTTCGCCTCGATGATTACTTCATTTGTTTCCATTGCATCATGTTCATTTGAGTTCATCTTGATGCCTGAATCTTCGTTGCAAGAGTGCATGTTGCTGTTAATCTGCTGAAACTGTTATAACATGCTCATTTGTCATTTTTGCCATGTTTGTTGTGTGCATCCTATGAGGTTGATGCCTACATGAGTTTTGATCTATGTCATGCCATCTTCACAGTGGTGCCATAAATGTATTTTTGTGGGTCTTGTAGTGAGTGCGTCGAGCTTGTTAAGTAGGGTACTTGCTGTTGTTGTTTTGCTAGGCTGATTCTGTTATATTTTGTTGCTATGTTAACCTGCTGCTACAAGTCATTCTATGCATCATCTGGAGATTTTCACTAAGGACATTTTGTTATACATGTCTTGCTCTATCCATCCATGCCCCTGGTTGCCTTTTTAGCCTGCTGTAACTTGTTGTAATCTTGCTCTCAAGTTGCTAAATAATCTTGTTGTCAGCCTGTTAACAGTAAGTTCAGTTGTTGCCATGATTGTTGTTAGTGATCCATGCCCCCTATGAACTTGTTCTTTCCATTCTTAGCTTCATAAACTTGGCTTCTTACTGTTGGTTGCCTTGTCATGCCATGTATTTCTCTGTGGTGAGTGGATCAAGCTCACCAACATGCCTACTTATTGTTGTTCCTGCCATGTATGAATCTGTAATATAACTTGCTATCTTTACATGGGTGCCATTATATTTTATGTGCCCCTTTGGCTCATGGTCAGTAAGGGATTTTTGTTCTATGCAATTAGTAGGTTCATGCCATGCTCTAGTTTGACATGATAGCTTGGTGTAACATGTTGTTTGATAGCTCTAAACATTGCAACCTGATGTTATTTCTGCAAAGTCTGAAACTGTTATTATTTGCAATCTTGCCATGTCCTTTTGAGCATGTTCTAGTGGTTTATGGAGATAGCTCAGTGTTCATGTTTTGTCATGCATTACCTGTACATCATCCCCATGCCTTTTGTTTTCACGTTGGGATTCTGTAGCATGTTGTTTTGATGCTTGCAATATGCCTAGTTGCTGTTTTGGACAGATTGTTGCTATAACTTGTATAGAGTGTGTTGAACCGTTGCTCCGTTTTGAGTGTGCTCTATATGAAACTTGCTTGATTTTGCATGTAGTTTCATATTATCATGTTGCATCCTTGTTTTGAGATGTTTGCTTGATGTTTGGATGCATTTAGTATCAATGTCATGTTTATCTTGTTTTGCTCATATCTTCTAGGTCGTAGCTCCGAATTAAATGTAACTTTATATGTAACTTGACTAGAATTTCGTGTAGATACTCTTGGTGCTCTTTAACTTGCTGTTTAACAACTTCAACTTAATGTTTGTTCAGATCTGGACCAATTTCGAAATTTGCATATGAGGACTTACCGGATTTATTATATGTTGTTTCCGGCCTCATTTAAACTTGCCTTGATGTGTTGCTCTTGTTTGCATCATCTCTTGTCATGAGTAGCTTCATGTAGCTTTGTCATGCATCATGCTTGTTGTGCATCATGTCTTTTCTATGTGTGGTGTGTTTACCATGTTGTGTGCTTCTTCTCGATAGTTCCTGTTTCGTTGCGTTCGTGAGGATACGTTCGTCTACGCTTGGTTCGTCTTCGTGGCTTCATCTTCTTCATGGACTCGTTCTTCTTCCTTGAGGGATTTCAGGCAAGATGACCGCTACCCTGGATCTCACTACTATCATTGCTATGCTAGTTGCTTCGTTCTATCGCTTTGCTGCGCTACCTATCATTTGCTCTTCAAGCCTTCCCAATTTGCCATGTCAGCCTCTAACCTTTTTCCCCTTCCTAGCAAACCGTTGTTTGGCTATGTTACAGCTTTGCTCAGCCCCTCTTATAGCGTTGCTAGTTGCAGGTGAAGTTGAAGATTGCTCCATGGTGAACAGGATTATTTTGGGATATCACAATATCTCTTATTTAATTAATGCATCTATATACTTGGTAAAGGGTGGAAGGCTCGGCCTTATGCCTGGTGTTTTGTTCCACTCTTGCCGCCCTAGTTTCCGTCATATCGGTATTATGTTCCCAGATTTTGCGTCCCTAACGCGGTTGGGTGATTTATGGGACCCCCTTGACAGTTCGCTTTGAATAAGACTCCTCCAAAGAAGGCCCAACATTGGTTTAACATTTGCCTCACCTAGCCCTTTTTCCCTTGGGTTTCGAACTGAGGGTCATCTTTATTTAGCCCCGGGCGGTGCTCCTTCGAGTGTTGGTCCGAAACAGCCAGATCATGAGGCCACCACGGGCAACTCGAGGGCTGGTTTTACTCGTGGCTGGCGTATCCGGTGTGCCACGAGAACGAGATATGTGCAGCTCCTATCGGGATTTGTCGGCACATCGGCGGCTTTGCTGGTCTGGTTTTATTCTTGTCGAAATGTCTTGTGGCCGGATTCGAGACTGATCGGGTCTTCCGGGAGAAGAATATCCTTCATTGATCGCGAAAGCTTATCATGGGCTAAGTTGGGACACCCCGCAGGTATAAACTTTCGAGAGCCGTGCCCGCGGTTATGTGGCGATGGGAATTTATTAATATCCGGTTGTAGTAAACTTGAAGTAAACTCTTCTAAAATACACCAACCGTAAAGCGTAATCGTGATTGTCTCTGTTCGGGGTTGATCGAGAGGAGAACACGGTTTCGGGTTATGTCGGCGTAAGTAGGAGTTCGGATCACTTCGATCATTACTAGTTGTCGACCGTTCCTCTTGCTTCTCTTCTCGCTCTCATTTGCGTATGTTAGCCACCATATATGCTTAGCCGCTGCTGCAACCTCACCACTTTACCCCTTCCTTACCCTTTAAGCTTTGCTAGTCCTGATACCCATGGTAATGGGATTGCTGAGTCATCGTGGCTCACAGATTACTACACCAACAGTTGCAGGTACAGGTTATGCGATGATCATGACGCGAGAGCGATGTGTGCTTGTTTTGGAGTTCTTCTTACGCTTCTTGATCGGGGATAGGTTCGGTCGGCAGCTTTGGGCTAGCAGTGGTGGATGTCGTTTGAGTTTCTATTTGTGTTCCATCCGTAGTCGGATGTTGATCTCTTGTATATGATGTTGATGTATTCTTGTGGCATTTGTGCCTTATGTATGTATCCCCATCTATTATGTAATGTTGATGTAATGATATCCACCTTGCAAAAGCGTCTTCAAGATGCGCTTCTATCCTTGGTGGGACCTTCGAGTTCCTTTTGGATAGGGTCGCATCTTGGGCGTGACACGTGAGCACCTCCCGTATCTTCTGACGTGGGGTCCAAGTCCATCAGGTGGGTTTCCTTCCAAAAATAACTTCTCCAGTTGATTTCATTCCGTTTCGACTCCGTTTGATATTCCTTTTCCTCGAAACACTGAAATAGGCATAAAACAGCAAATCTGGGCTGGGCCTCCGGTTAATAGGTTAGTCCCAAAAATAATATAAAAGTGGATAATAAAGCCCAATATTGCCTAAAACAGTAGATAATATAGCATGGAGCAATAAAAAATTATAGATACGTTGGAGCCGTATCACTATGGCGTGCACTTTGCCGCCAAGAAGCTGAAGTCGTACTTCCAAGAGTACCCAATCACCGTGGTCTGCACAGCCCCACTGGCCGAGATCATTGGAAGCCGAGATGTTTCGGGCCGAGTGGCCAAATGGGCCATAGATTTGCCCCCCTACACCATCTACTACCAGCCTCGCACCGCCATCAAGTCACAAGCGCTGGCCGACTTCCTTGTCGACTGGGCCGAGACCTAGTACCTGCCGACAGCGCCCGACTCCACCCATTGGCGGATGCATTTTGATGGTTCCAAGATGCGCACCGGCTTGGGAGCCGGCATCTTCCTCACCTCTCCCAAAGGCGACAAGCTCAAATATGTGCTACAAATCCATTTCGCCGCCTCCAACAACGTCGCCGAATACGAGGCACTCATTCACGGGCTCCGGCTTGCCAAAGAGCTCGACATCCGCCGGATCCTGTGTTATGGTGACTCTGACTTGGTGGTCCAGCAGTCGTCAGGCGACTGGGATGCCAAAGATGCAAACATGGCGAGCAACCGCTTCCTCATCAGCAACTCAGTGGATATTTTGAGGGGTGCGAGTTTCTCCATGTGCCAAGGAACAACAACGAGAAGGCAGACGCCTTGGCAAGAATCGGCTCCACCCGTCAAGCAATACCGACCGGCGTCGCCCTTCAACGCCTCCTCAAACCGTCTGTCAAGCCATCGCCAGAATCAAATTCTATCTTCGTGTCGGCTCCTCCTGAAGCAGTTGGATCCGACTTAAGAACTCCAACGGCCGGCATGGGAATTCTGGCAGGCGGCCCAGGGGCCGCGGTAGTCACACCCGGCCCGGGGACTTCAGAACCCGTCCTGGGGACTGCAGCGGCCAGCCCGGTGACTTCAGAGCTCAGCCCGGGGACTGCACCAATCGGCCCGGGGACTTCATCGACCCAGCAAGTGGCTGCCGCTTCAACCCGCCGCCTCCCGGCCCAACCACCCTCGTCCAAGTTGCGGTCCTAACAGTCGCAGAAGTCGCAGCACCTTCGTGGGCCCAGCCCATCCTTAATTTCCTGGTGAACAAAGAGCTGCCGACTGATGAGGTCTCGGCCCGGCAAGTACAACGCCGGGCAGCCGCTGACACCATAGTCAACAGAGAGCTTGTGAGACGCAGTGTCACTGGTGTCTACCAGCGCTGCGTGGAGCCGGAGCAGGGCCAAGCAATTCTCAAGGATATCCATCAGGGCGAGTGTGGCCACCACGCGGCTTCAAGAGCACTTGTTGCCAAAGCCTTCCACCATGGCTTCTTCTGGCCGACCGCTCTAGAAGACGCCAAGGGCTTGGTCCAAAAATGCAAAGGGTGCCAGAAGTTCCGCTCCAAGCCACATCAGCCGGCTTCTGCACTCAAGACTATTCCCATTGCCTGGCCCTTTGTCGTCTGGTGCCTGGACATGGTGGGACCATTCAAAATAGCGCGAGGTAGCATGACTCGTCTGCTTGTCGCGGTGGACAAGTTCACCAAGTGGATAGAAGCAAAACCAATCAAGAAGTTGAATGGTCCAACTATTGTGACGTTCATCTCCGACATCACCATCGGGTATGGCATAGCGCACAGCATCATCACCAACAATGGTTCAAACTTTGTCAAAGGTGCCTCGGCCCGTTTCTGCGCGACGCAGGGCATCTGATTGGACTTAGCGTCCGTTGCCCATCCGCAGTCAAACGGCCAGGTGGAGCGAGCAAACGGCCTCATCTTGTCCAGCATCAAGCCCCGATTGGTCGAGCCTCTGGAGCGTTCGGCCGGCTGCTGGCTCGACGAGCTGCCAGCCGTCCTCTAGAGCCTGCGCACAACTCCAAACAAGTCAACCGGCTTCACGCCTTTCTTCCTCGTCTACGGTGCCGAAGCCGTCATCCCAACGGATATAGAATTCGACTCCCCTCGAGTCACCATGTACACCGAAGAGGAGGCGAAAGAAGCGCGACAAGACGGCGTCGATCTGCTGGAAGAGGGCTGGCTGTTGGCACTCAGCCGGTACAGCATCTACCAGCAGAGCCTGCACCGATACTACAATCGGAAGGTCAAGCCGAGATCTTTCCAAGAGGGAGACCTTGTGCTCCGGCTGATCCAGCGAACAGCCGGCCAGCACAAGTTCTCAGCGCCTTGGGAAGGCCCCTTCATCATCAGCAAAGTGTTGGGCAACGACTCCTACTACCCGATCAACGCTCAGAAGCCTCAAGCGCGCAAGAGAGACGACTCCGGCAAGGAGACGGAGCGGCCATGGAATGCAAATCTCCTTCGAAGATTTTATAGATAATGCAGTATGTACCACGCTACCTTTTGTATTAAAGTACGAAGACTCCGGGTCCCCGAAGAAGAGCTCGAGGACTTCCCTCTTTTATCTATATGATAAGAATTATGCCTATGAGTATGTTATTTTATGTTATACCGCTTGGCACCGGGTCCGACTAGTCGGCCCGGGGACTTGCCGTCTTGTACTATGAAATGGTTCCTGCAACCAGACAAGTAGTGTGTGGCACTTAGCCGTATCCTGCCAGAAGCCGCAGCTCGCAGAGCGACTGTACGGTGGGCAGGAGTAAGGTAGAAAGGGTTCCCACATGAAAAATGGCTAAGGACACAAAGCATGTCCATAGTTTAAGCTGGCTTGCCTCTTCTTACGACCACTGTTGAGCAGCTGGTCCGCCGTTTTATACTTAACTTGCTAAAGAACGCTAAGCGGCTAAGTACTTGCCTTCCCAAAGTAGCTAAGTACTTGACCCAGCATCAGTCCGCAGAGCGGCTGTGTGGCTGGCAAGACGGCAACCAAGGGAAGGCGGCAAAGGAAAAAGCCAAAGAGCAGTAAGCAAGAAAAAGATAGAACTCGAAAAAATATTTACATAACAAAGGCCATTGGCCGATCTCCAACAAAGTTCAAGATACACCCCGCGGGTGGAATTGTGCAAAATTAACAAGTTCATCGAGACTAATAGATAGGTGAAGTAAAAGATAAAATGGCGGCCTAGGAAGCGGCAGAAGGGTTCGGAGGATCGGAGGAGTCGGCGGTGCCAGTTGCCGGAGCGGCCGGCTGGTCGGTCTTTGCTTGGTCGCCTCCGGCAGCAGCTGGCTTAGTTGGTCGCGGCTCGTTGCAGGAGGCGCGGTCGAGCTGAGGTTGGCCGTCCGCTCCAACCTCTGGTGCCTCCTCTTTGCCTCCCTCCTCTGCCTCGCCTTCTTCCTCGCCGCTGGAGTCGATCACCTCCACCGAGTCCTCATCGTCATCCAGGATCAGCCCGAACCATTCCGGCGGCGCCTTGTCGCCATTTTCAACCCGCTCCGTGACGAAGATGCTGGTGTCAGTGTACTCGGCGATTGACGTCGCGCGCTTGACGAGATCGTCTTCCATGACCGCCAACTCCTCCTGAGCGTCTAGCCGGAATGTGTCCAGCTGGGCCAGGTTCAGTCCAGGGTACCATGCCTTGACGAACTCCAAGGCCAGCGCGCCCAACGGGCGAAGAGCCCTTCGAGTTCGAGGGCGGTCGGCCGCTACCTCCAGCCAGTCGGCAGTCCGACTGGGGGTGCGCGGTGCCGACATGTCCGGCCACAGGGCGGCGATCGCCTGGGCGCCGACATGCTGAAGCCGGCGCAGCATCCGATGAGCCGGCCGAAGATGGGCCTCGATGCTAAGGATTTGTTCGCTAAGGGTTCAAGGGGCGTCGGCGGCGATCTTCGCGACGTCCGCCCTCCGCCCTTCGCGATCAGCTTCGATGGCCCGGTTGGCGGCGTCCGAGTGGCCAGGGAAGAAGTCTGCCAAGACAGAAGCAAAGAACAAAATTAAAGACCGGAAGCCGGCTTGACCAGCAGCCGGCAGCACAAAGAAGAAAAATGAGGGAGGCTCACCATCGACTATATCCTTGATCTCGTGGATGCCGGAAGTCAGCATCGCCTCCTTGTCAGTCCAAGAGGTGCGTTCGCTCGTGAACTCAGCAAGGAGGCCGGTCTCCTTGTCCTCCGCCTCCTTCTGGGCCTTCTTGAGGAGCTCCTTCTGTTCTGCCAGCTGCGCGACAAATCGGTCGCGCTCTTGAGCCAGCTAGCTGCACTCCTCCTCCTTGGCGCGCAGCGCGGTGTTGGCTTCGCCCAACTGCCGCTGCAAGGTGGCGTTGGCCTCTGCGGGAGAAAGAAGAAAACAAGGTGTTAGTCAACAACAAAGAATAAGAGTCACCAGGGAGACCCGGCCCGACTGCCCAGCAGTTGGCCCGAATCTCGGGGTCAACAGCCCGCGGGTGCGCCAGCGCGCCCCCGCAGAAAAAGAAGAGGACTTACTCTGGCTTTCCGACAAGTCGGCAGTCCGCAGAGCTAGCTCCTGGACGTTGGAGTTGAAGGCGGTCACGTGGAGATTGTGGTACTCCTGCGACGAAAATTTCAGATAAGTGTTAGTGCTTGGAACTCGCCGATTAGAGTTACGAGCACCGCTCAGCAGCCGGCCCAAACTTCGGGACTACACCCGATGGAGTGCTGGCGCGCCCCCACCAAGAAGCATGAGAAATAGAAACAAAGAAGAAGGAAACGTACCCGGACGGCCTCTCGCGCTGCCAGGTGCGCCTTGTTGTAGTTCCTGATGGCCTCGCCCTCGGCTCGGATCATGGCCCAGACGTCCAAAAGCGCCCGATTCAGCGCGCCCGTCCCGCCTCCTCGCACCCACCCAGTGGGCGCGACGCTCGTCGCCTCGGTGTCCGGGATCGAGGAGCTTGCGGCGCCGGTCTCTAGAGGGCGCGGCGCCGAGGCCGCCTTTGCAAGGCGGCGACGTGTTGGCGTGCCGACCTCGAGAGCCACCACCTCGTCTTCAGTCAGCGGCACTGGCGTATCCGCCGGCTGCCCGCCTTGCGCACTCCCGGACGGCGGCGGTGGCGGCACGATCACGTCCGGCATGGCGGTGTCGCCGCCGTCCCTCTCCATCATCGAGTTCTCGCCGCCGGCCTCCCTAGTCTGCGCCGTGAACTCCGGAGGCGGCGGCGCGGAGTTCAGAGGGATAACAAAAACCGCCAATTGGCGGTGCACGGCTTCTTCAGCCTGCTTCTCTGCCGCGTCGGTGGCCTCGGCCTCCGCCAGTTTCTTCATGGCGGCGGCCTCCGCCTTCTTCAGGCGGGCAGCTTCCTGCTCTTTGCGCGCTTCTCGCGCTTTCCGCTCCCTCGCCTCCCGGAGGTCGGCGGCTGGGTCGATCCGCCGATTGGTGGCGGAAGTCTCTGCCGACCCCACAACGGAGGCGGCAGCCACCTTCTCAAGAGAGAGGGGAGCCCTGCCCAAGGGAAACGAAGAAAAGGACTCAGACAAGATCAACGAAGAAAAAATGAAGACGCAAAGGAAGGTAGCACTTACGCAGAAACAAGCTGCGGTGTCTTCACCTCCCTGCGGAAGCGGTTGGCCTTCGCGGCCGCTTCGTCCGGCTTGGTCGTCGCGGCCGAGCCCTTGGGCTTCTCTGGCCGGCTGCCGAACATGCTCGGCGCGGACCTGCGTTTCTTCACGCTGCCTTGGGCGTCCGGCACAGCAGAAGAGCTCGCGCCCGGATGGCCGGCTTCCGACTGGTGGCGCGGGGCGATTTCCCCCGCGTCGTCGTCAGGCCAGTCCTCGAGGCTGGCTCCGAGCCTCGAGGCTCCTGCCTCGCCGCCTCCTCCCTCGGCCTCTTCCTCCAAGGCCGCCGCCCCCAAGTCGGGGTCGTCGACATCGCTCTCCGCCCGGTCGGGAGGAATTCATGGGCCGGCCCCGCGGTGCTGGCTGCTGGCTAGAGGAGGCGGCTTTGTTCAAAAGACGATTGGTCAGACTAGACAAGACGGACGCGGCGAAAAGAGTCAGAGGAAAAAGAAAAAGAGACAAATCACCATGGGCGGAAGGTTGGCACGTGAATACGGCTCCTTGCCGAACCGCCACTCCTCTGAGAGCTCGCAGTTGGCAAGATAGTTCACCATGTAGGCTACCTCTGCGTGAGGCATCTCCTTGGTACACAGCCGGCTCGGGTCCTGATGTCCGCGCATCTGGCAGATCATGTGAGGGCGGCTCTGGAGCGGGAGCACTCGGCGCGCCACGAAGGCGGCCAGCAAATCAGGCCCGGTCAGGCCCTCCGACTGCGTCAGCACTCGGAGCCGCGCGATGGCGGCGGCTCCAGCAGGCGTCAGAGTCTTGGCCTGGTACGACCAGTTGGGCCGCCTTCCAGCTGGTGGGCTGGCTGCGTAAGCCGGTAGGTTGACCCAGTCGCCCTCCGCGAAGACGCTCTTCACGCAAAAGTACGACCGCTGCCACATCTTCAGCGACTTTATCAGCGTGATTGGGGGAAATGGATTGTCGGCCCCCGACCTCCGCACCGCGATGAACGCGCCGCACTGGGCTGGCATGCCTGCGACGTGGGTGCCAAGTTTGGTGTAGAAGAACTCCCCCCAGAGCTCGATGGTGGGGAGGACACCGAGGAAGCCTTCGCACAAAGTAACGAAGGCGGACAGTAGCACCACCGTGTTGGGGGTGAGGTGGTGTGGCTGGAGGCCGTAGAAGTCGAGGAAGGACCGAAAGAAGCCGCTCGCTGGCAAGCCAAGGCCGCACATGTAGTTCGAGCGGAAGACGACCCGCTCGCCCTCCTCCGGTGCCGGCGAGATTTCCCTCTCCGGCGCAAGGCGAACCCTCACGAAATCCTTGCCGGGCAGCTGCCGCATCATGCGGAGGAAATTGACATGGCCGTCGTGAACCTCAGAGCCATCCCACGCGCCAGAGCACACAGCAGGGGGCGTGACGGTGGAAGAGGAGCTCATCGGGGGCGATGCGCTGCGGTGCTCAGCGTGGCGTGGAGCCGCGTCGGCGAGAGGAAGAAGAAAGAGGAAGTAGTAAGGAGGAGGGGCGCGCGTGCTCCGCCGCTCCCCCTCCTCCGCCTACTTATAGGCCTATGGGCTGCGAAGCCGAGGGGGTGGTCGTGGGATTTACTGCGCCCACTACCCCACGCCCCCACGTTTTTTGCTCAAAGTTACTGCCCGCAGTAACTCCACAGGAACCTCAACCGCCCACCTCGGCCACAGTGGATCCGCTCGCGTGCTGAGGCGTGGTAGTGGCAGGCCCTGCTGGCAGGCGTGTCCCGTCACGCGCGTGGGTGGGCAGACTGTCCTGGCCGCTCGTCGCCACGTGACAAGCCCGAAGCGGGCGGCGGCCTGGAAGCTTAGCTAGCACGCCACTTGGATCCCGCCGAGGCGTTCGATTTTTTTTGGATAAGTTAGATTGGGCGAGTCCGACTCCTACCAGTCGGCCTGGCGGAAGACGGAAGAAACTCTATCTCAAACACTGGAAGATGGAAGCTGCTGAGGCTCCTCGACCAATCCCCGCGGCGCCTCACCAGCTTCGGGGACAACTGTCGGAGTAATGGGCCACGGGTAGGCTAACCCGAAGCCCATAACCTTTCAAGACATCGGGGCTGACTGCGCCCCTCAAGACGCCAAGATGAAGGGCCGTCTTCTGAAAGCCAGCTGGAGGAACAGCCGGCTACCCATAATGGCCGAGTCCTAGAGGCGAGGTCGAGACAAGCTGACTCCTACCTGGCGTCTTGTAGGGAAGCCGGGCCCGAGGAGTCGGCCCGTGACAAGAACAAAGCCCATGCCCTCATCGGCGGGGACGGGACGGGGAATGGCTACAGTGTAGCCCATCCCCTCCCATTTCCAGGGGCTGGCGTGTCCACAGTGCACATTACCGGTGGAGATCTCCGCCCGGCGCGGCACTATTGCCATGCCATCCTTGACATCATCACGAGCAGGCGGAGTCCTGCTCCCACGACGGCCTGTCTGTACGGCCCAAGGACGATGGGCCCCACCAGTCAGCGAGAGTCCGAAGACGGAGAGAGCCCTACCAACGAGACCGGGGAGGTCGGCCCCTAAGTCGGCCCGCCCCTTCCTCGGCCCCACGCGCCGTTAATCGACGAGAGGCAGAGTGGCTACGAATCGCCCGCCCGCGGCGGGCTGTAGCCATGACCTCGACCAAGCCAGCGTCATCGAGACACGACAACAGTGATCAGCTGCCGACAAGACCCGGGAGAGGCGGGTATGGCCGGTTGGCCCCGTACCCAACCAGTCGGCGGGGCCCACCAGGCGGCGGGCCCCAGCAGTCGGCGAAGCCGGCGGTCGAAGAGACTGACGGCCGGGCCCTATGCCCGGCCAGATTACCATTGTACCCCTGGGGGGTAGGCCTATATAAACCCCCCAGGGCACCCATGCAAAGGGCCTTGCCTTCTCCTACCTCTAGCAAACAGCTCAAGGAGCACCTGTGTATTCACTTGTGCCTTAGTGATCATGCGGAGACCCCGCAGAGCAGGACTAGGGGTGTTATCTCCTAGGAGAGCCCGAACACAGGTAAAATGCGCCATGCGTTAGTGTACGCCTCATCCCGCTTCCGGGCACCGGCGACGTTCTACTCGCTCCCACCATGATAAGCCATCCTTTGGCATATGTCGCACCCAAGCCCTGACATTGTGCCAAGTAAAACCTATAGGATCTTCTTGGGTGATAATTATTTGATCTTGGTGAAAAAAGTCAGAAACTTTCTGCTCATGAAAACAATTGTTAAAAATCACTAGAAAGTGATAAAATACTGATTCCAATTGCAGTAGATCAATAATAAAATTATATAGACCTTCCTATTTTGGTAGATATTTCTGAGTTACAGAAGTTTGCTTTTGATACAGATTACTACAGACTATTCTGTTTCTGACAGATTCTGTTTTTCGTGTGTTGTTTGCTTATTTTGATGAATCTATGGCTAGTATCGGGGAGTATGAACCATAGAGAAGTTGTAATACAGTAGGTTTAACACCAATATAAATAAATAATGAGTTCATTACAGTACCTTAAAGTGGTCATTTGTTTTATTTCGCTAACGGAGCTCATGAGATTTTCTGTTGAGTTTTGTGTTGTGAAGTTTTCAAGTTTTTGGGTAAAGATTTGATGGATTTTGGAACAAGGAGAGGCAAGAGCCTAAGCTTGGGGATTCCCAAGGCACCCCAAGGTAAAATTCAAGGACAGCCAAAAGCGTAAGCTTGGAGGTGCTCCAGAGGTGCTCCAAAAGCGTAAGCTTGGAGGTGCTCCAGAAGGCATCCCATGCTCTTTCGTCTTCGTCTATCGGTAACTTTACTTGAGGCTATATTTTTATTCACCACATGTTATGTGTTTTGCTTGGAGCGTCTTGTATGATTTGGGTATTTTCTTTTTAGTTTACCAGAATCATCCTTGATATACACACCTTTTGGAGAGACACACATGAATCGGAATTTATTAGAATACTCTATGTTCTTCACTTATATCTTTTGAGCTAGATAATTTTGCTCTAGTGCTTCACTTATATCTTTTAGAGCACGGTGGTGGTTTTATTTTATAGAAATTATTGATCTCTCATGCTTCACTTATATTATTTTGAGAGTCTTTTTGAACAGCATGGTAATTTGCTTTGGTTAAAATTTTAGTCCTAAAGTGATGAGCATCCAAGGTAGGTATAATAAAAACTATCATATAAAGTGCATTGAATATTATGAGAAGTTTGATTCTTTATGATTGTTTTGAGATATCAAGATGGTGATATTAGAGTCATGCTAGTTGAGTAGTTGTGAATTTGAGAAATACTTGTGTTAAAGTTTGTGATTCCCATAGCATGCACGTATGGTGAACCGTTATGTGATGAAGTCGGAGCATGATTTATTTATTGATTGTCTTCCTTATGAGTGTCGGTCGGGGACGAGCGATGGTCTTTTCCTACCAATCTATCCCCTAGGAGCATGCGCGTAGTACTTTGTTTCAATAACTAATAGATTTTCCGATAAGTATGTGAGTTCTTTATGACTAATGTTGAGTCCATGGATTATACACACTCTCACCCTTCCACCATTGCTAGCCTCTCTAATATCGCGCACCTTTCGCCGGTATCATACACCCACCATATACTTTCCTCAAAACAGACACCATAACTACCTATTATGGCATTTCCATAGCCATTCTGAGATATATTGCCATGCAACTTTCCACCATTCCGTTTATTCTGACACGCTCCATCATTGTCATATTGCTTTGCATGATCATGTAGTTGACATTGTATTTGTGGCAAAGCCACCGTTCATGATTTTCATACATGCCACTCTTGATTCATTGCGTATCCCGGTACACCGCCGGAGGCATTCACATAGAGTAATATTTTGCTCTAAGTATTGAGTTGTAATTTTTGAGTTATAAGTAAATAAAAGTATGATGATCATCATTATTAGAGCATTGTCCCAAGTGAGGAAAGGATGATGGAGACTATGATTCCCCACAAGTCGGGATGAGACTTTGGACTGAAAATAAAAAAAAGGAAAGAAAAGAGGCCATAAAAAAGAGAGAAAGGCCCAAACAAAAAAAGGGAGAAAAAGAGAGAAGGGACAATGTTACTATCCTTTTACCACACTTGTGCTTCAAAGTAGCACCGTGATCTTCATGATAGAGAGTCTCATATGTTACCACTTTCATATACTAGTGGGAATTTTACATTATAGAACTTGGCTTGTATATTCCAATGATGGGCTTCCTCAAAATGCCCTAGGTCTTCGTGAGCAAGCGAGTTGGATGCACACCCACTTAGTTTATTTTGTTGAGCTTTCATACACTTATAGCTCTAGTGCATCCGTTGCATGGCAATCCCTACTCACTCACATTTATATCTATTGATGGGCATCTCCATAGCCCGTTGATACGCCTAGTTGATGTGAGACTATCTTCTCCTTTTTGTCTTCTCCACAACCACCATTCTATTCCACATATAGTGCTATGTCCATGGCTCACGCTCATGTATTGCGTGAAGAATGAAAAAGTTTGAGAACATCAAAAGTATGAAACAATTGCTTGGCTTGTCATCGGGGTTGTGCATGATTTAAATATTTTGGGTGATGAAGATAGAGCATAGCCAGACTATATGATTTTGTAGGGATAACTTTCTTTGGCCATGTTATTTTGAGAAGACATAATTGCTTTACTAGTATGCTTGAAGTATTATTAGTTTTATGTCAATATTAAACTTTTGTCTTGAATCTTTCGAATCTGAACATTCATGCAACAATAAAGAAAATTACATTGAGAATTATGTTACGTAGCATTCCACATAAAAAATTCTGTTTTTATCATTTACCTACTCGAGGACGAGCAGGAATTAAGCTTGGGGATGATTGATACATCTCCAACGTATCTATAATTTTTGATTATTCCATGCTATTATATTATCTGTTTTGGATGTTTAATGGGCTTTATTATGCACTTTTATATTATTATTGGGAATAACCTACTAACCGGAGGCCTAGTGCAAATTGCTGTTTTTTTTGCCTATTTCAGTGTTTTGCAGAAAAGGATTATCAAACGTTGTCCAAACGGAATGGAACCTTCGCGAGAATCGTTTTTGGAACAAACGTAGTCTAGGAGACTTGGAGTGGACGTCAAGGAAGCAACAAGGCGGCCACGAGGTAGGGAGGCGCACCTAGGGGGTAACCGCGCCCCCCACCCTCGTGGGCCCCTCGTGGCTCCACCGACCTACTTCCTTCACCTATATATACTCTTATACCCTGAAAACATCCAGAAGCACCACAAAACACTTTCTCCACTGCCGCAATCTTCTGTACCCGTGAGATCCCATCTTGGGGCCTTTTCCGGCACTCCGCCAGAGGGGGAATCGATCACTGAGGGCTTCTACATCAACACCATAGCCTCTCCGATGATGTGTGAGTAGTTTACCACAGGCCTTCGGGTCCATAGTTATTAGCTAGATGGCTTCTTCTATCTCTTTGGATCTCAATACAAAGTTCTCCTCGATTCTCTTGGAGATCTATTCGATGTAATACTTTTTGTGGTGTGTTTGTCGAGATCCGATGAATTGTGGGTTTATGATCAAGATTATCTATGAATAATATTTGATTCTTCTCTGAATTCTTATATGTATGGTTTGATATCTTTGCAAGTCTCTTCGAATTATCAGTTTGGTTTGCCCTACTAGATTGATCTTTCTTGCAATGGGAGGAGTGCTTAGCTTTGGGTTCAATCTTGCGGTGTCCTTTCCCAAAGGATGTAGGGGGCAGCAAGGCACGTATTGTATTGTTGCCATCGAGGATAAAAATATGGGGTTTATATCATATTTCTTGAGTTTATCCCTCTACATAATGCCATCTTGCCTAATGCGTTACTCCGTTCTTATGAACTTAATACTCTAGATGCATGCTGGATAGCGGTCGATGTGTGGAGTAATAGTAGTAGATGCAAAATCGTTTCGGTCTACTTGTCACGGATGTGATGCCTATATACATGATCATGCCTAGATATTCTCATAACTATGCACTTTTCTATAAATTGCTCGACAGTAATTTGTTCACCCACCCTTCTATGCTATCTTGAGAGAAGTCACTAGTGAAACATATGGCCCCCGGGTCTATTTTCCATCATATTAATCTCCCGCCAATGTGCTATTTCTGTCGCCGTTTATTTCGCAATCTTTACTTTTCAATCTATACACCAAAAATACCAAAAATATTTATCTTATTATCTTTATGAGATCTCAGTTTTTCAAGTGGCCTTGAAGGGATTGACAACCCCTTTATCGCGTTGGTTGCAAGGTTCATAATTGTTCGTGCAGGTACTAGGGATTTGCATGTAGTCTCCTACTGGATTGATACCTTGGTTCTCAAAAACTGAGGGAAATACTTACGCTACTTTGCTGCATCACCCTTTCCTCTTCAAGGGAAAACCAACGCATGCTCAAGAGGTAGCAAGAAGGATTTCTGGCGCCGTTGCCGGGGAGGCTTACACCAAGTCAAGTCAAGATTTGATCTCCCACCAACGTGCGATTTCTGGCGCCGTTGCCGGGGAGATCTACGCACAAGTCAAGACATACCAAGTACCCATCACAAACTCTTATCCCTCGAATTACATTATTTGATAGTATGCTTTTGAATTTAACTCTATGTAATTCAGCGAAGAAATGATCTAACAGATTTATGTCTGCAGGTATGCTGACTGGCCGTCCCAAAGAGGAAATGTCCGGCTCTCAAGGCGACCTGCTGCAAGAGCTGTCCCAACTGCATGAGCGAGCTAGGCAACCAATGCGGAGCGTTGGGAAAGCTTTGTGGCCGTCCGCCTCTCCTCCAGGAAGTATGGAGGAGCTTGTGAAGCTATTCCAAGGAGCTCGGTGGCGCCTCCGATTATGGAAGATATTGGCCTGCCGAGAAGGTGCGCGAGAGGCCTGGGCCATGGTGAAAACATGGTACACCAAGCTTGATCCGAATCACATGGCCCGGGTCAGATGGAAAAGAAATTCCAGTCAGTTTGGTATATGACCAAGTAAAGATAGCCGCCAAGTATTCCCAACAAGATTGTAAGCTAGATAGCCTATTAGATGGCATATAGGAAGAAGTTTTTTAGTCCAAGTGACTATGTAATTCAATTGACAAATTTGTCCCTAGCCGGATTGTAAAATGATTTTCATGGCAGACATTTTCTCTTAGACCTCTGGACCCAAAGGCGCGAAGTGTTTCCGAATACCGCAATGGTAATATAGACCGGGGTATGCATGGAAACCAGGTGTAGGGGTCATAGTTGCTTGAACAGACAAGTTGTATCTCGCTAGCTATGTTATATTACATGTTGATTGTAAGAAACATCTTCCAGGAAGAATAGTTCCGTTAAGGGTTCCTTTCCCTAGGTGAACATGCGTTAGTATGCATGTCCAAACTGTGATCGAAAAATCGCAGTATACGTAACATCTGGGGGTTCATAGTGTAATGAGTGTAAAACGTATTTAGTCCGCCGACCCAATATTACCTTAAGAACGCTAGCTTTCGGCTTCACCCAGTCTGAGGTACACGTCCGGATGACCCAGCTGTAACAATCGCAGAGGTGCTCCCTTTATGCCCTAGCCGAACAAACGGGAACGTAGGGCATAATCACAGGTGCCAGGCAACCCAGCTTGGCCAAAACTTAAGGCATAACAGTGCATATAATGGTGAAGAAAAGGTACATATGAGAAAAAAAGACACATATGTGGGGAGCTTGATGCTCGTATAATAATAATAATAAGCTTCTATAAGATAAGCCCCCAGGTATTATGAGCATGTACATTTGAGGATGTGCATGTCATAGGTGTGCGGTTTAGGTGCACAAGAGCTTAAATCTAGAAAAAAGTTAAAGAGAGGAAAAGACAGAGAAAAATGGAGAAGAAAACGAACAAAGAGTCCGGCTCTAGGCGTAGAATCTTCGGAATTCTAGCGGCGTTCCACGGGTTCGGCTCTAGGCGATTGTCCGATGCATCACGCAGGCGTACGCTCCTCCAGTGAGCACTTCATCTATGATGAAGGGACCCTCCCACTTGGGCTTGAGTTTTTCCTTTTTCTTTTCTGGCAAGCGTAGAATGAGTTCACCAACATTATAAGTCTTGGCCCGCACCTCTCTGCTTTGATATCTGCGAGCCTGTTGTTGATAGAATGCAGAACGGGATTTTGCAACATCGTGCTCCTCCTCCAAGGCATCTAGACTATCCTGCCGATCCAACTCGGCTTCTCTCTCTTCATACATGCGCACTCGAGGTGAGTCATGAATGATGTCGCAGGGCAAAACGGCCTCTGCGCCGTACACCATGAAAAATGGTGTGTATCCGGTAGTGCAATTGGGCATGGTCCGCAGCCCCCAGAGTACGGAGTCGAGCTCCTCAACCCAGTGCTTGTCTGATTCTTTCAATGACCGCGCTAGTCTAGGCTTAATGCCGCTCATAGTAAGACCATTAGCTCGTTCGACTTGACCGATTGTTTGTGGATGATAGATCGAAGCATAATCAAGCTTAATGCCCAATTTAGCACACCAGGATTTCAGTTCATCGGCTGTGAAATTGGAGCCGTTATCGGTGATGATGCTGTGTGGGACACCATACCGGTGAACGACACCATATATAAAGTCTATCACCGGTCTAGCTTCGGCCGTTTTCACTGGTTTGACCTCTATCCATTTGGTGAATTTATCTACCATGACTAGTAGATATTTTTTTTCTTATGGCTTCCTCCTTTAAGGGGTCCAACCATATCAAGCCACCAGACCGCAAAAGGCCAAGTAATGGGGATTGTTTGTAGAGTAGTGGGCGGCATATGGCTTTGATTGGTGAAAAGCTGGCATCCGACACAACGTTGGACAAGGTCCTATGCATCTGCTCGGGCCGTTGGCCAAAAGAAACCTGTACGGAAGGCCTTACTTACAAGGGCCCAAGCCGCGGCGTGGTGACCACTGAGATCAACATGGATTCCAGCCAAGAGCTATCGTCCCTCTTCTTCGGCGATACATCCTTGAAGTATTCCGGTAGCGCTTTTCTTGTAGAGCTCTCCTTCATGGACCTTGTAGGCTTTCCAGCACTGGACAATGCGGCGAGCCTCATTCTGATCCTCAGGGAGCTCTTGCCTATTAAGGTAGGCCAAGAAGGGTTTGGTCCATGGTGCAATTACTGCCATTATAAGATGGGCCGATGGTGTTATTTCAGTGGATGAGCCTCCGATGATATCGGTATTGTGTTCGGAATCTGGGGGTATAATCGGATCCGGACTGGCATTGCCACTCTCCCCTTGCCACACCACGGATGGCTTGAAGAGCCTTTCCAGAAGGATGTTAGGCATGACGGGGTCACGCTTGGCGCCAATGCGAGCAAGGACATCCGCCGCCTGATTACTTTCTCGAGGCACATGATGAAACTCAAGTCCCTCGAACTGAGTTGATATTTTATGTATGGCATTACGATAGGCCACCATCTTCGGATCTTTAGCATCGAAGTCTCCATTTATTTGGGATATTGCGAGGTTTGAATCCCCCCGCACATCCAGGCATTGTATGCCCATGGAAGCAACCATCCGAAGACTGTGCAATAAGGCCTCGTATTCGGCTGCATTGTTGGAGTCTGTGTATAATATTTGGAGTACGTACTGGACTGTGTCTCCAGTGGGGGACGTTAAGACAACGCCCACTCCTAAGCCCGCTAGCATTTTGGAGCCATCGAAGTGCATGACCTAGTTGGAATATGTGCCGTACTCTTTAGGGAGTTCGACCTCTGTCCATTCGGCGACGAAGTCAGCCAGCACTCGGGATTTAATGGCTCGGCGTGGCTTGTATGTTATATCGAATGGCAGGAACTGAATGGACCACTTAGCAATCCGCATGTAGCGTCGCCGTTGTTTATTATGTCATTGAGTGGTACTTAGGAAGCCACCGTGATCGAGCACTCTTGGAAGTAGTGTCTTAGCTTCCGGGATGCCATGAAGACTGCATATGCCATCTTTTGGTAATGAGGGTACCAGGATTTGCATGGTGTGAGGACAGTGGATACGTAGTATACCGGTTTCTGAAGTGGGAATTTGTGTCCGTCCTCCTCTCGCTCGACGACGAGCACCGTGCTCACCACCTGGTGTGTTGCAGATTTGTATAATAACATTGGTTCACCGACGTTTGGCGCGGCGAGGATTGGGTTGCTCGCTAAAGATCCTTTATTTCTTCCAGTCCGGCTGACGTGTCCTGGACTAGGGGGTACTCACCACATCGTCTCCCGACCAGGTGGATCGGGCCGAGGACCCCCATGGCAGTTCACTCATGGCCGGGCCACTTCGGGCAGCCCATGCCGCATACAAGGAGTATTCCACAAGACTTGGTGATCAAGACAAGGGCTCCTCTCCACCAACATATTCGACTAGGACTCTTCTTATCCCAGGCCTCTTGTCACGCCCAATATGCGACCCTATCCAAAAGGAACTCGAAGGTCCCACCAAGGATAGACCCGCATATTGAAACGCTTTGCAAGGTGGATATCATTACATCAACATTACATAATAGATGGGGATACATACATAAGGCACGAGTGCCGCAAGAATACATCAACATCATATACAAGATCAACATCCGACTACGGATGAAGCATAAACAGAAACTCAAACAATATCCACCCTGCTAGCCCAGGCTGCCGACCTGGAACCTATCCCCTGATTGAAGAAGAAGCAGAAGAAGAACTCCAACACAGGCAAACATCGCTCTCACGTCATGATCATCGCAAACCTGTACCTGCAACTGGTGGTGTAGTAATCTGTGAGCCACGAGGACTCAGCAATCCCATTACCATGGGTATCAAGACTAGCAAAGCTTAAAGGGAAAGGAAGGGGTAAAGTGGTGAGGTTGCAGCAGCGACTAAGCATATATGGTGGCTAACATACGCAAAAGAGAGCGAGAAGAGAAACAAAGGAACGGTCGTCAACTAGTAATGATCAAGAAGTGATCCTCAACTCCTGCCTACGTCAAACATAACTCAGAAATCGTGTTCTCCTCTCGATCAACCCCGAAAAGAGACACTCACGCTTACGCACACGGTTGGTGTATTTTAGAAGAGTTTGCTTCAAGTTTACTACAACCGGATATTAACAAATTCCCATCTGCCACATAATCGTGGGCACGGCTCTCGAAAGTTTATACCCTGCAGGGGTGTCCCAACTTAGCCCATGATAAGCTCTCGCGATCAACGAAGGATATTCCTTCTCCCCGGGAAGACCCGATCAGTCTCGGAATCCGGCTACAAGACATTTCGACAACAATAAAACAAGACCAGCAAGACCGCCCGATCGCCGACAATCCCGATAGGAGCTGCACATATCTCGTTCTCGAGGCAACACCGGATGAGACAGGCTACGAGTAAAACCAATCCTCAAGTTGCCCCAAGGTGGCCCATGAGTGGCTCGGTTCGGGCCAGCACTTAGAGAAGCACCGGTCCGGGGGCTAAATAAAGATGACCCTTGAGAGCGCGACTCCCAAGGGAAAAGTAGGTGGTGGTGAGGCAAATGATAAAACCAATGTTGGGCCTTGCCGGAAAAGTCTTATTCAAAGCGAATTGTCAAGGGGGTCCCATAAATCACCCGACCGCGTTAGGGACGCAAAATCCGGGAACATAATACCGATATGACGGAAACTAGGGCGGCAAGAGTGGAACAAAACACCAGGCATAAGGCCGAGCCTTCCACCCTTTACCAAGTATATAGATGCATTAATTAAATAAGATATATTGTGATATCCCAACAAGTAAACATGTTCCAACAAGGAACAACATCTCCATGTTCAACAAGGAACAAACTTCATCTTCACCTGCAACTAACAACGCTATAAGAGGGCTGAGCAAAGCGGTAACATAGCCAAACAACGGTTTGCTAGGAAGGGTGCAAAAGGTTAGAGGCTGACATGGCAATTTGGGATGGCTTGATGAGCAGGTAATAGGTAGAGCAGCATAGCGAAAGAACGAGGCAACTAGCATAGCAATGATAGTAATGAGATCCAGGTAGCGGTCATCTTGCCTGAAATCCCAAGGAAGAAGAACGAGTCCATGAAGAAGACAAACGGATGAAGCCGAACCAAGCGTGAGACGAACGAATCCTCACGATCGCAACGAAACAGGAACTAACAAGAAGAAGCACACAACATAGTAAACACACCACACATGAACATGACAAGATGCACGACAAACATGATGCATGACAAATCTAGATGAGGCTACTCATGGCAAGAGATGATGCAAACAAGAGCAACACATCAAAGCAAGTTTAAATGAGGTCGGGAACAACATAGAACAATTCCGGTAAGTCCTCATATGCAAATTTTGAAATTGGTCCAGATCTGAATAACTTTATGTTCAAGTTGTTAAACAGCAAGTTAAGATGCACCACGATGATCTACACGAAATTCTAGTCAAGTTAGATATAAAGTTCATAAGATTCGGAGCTACGGCCTAGAAGATATGAGCAAAACAAGTTAAGCATGACATTGATGCAAAATGCATACAAACATCAAGCAAACACCTCAAAACATGGATGCAACATGATAATATGAAACTACATGCAAAATCAAGCAAGTTTCATATAGAGCACACTCAAAACGGAGCAACGGTTCAACACATACACCCTATACAAGTTATAGCAACAATCTGTCCAAAACAGCAAGTAGGCATATTGCAAGCATCAAAACAACATGCTACAGTACCACAATATGAAAACAAAAGGCATGGGCATGATTTACAGGTAAAGCATGACAAAACATGAACACTGAGCTATCTCCAGAAATCACTAGAACATGCTCAAAATGACATGGCAAGATTGCAAATAATAACATTTAGCATTGGCGTAAATAACATCAGTTGCAATGTTTAGAGCTATCAAACGACATGTTACAGGAACTTATCATGGCAAACAAAGGCATGGCATGAATCTACTAATTGTATAGAACAAAAGTCCCTTACTGACCATGAGCCAAAAAGGATCAGAAAATATGATGGCACCCATGTAAACATGGCAAGTTATATTACAGATTTAAACATGGCAGGAACAACAACAAGTAGGCATGTTGGTGAGCTTGAACCACTCACCACAGAGAAATACATGACATGGAAAGGCAACCAACAGTAATAAGACATGGCATATAAGCTATACATGGCAAGAACAACATCATAGCATGCAAGGAATCAACTACAACAACCTTGGCAAAATTGAATAACATGTAAACAACCTGCCAGGAAACATTTTATAGCAAAAGTAGAGCTCGATTGACTCAAGCTATGGCACTCCATAATTGCAAACAAGGGCATGGATGGATAGAGCAAGACATGTAGAACAAAACATCCTTACTGAAGTATCTCAAAATATGCATGGATCTCTCGGTAGCATCAAGTTAACATGGCATAAAAATATCAAGAAAAGCAGGGCTGAAATCAGCAACATCAGAAGCCTAGTTTGCATGCTTGTGCTAGTCACCACAGAGATCACAAAAATACATGGCATACACCCCTGTAAAGATGGCATGGCATATTACAAAACACATGTAGGACTCAAGTTCATAGGATGCACACATCAATCATGGCAAAAATGACAAAAGTGCATGTTCTGATAAGAATC
The DNA here is from genome assembly GCA_021605205.1 of Aegilops longissima. Taxonomy (NCBI): domain Eukaryota; kingdom Viridiplantae; phylum Streptophyta; class Magnoliopsida; order Poales; family Poaceae; genus Aegilops; species Aegilops longissima. The sequence goes on from CM038681.1 coordinate 241,703,756, forward strand.
AGAAACTGACATCACATAGCACTCTTGCAGCAGCATTTAGGGCATCAAGATGAGCTCAAATGAAAATGATGCAATGAAATGAAATGATCTACTCATCGAGACGAACATTTTGACATATTACACGCACGAAACGGAGCTATATGCAGAGAGTTATGATGCGATGAAAATGCAATAGAATATGCAACAATTTCGGGGACTTAGTGATATTCGAGGGTCAACCTCTGGATCCAGATCTAGGGTTCCTCGTGGGCACGCGAACCGAGGTTCGCCTGAGCTTCACCGGAGAAGAAGAGGACGCCGGCCGGAGTCGAGGAAAGGGCCGGGGTGGCGGATCCGGCCGGGGGCGCCGGCGACCGGCGCGGTGGCGAAGCGGGCGAGGGCGAGGCGCAGCCGCGCGGAGGCGGCGCGCGCACTCCGGCAGCCGGAGGGGAGCCCGCGGCGGCGGGTCGACGGGCGCCATGATCGGAGAGGAAGGCCGCCGCTGGCTCGGGCGAGCCGCGATGGCCTTCGGGCGGCGCGGATCCGGAGGCGCGGCGCGGCTCGGGCAGACGGGCGGCCGTGGAGCCCTGCGGCCTTGGCGCGGTGGTGGGCGGCACTCCACGTGGCGCGCTGCCATTGGCGCTGGCGGCGCGCAGGACGTCCGGCGGGCGCCGGACATGTCCGGAGGCGGCGTGGGGAGAATTTTAGGGCTTCGGAGGGGAAATCATCCGCGAATTTGGACAAGGAGCACCTATTTATAGGTAGAGGGAGCTAGGAGAGTCCAAATGAGGTGCGGTTTTCGGCCACGCGATCGTGATCGAACGACCGAGAGCATGGAGGGGAGTTTGGTGGGTTTTGGGCCACTTAGAAAGGGGTGTTGGGCTGCAACCCAAAGAGGGCTTTGCGGTTACCCGGTTAACCGTTGGAGTACCAAACGACCTCCAAATGATCCGAAACTTGACAGGCGGTCTACCGGTGCTATACCAAGGCCGCTTGACAAACCTCGGTCCATTCCGAGACCGTTTAACACCCGCACATGAAAAGAGGTAAAAGGGGGCACCGGGGGACATAGGAGTGCCGGATGGCAAAACGGATAACGGGGAAAATGCTCGGATGCATGAGACGAACACGTATGCAAAATGAAATGCACATGATGACATGATATGAAATGCAGATGATGACATGGCAAAGTGCAACACGCAAGCAACTGACATGGCAACGACGGCGAATAACTGACGGACACCTGGCGCATCGAATCCGGGGCGTTACACCTCTGGTACATTATATAAGCCAAGGCCATGCTAGTCGATGGATCATTATGACATTACTCATCATAACTCTAGGGTTTAGACCACAACATATGATATCGGGGTAGATCAACTCTTGTAATCTCTATACTCATGAAGATCAATCAAGCAGGAAGTAGGGTATTACCTCCATTAAGAGGGCCCGAACCTGGGTAAACATCGTGTCCCCTGTCTCCTGTTACCCATCGATCCATGACACACAGCTCAGGACCCCCTACCCGAGATCCACCGGTTTTGACACCAACACCGGCCGTTGCCGCATCCGCCCACTCAAAGTGGTCGGTGCGTCGGAGAAGGCGATAAAGTGGCAATGCTTTTTCTCCTAGTCTGGAGATAAAGCGGCTTAAAGCTGCCATGCATCCGGCTATTTTCTGGACCTGCTTAAGGTTTGTTGGTGTAGCCAATTGTGAAAAAGCTCGGATTTTGGCTGGGTTTGCCTCAATTCCTCTATTGGAAACGATGAAACCCAGCAGTTTTCCAGCAGGAACGCCGAAAACACACTTTTCCGGATTGACCTTGATGTCATATGCACGGAGATTGTCGAATGTGAGACGTAGGTCATCTATTAGTGACTCGACATGCTTAGTTTTGATGACTACGTCATCCACATATGCTTCAACTGTCTTGCCAATTTGCTTCTCCAGGCATGTTTGAATCATGCGTTGGTAGGTGGTGCCGGTGTTTTTGAGCCCGAAGGGCATAGTGTTGAAGCAGAAAGGCCCATATGGGATAATGAATGCGGTTGCGGCTTGATTGGACTCCTTCATTTTGATTTGATGGTATCCAGAGTATGCATCGAGATAACACAGTGAGTCGTGTCCTACAGTAGCATCAATAATCTGATCGATGCGGGGGAGGGGGAAGGGATCCTTAGGGAAGGACTTGTTGAGGTCTTTGAAATCGACGCACAGGCGCCAGGATTTATCCTTCTTTGGCACCATCACCAGGTTTGCTAGCCAGTCTGGGTGTTTTATTTCTCTGATGAATCCGGCCTCGATTAACTTGGCTAGCTCCTCCCCCATAGCTTCTCGTATGGGTTCGGAAAAGCGCCGCAGTGTTTGCTTGACCGGCTTATATCCCTTCAATATAGTGAGATTGTGTTCAGCCAACCTGCGTGGGATTCCTACAATATCAGAAGGGTGCCAGGCAAATATGTCCCAGTTCTCGCACAGGAACTCTCGTAGTGCGGCGTCAACCGTTGGGCTCAGCTGTGCCCCGATGGAAGCCGTCTTCTTGGGGTCCGCCGGTTGGACTTGAAATTTGACTATTTCGTCTGCTGGTTTGGAGGAGGTGGATTTGGACCGCTTATCAAGGATTACATCGTCTCTATCCACCATGGAGCGTAATGCGGTTAACTCTTCGGCCCGAGGGCCTCGGACAGTGCCTCGAGGGCCAGGGATGTTGTTTTGCTTTCGGCGCGGAGGGCTATGTCCGGATCGCTGACTAGAGTGATAATACCGTTGGGCCCGGGCATCTTGAGCTTCATGTACCCATAATGGGGTATAGCTTGGAAGCGGGTGAATGCATCTCGCCCCAACAAGGCGTGATATCCGTTGTTGAAAGGGGCCACTTGGAAGGTTATTTATTTGGACCGATAATTCTCCAGCATGCCGAATACCACGTCGAGTGTGATATTCCTTGCGCATCGTGCTTCCTGTCTGGGAATAATCCCTCGGAAGGTTGTATTACTTTGCTCGATGCGGCTCCTGTCTATCTCCATTTTGTTGAGTGTATCCTTGTAGATGAGGTTTAGTCCGCTGCCGCCGTCCATGAGCACTTTAGTGAGCCGAGAGCCATCCACAATAGGCCATCCACAATAGGACTGAGGACCAAGGCGGCTGGTGCCCAGACTGTCCTGAATTTTGCTTCGTCACTGGCACTGAAAGTTATAGCCGTGTCCTTCCAGGGGTTTATTGCTGCGACTTGGCAGACTTCGGCGAGGCCGCGAAGTGCCCTCTTGCGCCGATTGTTTGAGGCGAAAGTATCGAAGACCGTCAATACTCTGAGGTCGTCGTCTTCCAGGGGGGGGGGTGCTCTGAGGTGTTTTTGGTGAGGATATCCTCGCCAATCTTAGCTACCTGTCAGAGTATCCAACATGCTCTAAGGCTATGGGTTGGTATGGTATCCGGTGTGGTGTGTATTTTGCATGGCATGTCGAGCCATCCCTCTAGAACTGTTCCGCGTCTCATAGTGGGCTTAGTTTTCTTTACTTTGGGGTTAGGCGCCCCGCGAGGGTGCGTCCTTTTTTCCCGCCCGAGGGGTTGAGTGGAAACCGGTGGTTCCCAGCGAGTTGTCTGAGTTTTCCAAGCGCTTTCCATTGCGCGGTACTTCTGTACTATGGTTTCCAAGTCAGCGAAGTGTAATACGCGACGACGGTTGATGGCGTTGAGGATTGCTTCATCCGTGCAATTATTGCAGAATACTGAAATCGCGTCCTCGTCGCGGCAATCTTAAATCTTGTCTTTGACAAGGAGGAATCTGGCCCAAAAGTGATGGACTGTTTCCTGAGACTGTTGTCGTACGTACATGAGGTCGCATATATCTGGAGATCCAAAATTGTTTTGCGAATATTTCTTGTGGTGGGTGGGTGGCTTTGAATCCGAACCCTGACCCGATTTGGGATCCGGAGTTTGACAAACTTCCGAGCTTAATAGTTCGGGCTCCGGGATGTCAACTTATTTTTCAGGCACACCATCCGATTCTAGGTCCGGAGGACTAGCGTGTCATTCCACAGACAGGTATCCGGCTCTTCGAGCTCGGAAATCTGAACATAGTTCGTCTTCAACATAGAGGAAGAGTTGTTTTGCTCCTCTACGACTGTTGCCTGGTGAGTGATCGATTGAGATTTGATTTCTCTCTAATCGGGTTTAAACCCAATCCGATCATAGTCTGTAGCGACCCCCATGGCGGCGATGCGATCCAGGAGTTCGTTTAAAGACTACAACTCCACCGGATCCATCCGTTTGGAGTATTCGGAGTCAACACGGAGACGATTTTCGATGACCCGAGAACTCATCGTCGGCTTAACGGCCGAACGGGCGGCCATGGTGAAGCCGCCCAGCCGAAGGGTTTGGCCTGAGGCTAGGGCTCCTCCGGAGGTGATACTGTCCTTGATAACAAGGCGATCCATCAATCCTGTCTTTGACGTCACAGCGGAACTCTCAATGGAAGCACCAATGTCGGTGTCAAAACCGGTGGATCTCGGGTAGGGCGTCCCGAACTGTGCGTCTAAGGTCGATGGTAACAGGAGACGGGGTACACGATGTTTACCCAGGTTCAGGCCCTCTTGATGGAGGTAATACCCTACTTCCTGCTTGATTGATCTTGATGAATATGAGGATTACAAGAGTTGATCTACCACGAGATCGTAACGGCTAAACCCTAGATGTCTAGCATGTATGATTGTGATTGCCTCTATGGACTAAACCCTCCGGTTTATATAGACACCGAAGGGGACTAGGATTGTACAAAGTTGGTTTACAGAGGAAGGAATCTACATATCCGAACGCCAAGCTTGCCATCCACGCAAAGGAGAGTCCCATACGGACACGGGAAGAAGTCTTCTGTCTTGTATCTTCATAGCCCATCAGTCCAGCCCATGTCATATAGGCCGGACACCCGAGGACCCCTTAATCCAGGACTCCCTCAACTGTAGCCATGCCTCCCCGACAAAGCGCACATCATCAGTGGCATTGCCATAGTACTAAGCAGCTGGCAGGACCCGCCAGCGGAGGGCACGGCCTGTCGGCTAAGTATGAGACAGTCAGCAGGGCCCACCAGGCGGTGGGCCCCAGCGGCCGTCGGAGAAGCCGGCGACCACAGACACTGACGGCCGGGTCCTACACCCGGCCAGATTACCTTTGTACCCCTGGGGGGTAGGCGTATATAAACCCCCAGGGCACCCATGCAAAGGGTTCAGACCTTAGTCCACCCACATCCGCATATAGAGAGAGGAAGCTAGGGCTAGCCTTGTTCTTCTTCCCCCTCTAGAGAAACAACTCAAGGAGCAATCTTGTAGCTACCATTGTTGCTTGAGTGATCATGCGGAGACACCGCAGAGCAGGAGTAGGGGTGTTATCTCCTAGGAGAGCCCTGAACCTGGGTAAGATTCGCCAGTGGGCATGTTTGCGCCTTATCCCGTTTCCAGGCACCAGCGACGTATTATTAGCCCCCTCCATGATAAGCCATCCTTTGGCATATGTCGCACGACACCCCCGACATTTGGCGCCCACCGTGGGGCTAGGTGCACCATCGTCCGGAGATATGTTCTGGACGGGAACCTTGTTCCTCCCTAGCGAGCGCAGCCAGACCGGCATGCCTTATGGCGTTTGCGCCGATGCACTGCATAGCGCTGGGCTCGCCTGCACGGCGAGCTACCTCGCTGACCTCATCGGCGAGATCTGCCTCCCCGATGATCCCGCGCCCGACGCAGGAGCAGCCAGCTATGAGAGCTGCCTGGTCGACCTACTTGGCAAGCTCGACATCGCCAACGAGCCGACCTCCGACCTGGAGTCGATCGGATCCACCGACCCGATGCTTGTCGACTCCGACACGGCACAACTTGACGGCTTCCCCACCAATGTGGCGATCATCGACGACCCGCTCCCTCGCGCCGACAGCGGCGGCAACACCATCACGGAGGAGCTCGTCATCAGCCACGACGGAGCCTCTGGTAGGGGTGCCCAAGACCCGCTCCTCGCGGCGCTACGAGATCTATCTGCACCCATTGCAGAAGATGCCGACGCCGAGACGCTGGAAGCCCGCCGCGTCTCGCTCATCGAAAGCGCCAATAAGTTGGCCACCATGAGACGCCTCTCAGAGGCCTACCAGCGCGAGATCGACCGCGCTGTTGGTGGCACGCCGGCTACTGGCGGCCCCAGCCGCATTGGTACGGTCCGGCAGCGCGGCACTGCCATCGCCAGCATGTTCGCGGCAGACCGCCCTGTTTATGCCACGCCTAGGGCTGGGCGTTCGGTTAGACCGAACCATTCGGTTCGGTTTCCTCGGTTAATAAAAAATTCGGTTTTCTTACTTTGTTGACCGTTCGGTTTCTTAGAAAAACAGTAACCGATGATTTCGGTCCACCGGTATTTCGGGTCGGGTCTCGGTTCAACCGAACAAGCTACAGCATAGCCCGACCATAGGAATCTGTGGAGAGTTCCGTCTAAATTTGAGCAGCCCCTCACCAATGGAACAAGAAGGAAACAAATCAGATGCAAGAGCATCGCGCGTAGCAGTCAATTTCTTGTGAGAACGTGAACGCATCGAAAGAAATCAAGAAACAATCCCCAACAGGATGGTAAAAAGAGATAGGTAAAAAGAAGAAGATGCAGTGCAACATAAGCGTTGGTGGACGAGGAAGAAGCAGGGAACAGATAACGCCACTGCTGGGCTGCCGCCGCTGGCCGGGGAGGAGAGCATGCGAGTCCGCAGCCGCCGCTGGCCGGAGTAGCAGATAGCACGGCGGCTTTTTTTTTCTTTCGAGGGGAACGCTGGCGGCTAGGTTAAAGCATCGAGTGGATATAGTATTTTTTGGGGGGATCGAGTGGATGGATATAGATGCTGGTTACTCGATGTTGCGTGCTTATCCATCACGTGAGATCTTGGGCCTGAATTGGGCCAAGGGCGATGGAGTTAGGCAATTAGGTGGGCTGTTTCTCAGATTTTGGACTACATACACATGCACGTACTGCATATCTCGGTTGTTTTGGGTGACCGAGGGTCATGACCGAATTTACCGAAACTACTTCGGTTTTCCACAAGCTTTGACCGAAGTAACAACCGAACTTCTCGGTTTCGGTCAGTTCGGTCTCGGTCTCGGTTTTTACGGTTCGGTACTTCGGTCTTCGGTTTATATGCTCAGCCCTAGCCACGCCCATGGAGAACAGATGAGCTGCCCAGGCGGCAGCAGATGAGCTAGACCACCTCGAGGGCGATGAGCGCCTCTACATGACGGAGCGTGTTCAGCAGCTCATTGACGTGGCTGTCACGCAAGAAGAGGCCGGATGCCGTGCAGAAGGACCCGGCCAGCGGGTTGAGAACCCCCGCCGAGATCAAGGCGCAACCTCCCGGACGCCAACAGGCGGCATCCGCGACAGACGAGACAAAGAGCCTGCTGCTAGCCGCAGCCGCACGCGCCTTACCATCGAGCGCGACCAAGATGGCTGCCCACGCGCAGTGGAACGATGGGACGACTATCCGCCTCCTCCTCCTCCGCGCAGGGCGAGGCGCCCCCGCATGTAGAGCACCTGACACTCAGTGACTGGCTGGGCCGCCGAGAAGGAGTCGGAGAGAACGACGCGCACCACCGGATCGACCGCCTTGCTCGATCCCAGGCGCTAGAAGAACAAGACTCGATGGGCCCGCCTTGTTTCGGCCCCCGCATCCGCGACGAGCCCTTCCCCAAAGGGTTCTCGCTCCCACGAGACACGCCCAAGTACAACGGCTCCGTGAAGCCGGAAGATTGGCTGGTCGACTACTCCACGGCCGTCAACATAGCAAACGGCAACAAGCGCGTTGCCGTGAAATACGTTCCACTCATGCTCCAGGGCACGGCCCGGACATGGCTGAATAGCCTGAAGCTCCGCAGCATCAACAGCTGGGTAGATTTCACTGAAGTTTTCATCCGCAACTTTACCAGCACCTACAAGCGGCCGCCCAAGCCCCACCAGCTCTCGTTGTGCGTTCAAGGCCCTAACGAGTCCACCCGCGACTATCTGACGTGGTGGGCTGAACTGCGCAACTCCTGCGAAGGGGCACACGAGGTGCAGGCCATAGAGTACTTCACTGCCGGGTGCTGAGAGGGCACCTTACTCAAGCACCGTCTCCTCTATGACGAACCGGCTACACTCAACGAACTGCTGATCATAGCAGACAAGTACACCACCGCCTACTCCTCCATGAAGTCGGAGCTCCGAGTGGATGCTTCTGGGAAGGTGCTCCCCCCGGCTCCTCGAACGTCAGCTGGAGACAACAGTCGGCGCCAGCAGCCGAACGACAACAAGCGCAAGGCCCCGCAGCCAGCTTCCACCAGCCGGCAGGTGGCGACAGTTGAGGACCTGCAGCCTGAAGGGCAACCACTCCCCAAGCACTCGAAGGGCGGCAAGCCGGCTTGGTTGCCCGGTTTCTCCTTCGAGCAGACCCTCGATGCCCCCTGCAAGTTCCACAGCGGCGCGAAGCCGTCCAACCATACAACCTGGAAGTGCCATTGGCTCGTCCGCATCGCCAAGGACTGCCCCCCACCCCCCGCCTGCTGGCCGCCGGCTCCACCTCCCCGGCAGTCGGCAGCCCATCCAACGGTCGGTGCAGTCCAGGATGATTACCCTGAGTAACATGGCGCCTACGTTGTCTTCACCAGCGTGGCCAATGACAGACACGGCCGATGTCAGCAGCACTGCGAAGTAAATGCAGTTGCCTCGATTGCTCCAGAGTTCATGCATCTGTCTGAGAAGCCTACCAGCTAGAGCCGTGTCGACCACCCGGAAGTGATGCCTTCTCCAGGTTCCTATACCTTGGTGTTGGATGCCACCCTTGCAATAGAGAGGCGAGCTGCTCGCTTCTCCCGAATCCTGATAGATGGCGGTAGCAGCATCAACATCCTCTACCGCGATACCATGGAGAAATTGTGCATCAAACAGAAGCATCTCCAGCCTAGTCGGACGGTGTTCGAGGGCATTGTGCCCGGCCTTTCCTGCACACCAATCGGCAAGATCAAGATAGATGTCCTCTTCGGAAAAAAATCATTTCCGCCGTGATGCAATTTGGTTTGAGGTGGTGGACCTGGAAAGCCCTTACCACGTGCTCTTAGGCCGGCCGGCTCTAGCCAAGTTCATGGCAGTGCCACATTATGCCTACCTCAAGATGAAGATGCCAGGAACCAAGAGCATTATCACGATAAATGGAGACTATGAGAAGTCGGCAGCCTGTGCTGCAGCCAGCAGTCGGCTGGCCGAGTCCCTTGTGATTGCCGCTGAGAAGAAGCTCCTGGACCGAGTGGTGGCCATGTCCAGCAAGCAGCCGGAACTGTCACGAGAACCAAAAGAGTCAGAGACCCAGGGCTCCTTCCAGCCTGCCAAAGAGACAAAGAAGATTCCCTTGGACCCTGAGCTCCCGGAGAGGTATGCTGTCATAGGTACCAACCTTGATAGCAAATAGGAAAGTGTGCTCGTCGATTTCCTCTGCGAGAATCGGGACTGATACATCTCCCTCGTATCTATAATTTTTGATTGTTCCATGCAAATATTATACAACTTTCATATACTTTTTGGCAACTTTTTATACTATTTTTGGGACTAACATATTGATCTAGTGCCCAGTGCCAGTTCCTGTTTGTTGCATGTTTTATGTTTCGCAGAAACCCCATATCAAACGGAATACAAACGGGACAAAAACGGATGGAGAATATTTTTGGAATATTTGGAAAATATGGGCGGAAGAATCAACACAAGACGGTGCCCGAGGGGGGCACGAGGCAGGGGGCGTGCCCCACCCCCCTGGGCGAGCCCCTGGCCCTCGTGGGCCCCCTGTAAGGCAGTTGCTGCTCTTCTTTGGCTGCAAGAAAGCTAATTTTCGGAGAAAAATCTGGGCAATGGTTTCAATCCAATCGGAGTTACGGATCTCCATGTATATATGAAACAGTGAAAGGGCAGAAGACAGGAACACAGAAACAGAGAGAGTCAGAGAGAAAGATCCAATCTCGGAGGAGCTCTCGCCCCTCCCATGCCATGGAGGCCAATGACCAGAGGGGAAACCCTTCTCCCATCTTGGGAGGAGGTCAAGGAAGAAGAAGAAGAAGAAGAAGAACAAGGGGGCCCCTCTCCCCCTCTCTTCCGGTGGCGCCAGAACACTGCCGGGGCCACCATCATCATCACCGCGATCTTCACCAACACCTCCGCCATCTCCACCAACATCTCCATCACCTTCCCCCCTCTATCTACAGCGGTCCACTCTCCCGCAACCCGCTGTATCCTCTACTTGAACATGGTTCTTTATGCTTCATATTATTATCCAATGATGTGTTGCCATCCTATGATGTCTGAGTAGATTTTCGTTGTCCTATTGATGGTTGATGAATTGCTATGATTGATTTAGTTTGCTTGTGGTTATGTTGTTGTCCTTTGGTGCCCATCATATGAGCGCGCGCGTGGATCACACCATAGGGTTAGTTGTATGCTGATAGGACTATGTATTGGAGGTCAAGAGTGACATAAGCTTCGACCTAGCATAGAAATTGATGCATACAGGATTGAAGGGGGACCAATATATCTTAATGCTATGGTTGGGTTTTACCTTAATGAACGTTAGTAGTTGCGGATGCTTGCTAATAGTTCCAATCATAAGTGCATAGAATTCCAAGTCAGGGATGACATGCTAGCAGTGTTCTCTCCCACATAATACTTGCTATCGGCCTAGTAAAGTAGTCAATTTCTTAGGGACAATTTCGCAACTCCTACCACCACTTTTCCAAACTCGCTATATTTACTTTATTGTGTCTTTACAAAAACAGCCCCTAGATTTTATTTACGTGCTCTTTTTATTCTTGCAAACCTATCCATCAACACCTACAAAGTACTTCTAGTCTTATACATGTTCTAGGTAAAGCGAACGTCAAGCGTGCGTAGAGTTGTATCGGTGGTCGATAGAACTTGAGGGAATATTTGTTCTACCTTTAGCTCCTCATTGGGTTCGACACTCTTACTAATCTAAAGAGGCTACAATTGATCCCATATACTTGTGTGTTATCAAGACCTTTTTCTGGCGCCGTTGTCGGGGAGTCATAGCGTGGGGTGAATATTCTCATGTGTGGTTGTTTGCCTATTACTAAGTAATTTTTATTTACTATTCTTAGTTGTTCTTTATCTTTAGTTATGGATATGGAACACGAAATACCAAAAAAAATTAGGTGTACTTGCTACTCATGGAGATGGGAAACCTCCTAAAACCCTTGATAATCATTATGTGATAAATATTTTGTACCACTTTGATAATCCTGAGAAAACCTCATTCAATTATGTAATGGGAGACACGTTGGACCAACGTGAATACTTTAGGGATTATCGCTTGACTCAAAAAGGCTATTATGGGATCAAATTTATATGTTGAAGTGGTATGCTCGGCAAGTATGCTTGAGATATGATTATACTTGTTGCTCTAGGATGAAGGCTCCACACCTTCCCTTTTCATGCAAATTTAATGATAATGAAACCTTGGCTTCTTATGCTAGAGGTATATATGATTACTATGATGTGGAACAAATAGAAGAATTTGTTGATTTTATCGGTGCTTATGAAATTGAATCTATGTTCAAAGAGTTCGAAAATCTTTATGATGTTGTTTATAGACCTGAAAATTTAGCTATCCTTAAATATTGCTATGCCAATTATGAATTCAATTCCGATATTGATGCATTTATTGAGAAAGTCTCCTTTGTCCAAGAAGAGACTAATATTTTGCAGGAATCTATGGAAGAAGAAATTGATGAAACTGTGAGCTCATTGGATGAAAAAGATGAGGAGGAGAGCGAAGAACAAAAGTAGGAAGAGCGGATTAGTTACCCGTGCCCACCTTCTAATGAGAGTAACTCTTCAACTCATACATTATTTAATTTCCCTTCGTGCTTACCGAAGGATCAATGCTATGATCCCTTGAATTCGTTTGAAATATCCCTTTTTGATGAACTTGATGCTTGCTATGCTTGTGGCCAAGGTGCCAATATGAATTATGCTTATGGAGATGAACTTGCTATAGTTCCTTATGTTAAACATGAAATTGTTGCTATTGCACCCATGCATTATAGTCCTATTATCTTTTTGAATTCTCCCGACTACACTTTATCGGAGAAGTTTGTGCTTATTAAGGATTATATTGATGGGTTGCTTTTTACCGTTGCACATGGTGATTTTGATGAATATAATATGCATGTGCTTGCTGCTCCTACTTGCAATTATTATGAGAGAGGAACTATATCTCCACCTCTCTATGTTTCCAACACGATAAAATTGCAAGAAACTGTTTATACTATGCATTGGCCTTTACTTTCTGTGCATGAATTGTTCTTTTATGACATGCCGATGCATAGGAAAAGAGTTAGACTTCGTTTTTTCTTGATATATGTTATTTTGTGCTCACTACTAAATGCCAAATCATTGCTAATTAAAATTGGCTTTGATATACCTTGGGATCCGGGTGGATTCACTACTTGAGCACTATATGCCTAGCTTAATGGCATTAAAGAAAGCGCTGCCAGGGAGACAGCCCGGAAGTTTTAAAGAGTCATTTATTTCTGTTTTGTGCTTTTATATAGTTTAAAAACAAAAAAATAAAGAGGGGAACCCAAAACTTTTCAAAAAAAAAAAGTGAAAGTGAGAGAGACGAGCATTGTGAAAGTGGGGGACGTCCTTGAACTTTGTTCATGCCCATGGAAACTTTGTGAATCTTAATTACAGAAAATTTTCATTAAAAATAATTATCCCCTTGTACATTTCCATTGTATTATAAATATAATGTGCCAAGGTTTGCCTTTAGGATGTTTATGATGCTTGTTGGTTTGTGTAGTGCAGGACAGAAACTTTGGCTGTAGTGTGCGATTTTACATTTTTTACTGGAACGTCAAACAGTTCTGATTCTTTTTGAACTATCTTTCTATACAAATTTTTTATTTTTAATAATTTTGGTAGAAGTTTTCAAGTAACAGAAGTATTGTGAATTTTCAGATTATAACAGACTGTTCTGTTTTAGACAGATTCTGTTTTTGATGTATAGTTTGCTTGTTTTTATGAAACTATCGATTTATATCAGTGGATTAATCCATGAAAAAGTTATATTACAGTATCTACAATGCCAAAACAAAATATGAATTTGTTTGCAACAGTACTTAGAGTAGTGATTTGCTTTATTATACTAATGGATCTTACCGAGTTTTCTCTTGAAGTTTTGTGTGGATGAAGTGTTCGATGATCGAGAAGGTCTCGATGTGAGAAGAAGGAAGAGAGGCAAGAGCTCAAGCTTGGGGATGCCCGCGGCACCCCAAGTAAATATTCAAGGATGCTCAAGCGTCTAATCTTGGGGATGCCCCGGAAGGCATCCCATCTTTCTTCAACAAGTATCGGTATGTTTTCGGATTCGTTTCGTTCATGCGATATGTGCAAATCTTGGAGCGTCTTTTGCATCTAGTTTTCACTTTTCTTTTATGCACCATGCTGGTATGAGATAGTCCTTGGTTTATTTATAGAATGCTCTATGCACTTCACTTATATCTTTTGAGTATGGCTTTATAGAATGCTTCATGTGCTTCACTTATATCATTTGAAGTTTGGATTGCCTGTTTCTCTTTACATAGAAAACCACCATTTGTAGAATGCTCTTTTGCTTCACTTATATTTGTTAGAGCGTGAGCATATTTTTTGTAGAAAGAATTAAACTATCTTTCTTCACTTGTATCTATTTAGAGAGATGACAGGAACTGGTCATTCACATGGTTAGTCATAAAATCCTACATAAAACTTGTAGATCACTAAATATGATATGTTTGATTCCTTGCAATAGTTTTGCGAAATAAAGATGGTGATATTAGAGTCATGCTAGTGGGTAGTTGTGGATTAGTAGAAATACTTGTGTTGAGGTTTGTGATTCCCGTAGCATGCACGTATGGTGAACCGTTATGTAACGAAGTCGGAGCATGAGGTATTTATTGATTGTCTTCCTTATGAGTGGCGGTCGGGGACAAGCGATGGTCTTTTCCTACCAATCTATCCCCCTAGGAGCATGCGTGTAGTACTTTGTTTTGATGACTAATAGATTTTTGCAATAAGTATGTGAGTTCTTTAAGACTAATGTTGAGTCCATGGATTATATGCACTCTCACCCTTCCGTACCGTGCATTGCCCTTTCTCACCTCAAGAGTTGGTGCAAACTTCACCGGTGCATCCAAACCCCGTGATACGATACGCTCTATCACACATAAGCCTCATTATATGTTCCTCAAAACAGCCACCATACCTACCTATCATGGCATTTCCATAGCCATTCCGAGATATATTACCATGCAACTTCCATCATCATCATATACATGACTTGAGCATTTATTGTCATATTGCTTTGCGTGATCGTAAGGCAGCTAGCATGATGTTTTCATGGCTTGTCCATTTTTTGATATCATTGCTATGCTAGATCATTGCACATCCTGGTACACTGCCAGAGGCATTCATGTAGATTCATATCCTTGTTCTAGTATCGAGTTGTAATATTGAGTTGTAAGTAAATAAAAGTGTGATGATCATCATTATTAGAGCATTGCCCCAGTGAGGAAAGGATGATGGAGACTATGATTCCCCTATAAGTCGGGATGAGACTCCGGAGTTTACAAAAAAATAAAAAAGGCCAAAGAATCCCAAATAAAAAAAGAGGCCAAAGAAGCCCACCAAAAAAAGAAAAAAATAAAATAAGAAAGAAAAAAATGAGAGAAAAAGAGAGAAGGGGCAATGCTACTATCCTTTTACCAAACTTGTGCTTCAGAGTAGCACCATGTTCTTCATATAGAGAGTCTCTTGAGTTATCACTTTCATATACTAGTGGGAATTTTCATTATAGAACTTGGCTTGTATATTCCGATGATGGTCTTCCTCAAACGCCCGAGGTCTTCATGAGCAAGCAAGTTGGATGCACACCCACTTAGTTTTAGTTTGAGCTTTCATACACTTATAGCTCTAGTGAATCCGTTGCATGGCAATCCCTACTCCTCACATTGACATCGATTGATGGGCATCTTCATAGCCCGTTGATTAGCCGCGTCGATGTGAGACTTTCTCCTTTTTGTCTTCTCCACACAACCTCCACCATCATATCCTATTCCACCTATAGTGATATGTCCATGGCTCACGCTCATGTATTGCGTGAAAGTTGAAAAGGTTTGAGAACGTCAAAAGTATGAAACAATTGCTTGGCTTGTCATCGGGGTTGTGCATGATGTGAATATTTTGTGTGGTGAAGACGGAGCATAGCTAGACCATATGATTTTGTAGGGATAACTTTCTTTGGCCATGTTATTTTGAAAAGAATGATTGCTTTATTAGTAGGCTTGAAGTATTATTGTTTTTATGTCAAATGATAGACTATTGCTTTGAATCACTCGTGTCTTAATATTTATGTCATGATTAGATACATGATCAAGATTATGCTATGTAGCATTCCACATCAAAAATTATCTTTTTTATCATTTACCTACTCGAGCACGACCAGGAATTAAGCTTGGGGATGCTGATACGTCTCCGTCGTATCTATAATTTTTTATTATTCCATGCCAATATTATACAACTTTAATATACTTTTTGGCAACTTTTTATACTATTTTTGGGACTAACATATTGATCCAGTGCCCACTGCCAGTTCATGTTTGTTGCATGTTTTATGTTTCACAGAAACCCCATATCAAACGCAATCCAAACGGGACAAAAACGGATGGAGAATATTTTTGGAATATTTGGAAAATATGGGCGGAAGAATCAACGCGAGACGGTGCCCGAGGGGCCCACGATGCAGGGGGGAGTGCCCCTGACCCTCGTGGGCCCCTCGTAAGGCGGTTGCTGCTCTTCTTTGGCCGCAAGAAAGCTAATTTTTGGAGAAAAATCTGGGCGAAGGTTTCAATCCAATCGGAGTTACGGATATCCATATATATACGATACAGTGAAAGAGCAGAAGATAGGAACGCAGAAACAGAGAGAGACAGAGAGACAGATCCAATCTCGGCGGGGCTCTCGGCCCTCCCATGCCATGGAGGCCAAGGACCAGAGGGGAAACCCTTCTCCCATCTAGGGAGGGGGTCAAGGAAGAAGAAGAAGAAGAAGAAGAAGAAGAAGAAGAAGAAGAAGAAGAAGAAGAAGAAGAAGGGCCCCCTCTCCCCCTCTCTTCCGGTGGCGCCGGAACGCTGTTGTGGCCACCATCATCATCACCGCGATCTTCACCAACACCTCCGCCATCTCCACGAATATCTCCATCACCTTCCCCCCTCTATCTACAGCGGTCCACTCTCCCGCAACCCGCTGTATCCTCTACTTGAACATGGTGCTTTATGCTTCATATTATTTTCCAATGATGTGTTGCCATCCTATGATGAGTAGATTTTCGTTGTCCTATCGGTGGTTGATGAATTGCTATGATTGATTCAGTTTGCTTGTGGTTATGTTGCTGTCCTTTGGTGCCCATCATATGAGCGCGCGCGTGGATCACACCATAGGGTTAGTTGTATGCTGATAGGACTATGTATTGGAGGGCAAGAGTGACAGAAGCTTCAACCTAGCATAGAAATTGATGCATACCGGATTGAAGGGGGACCAATATATATTAATGCTATAGTTGCGTTTTATCTTAATGAACGTTAGTAGTTGCGGATGCTTGCTAATAGTTCCAATCATAAGTGCATAGAATTCCAAGTCAGGGATGATATGCTAGCAGTGGCCTCTCCCACATAATACTTGCTATCGGTTTAGTAAAGTAGTCAATTGCTTAGGGACAATTTTGCAACTCCTACCACCACTTTTCCACACTCGCTATATTTACTTTATTGTGTATTTACCTAAACAGCCCCTAGATTTTATTTACGTGCTCTTTTTATTCTTGCAAACCTATCCATCAACACCTACAAAGTACTTCTAGTTTTATACTTGTTCTAGGTAAAGCGAACATCAAGCGTGCATAGAGATGTATCGGTGGTAGATAGAACTTGAGGGAATATTTGTTCTACCTTTAGCTCCTCGTTGGGTTCGACACTCTTACTTATCGAAAGAGGCTACAATTGATCCCCTATACTTGTGGGTTATCAGGGACATCTTTGCATGGTCTCCCAAAGACATGCCGGGTGTTCCGACGGATTTCGCCCAGCACACGCTACACGTCATAGCAGATGCCAAACCAGTCAAATAACCCCTCCGCCGACTGTCGGAGGAGAAGAGAAGAATCGTTGGAGAGGAGATCACCCGCCTGTTGGCAGCCGACTTCATTATGGAAGTTTTCTTCCCAGAATGGCTTGCCAACCCAGTCCTTGTACTGAAGAAGAATAACAAGTGGCGCATGTGCATTGATTACACCAGTCTCAACAAAGCCTGCCCCAAGGATCCATTTGCATTACCCCGGATTGAACAAGTGATAGACTCCACAGCCGGATGCGAGCTGTTGAGTTTCTTGGATGCCTACTCAGGTTACCACCAGATCAAGTTGAACCCAGCAGACCGCCTGAAGACCGCCTTCATCACACCATTCGGAGCCTTTTGCTACCTGACGATGACATTCGGCTTGAGAAATGCCAGTGCCACGTTTCAGCGTTGCATGCGAAAGTGCCTCCTCAAGCAACTCGGTAGGAATGCCCACGTCTATGTAGACGATATTGTGGTGAAGACGGAGAAGCGCGGTACCCTCTTGGAAGATTTGAAGGAAACTTTTGAAAATCCGCGCCGGTTTCAGATCAAGCTCAACCTAGAAAAATGCATCTTCAGAGTACCAGCTAGCCAACTCCTTGGCTTCCTGGTCTTAGAATGCGGAATCAAGTGCAACCCTGTGAAAATCAAGGGCATCGAGAGGATGGAGAAACCCTCCCGACCGAGAGACGTCCAGAAATTCACAGCTGTTTAGCATCCATCAGCCGTTTCATCAGTCGGCTGGGCGAGAAGGCTCTTCCCCTGTACCAGCTCATGAAGAAGACCACTCATTTCGAGTGGAATGACAGGGCGGACGAAGCTTTTCTCCAATTGATGAAGATGTTGACCACGCCGCCTGTCCTGGCGGCGCCGACTGCTAAAGAGCCCATGTATCTCTACATCGCCGCCAGCAGCCTGGTGGTCAGCACTGTAATGGTAGTAGAGCGCCCAGAAGACGGCAGAGCACAGCCGGTCCAGAGGCCCGTGTACTATTTGAGCGAACTGTTGTCAACCTTGAAGTAGAACTACCCTCACTACCATAAGATGTGCTACGGCGTGCACTTTGCCGCCAAGAAGCTGAAGCCATACTTTCAAGAGCACCCAATCACGGTCGTCTGTACTCCCCCGCTTGCCGAGATCATTGGCAACAGAGATGCATCTGGCCGGGTGGCCAAATGGGCCACCGAGTTGGCCCCCTACACCTCTTCTACCAACCACGCACCGCCATCAAGTCCCAAGCACTGGCCGACTTCCTCGTCGACTGGGCCGAGACCCAGTACCTGCCGCCAGCTCCGGACTCCACTCCTTGGCGGACGCACTTTGATGGCTCAAAGATATGCACCGGCTTGGGAGCCGGCGTTGTTCTCACTTCTCCCAAAGGTGACAAGCTCAGATACACATCGCAAATCCATTTTGCCGCCTCCAACAATGTGGCCGAGTATGAAGCATTGATACACGGCCTCCGGCTGGCCAAAGAGATCAGCATCCGCCAGATCCTGTGCTATGGCGACTCCGACTTGGTGGTCCAACAGTCGACTAGCGACTGGGACGCCAAGGATGCAAATATGCCAAGTTACCTCTTTCTCGTTCAGCAGCTCAGCGGATATTTTGAGGGGTGCGAGATCCTTCACGTGCCACGGATGAAAACGAGCCAGCTAACGCTCTGGCATGGATCAGCTCCACCCGTCAAGCAATACCAGTCGGCGTTTCCCTTCGGTGCCTCCGCAAGCTGTCAATCAAGCCTTCTCCAGAATCTGAGTCCAACTTCGTGCTGGCTCCTCCCGAAGCAGTCGGATCCGACTTAGGGGCTGCAGCAGCCGGCCCCGAAACTTCGGCAGGCGGCACGGGGACTGCAGCAGTCACACCCGGCTCGGGGACTTCACAACCCGGCCCGGGGGCTGCAGTAGTCAGCCCGGGGATTTCACCAAGCGGCTCGGGGACTGGAGCGGTCGCACCCGGCCCGAGGACTTCACAACCCGGCCCGGGGGCTGCAGCAGTTGGCCCGGAAACTTCAATGATGCAGCAAGCGGCAACCAACTCCAACCCGCCACCTCCCAACCCTACCGCCTAATACAAGTGGTCGTAGTGGCAGTAGAAGAAATTCAAGGACCATCATGGGCGCAGCCCATCCTCAAGTTTCTGGTGAATAGAGAGCTGTCGGCCGATGAGATCTCGGCTCGGCAAGTACAGCGCCGAGCAGGAGCCTACACAATAGTAAACAGAGAGCTTGTGAGATGCAGCATGACTGGAGTCTTCCAGCGCTGTGTAGAACCAGAGAAGGGCCAAGCAATCCTCAAAGATATCCACCAAGGCGAGTGCGGCCACCACGCGGCCTCCAGATCCCTTGTCGCCAAAGCTTTCCGCCATGGTTTCTTCTGGCCGACTGCTTTGGAAGATGCCAAGGAGTTGGTCAAGCATTGCAAAGGGTGCCAGAAGTTCAGTTCCAAGCAACATCTACTGGCTTCTGCACTCAAGACCATCCCCCTCACTTGGCCCTTTGCCGTGTGGAGACTGGACATGGTGGGACCATTCAAGACAGCACGCGGCGGCATGACCCATCTGCTCGTTGTCGTGGAAAAATTCACCAAGTGGATTGATGCAAACCCAATCAAGAAGTTGAACAGTCCGACTGCTGTGACCTTCATCGCAGATACCACCGTCCGATAGGGTGTGCCACACAACATCATCACCGACAATGGCACGAACTTTGCCAAGGGAGCCCTGGCTCGTTTCTGCGTGACGCAGGGCATCCGACTGGACTTAGCGTCCGTCGCCCATCCGCATTCAAACGGCCAAGTTGAGTGAGCAAATGGCCTCATCCTCTCCGGCATCAAGCCCCGACTAATCGAGCCACTGGAGCGGTCGACCGGCTGCTGGATCGATAAGCTGCCGGCCGTCCTTTGGAGCCTCCGCACCACTCCGAACAAATCAACCGGCTTCACTCCATTCTTTCTCATGTACGGTGCCGAGGCCGTCATCCCAACTGACATTGAGTTTGACTCACCTCACGTCACCATGTACACAGAAGCGGAGACAAAGGAAGCACGAGAAGACGGTGTCGATCTACTGGAAGAGGGCCGGCTGTTGGCACTCAGCCGGTCCGCCATATACCAGTAGAGTATGCGCCGCTACCACAGTCGGAAGGTCAACCCTAGATCCTTCCAAGAGGGAGACCTTGTACTCCGGCTAATCCAGCGAACAGCCGGCCAACACAAGCTCTCGGCCCCTTGGGAAGGCCCCTTCATCATCAGCAAAGCATTGGGCAACGACTCCTACTACCTCATCGACACGCAGAAGCCCAGAGCACGCAAAAGAGACGATTTGGGCAAGGAATCAGAGCGCCCATGGAACGCAAATCTCCTCCGAAGATTTTACAGTTGATTCAGTATGTACCACGCGACCTTTTGTATTAAGCACTAAGACATCGGGTCCCTCGAGGAGCACTCGGGGGCTACCATTTTTTATCTATATTATAAGATCTATGCCTATGAATGTGTTATTTCATTATTCTGCCTTGCACCGGGTTCGACCAGTCGGCCCGGGGGCTTGTTGCCTTGTACTATGTCAATGCTACCTGCAGTCGGACAAGTAGTGTGCCAACACCTAAGCCCTCTCTTGCCACAAAACCGCAGATCGCAAAGAGACTGCCTACCAGCAAGAATTAAAGGCAGGAACCGGTGCCCACACGAAAAATGGATAAGGACTAAAGCATTTGCCTAGACCGAGCCGGTCCTCGCCTCGCCGACCGGCTGCTGAGTAGCCGGCCGGCCGGTTTCTAACTTAATTTGCTACACTCTACCAATGGCTAAAGTACTTGCCTTCCCAAAACGGCCAAGTACTTGACCCAGCCACAAACCGCAGAGCGGCTGTCCGGCTAGCAAGACGACAGCCAAGGGAAGGCAGCAAAGGAAAAAGCCAAACGAGCAGAAAAGCAAGACAAGTCAGAAATCGGCAAAGACAATTTACATAGCAAAAGTCCCTCGGCCAGCATTCAATGAAGTTTGAATACACCCCCAGCGGGTGGAACTAGGTGAACTTAACAATTTTGTTCAAGAGGTAACAAAACAGGAAAAGAAAAGATAACTCGGCCGCCTAGGCTAGAGGAGTAGCAACCGGATCGGAGGGGTCGGTGGAGGTCGAGGCTCCGGGTGGTGGAGCGGCCGCCTGGTGGGTCTCGGCCTGGTCAGCATCGGCAGCAGTCGGCTCGCCGGTGTGCTGGTCCTTGGTCTGAGGCCGACTGTCGTCATCATCATCTGACGCGTCGTCTTCACCGTCCTCAACCTCCTCCTCCTCGCGTTCATCGCTGGAGGTGATCTCCTCCACCGAGTCCTCGCCGCCTTCTGGGTTCAGCCTGAACCAGTTGGGCGGCACCTCGGCGCCCGCCTCATCTAGCTCGGGGAGGAAGACACTGGTGTCCATGTACTCAGCGATCACCGCGGCGCGATGATAGAACTCGGTCGCCACCGCCTCCAACTCTTCGCCGGCTTCAGCATGGAGAGTGGTCAGCTGGTTCAGGTTCAGCCCAGGGTACCACCCCTTAACGAACTCCAAGGCCCGCCGTGCACCCGCCCGGGCGGAGGAGCCCTTCCACGCCTCGATGCGACCGCTAGTCGGAGGTCTGATTGAGGGTGCACAGAACTAGAGCACCCGGCCAGAGGGCGAAGACCACCTGGGCTCCGGCGCGCTGCAGACGGTGGAGAACCCGATGCGCCGGCTGGACACGAGCTTCGATGGCGAGTAGCTGCTCAGCAAGGGTCCAGGGGTGGCGTTGGGAGCGATTGTGGCACCAGCCAGCCTCCGCTCATCACGGCGAGCCTCGACGGCTTGGCTAGCGGAGATGGAGTAACCGGGGAAATACTCTGCACAAGAAGAAAAAAGAAGTATGAAGCCGGAAGCTGGCTCATATGACAAGTCAGCAGGCAGAAGAAAGAGAAGGACAACTCATCATCGAGCAGGTCCTCGATCTCGCCATAGCCGTCCGACAAGGCCTTCTCCTTCTCGACCCAGTTCGAGCACTGAGTCTCGAACTCGGCCTGGAGGGCCTCCTCCGCGTCCTTAAGCTTCTACAGCTCCGCCTTGTGCTGGTCTGCCTGGTCAGCCAGCTGCTTGGCCCAGCTGTCGCGCTCCTTCTCCATTTTGATGTGCTCCTCCTCCTTGGCGTGCAGCGCAGTTTGAGCCTCGCCCAGCTGCCGTAAGGTGGCGTTGGCTCCTGCAGAAGACAAGAAAGAATAGGAAATTAGCAAATCAACAAAGAAAGAAGTAGTTGCCGGAAGATCCGACCCGACTGCTGAGCAGTCGGCCCGAATCTCGAGGGCTACACCCTGCGGGAGCGCTGGCCCGCCCCCGCGAGAACGAAGAATGGAGTGCTTACTTCGGCTGTCGGTCAAGTCAGTGGTCCGCTTGGCCAGCTCCTGGACCTGGGAGTTGAAGGCGGCCGCACGGATGTTGTGGTAATCCTGCAACAAAGACAACAGAACAAAAGAAAAGGTTAGCACTCAAAACTTACCTTTAAGTTCCGAGCCGCCTGCTCAGCAGCCGGCCCGGAACTCGAGGGCTACACCCATTGGGTGCGCTGGCACACCCCCATAGAAGAATTCAAAAAACTACAAGAATCAGAAACAAGCGGTCAAGGAACATACCCGGACGGCGGCTCGCGACGCCAGGAACGTCTTCGTGTAGTTCTGGAGGGCGGTGCCTTAGGCCTAAAGCAGAGACTGGACTTCATCCGCAGCCTTGTTCAGGACGCTCGTCCCACCCCCAGATGTCCACTCTCGCGGGACAGCACTAGTGGCCTCCGCCTCTGGGGCTGACGAGCTCGAGGCCCCGATCTCCTGAGGTCGCGGCGCCGAAGTCGCCTTCACCGCACGCCGGCACGTCGGAGTGCGGGGAACGGGGGTCGCCCCCACCACCAGCTCGCCGCCGAATTGAGGCATTGGCGGCACGACAGGCCGACTGACTTGGACCTCGGCATTCGGCGCTTGCTGAGGCACCTCCGTCCTCAAGGTGGTGGCATCGCCCCCTTCCCTCTCCACGACCGACTGCTCCTTTCCGGCTCCTCCAGTCGGCGCCGGGATCTCTGGTGCCGGCGCCGCAGAGCGCAGGGGGGATGAAAAGCTGCGAAGTTTGGCTGCGTGCGGCTTCCTCCATTTGCGCCATGGTGGCCGCATCTGCTCGGGTCTTGGTTGCGGCGTCCGCCTGGGCCTTGGTCGCTGCGTCCGCCTCCTCCTACGCCGCCTTGGCCGCCTCCCTCTATCGTTCCGCCACCTCCTGCTCCTCGTGCGCCTCCCACGCGTTCTTCTCTGTCTCCCAGAGGTCGGCGAGCGGGTCTATGCGGCGGGTGTTGGCGAAGCCCTCCACCCCCCCCGATGATGGAGGTGGAGGCCGACCGCTCAAGGGAGAGCGGGGCTCTGTTCAGGAAAGACAAGACGAACTCAAAAGGAGTTTGCAAAAAATACAAAGGAAACACAAGAAAATACAAGCTCTTATGCAGACACCGTCGGCGGCTGCTTCGGGGCCCTCTGGAATTGGGCCGCCTTTGCGGCGGCTTCCTCCTGCCTGGTCGCTGCGGCCGTGCCCTTGGGTTTCTTCGGTCGACCGTCTTGGAGCTGCGTGCCGGCTCGGCGCTTTGGTGAGCCGCCTGGTGCAGTCGAGCTGTTGAGGAGCTCGTCCCCGCCCTGTTGGTGACCGGCGGGCGGCGCAGCGCGTACTCCTCCCCGTCGTCGTTTGACCAGCCCTCGAGGCCGCCTCCTCCTCTGGAGCCGCCTGCTCCATCGCCACCGCCTGTGGCGTCGTCTTCCTCCATGGCAGCTGCCCCCAAATCAAGGTCGTCCACATCACTCACAGATCGGTCCGGTAGGTACTCCTAGCCCTACGCCAGGGCGTCGGCTGCCGGCTGGGTCGTGAGGAGCTGCGTCGTTACCGACTGATCAGTCGGCAAAGCAGAACCCGGCAGACAAAGAAAAGACCAAGAGTTAAGGAGCTTACCGCAGGCGGCGGGTGTGCGCGGGAGTATGGCCGCGATGAAGGCTCCGCACTGAGCCGCCTCGTTCTTGGCAGCGGTGCGGAGCTTGGTGTAGAAGAACTCCCCCAAGAGCTCGAGAGTGGGGAGAACGCCGAGGTAGCCTTCGCAGAGCGTGACGAAGGCCGACAGCAGCACCACCATGTTTGGTGTGAAGTGGTGCGGCTGGAGTCGGTAGAATTGAAGGAAGGATCAGAGGAAGCCGCTCGCCGGCAGGCCGAGGCCACGGAGGAAGTGTGACCGAAAGATGACGTGCTCACCTTCCTCTGGCGCCGGCGAGATCTCCTTCACAGGCGGAACGTGCGCCTGGACATAGCCCTCGCCGGACAGCCGCCGCGTGTTGTGGAGGAAGGTGATGTGGTCTTCAATGTCGTTCGGGCCGTCCCAGTCACCGGCCCGCTCGCGCGCCATGGAAGCTTGATTCCAGCAAGGCAACGACATGGCGGGGAGGACGGGCTCGGTGATGACGGGCCGCGGCAACACTTCGCATGGCACGGGAGTGCGGCGGCAGCAAAGAGGAAGAAGAGGAAGGAAATGGCGAAGGGAGAGGAGGGCGCGCGTGCTAGTGCCGCTCCCCTCCTTCCCCCTACTTATAGCCCTGGGTTGCGAAGCCGAGGGGATGGGGCGTGGGGATCGTGGGATTAACTGTGCCCACGACCCCACGACCCCGCATTTACCGCGCGGTAACGGCGCGAAGTAATTGTGCCACAAAATCCAAACCATCTGCCTCGGCCGCACCAGGTCCGGGCGTGCCGAGGCCCGGTAGTGGCGGGCCCCAGCACGCGGCGACGTCCCGTCGCGTGTGTGGGATGGCAGGCTGACCCGGTTGGCTGGTGCCGCGTGGCACGCACACATCGGGCGGCGAGCTTGGTGCCTGGCTGGCATACCACCCGGCTCCCGCTACAACGTTTCGAAAACCATCAGGCAGCCTGCCTGGCCATTGCCGGCTCCTAGTAGTCGGTGCTTCAGAAGACGGACGAAGCGATATCAATGAACCACTCGGAGTAGGAAGCCGCTGAGGCACCTCGCCTCTTTCAGCAGCGGCGCCCCACCAGCTTCGGGGACTACTGTCAGAGTAAATGACCACGGGTAGCCTCATCAGCCTCCCATGGTATTTCAAGACACCGGGACCGGCTGCGCCCCTCAAGAATCAAAGACCGGAGGCCGCCTTCTTGGGGCCGGCTGGTCCATACGACCGGCTGACAGAAGGCGGCAAAGCACAGCAGACGATCGCCGAGCGGGCCGACTCCTAGCAGGCCCCCCCAGAGAGGCCGGCTCCTAGCAGGCGGCCCCTCCGCCCACTTGAAGTTTGCACCACATTGTGATGATGATACGGGGCATGGCTACAGTGCAGCCTGCCACCCCCGAATCCAGGGCAGAGCGAGACTACAGTCCAACATACTGGGCGGACATCCGCGGCCCGGCACTATTGTCACGTAGTACATGACATCACCCATGGCAGAGAGGGCCATGCTCCCACTACGGGTTGTCGGTACGGCCCACACGCGGCGGGCCCTATCTATCAAAGAGAAGCCAGAAGGCGGCGAGTCTGGACCAGACGGCATGAGGGGAGGCCGACTCCCAGCAGGCGGCCCTCTCCCTCCCTCAAAGTCCGTGCACCATTAATCAGAAGAGATGGGGAGTGGCTACAGTGATCGCCTGCCAGGCGGCGGTACTGTAGCCATGCTTCCCTGACAAAGCACACATCATCAGTGGCATTGCCACAGTACTAAGCAGCCGGCAGGACCCGCCAGTGGCGGGCACGGCCTGTCGGCTAAGTACGAGACAGCCAGGAGGGCCCACCAGACGGCGGGCCCTAGCGGCCGGCAGAGAAGCCAGCGACCACAGACACTCACATCCGGGTCCTACACCCGGCCAGATTACCTTTGTACCCTTGGGGGGTAGGCCTATATAAACCCCAGGGCACCCATGCAAAGGGTTCAGACCTTAGTCCACCCACACCCACATTTAGAGAGAGGAAGCTAGGGCTAGCCTTGTTCTTCTCCCCCCTCTGGAGAAACAACTCAAGGAGCAATCTTGTAGCTACCATTGTTTCTTGAGTGATCATGCGGAGACCCTGCGGAGTAGGAGTAGGGGGGTGTTATCTCCTAGGAGAGCCCCGAACCTGGGTAAGATTCACCGGCGGGCATGTTTGCGCCTTATCCCGTTTCCAGGCACCGGCGACGTATTATTAGCCCCCTCCATGATAAGCCATCCTTTGGCATATGTCGCACGACACCCCCGACAATGAATATAGTGTTGATACGCGTGGTGTGGTTTTGGACATGTTATACCATAATGTGATAATGCATGGCGTTTGCAACTCACAGCTAAATATCGAACAATCTAAACCATACTATTCATCGAACAATCTCACATTTTATTTGAATTTGTGATAATGTGTGGCGTTTGCAGCTCACAACTAAATATCAAACAATCTAAACCGTACTATATATCGAACAATCTCACATTTTTTAATTTGTGATAATGTGTGGCGTTTGCAACTCACTTCGAAATACTTGTAGGCATAGGGGGCAGGGCACCATACATTATGTGATAAACACATTATACATATGAGACATGGTTTAGATTATGTAGATCTAGTTAGAGCTTGAAATGTACTGTGATTTGAAATCAACATAAAGTGGATTCAAAAAATCGAGTTCGAGTTCATATAGTACACATAGTTCATGTCTAACTCGACAGTAATCATGTGGTGTGCTGTGAAAATAATATACAAACGATGGTTTAACTTGACAATAATGATGGTTGTAGATCTTATTAAAATAGAGAAAGGAATTCAAATGGTTTAACTTGACAACAATCATGATTTTATATCTTATTCAAATAGAGAAACAAATTCAAATTTAGTTCATATAGAAGTGGTAGTAGATACGTTTGGAATGCACTAATGCATTATACATGTAGCGAAATAATTGAACATAACATGAATTCAAAGTTCTGAATGGCATTTGCAGTGCGAATTGATTTGGTACATTACACGGGACTAGACTCTCTTGTGTGGTGTGAATTGATTTCTTTTTGTCTTTTCGTCGAGGGAAGTGCGAATTGATTTGGTACAATACACGTTAGGCTTGTCCGGAAATTTCAACCCGCACCTTGTTACCCCAAAATATTTAAGATATATCTTTGCCTCGTTGTGCTCCGAAAACTCCCTCCATCTCAACGCGCGCCTTGCTATCCCAAAATTACAACGCGCGTGAAAACTCCCACCTCCTGTGGAATCCCGACACGCGAAATTCCCATGAGACCCCTAAATAGAAAGAACCGCCTAGCTCAAATCAATGTTGGGGATATCGCTTATCAGGAACTTATCGGTCGACCCATGATAACGGGTAAATCGGCCAGTTTATCGGCATATCGGCTGATTTATCGCCATATCGGCTGATTTATCGGTCGATTTATCTTATCGATCAGATAACGGTAAGCGATAAATCGGCTGATTTATCGGAATATCAGAAGATATCTTGAACAGTGGCTCAAATATGTGGGGGTACTTTCATAACTTACCCACATTTCGGACAAGCGCGTCCCTAAGCCATGGTTCCCCACTCCCATCCCATTCACCCACCCATTCGTACACCGAGGCCACGAAAACCCGCGAAGCCCCCACACCCTCCTCCGTCCGCCACCCAGCCGGAGCCTCTTCCCTGACGATGTTGTCCACAACAAAACCTCGACATCCCTCCTCCACCGCACCAGATGAGGATCCGTCGTCGATCTCGTCGTCTCGCCGGTTTAGCCACCCCGTCCTCCACCTCCAAGGAGCTGCCCTGATGTTCCCCTTGTCTTTCGCGCCACCTCCATTCCCACACTGCCGTCTTTACCCGCACCACCGGAAGAGCAGCATCATCACCTATTCCTCGGATGAAGCTGAGGCCTAATCGGCGCCACCAAAAAGGTTCTACACTAATCACCGCATTTTCTTATTGATTCGATCTCACGGTGCTACCGGCGCTTCGTCCCGAGCCGACATGGCGCGGCTCCATCCACAGCGGCTTTGTCGGCCACTTCCTCCACGGTGTCGCTCCCTCAGCGGCGACGTCCACATCAGTAGGAGCTGCTGCTGCTTTGGCTCTCGCTCGCGTTGCTGCTCTGCTCTTGCTCTTGGTCCCTTGCCTGGTCTGCTCTCGCTCTTGCTCGCGTTGCAGCTCTTGCTCTTTCTCTTGCTCGCGCTGCTGCTCTCGCTCTTGCTCTTGCTTGTGCTGTTGCTCTACTCTTACGCACGCTACTGCTGCACAAGGAGCAGATCCTGCTCTTCCTTGAGCCCCTATAGCTGCTATCAGAGATGTTGCTACACGACCAGCTGCCCCGGCTCTCGCACGGGCTACTGCTCCGGGCGCGGCTGCTGCTACTGCTTTTCTACTACTAGTGTGTTCCGTTTCGAGAGTAAAATTCAGTTTCGACAGCAAAATTCAGTTTCGATAGTTAAATTCAGTTTCGACAGTTAAATTCAGTTTCGACAGTTAAGTTCAAAGATGAGTGGCTGATGTATTTTACATCTAGCACTTTGTGATTATATATTTTACGTCATCTATTGGAGATGCTATTAGAATTCCATTTAGGTTAACGTTGTCTCTCTTATCCTGCTTCAGCCTCGCCGTCGTACAACTCACCGGAGCTGTTCCAATGACGAAACCCTCCATCACAGCGGAGCAGTACCCCAGGCTCCATCTCTAGACGACTAAGATCTTCTTCCCCTCCTCGGACAGCCAAATCAGCCGGAGCATCGTCCTCACCAACCAAGCCAATCACGATGAGATCGACATGGCTTCGCCAAAGAGGTTGTCCACTTGTTGCATCTCTTTTTCACTCTACATGTTATATATATTGTCCACTGAGCACACATAGTAACGTGAAATACGGTTAGCTTCTCCTACTATATGACAAGCAGTGAGGTACCAGGCAACTTAGCTATCCGTGATGGACTCTCTCGAACGCCATGATTATTTATCTCTGCGCGTTTGAGCTGTGCATTTGTAGATGGGCCTGGGAGTTGAGCTAGTAGGGCAGTGGCCTGGGTCCAAAGTAGTAGAAGTAGCACAAAAACATTTTTGGGTGTAGGCTTTTCCCTTCTCAAGCCTGTCGGCGTTCTGGGAACGGGGGTACCCAGACTGGCCTGCATGCAGCCCACGGCGTGGCTCCATCGACGGCCTGGTACGGCCCAACCTCAGCATCAACAACTCAAGACCCTCGCGAGGGGCCAAGCCTCACGAGGCGGACGACACCAAGACCTCTAGAAGGAGCGGCCTCCTCAGGCTGGCTCCTGAGGAGCGGAGATTTCTATGCAAGCCTCACCTCACGAGGTTCGGATGACGTGAGCCAAGACGACCAAAGACAGGCGGGCGCAAGTGGGCGCAGGACAGTAGTTTCCTCTTTGCTTCTAAGGAGGCAAGCGCAGGCGCGGAGTCCCGAGGAATCAGCCAAGGGTTCCATTCCCGTGCAACAAGACCAAGACCACCTGGACGGCAGGACGAAGGTCGTCGCCGAGCCCACCACGACGTCATGACCAGAGGCTTTGCAAGCGAAGACTACTTTCGTCAGGATAAGATGTACTAGTTGTCTCCCTTCATTTGGCCGTTGTGGGATCCCTTCCCGCCTCCATTTTGGGGGAAGAGGGCCAAGGCCACTATAAATAGGACCTAGCCACCACCATAGAATGGGACCGGATTGGAACCATTCCATCCTTACACTCATCAGCTCACTCGAGCATAAGAATACACCTCCTCCTAAGGTTGTTCTCCCACTGTACTAGTTCATCCTCAGCCCCTCGAGGCCAATACACCACAAAGCAGGAGTAGGGTTTTACACCGCAAGGTGGCCCGAACCTGGGTAAACTGTTGTGTCCCATTTCCTTCCTGTTTATCGAGGTAGGCCATGAGATTGGCGAGTAGGAAGACTGGGGAGGCTGAGTTCCTCACACGCACCCCAGAGTTCGAATCTATCAAGGGTCCGCTTATCCCAAAATCCGACATTTGGTGTGCCAGGTAAGGGTGCGTCGGAGCCTCTCTTCTTCCAGTCGATTCACCACTATTTCACCGTCCCCATGGGTGATACTCGTTGAGTTCGTGCTGAGCACCGGGCCGCCCTCGCCGCCCGCGTCGCCTAGACGACGCCCGCAGGCGATGGTGCTCCCCGCTGTTCCCCGTTACCCACGGCAAATGCTGCCACCGACCCCGCGACCCATGAGCAGCAGGCTTCTTCGATGCAGCCCTCCGTGCGGCAGGATGGGCGCAACACCACTCTGTCGCTGACCCCGGCGGCTGCTTCGTCGTCTCAAGCTCGTCGCGGGTTGGCGAACGCGTAGGCTGCGTTGCTCATGGCACGTGAGCTCCTCGCTATCGTCCCTTCGACGAACTCTACGAGGACTAGCTGGACCACATTGTCGAGCTCGTCAGTGCCGCGGGGAGGCACATGCACCGTCCCGCTCGCTGCATCCCCCGCCGCCTCTCGGGGGCGATGTGGCCCACGGTGTGCCTCCTCCTCCACCCCGACAAGACGTCACCCTCGAGCCAAGGCGCGAGGCTCCTCGACGCAACCCTCTGCGTAAGGCACCGGCGCGTGATTAGGAAAGCTTCCTGCAACGACCTGATGTCTACTACACAACCTTCTTCTTGTAGACGTTGTTGGGCCTCCAAGTGCACATGTTTGTAGGACAGTAGCAAATTTCCCTCAAGTGGATGACCTAAGGTTTATCAATCCGTGGGAGGCGTAGGATGAAGATGGTCTCTCTCAAGCAACCCTGCAACCAAATAACAAAGAGTCTCTTGTGTCCCCAACACACCCAATACAATGGTAAATTGTATAGGTACACTAGTTCGGCGAAGAGATGGTGATACAAGTGCAATATGGATGGTAGATATAGGTTTTTGTAATCTAAATTATAAAAACAGCAAGGTAACTAATGGTAAAAGTGAGTGTAAACGGTATTGCAATGCTAGGAAACAAGGCCTAGGGTTCATACTTTCACTAGTGCAAGTTCTCTCAACAATAATAACATGATTGGATCATATAACTATCCCTCAACATTCAACAAAGAGTCACTCCAAAGTCACTAATAGTGGAGAACAAACGAGGAGATTATGGTAGGGTACGAAACCACCTCAAAGTTATTCTTTCCAATCAATCCGTTGGGCTATTCCTATAAGTGTCACAAACAGACCTAGAGTTCGTACTAGAATAACACCTTAAGACACAAATCAACCAAAACCCTAATGTCACCTAGATACTCCAATGTCACCTCAAGTATCCATGGGTATGATTATACGATATGCATCACAAAATCTCAGATTCATCTATTCAACCAACACAAAGAACCTCAAAGAGTGCCCCAAAGTTTCTACCGGAGAATCAAGACGAAAACGTGTGCCAACCCCTATGCATAGGTTCATGGGCGGAACCCGCAAGTTGACCAAAACATACATCAAATGAGTCACGTGATATCCCATTGTCACCACAGATACGCACGGCAAGACATACATCAAGTTTTCTCAAATCATTAAAGACTCAATCCGATAAGATAACTTCAAAGGGAAAACTCAATCCATTACAAGAGAGTAGAGGGGGAGAAGAAACATAAGATCCAACTATAATAGCAAAGCTCGCGATACATCAAGATCGTGCCAAATCAATAACACGAGAGAGAGAGAGAGAGAGAGAGAGAGAGAGAGAGAGATCAAGCACATAGCTACTGGTACATACCCTCAGCCCCGAGCGTGAACTACTCCCTCCTCGTCATGGAGAGCGCCGGGATGATGAAGATGGTCACCGGTGAGGGTTCCCCCCTCTGGCAGGGTGCCGGAACAGGGTCCAGATTGGTTTTTGGTGGCTACAGTGGCATGCGGCGGCGGAACTCCCGATCTATTCTCCGTTGTGGAAGATTTAGGGTACGTAGGTATATATGGGTGAAAGAAGTACGTCGGTGGACCGAAGGGGGGCCACGAGGCAGGGGGCACGCCCTCCACCCTCGTGGCCGCCTCCCTCCTTTCCTGACGTGCACCCCAAGCTTTTCCGGTAGCTTTCCTTCCAAAAATAACTTCTCCGGTTGATTTCGTTCCGTTTCGACTCCGTTTGATATTCCTTTTCTGTGAAACACTGAAATAGGCAAAAAACAACAAATCTGGGCTGGGCCTCCGGTTAATAGTTTAGTCCCAAAAATAATATAAAAGCGGACAATAAAGCCCAGTATTGTCCAAAACAGTAGATAATATAGCATGGAGCAATAAAAAATTATAGATACGTTGGAGGCGTATCAAGCATCCCCAAGCTTAATTCATGCTCGTCCTCGAGTAGGTAAATGATAAAAAAGATAATTTTGATGTGGAATGCTATTTGGCATAATTTCATTGTAATTCTTCTTAATTGTGATATGAATATTCAGATCCGAAAGATTCAAGACAAAAGTTCATATTGACATAAAAATAGTAATACTTTAAGCATACTAACTAAGCAATTATGTCCTCTCAAAATAACATGGCCTAAGAAAGTTCATCCCTACAAAATCATATAGTTTAGTCATGCTCCATTTTCATCACACAAGAATGCTCTCATCATGCACAACCCCGATGACTAGCCAAGCAATTGTTTCATACATTAGTCATCTCAAACCTATAAACTTTCACGCAATATATGAGCGCGAGCCATGGACATAGCACTATGGGTGGAATAGAATATGATGATGGGGGTTATGTGGAGAAGACAAAAAAAGATAAAGTCTCACATCAACGAGGCTAATCAATGAGCTATGGAGATGCCCATCGATTGATGTTAATGCGAGGAGTAGGGATTGCCATGCAACAGATGCACTAGAGCTATAAATGTATGAAAGCTCAACAAAAGAAACTAAGTGGGTGTCCATCCAACTTGCTTGCTCACGAAGACCTAGGGCACTTGAGGAGGCCCATCATTGGAATATACAAGCCAAGTTTTATAATGAAAAATTTCCACTAGTATATGAAAGTGACAACATATGAAACTCTCTATATGAAAAACATGGTGCTACTTTGAAGCACAATATATGAGACTCGCTATATGAAGAACATGGAGCTACTTTGAAGCACAAGTGTGGAAAAAAGGATAGTAGCATTGCCCCTTTTTATTTTTTTTGTTTTATTTTTATTTTTTTGGGCCTTCTTTTTTTTTTCTTTGGCCTTTCTCTTTTTTGGGACAATGCTCTATTAAATGATGATCGTCACACTTCTATTTATTTACAACTCAATGATTACAACTCGATAATAGAACATAGTATGACTCTATATGAATGCCTCTGGCGGTGTACAGGGATATGCATTGAATCAAGAGTGACATGTATGAAAGAATTATGAACGGTGGCTTTGCCACAAATACTGTGTCCACTACATGATCATGCTAAGCAATATGGCAATGAGAAATGTGTC
Source organism: Aegilops longissima (assembly GCA_021605205.1). Lineage (NCBI taxonomy): Eukaryota > Viridiplantae > Streptophyta > Magnoliopsida > Poales > Poaceae > Aegilops > Aegilops longissima. Next base: position 241,737,381 of record CM038681.1, read on the forward strand.
ATGAAGAACAGAATTGTGGAAAGTTGCATGGAAATATATCTCGGAATGGCTATGGAAATGCCATAATAGGTAGGTATGGTGGCTGTTTTGAGGAAGATATAAGGAGGTTTATGTGCGAAAGAGCGTATCATATCATGGGGTTTGGATGCACCGGCGAAGTTTGCACCAACTCTCAATGTGAAAAAGGGCAATGCACGATACCGAAGAGGCTAGCAATGATGGAAGGGTGAGAGTGCGTATAATCCATGGACTCAACATTAGTCATAAAGAACTCACATACTTATTGCAAAAATCTACAAGTCATCAAAAACCAAGCATTACGCGCATGCTCCTAGGGGGATAGATTGGTAGGAAAAGACCATCGCTCGTCCCCGACCGCCACTCATAAGGAGGACAATCAAAGAACACCTCATGTTTCAAATTTGTTGCATAACGTTTACCATACGTGCATGCCACGGGACTTGCAAACTTCAACACAAGCATTTCTCAAATTCACAACTACTCAACTAGCACGACTTTAATATTATTATCTCCATATCTCAAAACAATCATCAAGCATCAGACTTCTCTTAGTATTCAATACACTCATAAGGATTTTTACAAATCTTTTATGCTTTAGCATATTAGGATTATTTAAGCAAATTACCATGCTATTTAAGACTCTCAAAATAATATAATTGAAGCATGAGAGTTCATCTATTTCTTCAAAATAAATCCACCGCCGTACTCTAAAAGATAAAAGTGAAGCACTAGAGCAAACAACAAACTACTCATAAAGATATAAGTGAAGATCAATGAGTAGTCGGATAATTATGCAACTATGTGAAGACTCTCCCATTTAATAATTTCAGCTCTTAGTACTTTATTCAAACAGCAAGCAAAGCAAAAGAAAATAGAATGACGCTCCAAGCAAAACACATATCATGTGGTGAATAAAAATATAGCTCCAAGTAAAGTTACCGATGAATGAAGACGAAAGAGGGGATGCCTTCCGGGGCATCCCCAAGCTTAGGCTCTTGGTTGTCCTTGAATATTACCTTGGAGTGCCTTGGGAATCCACAAGATTAGGCTCTTGCCACTCCTTATTCCATAGTCCATCGAATCTTTACCCAAAACTTGAAAACTTCACAACACAAAACTTAACAGAAAACTCTTAAGCTCCGTTAGCGAAAGAAAACAAAATACCACTTCAAGGTACTGTAATGAACTAATTATTTATTTATATTGGTATTAAACCTACTGTATTCCAACTTCTCTATGGTTTATAAATTATTTTACTAGCCATAGAGTCATCAAAATAAGCAAACAACACACGAAAAACAGAATCTATCAAAAACAGAACAGTCTGTAGTAATATGTAACTAACGCAAACTTCTGGAACTCCAAAAATTCTAAAATAAATTGGTGGACCTGAGGAATTTGTCTAGTAATCATATGAAACAATAATCAACTAAATATCACTCTCTGGTAAAAAGTTAAAGCTAATCTCGTGAGCGCTAAAGTTTCTGCTTTTTGCAGCATGATCATAAAGACTTCACCCAAGTCTTCCCAAAGGTTCTACTTGGCACAAATAGTAATTAAAACATAAAACCACATCTAAACATAAGATAGATGGATTATTTATTTCTAAACAGAACCAAAAATCGAGAAACTAAAATAAAATTGGGTTGCCTCCCAACAAGCGCTATCGTTTAACGCCCCTAGCTAGGCATGATGATTTCAATGATGCTCACATAAAAGATAAGAATTGAAACATAAAGAGAGCATCAAGAAGAATATGACTAGCATATTTAAGTCTAACCCACTTCCTATGCATAGGAATTTTGTGAGAAAACAACTTATGGGAACAAGAATCAACTTGCATAGGAAGGTAAAACAATCATAAATTCAAAACTTTAAACACATAGAGAGGAAACTTGATGTTATTGCAATATGTAGAAGCATATGTTCCTCACTCATAATAATTTTCAGTTGCATCATGAATGAATTCAACAATATAATCAGCACCTAAAGCATTCTTTTCATGATCTACTTGCATAGAAATTTTACTACCCTCCACATAAGCAAATTTATTCTCATCAACAATAGTGGGAGAAAAATCAACAAAATAACTATCATGTGATTGAAATTTAAGATCAAGATGACAAGTTTCATGGTTATCATTATTCTTTAAAGCATATGTGTCATCAAAATAATCATCATAGATAGGAGGCAAGCTTTCATCATGGTAAATTTGCTCATCAAAGCTTGGGGGACAAAAAATATCATCTTCATTAAACATAGCTTCCCCAAGCTTGTGGCTTTTCATATCATTAGCATCATGGATATTCAAGGAATTCATACTAACAACATTGCAATCATGCTCATCATACAAAGATTTTGTACCAAATATTTTAATGCATTCTTCTTCTAGCAATTGAGCACAATTTTCCTTTCCATCATTCTCACGAAAGATATTAAAAAGATGAAGCGTATGAGACAAAATCAATTCCATTTTTTTGTAGTTTTCTTTTATAGACTAAACTAGTGATAAAACAAGAAACAAAAATATTTGATTGCAAGATCTAAAGATATACCTTCAAGCACTAACCTCCCCGGCAATAGCGCCAGAAACTGCTTGATCTCTACTACACAACCTTCTTCTTGTAGACGTTGTTGGGCCTCCAAGTGCAGAGGTTTGTAGGATAGTAGAAATATCCCTCAAGTGGATGACCTAAGGTTTATCAATTCGTGGGAGGCGTAGGATGAAGATGGTCTGTCTCAAGCAACCCTGCAACCAAATAACAAAGAGTCTCTTGTGTCCCCAACACACCCAATACAATGGTAAATTGTATAGGTGCACTAGTTCGGCGAAGAGATGGTGATACAAGTGCAATATGGATGGTAGATATAGGTTTTTGTAATATGAAAATATAAAAACAGCTAGGTAACTAATGGTAAAAGTGAGTGTAAACGGTATTGCAATGCTAGGAAACAAGGCCTAGGGTTCATACTTTCACTAGTGCAAGTTCTCTCAACAATAATAACATAATTGGATCATATAACTATCCCTCAACATGCAACAAAGAGTCACTCTAAAGTCAGTAATAGTGGAGAACAAACGAAGAGATTATGGTAGGGTACGAAACCACTTCAAAGTTATTCTTTCCAATCAATCCGTTGGGCTATTCCTATAAGTTTCACAAACAACCCTAGATTTCGTACTAGAATAACACCTTAAGACACAAATCAACCAAAACCCTAATGTCACCTAGATACTCCAATGTCACCTCAAGTATCCGTGGGTATGATTATACGATATGCATCACAAAATCTCAGATTCATCTATTCAACCAACACATAGAACCTCAAAGAGTGCCCCAAAGTTTCTACCGGAGAATCAAGACAAAAACGTGTGCCAACCCCTATGCATAGGTTCATGGGCGGAACCCGCAAGTTGATCACCAAAACATACATCAAGTGAGTCACGTGATATCCCATTGTCACCACAGATACGCACGACAAGACATACATCAAGTGTTCTCAAATCATTAAAGACTAAACCCGAGAAAATAACTTCAAAGGGAAAACTCAATCCATTACAAGAGAGTAGAGGGGGAGAAGAAACATAAGATCCAACTATAATAGCAAAGCTCGCGATACATCAAGATCGTGCCAAATCAAGAAAACGAGAGAGAGAGAGAGAGAGAGAGAGAGAGAGAGAGATCAAACACATAGCTACTGGTACATACCCTCAGCCCCGAGGGTTAACTACTCCCTCCTCGTCATGGAGAGCGCCGGGATGATGAAGATGGCCACCAGTGAGGGTTCCCCCCTCCGGCAGGGTGCCGGAACAGGGTCCTGATTGGTTTTTGGTGGCTACAGAGGCTTGCGGCGGCGGAACTCCCGATCTGTTCTCCGTTCCTGAATCTTTAGGGTACGTAGGTATATATGGGTGAAACAAGTACATCGGTGGACCGAAGGGGGGGCCACGAGGCAGGGGGCGTGCCCTAGGGGGGGCCCTCCACCCTCGTGGCCGCCTCCCTTCTTTACCGACGTGCACTCCAAGATTTTCCGGTAGCTTTCCAAGAATAACTTCTCCAGTTGATTTCGTTCTGTTTTGACTCCCTTTGATATTCCTTTTCTTCGAAACACTGGAATAGGCAAAAAACAGCAAATCTGGGCTGGGCCTCCGGTTAATAGGTTAGTCCCAAAAATAATATAAAAGTGGATAATAAAGCCCAATATTGTCCAAAACAGTAGATAATATAGCATGGAGCATCAAAAATTATAGATATGTTGGAGACGTATCACGAACGCAAGGAGATGCGCGTGCGCTCCCAACACCACCGCGTCGAGACCGTGCGCCGCCTGCGGTGGTGGCGCATGAGCGCCAAGATCAGGCTCCACCTCTACGGTGGGCTCCCGTGACCACGGCGGGATACCGCATGTTCACTCCGGAGCTGCACAGCATCGTCTGGCCAAGGAAGTTCAAGCCTGACCTACCTCCATGCTTCGACAGCACCCCCGACCCTGCCGAGTTCCTGCATCTCTACGAGCTGAGATTGAGGCGGCCAACGGCGACGAGGAGGTTATGGCGAACTGGTTTCCCATGGCCCTCAAAGACGGTGCACTCTTGTGGCTCCTAAACCTCCCTGCGGGATCGATCTCCTCCTGGGACGAGATGCGAAAGCATTTCGTCGCCAACTTCCAGAGCACTCGCGACCGCCCACCAGCTGCGAGTGACTTGCGGCGCATCAAGCAGCAGCCAAGAGAGATCTTGCAGAAGTACATCCAACGCTTCAACAGTGTTCGCCTCAAGATCCCCAAGGTGTCGGATGAGGCCATCATCTCGGGAAAAGCTTCCAAACTCTGTGGTCTAGATAAACCCAAAATTTCACTTCCGTTGTGACAGTTTATAATCTGAAAGTGGCCCATCATCGGCTTCTACTCCCTTGTAGATGCTACGCAGGGTGTTTCCGAAATAACAAAACAACCCTTAGCCGACGTCTCGGTGCCCAAAGGCGGTTGTGTTGGCGGAAACAAGGCAATCAGATATGCGGGCTTTATAACTTTCACTTAGTCATAGGAGATTAAAGTTGGGAGGCCAACAAGTAGCCCCCCGGTTAGTGTTCGGCGACAGCCGAGGTCAAGCCGTAAACACTTCGGCCAATGTTTTGAACGTCCCGTCTTTTAATACAGTCATCGGACCGCTGACCAGTTTACGCTTATTGTGAGAGTCAGCTTTCGGCTTTCTCCACTGCGGTGCTTAACCATGCGAGCTGGAAGCACAATCGCAATGGTTCTCCCTTTGCACACCTACCCGAGCAAAGCGAAATGTAGGAGGCAAGCACAGGAGCCGGGCAACCCAACTATCAACCGAAGACACAATTCAAAACTGATGCATATATAGCAAGATCCGAGAATTTTTGCCGAATCCCTAAAGATGTCCGGCGCTGCCCTGCGAGACTTGTGCGGAAAAAAACAAATAGTTGAAAAGTGCCATAAACTTGGAAAACCAAGCAACGTCAGTAAAAACTTGACGACCGAACAAGATCAAGTGTTCGGTGCAAATCCGAAAATTGGTCTTAGAGAAAAAATTGTGCTTCTGTCGTGCGTTAACATGACACATCCTATCTCAAGACTTCAAGCGGGTCAGCCTACGGCTTCAACCTCCTATCCCGAAGGTGGATGAGAGGGAAATCGGGCTATTAACCACACACTTGTGTCGAAAAAAGGAGTGATAGAGAAAAAAACTTTGCAACGACTAGGAAGAAGAACACTTATTATAAAATAGCTCATATAAATTTAAGAGCCCCCAAGTGACTTGGGTAAAAGAATGACTGTATGTACCGAAGTACTTATATCATATCGATGTTCACCCGAACTTTAAACGCGTCTTAACCGACCGTCGGCTTCTCCCTCTTCGGTGAAGGACCAAAAAGTGTTATGTACTCCCCGCCGAGAATATCGATGGTGTTTACGATAACCAGCAATCAGGTCATAAGGTCTGTAATGCATAAAAGCGCTCAGGAACTTATGCTATATTCTCGACAAAGTGTAAGAAGCATCTTGAAGAAAATAGTACCCCACCGATACCTTTCTTCGGTGCTCATTGTTAATATGAGACTTTTGCAATAGATTTTTTGTACTCATGAGTTCCGTTGTGTGCCGACCATAATTGAATAACAATAAGAGCGCTAGCTTTCAGCTTCACCCAGTCTGAGGTCAGAGCTCGGAAGAACCGGTCGTGACAATCGCAGAGGTACTCCCTTTACTCCCTAGCCGAACAATCGGGAACGTAGGGGTAAGAACAGGAGCCAGGCAACCCAGTTTGCAAATCACTTAGGTTAATATGGTGCATATTGTGGCGTAATACACGAACAAGGAACGAAGTCGTACAAGTATAATCATATGCAAGGGGAAAAGCTCTAGCAAGGGAGCCCCCAATTAAACGGGGTGTTCGAATTTGTGTGTCACAAACAAAGTTTGGACAGGAAAGTTTTTCACAAGCAACTTTTTGCCAAAAAAGTATAATGCTTGGTCGAACCGAACAAAATTTAAAACTGAAAGTATTTGAGCATGAGAGTGACTTAGCTTAGTTAATGTGTTCGGCATTGATGACGCGGTCCGAGCTTGATGCGGGACAAGGTTCCAGCCTCCAGGCTGGTCCCAAGGTGGCCGAGCAGAGAGTTTGGCACCCCCAAAAGATGATGCCCCCAGTCCAGCCGCGGTAATGGAGCAGGCCGGTGCGCCAAGGCGACAACAGGGCTCAGTCTGAGTTGATTGGCTGCACAGATAAAATAGTGCAAACCAAAAGAAATAACAAATAAAGATAATAATGTGTATATATATATATATATATATATATATATATATATATATATATATATATATATATATATATATATATATATATAATCTTCTACTTATTTCACACAAGTGAAGGAAATAATGAAAGAGATGTGGCCTGAGCGTCGAGGTCATTGTCGACACAGGGTGTTGGTGTGACGCAGTGAAGGCGTGACAAAGCTCGAATTCGCAGGTCAGTCCGAGTTCCGGATACGGCGTTCGCCGAACTATGTATGGAAACTGACCGAACCACCACGCAATCATCGCTAATGCGGCCACCAATTGATAAATCTGTGTACAGATGATGGAACAAAGCAAAGTAATAATTCCTTGGGAAAAATGAACCCAAACGAGTGAAAATTGCTAGGATTAATAGCACCTGGTTTATCTGTTGTAGCGGTTCGAAGAAAGGTTACTCCCAAAATCGGGACTCGATCCGCACACCCATTGCCTGATGGGTGATGAAGTGAAGGCATGATGATGCTGGCAAAGGCTGGCTCGCCGAGGCAAAGCCCGTGGTCCAGCTAATGTGATGAAGCTGGTCGGCCGGTGACGCCGGAGTCTCCGAGGTAAGTTGATGAAGGGATGACGAAGCCCCCAGTCCAGGCGAGGAGACGGAGCAGGTCGGTGAGGAGATGTGTTAGCCGAGGTGTTGAACTAGTTCGGCATGATGGACATCGGCTCGATGCAACAACAGTTCGGCCATGCCGATGCAGGTCGTAGCTTGTGACGTGGTCAATGCTGGCTTGATGAAGTGACCGTGCGGCGATGCCGGTGTGCCCGCTCCATGTAATCCATGGAGCGGATGTTGGTGACGATTTATCCCTCGCGACGCCGAATTATTGTTCGGTTGGCTGAGATGATGATCCGAAGAAATTGAGCTCGACCCAACAAGCGACGACGTGTCTAACGCAGGTTGGCCGCCGTGAAGTGATGTTGTCGGGCTGGTTTGACGCCGGCGCGACGGTGAAGTTCGTATTGCAATAATACTTTTAATACTACTGGGATGTGTTTGAGAATAAAACACTACACCCCATATGAAAACTTCCTTCAAAAGGGATGTCCGAGATCCCGTTCATAAATAAGATGAATTCGGGTCGGATTCGTTCTCGTGCAGAAAACAGATCCGAAAAGTGATGCACTAATCGGAAGTTTCCCGGAGTTTGGACGGTCGGATCGAGCTGAATTTTGGGCAGGTGGTAGATATGGGAATTCCTCAGCAAATCAACGGTTGGATCTTCCAAAGGACACCCGGGCTAGATGCCGGACACCACGCTCTAAACTAGTCCGGATTCTCGTCCAGATTCAACAGGGCTCCGGTATATCGGAGATTGCCGGAGATTCCTCCATCGGAACTCGACGAAATTTTTGCAGGGTTGTTGTAGACTTAATTCCGCATAATTCCACCGAAGCAATCGTTTAAGCGACACTCGAGGAGGCGGTGACGGCGGATATGAGTTTTCTCTCCAGAAAAACAGCACGGCCGCTCGAGGACAATGTTGACGTTGAGCCCCCGAGCTCAATGGATGATTCCTCCATGATCTTGATAGAGATCGGAGTTGATGTTGATGAAGGCCCTCATCCGAGCATGACGATCAGTGGTAGGGCGCAGTCCTCGATCCAGCCAAGGTGACCAGTCGAGCTGGTGACGAAGAAACCAATGTTGCAGTTGACCTGCAGTCGAGCCATTGATCCTTTCGCCGACCACATAGCGGAACTCTCAATGAAGGCACCAATGTCGGTGTCAAAACCGGCGGATCTCGGGTAGGGGGTCCCAAGCTGTGCGTCTTAGTATCAATGGTAACATGAACACGGGATTTTACCCAGCTTCAGGCTCTCTTGATGAGATAATACCCTACATGCTGCTTGATTGACTATAATGAGTATAGGGGTTACAAGAGTTGATCTACCTCGAGATCATATGTTCTGGTCTAAACCCTAGAGGTATGATGAGTAATGTCATAATCCCCTATCGACTAGCCTGGCCTCGGTTTATATAATGTACCAGAGGTCTAGGATAACAAGAGTCCTAGCCGAATACGCCGGTCGGGGAGGAGTCCTTGGTCTTGATCACCAAGTCTTGTGGAATCTTCCTTGTATGCGGCAACTGTCCGAACTGGCCTATGAGTATACGGCCATGGGGGTCCTCGGCCCAATCTGTCTGATTGGGGGACGACGTGGTGAGTACCCCCTAGCCCAGGACACCATCACGGGGGAAGGCCTTCTATCTTGTATATTCACAGCCCACCAGTCCGGCCCACTTCACATAGCCCGGACGCCCGGGGACCCCCTAATCCAGGACTCCCTCAGTAGCCCCTGAACCAGGCTTCAATGACGATGTGTCCGGCACGCAGATTGTCTTCGGCATTGCAAGGCGGGTTCCTCCTCCAAATACTTCAAAGCAGTTGAACAAGAGAATTATATCCGGCTCTGTATTGCAGTTACAACCCTGAACCACAAGGGCAAAATACTTAAACAAAATAGTCATTTCTACTGACAACTTTTTCGGCGAGATGTTATGCCTGGCCTTATCATTATTTTGAACAGTTTTTAGCCTCATGCTTCGCGTTTCAAGGCGCGGTCTTTATTGACACATCTTGTCGAAGCAGAGATCGTGTCCCCTTATTGCGGGATTCTCATCAATACGGGTATGAGTAATCCAACCGTGCCGTTCGCACGACCCCTTGGGAATAGGCGAGTTTTAAGGCCTATGAGGGGGGCGCTTGATATTCAATGCCTTTATAAGAGGATAAGGATCCATCTTTTTACCTCACGCCTTCTCCTTCCTCAGCCCTTCCATCCTCGAGCTCCAGCGCCCAATTTTCAATCTATTCCGTCGCCACCAAACACTCCAGCCATGTCCGGATCCGGCTCACAGGGCAAGTGGATGGCTTCCTCCGTCATGGAGAGGAACGTCGAGGAACTCCGGGAAGCGGGGTACTTGGCCGCGGACTTCGCCCACTGGCTTCCTACTAAAAAGCAGGTCATCCCCACTCCGGAGCCTAACGAGAGGGTAGTGTTCCTCCCCCACTTTCTCCGCGGACTAGGGTTTCCTCTCCACCCTTTCATTCACGACCTCATGTTCTATTATGGGCTAGATTTCCACGATCTAGCCCCAAATTCCTTTCTCCACATTTCGGCGTTCATCGACGTGTGTGAGGCGCTCCTCCGCATTCCCCCCACTCCGGACTATGGCTTAAGGTCTTCAACGTGAAGCTGAAGGTGGTCGACGGGCAGCACGGAGACTGCGGAGGCGCCATGGTGAGCAAGCTTCCGAACCTCACTTGGCCAAAAGGGGCCTTCGTGGAGACTATAAAGATATGGCAGCACGGAATGGTTCTACATCACCGAACCCCGCGGCGCCAACTGGGCGGCCGCTCCTGAGTTCAGATCCGGACCCCCAATGCGGCTTGTGTCGTGGATTAACAAGGGTCTGGATTGGGCATCATCCGATGAAGTGATGATGCTGCAGAAGCGCATCAAAAATATGATGGAGAATAACACCAACCTTGCTGATGTGATCCAGGTGATGCTGTTTCGCCGGATTCTCCCATGCCAGCGCCGGTATCTCCACATGTGGGAGTTTAATCCGGCAAGCCCTTGGACCCTGCAGCGATTCGTCGGCACGACGCACGAAGAAATCTGGAAGCTGCTTTTCAAGGCCTAGAAGTCGTGGCCGGAGACGACCGAAGACATTGGCCTCGACTGTGCTCATCTGGCCACTCCAGTAAGTTTTATGATTTCCGAACATAATTTTAATTTATAAATCCAAGTGGTATGTTGAGCCTTCCATTCTTCCTGCAGGGTTGGACAAAGAAGGCAGAGCGGATCCGATGTCCGGCTTCGCTGCCCGAAGACCCAGCCATCCCTCTACTAACGAAGATGATGGTCCGGGCGCCGTACTAGGCGCCGGAGAAGAAGGCCAAGAAGAAGGGCAAGGAGACCAGAAGTGGCCTCCACCGAAAAGGTACTTCAGACGCTGTGTCCAGAGATACCGAAGCTCCCTCCTCCCACGAGGGGGATGAAGATGTAGAGGAAGAGGAGGAGAGCAATTCTCCCCTTAAGGGGGGGGGGGGGAAGAAAAGGGGGGCTTCCGTGGACCTAGAGGCGGAGGCGTCCAAGAAGGGGAAGATCTCCCTTTCGGACGATTCAGAATCGGACGCCGAATCCGTCCCCGAGTGCAACCCCAGGCCGAAGCCCCTGGCCGAATCGTAAGTATTCAGAGATACTATACATATATCCAGCCTTTTATAAATTGTAGGATAACATATAGTTTATGTATTTCAGTCGGTCCGTGATCTCCCCCAACAATCATCGTCTTCGGGGAACTATTTGGCGCCGGAGATGATGGAGTGCGAAATGCCTCCTCGGGCCTTTCCGCCACATGCCGTGGATGACACTGAGGTGTTGTCCCAAAGGACCTCTCCGGGCCAGGATAGGTGCGGAAGGCCGCTAAAACGGTGCCAAAGGGCAATGCCTTAGCTGCCGAAAAAATGGGGGGCACAACCCCCATTGGAACGGACGACGGGGGCCCGGACCAGTCCGGCCCCCGCCCGAATACGACTCTGGAGACCCCCGCGGCTCCGGAATCAAGCGAGCATCCCCCTTTTAAGGAGGGGGAGCTCCGACTCCACCGACGACCTCCATCAATCCGGAGGTGCCGGATACATTGAGGGAAGCGCTTTGATGTGCTTCCGTCGTGGAGGAGCACCGTACCCTGATGTGTACGGTGGTTGAGAAGGTTCAGTCTGCAAAAAGCGGGCTGAACGAAGCTTTCACCAGCCTGCTAACAGGCTTTGAGGTATGTGATTTAATATTCTTAGCCGCTTTTGTATGTGTAAAAAATATGCATGTGTATAGTAGCCCCTGAGACTCTGTTCAGCTTTTTGAAAAAGGGACCGGACAGAGGATCAAATATTCCGGAGATAACATACTTGTCTATTTTGATAAACAGGCTTCACTTCTAGCAACTTCAGCCAAGGACGTGGAAGTTTCCGAACTCCAGCAGAAGCTGAAGCTGGCTGATGATGAGATCGAACGTAATAACAAGCGGTTCGATGAGGCCCAACGTATGCTTTAAAAAGACCCCTTACGAGCCTAAATTTTAATGCAAACTCAGATTTTAACTCATGTGGTGCTATGTGTATGATTGTAGGCACCGCAATCGAGGTCGAGACCCTCAAGAGTGCCCTTGCCGAAGCCCAGGAAGGGGTGAGGGTGAGCAAAGCGGCCGCTGACAAAGCGGTTGTGGAGCTAGAAGCCGAGAAGGTTACCCGTCGTAAGTGTAAGGCGCGGGTGACCAAAGTGGAGCAGGCGCTCCAAGATACCGCCAACAAGTGCGAGGCCCTGGAGGAGCAGAATAAGGCCCATGCAGCCGAACTCACCAAGGCCCTCCAAGAGGCCAAGGAGGCGCGGTCCGAGTCTCAGTCGGCTCGCGAGGAGATCAAGCAAGCCGAACAAATAGCGGCTGGTAAGCCTTTTCTTTTATAGAGTATATTTGGCGGTCGGAGATATGCTTTGCTAAATCGACTATGGAGTGCTCCAGACGCCTTTGTGGATCTCCTGAGGTGTGCTACCGATATCGCCCAATATCTCTGCGCCCAAGAAGGGAACATGATGGAGAAGCTCTTCTGTTCGCAGTACCTGGCGCCAGAGCGGCCAGCGCTGCTAAACAAGCAGATGATGCAGCTGGCCGAGCTGCATAGGATGTTTGGTTTGGCCATGAAGGACATCATAGTCCGGTTATGGCCAGCCGGACCCATTCCTAGCAGCTACTTCAGCCTGGTCAAGCGGCTCGGTGACGTCTTTCCCCGAGTTGACGCTGTCAAGCGCTCGGCGTGCATAGAAGGTGTGCGGATGACCTTTGCTCGTGTCAAGATGCACTGGGCGAAGATGAAGGTCGTCGTCGTGGCAGTTGAGGGTCCGCCCGGAGGCAAGGACCATCGCAAGCCGGAGTGCTATTTTGAAGACGTCCTTGAGGTTGCCCGTTTGATAGAGGGTCAATGCTCGAAGGATATTGTGTTCGAGTAAGTGTATCCGAGCTACCCAGACCATGTATTATAAACCAAGGTTGTGTAATATATTTTATGCATTTATCTTAAAGTATTTTTCCTCATGGGTGGCCGTTTGTATCACTGAGAGTTTGCCAGTCGTTCGCTTCAGCCCCCACATAGATACTACGGGGGTGTTCGGAATAGCACATGACCACACTTGACCCAATGTCTTGGTCCGTAAAGGAGGTGGCAGCGCAGCAAACCAGGCAATCGGACTAAAATGTTTTATCACTCTCACCTAGCCATAGGAGTTTGACAATGGGACTGTAAGATAGCCCCTGGTGCGTATGCGGCTATCCGAACTTGGGTGCCTTAAGCACGTGACTGGAAAGAGCTAGTCCTTTGTGTAATACAGAAGAAATCGCTAGAGATTTAGTAAGTCACAGAATTGCTGACCAGCTCTCGCCGCATCATGACAGTCAGTTTTCGGCTTTCTCTACTGAGGTGCTTGACCGGGCAAACCAGAAACACAATCGCAGTAGTTCTCCCTTCACTACCTTAGCCGAACAAGCGGAACGTAAGGTAGCAAACACAGGAGCCGGGCAACCCAACTATTAACCAGAGACATGATTCGGAGCCGATGCATATAATGCAGTATTCGGGATGCCAAAGTCTACTCTGAGAGTGTTCAGATGTCAGGACCCCGATCCTAAGTCACACCGATCTAGCATGTAACACATCATATCACTTTGCGGCCTCACGCACGGTATTCCCACGGGTGTCGCCTTACCATGGCCCGGACCGTTTATGTCTTTTGGCTCACGATATGATAGTGTCGCTAGCATCCATATGACAAAGAACCCGGGCCCACATGGCTAGTCGTGAACCCAAAGCGGCGCTAACCTATGGGGACAGGCATACATGAATCACATCGAGCATGTCGGTCATCAACGATATATTCGGCTGTAGCATCTGGCTAACAGGACTCCGTATCCCGGCTGTAGCAGCTAGGCAGGACTCGAATAACACCGCGTGACATTTCCACGAAGGGACGTACATAGGAACGAAGTGAAACACATGCCGCCATCAAGTGTCCAAGCAGTAGTGCTGGGCTAGCAGGACTCGTGAACCGGATCAGAAGCGGACTACTATCGCTCAAGGCACGAGACTACATTTCCCCATATGAGAGGCTGCCAAGGATAAACAACTAGTTTGTCGGATCCCACATACCAAGCATTTCAAACATACACACAATATGCTCAATATGTGTAAATACGACGTGGCATCACAACATAACTCTACGACTCAGATATAATACATTAGGCTCAAGAGCGAGATATTACAAACATGGGTCTCATGACCCAACACTCGTGAGCATACAAGTCAAAGCACAAGCGAAGCTAATCATGTCCGAGTACGCATAACTATAGATGGAAAAAGGCTGAGAAGCCCGACTATCTACCAGATCTGCCGAGGGCACAAGATCGTAGCTGAGGTAACAAGCTAAACGTCAAGTCCAAGCGGAACTACTAGCGAGACCGACGTCTCTCGCAAAACATAAAATAAGCAAACGTGAGTACAATTGTACTCAGCAAGACTTACATCGAACTAACTACATATGCATCATTATCAAAAGGGGGTGGTGGAGTTTGACCAGCAAGCCAGCTTTGACTCGGTGGCTATCTGATCTACGATTGCAAGTAACTCTTTTGAGGTGGCGCACACGAGTCCACATATTCACCATATCAATACACCACTATGGACCCGCTCCGCCTCCCTACGAGAACGCCATCCATAGCACTCACGCTTATCTTGCGCATTTTAGAGTATCCACTTTCACTTGTCTATGAACTGATATAGGCAATCCAGAAGTCCTTCTCCGTGGACACGGCTATTCAATAGATCATATTAAACCCTGCAGGGTGTACTTCTTCACACACGCTCACCACTTACCGCCGCTTACACGACATGTACTCGGCAACCTTCAAGCGGAAGCCCAACGTGGTGTCGGCCACGGCCTACCTAAACACTCAAGTCCCTAGTCCAGGTTTATCGCCTATTCGGGTTCCATCCGCCGAGTCCGGCCGAGGTTTCCCATACAGCCCCGAACGATGTGTGCAGGGTTCCCGAGATACCAAACGGGCACTTTCAGTACATCAACATTTGCCTACCGCAACACAACCCACCCCTAAGGTCAGCGCTATGCGGCCCCCAGCATGCTACAAACACCAGAAACTACTTGCAACTCCCGGACTGAGGACAAGGGTGGTTAAGAAGCCGAGAGGGTCAATTAAGGATCCCAATGCGTGGTAGTAACTGTTTCATGGATCACAAATACAGAACTCAGTTCCTGAGGACGGTTTCAATGAGACAACCCACCATGTACTCCTACATGGCCTCTCACCGCTACCTTTACCAAATCGTGTTCACACACTTAGCTCACACACAATAGGACATGTTCATAACAATTCCAATTCATTCCCGATGAATCAGACCCGACTCAACTCTAAGCAAAGCAGGCATGACAAACAAGCATAAATGAGTAGGCACAACATGGCTCAAACAATCCCTACTCATGCTAGTGGGTTTCATCTAATTCTTGTGGAATGACAGTCATGCAAAGGATCAAGGGGTTCAGCTACCGCAGCAAGTAACACATGAGTCGTTGTTGTCCTAATGCAGTAAAATAGAGCAGGAGCGAGAGAGTGGGATTATATCGGAATGAACAAGGGGGTTTTGCTTGCACGGCACTTCAAGATAATATAGTTCTTCATCGGTGTCATCGAACTCATCGTCGGTACATCGTCTACCGAGAGGGACAATTACCGCAAACAAGAGAGAACACAATCAATGCAATGCACATTCACATGAATGACATGTCATATTAAGGTACTGAATTCACCTAATGCAATAATAATCTGTTAATTGAAGTGGAATTCAAACAAGGTTGAACTCCAACTCCAAATGCTATTTCATAAGTTACCCTAATCATGATTCATCCTATTCAGTGAGGTTCACTTGTTCAAACATGCATGATCATGGCATAAACAGATTCTTCATATTTTCTGATCATTTTCATATATAAATTATTTCAATCCGAAGTTACGGTTGAATTTATATGATTTTTAGAAGTTTAGAGTATTTTCTGAAATTTACTGAATTAAATTAAATCTAGAAACCTAGTTATTATATCACCGACGTCAATGTGACGTCGGCCGGGTCAACAGGCGCCCAGGTCAAACTTGACGTGTGGGGCCACACGCCGATGACTAACTAAACTAACCTAGTTAATTAGCACTAACCTAGGTTAAGTTAAATTAGTTTAAACCTAAACTAGATTAGTTAGCCGGGCGGGGCCCGCATGTCAGTGGGGAGAGGGGGAGGTCAAACCGGCAAGGTCAACCCACGCCGGTCAGTAGTCAGCGGCGCCAAGGTTTAGCCAGCCAGCGAGCCAGACGGCGCGCAAGTGCATTTTGCCATTCCGGCCACCAAATGGGCCGGGGAAAACATCCAAATGGAGCTGAGGATGAGCCGAAGCTCTTGGTGGAGGGGTTTGAGCTCGGGGCGGCCGGAATCGACGCCGGCGGCGACCTATGCGGCCGCCGGAGCTCGGGCGAGCTCGGGCTCGACGCTGCGGCGCACTAGAGGGGAAACGGAGGGGCGCTACGGGTCCCTGGTGCTGCGGTGAGGGCGGTGGTGAGGTTGGCTTCGGGTCATTGGGGCTCCAGCCACGCCGGCGACGAGGCACGGCGGCGGCGAGCTTCGGCCGTAGTGGAGACGGTGGCTAGAGGAGGGGAACGAGTCGGGGAAGAGGGGGAAATGACTCGGGGGCTCACCGTGAGTGCGATGGTGGCATCGGCGAAGCTCGGGGCACCGGAGCCGCGACCATGCGGCGGCACCATGGGTCCAAGAGGGGAAAACGGTGGGGCGGCGCCTCGTGGCGCCCGGCGTTGGGAGACTTGGTGAGGAGGAGGAGAGGGCTAGGCGGAGCTGGGACATGCCGGGAGGAGAAGGGTGGCGGTGGCGCGATGGAGCTCGTCGGTGGCGGCAGCTCCGCTCGGTGAGCTCGGGGAAGAGGGCCAGGGGGAAAGAGAGGGAGCGGCGAGTGAGGGAGAGGAGCGAGGGGGCACGGGGCGTCGTCGTGGCGTCGCAAGGAGGTCGGGGAGGGCCAGGCAGGCTGGAAGGGAGGAGGTGGCGAGCTCGGCGCGTCGCCGTGTCCCTCCTCTGCCTACTGGCAGAGGTAGGCGACGAGCGGCGTGTCGGTTGGTGGGCTGGGCCACCAACTGGGCCAGCGAGGGGAGGGGGGAAGGCTGGGCCGGTCGGGCTGAGAGGTAAGTGAGCTGGCTGGGCTGCCAGGTGAGCTACTCTCCCTCTCTCTTATTTCTATTTAACTCTGTTTTTCTATTTTCAGAGTTTGTTTTGATTTAGTTTTAGACACTAAATCATTTTATAACTCTGAGATAAATTGGGGCATTATTTGGATTATTCCAAAAGCCCACAATTGAAACCAGAATTTTGGAGCATTCAAAATATTTATAGAATTCAAAGGCCCCAAATCAAATACAATATGGTTTAACTCAAAATCCACAAAATGGCCAACAATTATGCTCATCATTTTTGGCAGAGGTTTTCACCTTTATCAAAATCATGAACACTTTTGCAACCCACTTTGGGTTCTTTGAAGATATTTTGAAGTTGAACCTATTTGAATTGTTTTAGTGCTAGGGCTTGGTCCTCCCCATTTCAATTTTCATGGAAATTAAACATGATGACATGAATGCCTTAATGCAACTAATGTCAAACAATTCTAGGGCTGTGACATCAGACTTCCTGTTTTTGAAAATATATATGGCTAAATAGAGCCCCTGGCAATTTAAATCATCCGGAGGTGTATATGCCAATCTGGCGTAAAGGGGAAGACAGATTAAGAAATAAGCCAATACCGAACAAGGTTGGGCGAAACTGTTTCCATTAAAGTCTGATTGGTACGTCAAAACGTATTTTTACAGAAGATGCCATAAGCATCAAGGCTATTTTACATGCCGAAAACAAGGGAAAGCTATACACATGTCCTAAAATTGAAAATATGATCTTGAAGATCCTTTCGACACTCTGCCGCACGTCTGCGCCGCTTTTCGCCTTGGTGTATGATCCTTTGAGAGGATCAACTATCGAGTATACATAAGGGGCCTGAAAAAGGGCAATTGGCATCATTGTAAAGTAATGTTGGTTCTAAACAACCTAAAAGATAAAAATAAGAAGAAAAAAGGGGAAAATATGAAGGTCCGGATAGGGTTGAGCCATATTGTGGACCTTACTTTTAGTATGCCTCTCTCCTTGCCCATGGTATCTTTAGTGCGTAGTTATGTATGCGTGGTACGTATGCCGCTATCAGGTTGAGGAGTTGACGGAGGCCGAACTGCTAATCTAGCTCTTGACAAGCTGGACTGTCATTCTGCAGGGTAGACTGGACTCGTTTGACAGTGTCAGAGGGCTTGACTGCCGATTAAGTATTCGGCTCAACAAGTCCACCCTGTACTTCGGCTGCGAGGGCCGCGGTATGCTCCTCAGTACGGAGGGAGTGCTCCATGTTTCCATTAACTGTAATAACACCGCGGGGTCCAGTCATTTGGAGCTTTAAGTAAGCATAATGTGGGACCGCATTGAAGCGGGCGAAGGCGGTTCTCCCGAGCAATGCGTGATAACCACTGCGGAAAGGGACGATGTCAAAGATCAAGTCTTCGCTTCGAAAGTTGTTCGGCGAGCCGAAGACCACTTCTAATGTTGTTGAGCCCGTGCAGCGGGCTTCTACACCAGGTATTACTCCTTTAAAGGTTGTTTTAGTGGGCTTGATTCTTGACGGATCGATGCTCATTTTGCAGGCAGTGTCCTGATAAAGCAGGTTCAGGCTGCTGCCGCCGTCCATAAGGACTCGCGTGAGGTGGAATCCGTCGATAATTGGATTGAGGACCAATGCTGCCGAACCTCCATGACGGATACTGGTCGGATGGTCTCCGTGATCGAAAGTGATTGGACAGGCTGACCATGGGTTAAATTTTGGGGCGACTGGCTCTATGGCATAAATGTCCCTTAGTGTGCGCTTGCGCTCCCGCTTGGGGATATGAGTGACATAGATCATGTTCACTGTTTTCACCTCGGGGGGAAATTTCTTTTGCCCCCTGTGTTCGTTGGGCGAGGCTCTTCATCGTCGTCCTCGCTAGGTGGCCCTTTCCCCTTGTGTTCGGTGTTTATATTACAGGCCTGTTTAAAGACCCAAGAATTTCTGTTGGTATGGTTGGCAGGCTTGTCCGGGGTGCCGTGGATCTTGCAAGGCCGATCTAGTATTCGGTCAAAACTGGATGTACCATCTTTATTTCCTTTGAATGGCTTCTTCCGCTGACCGGGTTTAGAGCCACTGAATCCGGCCTTGACCGCCATGTCTTCGGTATCTTCATTGTTGCTTCGATGCTTGTGTTAGTTGCCTCGTGGCTTGCCGTTGCCATCTCTGGCTTCGGAGGTACCAGGGTCACTGGTGCTGTTGCTTACGAGATAACCATCTATCTTCTCCCGGGAAAAAGCAGGTCATGAGCGCGGTGAGAGCTGCCATAGACTTCGGTTTTTCTTGGCCGAGGTGTCGGGCGAGCCACTCGTCACGGACGCTGTGCTAAAAGGCCGCAAGGGCTTTGGCGTCCGGACAATCGACAATTTGGTTATTTTTAATTAAGAACCTGATCTAGAGTTTCCGGGCTAACTCTCCGGGTTGCTGAACTATGTGATTGAGGTAATCGGCATCTAGGGGCCGAACATAGGTACCTTGGAAGTTGTCTCTAAAGGCATCCTCCAAATCTTCCCAGCTACGGAGTTTTCTAGGAGGCTATTTAGCCAGTGCTGAGCTAGTCCCTTTAATTTTAGCGGGAGGTACTTGATGGCGTGGAGATCATCACCGCGAGCCATGTGGATATGGAGAATAAATCTTCAATCCATACCGCGGGATCTGTCGTTCCATCGTATGATTAAATGTTCACGGGTTTAAACCCTTTTGGGAACTAGTGCTCCATTACCTCATCGGTGAAGCATAAGGGGTGTGCGGCGCCTCTGTATCGGGCGATGTCACGACGCAGTTCGGATGAAGTCCGTATGCGGTTTTTGGCCCGGGTGAGGTTGTGCTTGTCACACCAGGCCTGATGTAACGCCCCCGATGCGGCTATATCTCCCACGTGTCGAGGCACGACTTAGAGGCATAACCGCATTGAAAGCAATGTCGCAAGTGAGGTAATCTTCACACAACCCATGTAATAATTAAGGAAAGATACATAGTTGGCTTACAATGCCACTTCACACAAGACATAAATAACATACATCATTCGAGTACACTCAAGGTCCGACTACGGAACCAAAATAAAGAAGATACCCCAAATGCTAACACAGATCCCGAATCGTCCCAACTGGGCACCACTATCGATCATCCGAAACGACACATAGTAACGACCACGCCTCGTCGAACTCCCACTTGAGCTCGGTGGAATCACCTGCACCGCCTCATCGGAACCTGCAACTGTTTTGAAGTATCTGTGAGTCACGGGACTCAGCAATCTCACACCAGCGAGATCAAGACTATTTAAGCTAATAGGAAGGACAGAGTAGTAAAGTGGAGCTGCAGCAAGCGACTAGCATATATGGTGGCTACTTCGCAAAAGAGAGCGAGAAGAGAAGCAAAGCACGGTCGTGAAACTAGTAGTGATCAAGAAGTGATCCCGAACTACTTACGCCGACATAACTCCAACACGTGTTCACTTCCCGGACTCACGAGAAGAGACCATCACGGTTACACACGCCGTTGATGTGTATTTTATTGAGGTCCACTTTAGGTTTTCTACAACCGACATTAACAAATTCCCATCTGCCTCATAACCATGGGCACGGCTTTGAAAGATATTACCTGCAGGGTGTCCCAACTTAGCCCATTATAAGCTCTCACGGTCAACGAAGGATATTCCTTCTACCGGAAGACCCGATCAATCTCGAATCCCGGACTACAAGACATTTCGACAGAATAAAACAAGTCCAGCAAAGCCGCCGGATGTGCCGACAAATCCCGATAGGAGCTGCACATATCTCGGTCTCGTGGCACACCGGATCGTCAAGCTTCCGGTAGGCCAACCCAGAGTTGCCCTCGGTACACCGGCGGTCGACAGTTTGGACCAACACTCGAAGGAGCACTGGCCCGGGGGTTAAAATAAAGATGACCCTTGAGTCTGCAGAACCCAAGGGAAAAAGGCTTAGGTGACAAATGGTAAAACCAATGTTGGGCCTTGCTGGAAAAGTCTTATTCAAAGCGAACTGTCAAGGGGGTCCCATAAATCACCCAACCGTGTAAGGAACGCAAAATCAAGGAACATAACACCGTATGACGGAAACTAGGGTGGCAAGAGGGAACAAAACACTGGCATAAGGCCGAGCCTTCCACCCTTTACCAAGTATATAGATGCATTAATTATAGCAGATAGATATTGTGATATCCCCAACAAGTAAACATGTTCCAACAAGGAACAACATCTCCATGTTCCAACAAGGAACAAACTTCAGCTTCACCTGCAACTAGCAACGCTATAAGAGGGCTGAGCAAAGCGGTAACATAGCCAATCAACGGTTTGCTAGGAAAGGATGGTTAGGGCTGACATGGCAATATGGGTGGCATGATATAGCAAGTGGTAGGCATCGCAGCATAGGCATAGCAAAAGAGCGAGCAACTAGCATAGCAAAGATAGAAGTGATTTCGAGGGTATGGTCATCTTGCTCGCAATGTTCTCGAGTTGTCGAAAGCTTGATCCTCGAAAACGCTCTCAACAGGCTCCTCGTTCACGCACTCGCCTCCCGACTCTACCCAAAGCAACAACACAAACAAAGGAACCACAATAAATCACGGTGCAATGCACAATCAACATGATGCAAAACATGACATGATATGCATGATGAGATATGCAATGCTTATGTGCGCCCGGAAGGTAATGATGAACCAGGCATCAACTTGGCAAACCAAGCATGCCACTGAAAGATGAGATGATTTCGGTTGAAATCGATATAAAGATCACCGAATCGGATGCACGGTTTGCAAATGGCAAGCAAAACAAGAATGGCGCAAATCTGCCATTAACAGCATGATGCCACTTTGCAAGCAACAAATAATTAAGCTACTGCACCCAAACGTAACAACAAAGCACATGGCAGTGATCTACACATGATGCTCGACAAAAGATGAGCACTGAGCTACGGCTAGTTCACATCATATCAGGTTCAAACAAGCATGGCAAAATGCTCAAAGTAACAGGCTGGACATGGCAAAAACAGTAACAGGTTGCAATGTTCAGAGCATCAAAACTACATGCTACAGGACCTTAAAATAGCAAAACATGGCATGGCATGAATCTACTCAAAGCCTAGAACAAAAGTCCCTTACTGACCATAAGCCAAAAGGACTAGAAAATATAGTAACACCCATGTCAATATCGAAAGTCTTGTTAACAGATTCAGCAACATGACATGTCAAAACTGATAACGAGATGGCATGTTAACAAGCTCAATGCACTCACTACAGAGCCTCAAATGATAAACTAAGCATACATACATCAAGAAGACCTGACATAGAAGACATACATGGCAAGAACACTAACATAGCATATATGGATCAACCACAACAAGCTAGGCAAAATTGAATAACACGATACAATCTGCCAGGAAACATTTGGTAGCAAAAGTAGAGCTCGATTGACTCAAGCTATGGCATCCCATAATTGCAAACAAAGGCATGGATGGATAGAGCAAGTCATGCTTTACAAAACACCCTTACTGAAGTATCTCAAAATATGCATAGATCTCTCGGTATCAACAAGTAAACATGGCATCAAAATCAGCTAAAACAGGGCTGAAATCAGCAACATTAGGACACCTACTTTGCATGCTTGTGCTAGTCACCACATAGATCACAAAAATACATGGCATATACCACTGGAAAGATGACATGGCATTTTACAAAACTCATGTAGGACTCAAATTCATAGGGTGCACATATTAATCATAGCAAAAATAACAAAAGTGCAACTCCTGATAAAAATCAGAAACTATCAGCACATTGCACTCTTCCAACAGCATTTCGGGCATCAAGATGAGCTCAAATGAAAATGATGCAATGGAATGAAATGATCTACTCTTCGAGACGAACATTTTGACATATTATACGCGAAAAATGGATCTACGGATGCGAAGATATAGCAAGTTGAATATTGCACAAAATTACAAAAGATTTATGACTTAGAGAAAAAGAGGGGGAGGGAGAGAGGTCAACGGGCGCGTGGATCGAGGCCGGATCCGATCGGATCGGGCCGGATCGGCGGCTGCGGCGACGGAGGAGCCCGGGCTCCGGCGAGGGAGGACGCCGGCGGGGTCGGCCGGCGAGGGGGCGGGCGGCGGCGGCGGCGGTGGCGGGGCGCGCGGAGGCGGGCGAGGGCGGGCGCGCCATGGGCGGCGCGGAGGCCAGCAAGGGCGGGAGCCGGCCGGGCGGCGCCGGCGACGGCGGAGGGCGGGCAAGGCGGCGGGCGGGCGGAGGTCGCCGGAGACGGGCGGGCGGGAGGCGAGGAGGGCCGAGGAGGCGGGCGGGCGGCGGGCGGGCGCGGCGGGCGGCGCGGGCGGCCTGGGTTCGAGGGCCTCAGACGGGCTCGCGGGCCCGCTGGGTCGGCGCGGCGGGCGCTGGCTCGCCACGGGCGGCGCGAGAGGTCCGGGCGGCGGGCGGATGGTCCGGCCGTCCGGATTTCGCCCGGCGGCGCCAAGGGAGCGGGAGACTAGGGTTTCGTCCGGATTTGGGAAGGGACCTATATTTATAGGTAGAGGGAGCTAGGAGAGTCCAAATGAGGTGTAGTTTTCCACACGATCGTGATCGAACGACGGAGAGCATGGAGGTGACTTAGATGGGTTATTGGGCTGTTTTGAAGGGTGTTGGGCTGCAACTTAAAAGAGGCCTTTGCGAGAGTGCGGTTAACCGCTGGAGTACAAACGAGCTCCAAATGACCAAACTTGACCGGTGGTCTCCGGTGTTATACCAAGGCCACTAGACAAACCTCGGTCCATTTCGAGAAGGTTTAATACCCGCACACGGAAAAACGTAAAAGGGACCGCCGGGGAGATAGGAGTGCGGATTGCAAAACGGACAACGGAAAAATGCTCGGAATCATGAGACGAACACGTATGCAAATGCGATGCACATGATGACATAATATAAAATGCATGACATGGACAAAATGCAAAAGAAGAAAACCCAACCACGGAGGGAACATCATATATCAATGCCGAAAATGGCAAGAGTCGGAGTTACAAATATGGAAAGTTACTTCCGGGGTGTTACAACACTCCACCACTACAAGAGGATCTCGCCCCGAGATCTAGGACTGAAAGAACTCCGGATACTCAGAACGGAGGTGATCCTCGCGCCCCGTGTAGCTTCTCGGTCGGAATGGTGTGACCACTTCACTTTCAGGAATTTGATTGACTTGTTGCGAGTCTTGCGCTCGGTTTCTTCAAGAATAGCAACGGGTGCTCATGATAAGAGAGATCTTCTTGAAGGTCAATCTCTTCGTTGATAGTGCGCTCAGAGTCTTGAAGCACTTGCGAAGTTGTGACACGTGAAACACATCGCACGCTTGCAAAGTTGGATGGAAGCTCGTTGATAGGCGAGATCGCCTCTTTTCCCAATGATCTTGAAAGGACCCACGATCTAGGGGCAAGCTTCCTTTGATACCGGGTTTACAAGTACCTTTCATTGAGAGACGCGGAGGTAGACATGGTCTCCGATTTCAAAAGCCACATCACGGTGCTTATCATCATAATAGTTTTTCCGCGCGATTATGCGGCTTTGAGATTCTCACGAATGACTTGGCACATTTCTTCCGCTTCGTGATCAAGTCATTGCCAAGAAGTTGGCGCTCACCGCTCTGCACCAATTGAGAGGAGTACGGCACTTTCGCCATAGAGAATTTCGAATGGGGCCTTGCCCAACTCGCTTGGAAGCTGTTGTTGTAAGAGAACTCGCATAAGGAAGACAATCTTCCCACTTCATACCGAAAGAAATGACACAAGCCCCGAGCATATCTTCAAGGATTTGATTAACTCGCTCAACTTGGCCACTTGTTTGAGGATGGAAAGCTGTGCTGAAACGAATGTTGGTGCCCATGGCCTTCAAAAGAATCCCAAAACTTTGAGGTAAAGATGCTGCCACGGTCTCAAGAGATCACTTGTGGAATGCCGCAAAGAGACAATCTCGAGGTGTATAGCTCGCCAACCGAGCTGCTGTGATGGATTCTTTGATAGGAAGAAAATGAGCCACTTTAGTAAGCTTGTCAATGACAACGAAGATAGCATCATTTCCACGCTTGGACTTTGGAAAGCCACCACGAAGTCCATTTCAATATGATCAAACTTCCATTCAGGAATAGCAAGAGGTTGGAGGAGACCAGCTGGTCTTTGGTGTTCTGCTTTCACTCTTCTCGCAGACATCACACTCATTCACGAATTGAGCAATTTCTCGCTTCATTCGAGTCCACCAATATGACTGCTTGAGGTCATGGTACATCTTCGCATTTCCGGATGAATGGATAGAAGCGAATTGTGAGCCTCGCTCATAATGACTTTTCTCAGATCACCCTTAGGAACCACAATCCGTCCTCAAAGAACAGAGTGTCTTTGTCATCAACGCGAAGCACTTGTACTTGAAATGCCCTTGTCGATACCACGCTTCACTTTCTTCACCATGGTATCCGAAGTTGAGCCTCACGAATCTGATCTTCCAAAGTAGGAGATACTATGAGGTTGGCAAGAAAGCCTTGAGGAACAACTTGAAGATTCAGCTTATGGAAAGATTCACAGAGATCCGCTGAAAGGGCTTGAGGATTAGACTGCTGCATAAGCTTTCCTGCTCAAAGCGCCTGCAATGACATTGGCCTTGCCCGAGTATACTCAATACTTGGGTTGTACTCTTGAATCATTTCACCCATCGAGTCTGCCTCGAGGTTGAGGTTGGGCTGAGTGAAGATGTACTTGAGACTCTTGTGATCGTGAAAATGTCCACTTTCCTTCCCAACAAGAGATGTCTCCACGTAATCAATGCATGGACAATCGCCGCCAACTCAAGATCGTGAGTGGGGTAGTTCTTCTCGTTGGGCTTCAATCAAGCGAGAGGTATAAGCCACAACTCTCTTCTCTTGCATTAACACAGCACCGAGACCTTGAAGAGAAGCATCACAGAAAACTTCATATGGCTTGGATTCATCAGAGGAGTCAAGACAGAGCTGTGACGAGTTTCTCTTTGAGGGTATTGAAAGCAACGCCACACTCGGGAGACCGACATACTTCACCGCTTCGAGAAGGTTGGAAAGAGGCTTTGCAATCTTGGAGAAGTTCTCAACGAATCTTCGCAATAGCTTGCAAGACCAAGAAAGCATGGAGCTGCTTGACATTCTGAGGAGGTTCCCAATTCACAATTGCGGACACCTTCTCGGGATCAACAGCGATGCCCTTGGCAGAGATGATATGACCAAGATAAAGCACTTCATCAAGCCAGAATTCACATTTGGAGAACTTCGCATAGAATTGGTACTCTCTGAGCTTGTCTAGCACCAATCGCAAATGTTTGGCATGATCCTTCTTATTCTTGGAGAAGACCAAAATATCATCAAGATAGACCAAGACGAATTCATTGGTGTAGGGGTTGAATATGAAGTTCATCATCCGAGAGAATGTTGGAGGAGCATTGACGAGGCCGAAAGACATGACAAGATATTCATAAGAACCAAAGCTTGTTCTCAATGTTGTCTTGGGAATATCTTGTTCACGAATGCGAATCTGATGATACCCCATACGAAGGTCAAGCTTGGAGAACACCAGAGCACCTTTGAGTTGCTCGAAAAGCTCATTGATGTTGGGAAGTGGATACTTGTTCTTGATTGTCTTCTTATTCAATGGACGGTAATCGACGCAAAGTCGGTCCGTGCCATCCTTCTTCCGGACAAAAGAACACCACAACCCCAAGGAGATGAACTCGGTCCGATCAAACCCAGACGCTCTTGTTCATCGAGCTGCTTCTTCAATTCCTTCAGCTCATCGTCCAAGCTTGTAAGGACGCTTGCAAACGGGTTCAAGGCGTGCTCAAGATCGATAACGAACTCCACCGGCCGATGAGGAGGCATACCCGAAGCTCTTCCGAAAGACATCTTGGTACTCACAAACGATCGAATCGAGAGATGGCATTCAATTCGCCCTTCTCATTGAGAGAAAACAACCGAATGGTTTCATCACGAGAGGCATAGATGATCACATCATTAGAAGAGTGAGTCAATTGAATTTCCCTGGCAGCACAATCAAGCTGAGCTTTGTGCCGATAAAGCCACCCATTCCGAGAATAAGATCAATATCCGAGTCACCAAGGACAACTGGTTTAGACAGAAATCTATAATCGCCCATCTTGATAGAGACATCCGGAACCATGTAGCTTGCATTCATGCATTTACCCGGAGAGACAACTGCTAATGGTCTTGGCAAAACTTGGAAAGACAAATCATGCTTAGATGCAAATGGTTTAGAGATGAAACTAAGCGATGCACCAAAGTCAAGAGAACTTTTGCAGAATATCATTAACAAGAAGATTACCCATTAGCACATCCAAGAATCCTCCGCTGAGCTGCATTCATCATATTGACCTTGGCATACTTTGGATTATGCTTGACCACCGCATTGCTGGAAGATTTCACAGAGGAGGAGGCGGAAGGCGCCTCGGTTGAAGCACTTGTTCAGATAGTGACCCTTCTGCGACACTTGTTGCAAGTGACCTCGAGAGCGGACGGTGGTAAGGAGCACTTGACCTTGGAGCTTGAGAATTAGACTTGTTCGATAGCTTGGGTTGGGTGGGTGGGAAGATCCACGGCCACCTGAGTTCTTCTCACCGGTAAGGCCGACGGAACGGAGGAGGGGCAGGTAAAACTTCTGCTGCTTGGCTGCCACTTGAGAGGACGAGGAGGACTGAACTGCATCCCCGATTCTCTTCTTAGAAGCCTCGATTTGAGCTGAGCCGCTTCTTGCTTGAGAGCCATGTTGTAGAAATCATCATACTTATCTCGCTCAAACAGCACAAGAGGTAATTGCAGATCTTCTCTCGAGACCACCTCCAATTGATAGATCATACTCCTTTCATCGTGTACATCTTGCTTAGCAAAACGAAGCGAAGCTTCGAACTGGATATTGTATTGATAGACAGACATGTTGCCTTGCTTGAGATTGCGGAACTCCTCACGCTTGCTCTCAACAACACTCTTCGAATGTGATGAGCTCGAAATCACGGCGGAACTCATCCTGTAATGACACGACCTCCTCTCGAATCTTTGTATTGTCGAACCACTCAAAGCTTGATCCTTGAGTTGAAACGATGCAAACTTGACAAAGTCCTCGTGTCCGACATTGCTACACCAAAGTGCTTGCAGATGTCCACTAACCAATCGTCGGCGTCTGCTGCCTCAACACGTAAACCGAAAGACTTCGCTGATTAGCGAGGAACCGATCGAGAGTAGCAAAGTGTGGCTGATGGTTGCCTTGACCTTGATTGCCTTGATTGCCTTGCCCTCGAGTACGCTTCTTGCAAGAGCTGCAAAATCATCGAGCATTGGCATTGGTGGCTGCCATGATAGCTTGCCGTGCCTCCGGAGGCGGAGGTGGAGGTGGAGGTGGAGGATTCGACTGATCCCCATCATTGCGATCCGGATTCAGACGCGTTGGCGGAGCCATCCTGGAGAGGGTGACATCCGTTAGTCCTTTGATAGACAAAAGATAAGTAGAATCAACGGATAGAAATTGCAACATATAGTCTTCACAATAAACATTCGAACAAGAATGAACGAATGAATTCCAAAGTTAATCATCACACATCCATTAAGGTGAGAAGCCACTTAGATAAAGGATATGGAAAACAACATCATTCTGAGAAACAATTCGAATATCACAACTGAAAACAAAAGGTTGGCTTCTAGAATGAGCCGAACAAACACATGATAGAGATTTCGCCAAAGTGTTAGTGGTGGGGCCCACACGGACACGACGATAGCGGACGTCACGAATGACTAACAAGACGCCCCGAATCAGCATAGCCAAGGATTCTTTAAGACGCCTCGCGACCATCGTAAATCGACCGTGAATGGGCGGACCACTAGACGTTGAACCCCAATCTCAAATCATACATCCGCTCGGAAAGAATATCATGTAAGCTACTAGAATTCCCACCTATAAACTCCCAAACTTTCTGGTTATGCAATCTGGTGTTGGGGATACAGGGACACAAAATATATCACCCAAACTAACAATACCTAGATCCAATTGTATCCATCCGTCAACACATAACCAAGAAATCCTCGAAATCGTGTACCTCGACCTTCAAAAACATCCGTTATGCAAGTCATGGCAATATCTCCCTTCGCCACAAGATCGGGCTATCGGGTTATCTCACCAACAACTGCACAAAAGAGATTTCGATGTCGGCAAAACTCGTATTCCGAATCGCAACGATAAAATTGTGACGACAACACCTCGGAGCTCAACTCCCGGGACACCGCCACAACCCCTAAATGTCGAGGCACCAAGAACAATGTTCTCGCCACAAAACCATCGAACGATTCCAAGATACCCACGTGATCCTAAAAAATTTTTAGTGAAATTTGAGAAGAGAAGAGTCAAAACTCTACGTCGATACCTCACCAGAGCGATTTAAGGACTGGGAAGTAAAAGAATCCTACTCTCGATATATATAATCCTAAGACTCAAAACATTTTCCATTCTAGACTCAACAACGCCAAGAAACAATCAAGTAGGGGCTCCTAAGTCGGGAAGGCTCGATACCAACTTGTAACGCCCGATGCGGCTATATCTCCCACGTGTCGAGGCACGACTTAGAGGCATAACCGCATTGAAAGCAATGTCGCAAGTGAGGTAATCTTCACACAACCCATGTAATAATTAAGGAAAGATACATAGTTGGCTTACAATGCCACTTCACACAAGACATAAATAACATACATCATTCGAGTACACTCAAGGTCCGACTACGGAACCAAAATAAAGAAGATACCCCAAATGCTAACACAGATCCCGAATCGTCCCAACTGGGCACCACTATCGATCATCTGAAACGACACATAGTAACGACCACGCCTCGTCGAACTCCCACTTGAGCTCGGTGGAATCACCTGCACCGCCTCATCGGAACCTCGCAACTGTTTTGAAGTATCCGTGAGTCACGGGACTCAGCAATCTCACACCCGCGAGATCAAGACTATTTAAGCTAATAGGAAGGACAGAGTAGTAAAGTGGAGCTGCAGCAAGCGACTAGCATATATGGTGGCTACTTCGCAAAAGAGAGCGAGAAGAGAAGCAAAGCACGGTCGTGAAACTAGTAGTGATCAAGAAGTGATCCTGAACTACTTACGCCGACATAACTCCAACATCGTGTTCACTTCCGGACTCACCGAGAAGAGACCATCACGGTTACACACGCGTTGATGTGTATTTTATTGAGGTCCACTTTAGGTTTTCTACAACCGACATTAACAAATTCCCATCTGCCTCATAACCGCGGGCACGGCTTTGAAAGATATTACCTGCAGGGTGTCCCAACTTAGCCCATTATAAGCTCTCACGGTCAACGAAGGATATTCCTTCTACCGGAAGACCCGATCAATCTCGGAATCCGGACTACAAGACATTTCGACAGAGAATAAAACAAGACCAGCAAAGCCGCCGGATGTGCCGACAAATCCCGATAGGAGCTGCACATATCTCGGTCTCGTGGCACACCGGATCGTCTAAGCTTCCGTAGGCCAACCCAGAGTTGCCCCCGGTGGCCACCGGCGGTCGACAGTTTGGACCAACACTCAAGGAGCACTGCCCGGGGTTAAAATAAAGATGACCCTTGAGTCTGCAGAACCCAAGGGAAAAAGGCTTAGGTGACAAATGGTAAAACCAATGTTGGGCCTTGCTGGAAAAGTCTTATTCAAAGCGAACTGTCAAGGGGTCCCATAAATCACCCAACCGTAAGGAACGCAAAATCAAGGAACATAACACCGTATGACGGAAACTAGGGTGGCAAGAGTGGAACAAAACACTGCATAAGGCCGAGCCTTCCACCCTTTACCAAGTATATAGATGCATTAATTATAGCAGATAGATATTGTGATATCCCCAACAAGTAAACATGTTCCAACAAGGAACAACATCTCCATGTTCCAACAAGGAACAAACTTCAGCTTCACCGCAACTAGCAACGCTATAAGAGGGCTGAGCAAAGCGGTAACATAGCCAATCAACGGTTTGCTAGGAAAGGATGGTTAGGGCTGACATGGCAATATGGGTGGCATGATATAGCAAGTGGTAGGCATCGCAGCATAGGCATAGCAAAAGAGCGAGCAACTAGCATAGCAAAGATAGAAGTGATTTCGAGGGTATGGTCATCTTGCTCGCAATGTTCTCGAGAGTTGTCGAAAGCTTGATCCTCGAAAACGTTCTCAACAGGCTCCTCGCTCACGCACTCGCCTCCGACTCTACCCAAAGCAACAACACAAACAAAGGAACCACAATAAATCACGGTGCAATGCACAATCAACATGATGCAAAACATGACATGATATGCATGATGAGATATGCAATGCTTATGTGCGCCCGAAGGTAATGATGAACCAGGCATCAACTTGGCAAACCAAGCATGCCACTGAAAGATGAGATGATTTCGCTTGAAATCGATATAAAGATCACCGAATCGGATGCACGGTTTGCAAATGGCAAGCAAAACAAGAATGGCGCAAATCTGCCATTAACAGCATGATGCCACTTTGCAAGCAACAAATAATTAAGCTACTGCACCCAAACGTAACAACAAAGCACATGGCAGTGATCTACACATGATGCTCGACAAAAGATGAGCACTGAGCTACGGCTAGTTCACATCATATCAGGTTCAAACAAGCATGGCAAAAATGCTCAAAGTAACAGGCTGGACATGGCAAAAACAGTAACAGGTTGCAATGTTTAGAGCATCAAAACTGCATGCTACAGGACCTTAAAATAGCAAAACATGGCATGGCATGAATCTACTCAAAGCCTAGAACAAAAGTCCCTTACTGACCATAAGCCAAAAAGGACTAGAAAATATAGTAACACCCATGTCAATATCGAAAGTCTTGTTAACAGATTCAGCAACATGACATGTCAAAAACTGATAACGAGATGGCATGTTAACAAGCTCAATGCACTCACTACAGAGCCTCAAATGATAAACTAAGAATACATACATCAAGAAGACCTGACATAGAAGACATACATGGCAAGAACACTAACATAGCATATATGGATCAACCACAACAAGCTAGGCAAAATTGAATAACACGTATACAATCTGCCAGGAAACATTTGGTAGCAAAAGTAGAGCTCGATTGACTCAAGCTATGGCATCCCATAATTGCAAACAAAGGCATGGATGGATAGAGCAAGTCATGCTTTACAAAACACCCTTACTGAAGTATCTCAAAATATGCATAGATCTCTCGGTATCATCAAGTAAACATGGCATCAAAATCAGCTAAAACAGGGCTGAAATCAGCAACATTAGGACACCTACTTTGCATGCTTGTGCTAGTCACCACATAGATCACAAAAATACATGGCATATACCACTGGAAAGATGACATGGCATTTTACAAAACTCATGTAGGACTCAAATTCATAGGGTGCACATATTAATCATAGCAAAAATAACAAAAGTGCAACTCCTGATAAAAATCAGAAACTATCAGCACATTGCACTCTTCCAACAGCATTTCGGGCATCAAGATGAGCTCAAATGAAAATGATGCAATGGAATGAAATGATCTACTCTTCGAGGCGAACATTTTGACATATTATACGCGAAAAATGGATCTACGGATGCGAAGATATAGCAAGTTGAATATTGCACAAAATTACAAAAGATTTATGACTTAGAGAAAAAGAGGGGGAGGGAGAGAGGTCAACGGGCGCGTGGATCGAGGCCGGATCCGATCGGATCGGGCCGGATCGGCGGCTGCGGCGACGGAGGAGCCCGGGCTCCGGCGAGGGAGGACGCCGGCGGGGTCGGCCGGCGAGGGCGGCGGTCGGCGGCGCGGCGGTGGCCGGGCGCGGGAGGTCGGGCGAGAGCGGCGGCGCCATGGCGGCGCGGAGGCCATGGGGCGGGAGGGAGCCGGGGGGCGCGCGGGCGACGGCGGAGGGCGGCGGGCGGGCGGGGCGGGCGGAGGTCGCCGGAGACGGCGCGGCGGGCGAGGAGGCGCCAGAGGAGCGGGCGGGCGGGCGGGCGG
Source organism: Aegilops longissima (assembly GCA_021605205.1). Classification (NCBI taxonomy): domain Eukaryota; kingdom Viridiplantae; phylum Streptophyta; class Magnoliopsida; order Poales; family Poaceae; genus Aegilops; species Aegilops longissima. Next base: position 241,770,610 of record CM038681.1, read on the forward strand.
GCGCTGCGGCGCTGGTCGGCTGGGCCGGAGGGCCTCGCACGGGCCTCAAGGGCCCGCTGGTCGGCGGCGAGGCGGCGCTGGCTCGCCACGGGCGGCGCGAGAGGTCCGGGCGGCGGGCGGACGTGTCCGGCCGTCCGGATTTCGCCCGGCCAAGGAAGAGGGGAGACTAGGGTTTCGTCCGGGATTTGGGAAGGGACCTATATTTATAGGTAGAGGGAGCTAGGAGAGTCCAAATGAGGTGTAGTTTTCCCCACGATCGTGATCGAACGACGGAGAGCATGGAGGTGACTTAGATGGGTTATTGGGCTGTTTTGAAAGGGTGTTGGGCTGCAACTTAAAAGAGGCCTTTGCGAGTGCGGTTAACCGCTGAGTACCAAACGAGCTCCAAATGACCAAACTTGACCGGTGGTCTCCGGTGTTATACCAAGGCCACTAGACAAACCTCGGTCCATTTCGAGAAGTTTTAATACCCGCACACGGAAAAACGTAAAAGGACCGCCGGGGAGATAGGAGTGCGGATTGCAAAACGGACAACGGGAAAAATGCTCGGAATCATGAGACGAACACGTATGCAAATGCGATGCACATGATGACATAATATAAAATGCATGACATGGACAAAATGCAAAAGAAGAAAACCCTACCACGGAGGGAATATCATATATCAAAGCCGAAAATGGCAAGAGTTGGAGTTACAAATATGGAAAGTTACTTCCGGGGTGTTACACCTGATGACAGTCTTCTTGCGTTGGAGCACGCCCCCTTGATCCATAGATTGATCTGGTCTGACCGGCTCTATTGTCTAGGTCCTTATGTAGGTCATAGGTGTAGCCCGTAGCTACTACCTCCTTGCCTCTATGGCGGGGAGGTGCGGGCTGATGTTCGGCGTAAGTAGCCGCTCTGTCCCGCCCACGTGGTGGTCGACAAGGTTCGTCAACAGCTTTATACTTTGGTGGTATTGGCTCAAGAGCCTCATCGTCAAATTGTGGTAGTAGCTTGTGCTTCGGGTAGCTCTTTGTTGGGCGTTCGAGGCCGTATTCTTCGGCTGCCAAGACTTTAGTCCATCTGTCATTGAGCGTATCTTGTTCGGCTTGAAGTTGCTGCTTCTTCTTTTTTAGGCTTCTCGCAGTGGCGATTAGCCGACGCTTAAAGCGCTCCTGCTCGAGGGGTTCCTCTGGCATGATGAAATCTTTGTCGCCGAGGCTCACATCATCCTCGGAGAGTGGTAGATAATTACTATCCTCTGAATCCTTGTTCCCGACTGGATCGTCAAGGCTAACTTGCCCATCCTCCCAATCATCTTGTTCGGATGTTGGTTTGACGGGGGCTTTAGGGTCTTCAGCGTTCTCCGGAGTGTCGTTGTCTCTGATGCCAGTATTGCTGTCTTTTCCGCGACGTGATTTTGAGTGGCGCCGCTGACGTCGATGCTTTGGAGGTGCCTAAGCAGGCTTGTCCTCAACCGGATCTTTCCTGCCGTCGCTGTTGGCATTCTGGGAATGGGGGTCCCCAGACTTGCCTGCCTGCGGCCTGCGGCGTGGCTCAAGTGGGGGCCCAGCACGGCCTGCTTCATCAGCTCAAGCTCAAGACCCTCGCGAGGGGCCAAGCCTCGCCGGGCGGACGACAAGAACCTTCCTCAGGAGCAGCCTCGTCAGGCAGGCTCACGAGGAGGCGGAGAGATCAAGGCAGGGTACCTCACGAGGGTGCCCCATGACGCAAGCCATGACGATCGAGATCAGGCGGGCGCCAGGCGGGCGCCACCGCTCTGCAGTTCCCTCGCTTCCCTTTGGTGCAAAGGAGGCAAGGACAGGCCAAGGCATCGTGCAAAGGTTACCGCTTCGTGCAACAAGACCAAGACCAGCAGAAGGGCAGGACGGAGGTCATCGTGGAGCCCAGACGGCGCCACCGCTGAGCCTTTGGCAGCCAAGACCAACTTTAGTCAAGATAAGTGTACTAGATGTTCCCCTTCAAAATGGCCAATTGTTGGCGCCCATCCCGCTCATTATTTGGGAAGAGGCCCAGGGCCTCCCTCTATAAATAGGACTAGCCACCACAGAGAGAAAGGAGGGAGGGTCGAACCCACCAGAGAGAGAGAGAAGCGACTGGACTCACCCAAGTAGTCCATCGCACCATCTCAAGAACAGCCCCTCGTGAGGTTGTTCTTCCTTTGTACTGTTTTTCATCAGCCTTGGAGGCAATCCACCACACCACACACTGGAGTAGGGTATTACACCACAACGGTGGCCCGAACCAGTATAAATCTTGTGTCTCTTGTGCTATTCATCGTTCCTAGTTTAGATCCCTTGCAAACCATTAACGCGTGAGCTGGTAGGGGAAAGATCTCCGTGCGCACCCCAGAGTTCGAACCTCAAGGGTCTGCCGGAACCTGAAATCCGACATTTGGCGCGCCAGGTAGGGGTGCACCGGAATCCTTCCTCCGCAGCCTCGCGTTTCTTCGCCTCGTCGTTCGATGTCAAGTGACCCGGCAGCCGACGCCAATCGCTGGGTGGCGTGGCCCGCCCACGCCGTGCCGCCATCCAAGGGTGACCTCAATCTTGCACCTCAGGCAGCTCGCGCTCCGCAAGGCGCTGCGGGGCACGAGTGACGCAGCCAGACGCCGCCTGCCCTCACGCCGCGGTAGGTGCGGTCAGCGGCCAGAGCCTCAAGCCACGCCGCAGCCACGGCGCCACACACCCGACGGGAGCAGGCAAACTCCAGGGCCGCGCTCATGGTGGCCCGAGAGCTGTTACGGTGACGGCTTCTAGAGGGCGGCCGCGACGTGTTGTTAGAGCGAGTGGCCGAGCTCCTGGACGCCCCCGCCTCGGGAGCACCTCCTTTCTATGTCCGGCTGCCGCCCCAGGTCCAGAGCGTGCCGTATGGCTGCCCCATACGCGCCCATGCAACCTCAAGAGGGCTCCAGGGCCTACTCGACGCCAACCTGGCCAGCAGCACCAGGCGGCAAGCCGCGCAGACCCCATCTTCGGCCGGCGAAGGAGCGCACGCCGTGACCTTTGGCCTCGGCGGACCACCGCGCCACCACACTCAAGACAACGCTCGAGGCCGGACTGTGTGGCATGTGGGGCACTACAGCGAGACCTACGGGGCAGCGGCCCCAGAAGCTTATGTGCCCCACATGATGGATCAAGAGTGCGCACGGGAAGAAGAACATGGCTCGTTCCTTGGGCCAGGCTGGGGCGAGGAGACACCACAAGCTGAGCTCTTTCAGGAACCCCAAGAGGGCCTCGACGACCACACCGGCGGTAGCAACTATCTGATACGATTAATTCCTTAGGAGCAAGCTTATGCTAACCGTGTGCCGCAGGAGGTACAGGTCACCGAGACAGGTGGCTGCCCCAACACTGCAGCCTCTTACCCCTCAGGAGGAGGGCACCGGGGGCTGCAGGAGAGGGGCCGAGATCCGAGTTCGCCTCAAGGGCGCTTGGCGCAAGACGCTCTCGGGAGGTAGGCCTCTCGCCGGGAGGTGCCTCGTGGCTGCCCCGGCAGAGGACCCGTGGTCGTCGGGGGAACCGCTAGCGACCACTCTACCCCATTGGCGTCGTCCTTGGTCTCTGGCCGCCGTCAGTGGCGGTAGAGTGTGGTGCAACGCGGGGCCCTTGAGGGAGTCCTGGATTAGGGGGTGTCCGGATAGCCGAACTATCACCGTTGGCCGGACTCCTGGACTATGAAGATACAAGATTGAAGACTTCGTCCCGTGTCCGGATGGGACTTTCCTTGGCGTGGAAGGCAAGCTTGGCGATACAGATATGTAGATCTCCTACCATTGTAACCGACTCTGTGTAACCCTAACCCTATCCGGTGTCTATATGAACCGGAGGGTTTTAGTCCGTAGGAAAAACAACAATCATACCAGAGGCTAGCTTCTAGGGTTTAGCCTCTCTGATCTCGTGGTAGATCTACTCTTGTACTACCCATATCATCAATATTAATCAAGCAGGAGTAGGGTTTTACCTCCATCAAGAGGGCCCGAACCTAGGTAAAAACATCGTGTCCCTTGTCTCCTGTTATCATCCGCCTAGACGCACAGTCCGGGACCCCCTACCCGAGATCCGCCGGTTTTGACACCGACATTGGTTCTTTCATTGAGAGTTCCTCTGTGTCGTCATCCTTAGGCCCGATGGCTCCTTCAATCATCAACAACGACGCGTCCAGGTGAGACTTTTCTCCCGGACAGATCTTCGATTCGGCGGCTTTGCATCAAGGGCCAATTCACTTGGCCATCCGGAGCAGATCGAAGCTACGCCCGCCATCGGTCAGATTTGGGAGTTTGAACTACACGGCCGACATCCGCGGAGACTTGATCTTCGACGGATTCGAGCCACAGCCAAGCGCGCCGCACTGTCTCGATGGGCACGATCTAGCTCTGCCACCGAACAGTGCCTTGGAGGCCGCACCAGCGTCCGCTCCGACCCTTAGCTCGGAGCCGACTCCGCCGATCGAGGATGAGTGGTTGGACACCGCCTCGGGGGCTACGATCTTTACGGCGATTAAGCCAAACTCCATCCCTGTCCTTTGCGAAGACCGTGACTCCAAGGTGCCGGACTCCTCTTCGGACTCCGAACCCTCCGTGCTGCCTACCAATCGAATCCAATTGGGCGCCGTTATGGAGTTCATCGTCATGACATCTTTCAAAGACTTCTTTGGCGACATCCTGAATTCACTAAAGTCTCTCTTTTATCGAAGAGCCCTGGCCGACTACGGTCGAAGGTTGGGATGCGGACGACGAAGAAATTCAACGCCCACCCACCACCCACTTTGTAGCCACTGTCGATGATTTAACCGACATGCTCGACTTCGACCAAGACATCGACGGTATGGACGATTTATGCTGGAGACGACCAAGAACCAGCGCCATGGGCACCGGAAGGCCACCTCGTCATACGACATATACATGGTGGACATCCCAAAAGATGGGAACGGCGATGGAACAGCGGAGGATAACCCCTCCAAGAAACAGCCCAAGCACCGGCGTCAGCGGCGCTGTCTGTAAATCCCGCCACAAAGAAAAACAGTGATTCCGCACGGGAGATAATAACACCCCGACAAGATCGAAGACAACCCCTCCAAAGCAGGATTCAGCACAGAGGAGGGAGAAGCCAGCCCTCATGATTGAGCGGCAGACAGGAGGTGGAGGACATAATTATATGCCTCCTCCAAGATGAGGCAAGCCTCGACGACGCACTTAATTTGTCGTGCCCGAGGATCCCGCCAACAGGAGCGTTTCAAACGCAGGCTTATGGCCACGGCAAGCAGCCTCAAGAAAAAGCAGCAGCAGCTTAGAGCTGACCAAGACTTGCTAGCTGACAGTTGGACTGAAGTCCTTGCACCCGAAGAGTACGAACTCGAACGCCCCTCCAAGAGATACCCAAAATGCAGGCTGCTACCCCAATTAGAGGAGGAAGCACCCAAACCTACATCACCAGCGCATGATGCGGCCGACCGGCCACCCCGTGGCCGTGACAGAGAGGCCTCTAGGCCCTCCATTCAAGCCGCACCCCGGCATCGCTCGAAAAGTACCAAGGCACGAGGAAACGAGCCAGACCTGCGAGACATATTGGAGGACAAGGCAAGGCAAACAAGATCGATCTACGGATCGCGTGGGCGCCCCACGACACGCGACGATAACCGTCATGCTGGATACAGCAATTCCGGCCGGGCCGAACACAGTAGACAAAGCTCATTTGAGCTGCGTCGTGATATAGCTCAATCAGAGCCGCCAAGACACCCACTATGCTTCACGTACGAAGTGATGGATCATCAAATCCCGAGGGTTTCAAACCCAGAACATCGAATCATATGATGGCACAACAGATCCTGCGGTTTGGATCGAGGACTACCTCCTCCATATCCACATGGCCCGCCGTGATGATCTACGCCATCAAATACCTCCCACTCAAGCTTAAAGGACCAGCTCGGCATTGGCTTAACAGCTTGCCGCCAGAATCAATTGGTTGTTGGGAGGACCTGAAGCTGCATTCCTTGATAACTTCCGGGCACATATGTGCGACCACCGACGCCGATGACCTCAGCCACATAATTCAGCAGCTAGAAGAATCGCCGCACAATTCCGACACGGTTCCTAACCAAGAAAAATCAAATTGTTGATCGTCCGGATGCAGAGGCCCTTGCAGCCTTCAAACATAACATCCACGACGAGTGGCTTGCCCGCACCTAGGACAGAAAAGCCAAATCCATGGCAGCCCTCACAACACTCATGACCCGCTTTTGCTGGAGAGGACAGCTGGCTAGCTCAGTAGTAACAACTTGACCAAAAACCCGGTAGTTCGGATACCAAGGACAGAAATGGCAGGTCGCGTCGCAACAAGCACAAGCGCCGATTAACGGCGATAATGTGAAGATACGGCAGCCAATGCCGATTCAGAGGCTCTAAACCCGGTCAGCGGAAAAGCCGCTCAAAAGAAATACTCAGGCCCGCATAATCTGGACCGAATACTCGATCGCTCGTGCAAATATATGGCACCCCGAAAAACCAGCCAACCACACCAACAGGGATTGTTGGGTCTTCAAACAGGCAGGCAAGTTAAATGCCGAACTCAATGACAAGGGGTTGTATAGCGATGACGAGGAGGAGCCCCGGCCGCCGAACAATAGAGGACAAAAGGGTTTCCCCCCACAAGTGCGGATGGTGAACATGATATACGCAACCCACATACCCAAAAGGGAGCGGAAGCGTGCACTAAGGGACGTATATGCAATGGAGCCAGTCGCCCCGAAGTTCAACCCATGGTCCTCCTGCCCGATCACCTTTGATCGAAGGTACCACCCCACTAGCATCCGCCACGGCGGATTCGCCACATTGGTTCTTGACCCAATCATCGACAACTTTCACCTCACTAGAGTCCTGATGGACGGCGGTAGCAGCCTGAACCTGCTCTATCAGGATACCGTGCGCAAAATGGGCATAGAACCCTCAAGGATTAAACCCACAAAGACGACCTTTAAAGGCATCATACCAGGTGTAGAGGCCAATTGTATAGGCTCAGTTACACTCGAAGTGGTCTTCGGATCCCCGGATAACTTCCGAAGCTAAGAGTTAATCTTCGACATAGTCCCGTTCTGCAGCGGCTATCACGCGATCGCTTGGACGAACCGCATTGTAAAGTTCAATGCGGTGCCGCACTACACGCACCTAAATCTCAAGATGCCAGCCCCGAGGAGCAATCACGGTCAATGGAAACACCGAACGCCTCTCTCGAACGGAGGAGCACACGGCGCCCTCGCGCGGAGGTGCAAAGCAGCCTCTCACAGCAATTCTCGAGTCCGCTATTAAACGCTCGGACACCGCTGCCGCCCCGGAGTAACCTACAACAAGACCGCCGGCATGATCCGAGCACGTAGCAATCCGCCACAACCCCAGCCCTTGCGAAATTGCAAAGCCAGTATTACGCTGCACATAACTACGCCCGAGATACCATGGGCATAAGGGAGGGCACGACCACGTGCACGCCTGCACGCAGCTCAACCGCACTGTGGCCCCGATTGTGTCATTCTTTTCTTTCTTCTTTTCTCTTACTTTCAGGACTCCGCTTCCGAAGCCCTGTCCAGCACTAGAATTGCCGAACTCACGATGCAACAGCCAGGAAGCGTAAAGTTACGCCGAGTGTCCAGTGGTCTCTACTACGAGCATTATACCTGTTTTACATACCATCCCGCAGCTTACCCCTGGAGGGGGACATGTTAAATAGTCCCATCCCTTGCTTATCGCACTATTTGTATCGTTCTGCTTTCATTGCAGTACCTTTTTGAATAAACAATACATAGCTTTTGCCTATTATTGCACTCCTTTGTTTATCTATATATATGTTCATTCATGACATGTTGCACCCGTACACTTTGGTACGGCCAATACACCAAGGGCTTAAGTACCCCAAAAATATGGTGTGATAAGTCCAACACTTTCACAAGTGCGGCACCCGAACTTATAGCATTATATGCATCAGCTCCAATCATGTCTTGGGTCAATAGTTGGGTTTGCCTGCTCCCATGTTTTGGTACCTTATGTTCCGTTATATCGGCTAAGGTAGGCCGGGAGAACCACCGCGATTGTGCCTCGGTTGATCTGGGTTGAGCACCTCAAAGGAGAAAGCTAAAACTGACCGTCATGATAGGCGAGAGTCGGTCGCTGTTCGAGAGGTTTTTTTGGGTCCCTAAAGACTTATGCCGCTTAGAGCGAGGAGTCGGCATTGTCCGGCCAAGGCATGGATAGCGCCCCGAACTCGGTCTTCCGAATACTAGGGGCTTCACCGGAATTTAAAATTATAGGATTCTATGGCTAAGTGAGAGTGTTCTAGCACTATAGTCCGGTTGCCTTGTTCGCTATGCTGAGCGCCTCAAGGACCCAAGAATGGGAACAAGAGCACTCAAGTTTATCCCGAACACCCCAGCACTTGTGGCATGGGGGCTGAAGCCAACGACTTGCCATCTCTCAAATTTGATAAACGGCCGCACAGAAGGTAATATTTTAAATCCACAAGCGTTGCTTAGCGCATATGAATAAGTTTGCAGCGTACATGATAACAAATGCGAGTCTATTCAAAAATTACATCTTTGGAGCATTCACCCGCTATAAGGCGGGCACCCTTCAGGACGCCCTCATAGTACATTTCGGGCTTCCGATGCTCCTTGCCCTTCGGTGGTCCGTCCGTCACAAGCTTCTCAGCATCCAGCTTTCCCCAGTGTACTTTAGCATGGGCAAGGGCCCGACGGGCACCTTCAATGCAGACGAAGCGCTTGATGACTTCAATCCATGGACAAAGGCCCACCGCCGCCGCACTAGCCCGAAGTAGCTCCTGTGCATGGCTTCCAATGACCACAACCAATTATGAGGCCCTTCATGGCCTGTTCGGCGACCTTGTGGAGCTCGACGAGCTGCTTCACTGGTCGCCAGGGCACTGGATGTCCGCCTCAAAGATACTAAGACCAGAACCCCTTTTCCATCGAAGCCCTCCTTGGCGCGGTAGAACGCGACAAAGATCGTATTACACTACGGGCAGATCTGCGAATACTCCTGGAGAGCTCCGGATTCGGGTAAGTAATAGATAATCCACTTTGACATGCTTGCTTTGCATAAAGAATGCCTTACCCGCCGCTATCTTCTTTAATGATTCAATTTCCTGGAGGGCTTTTTGGGCTTCGGCCTTAGCGGCTTTGGCACTCTCAAGAGCCGAGGCGAGCTCAGACTCGAGTTCGAAGTCACGCCCAAACTCTCGTGTTTTTCCACGAGCCCGGAGCTCTTGCCGCACCTCCGCCACCCGCCTCCTGCTTCTCTCGCTCGGTGCGCTCTGCGGCCGCTTTGCTTTCGGCCGTGGACACCGCTTCCTTCAGGGTCGCCACCTCGTTCGTGGCGCCTACAATACCCACGTTAGTACTGTCATTTTAGCAACCAAATCCTTTATATAAGGTATCACTTTAATAAGGTATTACTTACCTTCCTTGTCCTCGAGCTACTTGGCAAGGCCGAGCTCGTTCTCGGACCGCCGAGGCTCGCTTCAATGCATTGACCTCCGCATTCAAGGCGACAGAGGTCAGCAAGGCAACCTGCATTCCCATATTGACATACTTATGTTAGACTCCTATGTATATCTTTTAGATCCTCAGTCCGCTTTTCTTTTGAAACACGAACTAAGCATCGTGGGCTACCGTCTATGCGGAAATATTTTACATATTCTAAACTTACCTCAAAGCCCGTTAGAAGGCTGGTATAAGCTTCACCAGCCCGCTCTTGGCGGATCGAACTTTCTGGATCACCACACTCATAACAAAGGCGGTGCTCCTCGTCGATGGAGGCGCCGTTAAGCGCCTCCAGCAAGCTATTCGGTGCCTCCGGATGGATGGAGGTCACCGGCGTCGCAGTCTTGCCCTTCTTACGAAGGGGGCGCTTGCCGGACTTCGGAACCACTGAAGGTTCCGGTACGGAGTCCGGCATAGGGCCGGACTTAGAGCCCTCTGGGGTTTCGCCCCCTTTGCGCCCAGAGGCCGGGAGGTCGCCTTGCGGCGCCTCCAGGACCACCTCCTCCTGGCTGGGCCTTTTGGGACTCCACCGCTGTGTCGCTCAAGCGCCACGAGGAGGAGGCGGTCGGAAGTGAAGTGCTATTCACATCCGACGAATCCAGGAGCCGCCGACGGCGGCAAGCTCATCCTTGGGCGGGCTACATGGTTATATTCGCGTTAGAAGACACTATGCGACAAATAAAAAGTCATGAGCTATTCTCGAGTCCGACACTTACGAGCTCGCCAGGCTTGGCCTTGATGGCCACTCCTCCTCGTCGTTGTCGGCGTTGGTGGAGAAGTCCGAGGAAGGGTCCTTCCTTTCTTGATTCTCCGCCTCCCCGGTCGGGCGGCCTTCCTTTTCTTCTCTCCCTCACTGGGGAGAGGCTTTTTCCTCCTCAGAGAGGATTCTGCCTCAGAGTCGTCGGACGATGAGTCCGACAACACCTGGTCTTCTTCTCCGGCACCACGTGAGGTGCCGGAGCCAGCAGCCCCGTCAATCGGGCGTCCGCTGGGTCTTCTGGCAAGGGGGCCGGACAACTAATCTGTCCGGACGTCTTCAGCCAGTCCTGTCAAAGGTTAGGGAGTTTTAGATCCCACATAGAGTCAAACTATGAAAAAAGAGTCCCATAAAGGGTAAAATAACTTACCTCGCTGGCTTGACGCTGCGAGCTGAATCCGCGATCTTCGGTAGCGGATGTTGGAGCCTCGGCGCCCTTGAACAGCACCTTCCAGGCATCTTCGTATGTAGTGTCGAAGAGCCTTTTCAGAGTTTGGTGCTGTGCCGAATCGAACTCCCACAATTTGAAGGCTCGTTGTTGGCATGGGAGGATCCGGCAGATGAGCATCACTTGGATTACGTTGACAAGCTTGAGATTCTTGTCCACCAGGTTTCGGACACAGGTTTGGAGTCCGGACAGCTCTTCCCAATTACCCCACGTCCGGCCCGTCTCTTTCCATGATGTGAGCCGTGTGGGGAAGCCAGATCGGAATTTGGGGGCCACCGCCCATTGAGAGTCATGCGGCTCGGTGATGTAGAACCACCCTGATTGCCACCCCTTTATGGTCTCCACAAAGGAGCCCTCGAGCCATAGGACTTTGGCCATCTTGCCAACCATGGCACCTCCGTACTCAGCTTGGCGGCCGCCCACTACCTTCGGCTTGACATTGAAGGTCTTCAGCCATAAGTCAAGTGGGGCTGGATGCAGAGGAAGGTTTCGCACACGATTTATAAACGCCGAGATGTTGAGGATAAAATTGGGCCAGATCGTGGAAGTCCAGGCCGTAGTAGAACATGAGCCCCTGACAAATGGGTGAAGTGGAAAACCTAGTCCGCGGAGGAAGTGGGTGAGGAACACCACCTCTCATGGGGCCCGGGGTGGAATGAACTGCCCCTCGTCGGGGAGCCGGTGCGCGATGTCGCTGGACAAGTTTCCGGCCTTCCGCAGCTTTTTGACTTGTCCCTCCGTGACGGAGGAGACCATCCACTTGCCTCCCGCTCCGGACATGGCTGGGGAAGGTTGAGGAGGGATGTGCGGACTTGGGCGCTGGAGCTCGAGTCTTGAAATGGATGAGCAAAGGAGGAAGAAGGCGAGGTGAAAAGGTGGATCCTTATCCCTTATATGGACGGACGGCTATCGCCCCCGCCAGCCCGGTAAAACTCGCTTATCTCCCAAGCACCATAATCAATGGCGCGGTTGGGTTACCCACGTCCGTATTGATGAGTATCCCGGAATAAGGGGGCACGATCTCCGCTTTGATAAGACGTGTTAAGGAAACCACCTCGCTAAACGCTACCGAGGTGGGACAAGAAACGATTCGTGATAAAGTCCTGGCCATGGTGTGATGTCACGCCGCGGAATACGTCAGCAAATCTGTGCAAAGGTTATTCTCTCTACGGTGGTATGTGGAACTTGTTTTGCAGAGCCGGACACTATCCTTGTGTTCAAAATCTTCTATGAAGTATTCGGAGGAGGAACCCGCCTTGCAATGCCGAAGACAATATGCGCGCCGGACTCATCGTCATTGAAGCCTGGTTCAGGGGCTACTGAGGGAGTCCTGGATTAGGGGGTGTCCGGATAACCGAACTATCACCGTTGGCCGGACTCCTGGACTATGAAATATACAAGATTGAAGACTTTGTCCCGTGTCCGGATGGGACTTTCCTTGGCGTGGAAGGCAAGCTTGGCGATACGGATATGTAGATCTCCTACCATTGTAACCGACTCTGTGTAACCCTAACCCTATCCAGTGTCTATATAAATCGGAGGGTTTTAGTCCATAGGAAAAACAACAATCATACCATAGGCTACTTTCTAGGGTTTAGCCTCTCTGATCTCGTGGTAGATCTACTCTTGTACTACCCATATCATCAATATTAATCAAGCAGTAGTAGGGTTTTACCTCCATCAAGAGGGCCCGAACCTGGGTAAAAACATCGTGTCCCTTGTCTCCTGTTATCATCCGCCTAGACGCACAGTTCGGGACCCCCTACCCGAGATCCGCCGGTTTTGACACCGACAGCCCTCATCTGGCGATATGAAGCAAGGCCGGTACCTGTGAAGAAGGCCCAGTGCCTGTGAAGCTCGCCGCCCCGTGACACTCTCACGTAATAATGAGTGGGGCTGTACACGCCCCGGAGTCTCCGGAGAGCTGCCCTCGGGCCTCGGGGGCTCACGCCCACGCCCAGTGGCAGCACTTAGCTCCGCGCTGGTGAGAAGACGTCGAAGACTAGACTAGGTGCCGGACGCGGCCTTTTGCTTTTTTGCCTTTTCCTATGTTGACAAGTTTCTTCGATTTGAATTTAAGTTGGATTTGAGTTCGAGCCTTGCGTGCGTTTGGGGAAGGTGTTTAGTCTCATTCGAGCAATCTTCGTGTTCTTGTTTCGCTTTATGCCCAAAGCTAGCGCCAGCTGCCTCCCCTCGCGAGCCCCTCGTGAACCGGGCCGGGCCAACCGCGTCCACAGCTCTGACAGCTGTCGCCACGCCCTCTCCGGAGGTTCTTATCGCAGGATCAATGGGTTCACCCAGAAGACATATGGCGCTATGGCCCCCACAGCCCCGCTCGGGGCTCACCAAGGTCAAAAGGTAAACGGGCCAGCTGTCCCACCAATGGGCCGGCCGTTAAGCTCACACGCTGCGTTAAGATTACCAGGGCATTTACCGCAAACCTTTACATGAGGGGCTTCCCCTCCCAAAATGCTCTCACAGTCTTCAGGGCCAAGCCTGAACCTCTTTCGTGCAGGGTAAACAGCGGTGACAAACAATCAATCGGACATATCGCTTGTCGCGCCTTCTGGGTCACCTCCAGAGGCGTCGCTGGCGTCGCTGACATCATCGCTGCCACCAACACCTTCGCCAGCACCAGGACCGTCCACCACGCCGCCTTCATCGGCGGCCATGATCACGTCGTCATCATCAGACGCGAAGGCCCTGACAAGGTCGTCCACGTGATCCTCCACCCATTGCACCAGGTCGCCCCGGACGGCTATGGGCACCGGTGCGATGGCGGCATCGAAGTCGAAGTGGGGATCTCTGTCCCGCAGATAGCTGAAGACACGGGAGAAATCGCGCCCGAGCAAGGCTCGGCTCCTCTCCTCGACGAGCCAACGAGACCTCTCGGAGCGGTTCTCCAGAGCGCCTCAAGAAAATACCGAGGTTGCCAAAGATAGTTGGTCTCATGCGGCTCCTTAGCGGCGGCCTCGCAAATGTTGCCCAGGGCCGCGTTAGCCCGCTACCTGAGCGTATGGAGCATGGGGGTGTGCTCATGCTCCAGAACCCGCCACCGATGAATCTCGTCCTCGTTCTGCCGTGTGGTGGCCTCGGCGCCATCAATCCTCTGTCGGAGAAGAAGCAGTTCAGCGTGGGAGGAGGTCAGCTCCGCCTGCGCTGCGCAAAGAGCGGCTGCGAAGGAGTCCGCACCCCGCGTCACTTCGTCTACTTTGGCCTTGAGGGCCGCGGTCCTGCCCTCAGCTTCGGCCCTGACCAACTCCAACCTCAACTCGTACTGGCGCTCGAGGCTAGAGCGAGCTTCCGCTATGCGGCGGTTGACCTCTTCTTGGGCTCGGGCTTCGCGCGCGGCGACTTCATCCTCCGCCTGAGCCACCAGGCGCTCCCTCGTCTCCAACCGCTCAAGGTCGAGGTTGCGCCGGCGGCCTCCAAAGATCAGCGCTCACGCATCGAGCTCCGCTGTCGACGGAAGCCTCCTTCAGCGACACAAGTGCAGCCCGGCGCAACTCCACCTGCTGCTCCAGAGTTGCTCCTGTGCTTGAGCTCCCACGCATGCTCCTGCGGCCCCTCGCCGCCGATATGCTTCCAGGGCCTCCTCGACGGCTCGAGAGCAAGCCTCTCGTGAGGCCGCCAGCGACGCCTCAGCCTTCCGCATTGTCAAGGTCACGCTGGTGACGCGCGAGGGCAACGGCTACCTTTAGCATGCGCCTGTCCTCAGCAAGGCGCAAACCTTCGGCCTCGAGACGCGCATCCTCGCCGGCAAGCTTCGCCCAGAGCTGGTTCACCGCGTCCGTCGCCCCACGGAGAAATTCTTGACGACGGGCGCGGCATTCACAAGCACGCCTGAGCATGTCTTCCGTGTCACCCTCTGCTGCTGGTGTATGCGGAGGGCCCAGAGGCGCGCGCCTCCTCCCGGTGCAGGGCAGGGGGCTGGCGCCCCAACAATCACCGGACGGGCCTCGCCAGGAGCAGGGCCTGGCGCCGGTCCGTCCCCGGAAGGAGAGCTCAAGATTGACTTCAGCCAGCCACCGTCCGTGATCGAGGAAGGGGCGTAGGGCAAGCTAGCTATGCCCTAGGAGAACTCATGGAGGGAGGACAGCAGGCGCACAGGCTCGGGATGCCCAGCTGAATGGGCCACCTCTCCGACCGGCTGAGTGATAAGGGCGCCACTTGAACCCAACGCACCAAGGATAAACAACGAGGACGAAGCTTGGGGACATGGCTCCTTGGCCGTCTCCGCAAATTCGGCAGGAAGGGCCGTGAAAGGCCACGGCCATCTGCAAGAACCGAGAAGTAGAAGAGCAGAGAGAGAAGAGGACTTACTCGCCTGTGGCGAAGTACCTCCTGCACTTCAGCAAGCAGCAAGGGCGATCGTCACCGCCCGAGGCCTCCTTCCTCTTGCGGAGGGCCACGAAGTCTACGCGGAACCGGACTAAGCGCTCGACGCAGGGGTCGGTTTGTGGCATGGAGGAGGCGGTAAGGTGATCAGCGCCAATGGGACCAGCCTGGGGGATGCCACCAGGCGCCGCCTCATGAGGGACGACTGGGGCCTCGGGAGCCCCAACCTCGGGAGCCGGAGGCCGTGACTCCTCACGTGTCACTATTCTGGAACGAGCTCCGGGAGATGCCGCTCTCAGGGCTCCGCGCGACGTCACCACCTCAACGTCGTCCCCTTCAACTCCTGACGGTTCTCGTCTCCCTGCTCCATCACCTGAGACAGAGCCACCTTGGCCGACCGAAAGAGCGACCACGACAACTGGGTTCTCGCGAGGCCCCCTGAGGCCAGCTGGGCGCAGCCCCCACTCGTCAAAGCTGGGCATATGCTTCACGAAATCGGCCCTGCTCGAACAGAGATACAAGAGGGCACCACCATGCCGAAGGCTGCCCGGGGAAGGATCGCCAACCAGGACCACGAGCACTGCCCCTCAAGACTTCAGCGCCAGTCCTGCTCGAAAGTCAAGATGCGGTCTTTGCGCCCCGCAAAGTCCCACATCCGATTAGAGTGGCGTTGGAGAGGAGCAATGCGACACTGGACGAACTCCTTCACCACCTTGGGCGCCGTCATGTTGAGCGCCCTCAAGCTCTCGAAGCGGCGCCAGACGAATGCAAGCCGGGTGTCCGCGAGCGCCTCGTGACCCCAGCTTGAGTTGGGAACAATAGGCAAGGTAGGATGCGAGAGCAGGGGGCTGGGCACCCCGACGTCCACATACAACCACCTCTCTCTGAACTTGGCCTCAGGGGGAGGGAGTCCGAAATCGATCCCCGAAGCAGCCGTCTCTGGCACCGCAAGGAAGCTCACACACCCCGAGCATTGAGTAGGATCACTCAGGGGCAAAGAGAAGAAGTGACGCAACAGGGCAACGGAAGGAGGGATGCCCACCATTGCCTCACAGACAAATGCGAAGAAAGCCAGGAGGGTAGTGGACTCAGGCCTGAGATGCATCATGTGGATCAGATAGTGGGAGAGCACCGCATTGAAGAAAGCGGAAAAGGGGGAACTGCACTACCATTGTGGCATCGTGAAGAACCGGACCTCTGTGACAACCCTGTTGAAGGAGGCATGGGGCACAGGCCATGCCGTGGTCCTGCCGCACTCGTTGAAGATGGTGGCAAGAGCAAAGCGGACCTAGCCCAAGGCCTCGGGGTTGAGTATGATAAATCAATCGACGGCGGGGGCCACCACCTGAGGCAAGCGGGATGAAGGCGCGGGCTTCTTCACCTTTTCCTTCTTCATTGGTGCCATGGCGACAGGAAGGGTGAGAGTCCGAGTTGGATTAAGGGCGGAAGTTGGAGCCAGAGGAAGAAGGAAGGGCCGGGAGTGCGCGGACGGCGAAAGGGGAATGGCTATGTGCAACCCCGGGTCCACTTAGCCGGGCGTGTAATGAGGCATCATGGGGAAGCGGAGACACCCACGACCAATCAATCGCCATGCGGCACCCAAGGTCAAGACGCTATTAGGGCCCATGCGCTCCGCACTTGCCCTTCGCTTCTTCTAAGCCAAGTCCGGCGCGCTTTGGGCCCGGGCTATCACGGGCGCTCGGGAACGGGGTCCCCAGACTTGTGTGACGCCCCCAATTCAATCATACACTAATCATGTACGCAAATGTGTACGATCAAGATCAGGGACTCACGGGCAGATATCACAACACAACTCTAAAACATAAATAAGTCATACAAGCATCATAATACAAGCCAGGGCCTCGATGGCTTGAATACAAGTGCTCGATCATAGACAAGTCAGCGAAGCAACAATATCTGAGTACGTACATAAGTTAAACAAGTTTGCCTTAAGAAGGCTAGCACAAACCGGGATACGATCGAAGAGGCGCAGGCCTCCCCTGCCGGGATCCTCCTAAACTACTCCAGTGTCGTCGTCATCGGGCTGCACGTGGTAGGCACCTCCGTGTAGTAGTCGCCATCGACGGTGGCATCTCGCCCTGGCTCCATCGTCTGTCGCAGCAACCGGCAAAGAAAGGGGGAAAAGGGGAACAAGGCAACCATGAGTACTCATCCAAAGTACTCGCAAGCAAGGAGCTACACTACATATGCATGGGTATATGTGTAAAGGGCCATATCGATGGACCGAACTGCGAATGCCGTAATAAAAGGGGATATCTAATTCGTCAAGACTACGCTCGCAGCCTCCGCCTTGCAACATGTGGAAGAGTGCAGATCAAGTCCTCCAAGTAGCATCACATAGCAATAATCCTACCCGCGATCCCTCCTCGTAACCCCCGAGAGAGAGCGACCACCGGGTTGTATCCGACACTTGGAAGGGTGTGTTTTATTAAGTATCCGGTTCTAGTTGTCATAAGGTCAAGGTACAACTCCAAGTCGCCCTCATTATCAAGATCACGGCTATTCAATAGATTAACTTCCTGCAGGGTGCACCACATAACCCAACACGCTTGATTCCATTTGGCCGACACACTTTCTCGGTCATGCCCGCCGCGGAAGATCAACACGCCGCAGTCCCATCTAGGCACAACAGAGAGGCCAGCACGCCGGTCTTAACCTAAGCGCCAGGGTCTGGGCCCATCGCCCATAGCACACCAAGATGTTATGCGTCTGTGCCGAAAGCGAACTAGCCCCTTAATACAAGAGCAGGCTTACGCCCAATCCGCCGCCACTCGGGCGTGGCGTCACGGCGTTTCGGCCGATACCACGACGCCGGGATACCCATAACTACTCCCACGTAGATGGTTAGTGCGATAGACCAAATGGCCGACTCGGATCAAATACCCAGATCTCGTTAAACGTGTTAAGTATCCGCGAACGCCGACCAGGCCAGGCCCACCTCTCTCTAGGTGGTCTCAACCTGCCCCGCCTCCGCCACAAAGTAATGATCGGGGCCGCTGGAACCCAGGCCCACCTCTACCGGGCCCACCTCTACCGGGATGGAGCCACCTGTCCTTTAACCCCCATCTCCCAACAGTACCACGGGTAATCTAATAGTGTAAAGTATATAGTATATGCCCGTGATCACCCCCAAAGTGATCACAGCCCGATAGTATAGCATGGCGAGCATTTGACAAGAGTGTAGGGCCACCGATGGAACACTAGCATCCTATATTATGCAAGAGGATAGCGGTAAAGGTAACAACAGAGTAGCAAGGACATGCTATGCAGCAAGATAGGATTAATCGAAAGTAGTAATATGCTACACTTCTCTAATGCAAGCAAGATAGAGAAGAGTAGGCGATATCTGTGATCAAAGGGGGCTTGCCTGTTGCTCGCAAGGAGGGATCGTCAACACCGTAGTCGAACTGGGCAGCAGCAGCGTCGGTCTCGGTGTCTAGCGGAAGAAGAGGGGGAAGAAACAATGAATATTTAAGCAAACAGATGCATGACTATGCATGGCAAAGCAAAGCGTGATGTTAGGTGTGCCCTAACGTGGTATGTGATGATACCGGTGAAGGGGGGGAAACACCCGGGAAAGTATCCCCGGGGTTCCGCGTTTGCAAGTGTGAGGAGCCGAGGGGAAAGTTGCGAGTTCGATAGGTTAGGATGTGTGGCGGACGAACGGGCTGCGATCCGGATTCGCCTCGCTGCTCGAGCAACTTTCATGTAGAAAGTATTTTCATCCGAGCTACGGATTATTTTATATTAATTTTAAAGTTTTAAATCATTTTCTAATTTATTAATTATTAATTAAATTAACATTATCCAGAATAGTGTTTGTTGACGCCAAGATGACGTCAAGATGGCGTCAGCGATCAACGCTGACTGCTCACCGTCAACCCGATGTGGGTCCCATTTGTCATTGTCTGAGATTAACTAAACATGTTAGTTAGCTTAATTACTTGATTAGGTTAACTAATTCTAATTAATTTAGTTAAACCAAATTAATTAACTTAATTAATTCACTAATTAATTAATTAATTAATTAATTATTACTTTTACTAATTTCATTTTCATTTTCGTTTTTCTCTACTCTTTTCTTTTTATCTGATTTACAAGGGGGAGGGCCCCACCTGTAGTGGCCCAGGCCACCTCCCTCCTATGCACTAACGCCGCACGAGGAGGGGGCAGCGGCCGGACCTGGCCCCAACGAGGCCATGGTCGAGGCCGGCAGCGGGGTTGGCGGAGCAGGGCGAGGGCGGCCGGAGCCAGCCAAGAGTCGAGGGCCGCCACGGCCAGGTTTACGCCGCACCAAGGCGTAACGGAGGGAGGCCAGGGCGAGCGGACACGGCCGCGCCGCAGTGAGGGCGCGATCTGCGCGCGGCGCTGGCGCGCGTCGAGCAGACCATGGTGGAGCGGCGCGCAGGCGGCTGGCATGGGCGCATGCCGTGGCGCGGCCGTCCCAAGACAGTGGCGATGGCGGAGCCGGAGAGGGGGTCACGGCTGGAGGGAGAGAGGGGGAGAGGCCGGGGCTCACGGCGGTTGCAGGGCCTTGGCAGTGTGCTCGGGGAGGTCGGGGACGACCGGGCGACGGGGAGGAGGCGCGTGGAGCTCCGGGCGGCGGCGGATCGGTCCGGCGAGTCGGGGAGGGGACGAGGAGGCCACGGCGAGGTCGAGGTCGGCAGCTGGCTCCGGCGAGACGCTGAGCGTCGCGGGCTCCGGCAAGGCCACCGAGGGGCGTCTGGGGGGGTGGCGCCCATCAAGCGGTCGCCGGAGACTTGGAGGCGGGCACTCGGCGGCGGCGATGGGCGCCCGATCCCGATTGGATCGGGCGAGAGGGAGAGACGAGGGAGTGGGGGGATTAGGTGCGGTCGTGGGGAGTCGGGGGCGGAGTCGCCTCGATCCCGATTTGTATCGAGGGAGTGAGGGGAGAGTGGGGGGGAAGTGGGGATCGGGTGAGGGTTAGGGTTCGGGGGAGGTAGCCTCAGAGGCTGAGGGCGAAGTGGCAGTTGGGCGGGGGTTGGCTGGCTAGCTGGGCAGGGTTGGCCCAAAGACGGGGGGTGCTTCTTTTGTTTTGTTTTGTTTTATTTTTTTCTGTTTTAATTTTATTACCCTAATTGTTTTAGTTTTGTAAAACATATAGTTAGCACCTAAATCACTAATAGTATTTATACCACTGCCACAATTATTCTTGTAGTTATAAGAAGTAGTTTTAATAATTTAATTATTTAAGAGACGTTTAAATTATTGTTTCAAATGATCGTTCCTATTATCTAATGCACTTAAACATTGTATGTTAATTTGGATCCACCACCATAATCATCTATGATTTATTTGCTACACCTTGAACATTTTAGATTTGACTTTCTCAAAACTTTTACCGCTTGACTAGATTTTGAATTTGAATTTGAAACGGTTTCAACTAACAGCTACTGTGAGGGTTGTCTGTAGCTTGATTACCCGCGCCACAATTCTCCTCCATTACAAGAAATCTCGTCCCCGAGATTTAAGAGGTAGTGAAAGGGGGAAGGTTTAGTAACGAATCTAGCGGGTCTTCTCATTCGGCTTGCTCTTCTCAAGAGACCGGTCCAAGACATTGATGTCTTCATTTCTCCGCTTGTGTCATCATGATGAAGTCGGCGTCCTTTCTTCAGGATCTCCATCGTACTTACGACAGAGTAAGGGGGGTATTTCGGAAAAACGGACCTCAGCAAGGTTGACTATCTGGTCGATAACATCGAGGAAGGTGGCGGAAAGTAACTCTCGAATCGAATCTTAAGAAATTATCGAGAGCAAAGTAAGGAGGTAACCTGGAAAGTTTCGAGCGGGCAGGCAATCGTTCCATGCCTGTAATAGGGCGTGAAAGGGTCAAAACAACGGGAATAAGTATTGTGTCCGATATCAGACCTGAAGGTGGCTCGTGAATTACATATGAAGCCAATCGTGGGGAATAACTTTAGAAACAGGGTTGTACATGAGAGTCAGGTTTCGATCCTGTGGAACTGTGGGTTATGGGCCCACCACATGGGTTAAAGGCAGGAAGGCGCTAACATTTGCATGGTCAAGATAACAAGGTATGTCAGAGGATAGCCTGTCAGTTTTGATGGCAACAATGTTGGTACCAAGGGCGAGGGATGAAGAGAACCATTTTCCTGCTCGTCGAACGAGGCGGACCATTAGGCAAAGTTCTCGTCAATTGATGGCTACCGAAATGTCATCAACAATAGCAATAGGGTCTTGTCGATGAATTGTACACCGAGGTGTTTTCTACAAGGTGAGAATATTGCTGCTTAGATCATATAGGTCACAAGAAACGTTAAACCAACCAATGGAAAGTAAAATATGATTATCATATTAAACAGAACAATAGAAAGGAAAATGTGTTTAAACACATATTTCAAGGGTATATCCTTCCCAAGGACAAGCAGAGCATGATATCCATGTCAGGATATAATGTAGAAAACTCTTTAGGTAGGGGAGAGAATTTTTCATGACATTACCCATACAACGGTGTTTGGATAATTGAGCAGGAAACATTTAGCATTGGGCTTCAAATGTTCTTGTTGAAAATCGGGGTACCATAGACATGCTTCGAGATAGCATTGACATGGTCTTCAAGCAAAGGTTAGACTTTGTATTCACCAAGGATCCATCAGGAACATTTTATAGAATAAGTCTTACAATTTCCTTATGGAAGAATGGCTAACCTTGCTGAAAAGAGGGCTATTATAACATTGGGTTCCCCAGCCAGTGTGCTAGGCATGACATCACCTTACCGGTCATATAAAGACCAATGTTAAAACTCCCGAAATATGTTCAAACCATCATATCTCGACCGAGATTTAGATCTGATTGGTGCCGGGATACCCTAGACTCATGATGCACGAGAAGGAAGGTGCAACTCAATTTGACGTGATGGAGTTGCAAGCTTCTCGAATAAACTATGGAAGCAAGTTCGAATCATGAGTTCATCATTAAACCAAGGAGAGGATGAGGAGGTGGTGATGAACTCAGCGACAATTCATTGGGATTTCCAAAGATGGATTTCCACAATTATGTGAACAAGGAGATAACATTAGTCGATCAAATGATATAATGATGTATGCTCTAGGAAAACATACACGCTAAACATTGGTTGGAAGGTGCACCCA
The DNA here is from genome assembly GCA_021605205.1 of Aegilops longissima. Taxonomy (NCBI): domain Eukaryota; kingdom Viridiplantae; phylum Streptophyta; class Magnoliopsida; order Poales; family Poaceae; genus Aegilops; species Aegilops longissima. The sequence goes on from CM038681.1 coordinate 241,792,853, forward strand.
AATATGGGATGGGTAGCATGATCAATGTTTAGAATGGTGATTCGATAACCAATGGTCTAAGAATGAAATGTCGACCATTAACTTCAAAGCAATAGGACCGCTAGAAGTTTTGAATTCGCACATCCAAGTTCAATTGTCGGTTTTTCGATTGGAAACAACACGGGGCCAAGAAGGAATGGTGATGGTGAGAAGTATCACTGTATCACAAATTCTTAAGAGGTGATGTAATTCTCACAACATTGATGACATAAGAGATGGTAATGCTCCGAGGTAAAGAAGTACAATTGCTGGATAGCAAGGAACTCAATGTATAACACCAAACACGAACAAGCTTGTGTTGGTGGGAAGGCAATAAAGTGGTCGATGATAACGCAGATCATCGAGGGCAAGGGTGGTATTTCTCATCAAGAATTCGATAGATATCTTGGAAGAGCTCAGAATGTTGATGATGACCACGACACAATTGTCTAGAGATTTCATGAAGATGTAATCGATTGGTGATGACATCAAGTCAAAGAAATGATGAAGCGAAGTGTTATTGGAACCACAGTTACGACACAAACTTGAACTCAAGCTTGTTGTTTAAGGTGAAAGGGTATGACGAGGAAAATCGACGTAAGCTTAGCTATCGTCGCAAATTGGTGCTCTGAGAATAAGGACCAGGTAGCACAGTTTGAAATCATCAAGACAATGATATAGCCAAACAGGCTAGGAATGGCGTGATCGGGTACAAACTCGTACTTATAGAAGCTTCGAGAGTTGTTGAACCGTGAAAGCGGACTCGGTTCAGTTATCGGTGTCTTTGAGTGTTTAATAACTCGAGCCCGTGAAAATTGGAATCGGTGGAAGGTAGCACTTGATGAAGAACTCATAAGAAGTTATGCAGTTCCATGATAATCTCGAGATTCCAGGGGGGTAATACTCGACGACAGATCAAAGTAGAGGTTGGACTAGGGTCATGCTCTATAGAAGATAAGTACTCTAATTTGTCCGAGAAAGGGAATCAAGAACAAAATATGGTCGGAACCACGGTTGTAAAAGACCAATTCCCATATATAAGATGAACTTATACCGAATAGGGTTTAAGAGAAGCATCCATGATAAGATCAGCATCGTGTCCATGGGCATGAACGCAAGGTTCAAGGTCGACTCCCACTTCTCCAATACACAACTTCTCATTTACTGCTCTTAGTTAAGAATGCTTAGAGTTTGAAAGTTTAAGTGACGGAATACCAGGAGGTTATGACCCATGAAAACTTTTGGGTTCACAAAAATTAAGGGAGGTATATGTTCAACCCATCGGGGCATCTTAGAAACATATACCACAATCTTTAGGAGTAATTAACTCAAGCTCGAAGGCAGAGCATGGTTGAGAAAGCAGAGAATACAATTTACCAAAGGCATTATGTATCAGAGGAAAGGCTCACAAGGTTATTGAATATGAAGGGCGTTGTCAGATAAAATCCAACAAAGGATCTGGTGATCCACAAGGGATCTGACATGAGCATCGGTACTCAACTTAGAGGAGGAAGAATGCAAATGCATCGGATTATAGAACATCAGAATAATTCGATGCTTAGATAACAAAGGACTTATGATTTTCAAATCAAGGGATCAGAAGAAATGTTCTGATTAGGGATGGATAAGTTGAATAGCCTTAGGGGTAGAATCGACGGAATTGGATTGGTTGAGAACCAGCTCAGTCTGAGCCGGAAAGATAATTGAAAAGGATCAACTGATGATTGCGTGCATTTGCACTCATGTTGAATCAATAGGATCAAATGACGGTGCCTAAGGATACTAACGAATATTGCCAGACATATGGAAAGCATCCATAATGCAAGCAGACAAGTATTGCAGAGCAATAAGCTACTAAGGATTTTTTTTGGAGGATCGAATAGTATTTCGAAGACCATTGTGAAAAACATGAATAACTCGGGGATGAGCGGATACTAGATAAGTGCGAGAATTATCCATAGGGGTATTCAGGACAAAGAACAGCGAGGCAGTAAGCTCAAAGGAGTATCGAACCAACGATGAATTTTTCGGGGTATCTTGTAATAACAAGACCAACTGGGGATGAATTTAAGAATAACAACTGCAAGTAATTATCCATAAGGGTTGACGGTGGAAGGGGAATTGCAAACGCGATGAACACAAGTTCTCGGGTTAACAGCGGAGAGTACTTTCAGGGTCTTCACGTGCAGCAGAAGATCATCAATAATAAGGGGCTCTCCGGGTGAAAGTATTATCAAGAACCTAGAGTCCGAGTTAGTAAAATCGTTTAACCCGAATAGAAGAGATGTCAGAGTCCCAGAGTATAGGTCGAGAAATTAAAGATCCTAATACCACCCAATGGCGACGTGGGCCCGTAAGGCACACAGCCATGTTAGTAAAAGTTTTGTAATGTCTAGACTCGACTTCGGCCAAGGAGTTGGAAGGGGGATTCCTACAGGCAGTCGGCTCTGATACCAACTTGTGACGCCCCCAATTCACTCATACACTAATCATGTACGCAAATGTGTACGATCAAGATCAGGGACTCACGGGAAGATATCACAACACAACTCTAAAACATAAACAAGTCATACAAGCATCATAATACAAGCCAGGGGCCTCGAGGGCTCGAATACAAGTGCTCGATCATAGACGAGTCAGCGGAAGCAACAATATCTGAGTACAGACATAATTTAAACAAGTTTGCCTTAAGAAGGCTAGCACAAACTGGGATACAGATCGAAAGAGGCGCATGCCTCCTGCCTGGGATCCTCCTAAACTACTCCAGGTCGTCGTCATCGGGCTGCACGTGGTGGTAGGCACCACCGGTGTAGTAGTCGTCATCGACGGTGGCGTCCGCCCCGGCTCCATCGCCGGTCGCAGCAACCGGTAAAGAAAGGGGAAAAGGGGAACAAGGCAACCGTGAGTACTCATCCAAAGTACTGCAAGCAAGGACTACACTACATATGCATGGGTATATGTGTAAAGGGACATATCGCTGGACTGAACTGCAGAATGCCGTAATAAGAGGGGATATCTAATCACGTCAAGACTACGCTTCGCAGCCTTCGCCTTGCAACATGTAGAAGAGTGCAGATCAAGTCCTCCAAGTAGCATCACATAGCAATAATCCTACCCGCGATCCCTCCTCGTAACACCGAGAGAGAGCGACCACCGGTTGTATCAGCACTTGGAAGGGTGTGTTTTATTAAGTATCCGGTTCTAGTTGTCATAAGGTCAAGGTACAACTCCAAGTCGCCCCGTTATCGAAGATCACGACTATTCAATAGATTAACTTCCACGGAGGGGTGCACCACATAACCCAACACGCTGATCCCATTTGGCGGACACACTTTCTGGGTCATGCCCGCCGCAGAAGATCAACACGCCGCAGCCCCACCTAGGCACAACAGAGAGGCCAGCACACCGGTTCAAACCTAAGCGCCTGGGGTGCGGCCCATCTCCCATAGCCCACTCAAGACGCTTGCGTCGCGGCCGAAAGCGAACTAGCCCCTTAATACAAGAGCAGGCTTACGTTCCAATCCGGCCGCGCCACTCGGGCCGCCGGGCGTCACGAAGTGCCGGTGATACCACGACGCCGGGATACCCATAACTACTCCCACGAGATGGTTAGTGCGATAGACCAAATGGCCGACTCGGATCAAATACCCAGATCTCGTTAAACGTGTTAAGTATCCGCGACGCCGACCAGGCCAGGCCCACCTCTCTCCTAGGTGGTCTCAACTTGCCCTGCCGCTCGCCACAAAGTAACAATCGGGGCCGTCGGGAACCCAGGCCCACCTCTCACCGGGATGGAGCCACCGTCCTTTCTACGCCCCATCTCCGAACAGTACCACGTAACGTAATAGTGTAAAGTATATAGTATATGCCCGTGATCACCCCAAGTGATCACAGCCCGATCAGTATAGCATGGCAAACGGACAAGAGTGTAGGGCCACCGATGGAACACTAGCATCCTATACTAAGCAAGAGGATAGCGGTAAAGGTAACAACAAGAGTAGCAAGGACAAAGCTATGCAACAAGATAGGATTAATCGAAAGCAAGAATATGCTACACTACTCTAATGCAAGCAATATAGAGAAGAGTGGGCGATATCTGGTGATCAAAGGGGGGCTTGCCTAGTTTCTCTGGCAAGGAGGGACCGTCAACATCGTAGTCGAACTGGGCAGTAGCAGCGTCGGTCTCGGTGTCTAGCAGAAGAAGAGGGGGAAGAAACAATGAATATTTAAGCAAACAGATGCATGATGATGCATGACAAAGCAAAGCGTGATGCTAGGCATGCCCTAACGCGGTATGTGATGATACCGGTGAAGGGGGGGAAACATCCGGGAGAGTATCCCCGGGGTTCCGCGTTTTCGGGCAGAAAAGCCGGAGGGGGAAAGTTGCGAGTTCGATAGGTTAGGCATGTGTGACGGACGAACGGGCTGCGTATCTGGATTCGTCTCGTCGTTCTGAGCAACTTTCATGTAGAAAGTATTTTCATCCGAGCTACGGATTATTTTATATTAGTTTTTAAATTTTTGACTCATTTTCTAATTTATTAATTATTAATTAAATTAACATTATCCAGAATAGTGTTTGCTGACGTCAAGATGACGTCGGCAATCAACGCGACCGCTGACCTGGTCAACCTGACAGGTGGGTCCCATTTGTCATTGTCTGAGATTAACTAAACAGGTTAGTTAGCTTAATTACTTGATTAGGTTAACTAATTCTAATTAATTTAATTAAACCAAATTAATTAACTTAATTAATTCACTAATTAATTAATTAATTATTACTTTTACTAATTTCATTTTCATTTTCGTTTTTCTCTACTCTTTTCTTTTTATCTGATTTACAAGGGGGAGGGCCCCACCTGTAAGTCGCTCAGGCCACCTCCCTCCTATGCACTAACGCGCACAGAGGAGGGGCAGCGGCGGCCGGACCTGGCCCCAGCGAGGCCATGGTCGAGGCCGGCAGCGGGGTTGGCGGAGCAGGGCAGAGGGCGGCCGGAGCCGGCCAGTAGCCGAGGGCCGGCCACGGCGCGGAAGCGACGCGGCACCAAGGCAGAACGGAGTGGAGGCCAGGGGCAGAGCGGACACGACCGCGGCCGCAGGTGAGGGCGCGGTGCGGGCGAAGGCGCGTCGAGCAGGACCGTGGCGGGCGCATGCCGTGGGCGCGGTCGTCCCGGCACAGGTGGCAGTGGCCGGAGCCGGAGAGGGGGTCACGGCTGGAGGGAGAGAGGGGGAGAGGCCGGGGCTCACGGCGGTTGCAGGGTCTTGGCAGTGTGCTCGGGGAGGTCGGGGACGACCGGGCGACGGGGAGGAGGCGCGTGGAGCTCCGGGTGGCGACGGATCAGTCCAGCGAGTCGGGGAGGGGACGAGGAGGCCACGGCGAGGTCGAGGTAGGCAGGCCAGCTCCGGCGAGGACGCGAGTCGCGGGGCTCCGTCTTGGCGTCGGTGTGAGGCGTCGGTGGGGGGGCGGCCCCATCTTGGCGGTTGCCGGAGACTTCGGGAGGCGGGGCACTCTAGGCGGCGGCGATGGGCGCCCGATCCCGATTGGATCGGGCGAGAGGGAGAGACGAGGGAGTGGGGGGGAGTGGGTGCGGTCGTGGGGAGTCGGGGGCGGAGTCGCCTCGATCCCGATTTGGATCGAGGGAGTGAGGGAGAGTGGGGGGGAAGTGGGGATCGGGTGAGGGTTAGGGTTCGGGGGAGGTGGCCTCGTAGGCCAGAGGCGAAGTGGCCGGCTGGGCCGGCCGGCTGGCTAGCTGGGCCGGTTGGCCCAGCCCGGGGGGTGCTTCTTTTGTTTTGTTTTGTTTTGTTTTTGTTTTTATTTTTTTCTGTTTTAATTTTATTACCCTAATTGTTTTAGTTTTGTAAAACATATAGTTAGCACCTAAATCACTAATAGTATTTATACCACTGCCACAATTATTCTTGTAGTTATAAGAAGTAGTTTTTAATAATTTAATTATTTAAGAGACGTTTAAATTATTGTTTCAATGATCGTTCCTATTATCTAATGCACTTAAACATTGTATGTTAATTTGGATCCACCACCATAATCATCTATGATTTATTTGCTACACCTTGAACATTTTAGATTTGACTTTCTCAAAACTTTTACCGTTTGACTAGATTTTTAATTTGAATTTGAAATGGTTTCGAACTAACACGAGATTAACAACGGTAATCGTGGTGACATGGCATCATTACCAGAGGGTTACTGTAGCTTGATTACCCGGGCGTCACAACTTGCCTGCCTGCGGCCTGCGGCGTGGCTCAAGTGGGGGCCCAGCGCGGCCCGCTTCATCAGCTCAAGCTCAAGACCCTCACGAGGGGCCAAGCCTTGCGGGGCGGACGACAGGAACCTTCCTCAGGAGCAGCCTCGTCAGGCAGGCTCACGAGGAGGCGGAGAGATCAAGGCAGGGTACCTCACGAGGGTGCCCCGTGACGCAAGCCATGACGATCGAGATCAAGCGGGCGCGAGGCGGGCGCCAGCCTGTGCAGTGTCCTCGTTTCCCCTTTGCTGCAAATGAGGCAAGCACAGGCCAAGGCATCAGGCAAAGGTTACCGCTTCGGTGCAAGAAGACCAAGACCAGCAGAGCGGCAAGACAGAGGTCATCGTGGAGCCCAGGACGGCGTCACCGTCAGAGCCTTTGGCAGCCGAAGACCAACTTTAGTCAGGATAAGTGTACTAGATGTTCCCCTTCAAAATGGCCAATTGTTGGCGCCCATCACGCTCATTATTTGGGAAGAGGCCCAGGGCCTCCCTCTATAAATAGGACTAGCCACCACAGAGAGAAAGGAGGGAGGGTCAAACCCACCAGAGAGAGAGAGAAGCGACTGGACTCACCCAAGCAGTCCATCGCACCAGCTCAAGAACAGCCCCTCGTGAGGCTGTTCTTCCTTTGTACTGTTCTTCATCAGCCCTGGAGGCAATCCACCACACCACACACTGGAGTAGGGTATTACACCACAACGGTGGCCCGAACCAGTATAAATCTTGTGTATCTTCTGATGTTCATCGTTCCTAGTTTAGATCCCTTGAAAACCATAAACGCGTGAGCTGGTAGGGGAAAGATCTCCGTGTGCAACCCAGAGTTCGAACCTCAAGGGTCTGCCGGAACCCGAAATCCGACAGTCGTCGTCATCCTATTTGGGTGAGTCCACCATTTACACGTCATATGTGGAGGTGGCCGTCCAACATCCGGTAAACCGCATGTCTTGGCCTTGTTCGTATCTGGCATCATCGTCCATGTCGTCGATGTCTTCGGAGGCGTAGTCTAGCATGTCGGTTAAATCTTCGACAGTGGCTATGAAGTGGGTGGTGGGTGGGACGTGTAATTCCCCGCTCTCAACCCCTAGTCTGGGCTGGGCGTAATTCGGGAGCGATTCTTCTGTAATGGCGAGGGATCGCATTAAGTCCAGAGCCTCGTTTAAGAGCAAGGTTTGGACGGGGAAGCGAGAGTCCGCGGGGCTGGCTGGCCGGGGTGAGAGCCTCCTGGCCATGCTCGCTTGGCACGGACTTCGAGAGTTCAGATCTGGAGTCCGGGAGCGAGTCCGGCTTCTCAGCGACAAGGGGAGCTCGGTTCGACTCCGGGTTTGCCGATGACGCGGTCCCCTCCGGATCTCCGGTAGCGAGCTCCATAATTGCAGAGAGTCCGGCGGGCTCTAGACTCCCATCTTCGGACCTGGTAGTATGCTTTGGATCTAGGGCTATAGCGGTAGCTGGGGCCGCGAACCCTTCAAAGATCAAGCCTCCTTGGATATCAGCGACATAGTTTAGATTTCCAAAACTGATCTAATGACCAGGGGCGTAGCTGTCGATCTGCTCAAGGTGGCCAATCGAGTTGGCACGCATTGCGAAGCCACCGAAACGACATCATTGTACATGATCGATCGAGCCATCGAATCTTTTGTCGACGGCATTGTGGAACTCTCAATGAAAGCACCAATGTCGCTGTCAAAACCGGCCGATCTCGGGTAGGGGGTCCCGAACTGTGCGTCTAAGGATCAAAGGTAACAGGAGGCCGGGGACAAGATGTTTACCCAGGTTTGGGCCCTCTTAATGGAGGTAATACCCTACTTCCTGCTTGATTGACTTTGATGAGTATAGGGGTTACACGAGTTGATCTACCTTGAGATCATAATGGCTAAACCCTAGGTGTCTAGCCTGTATGATTTGTATTAGCCTCTACGGACTAAACCCTCCGGTTTATATAGACAAAGGTGGGGCCTAGGGTTGTACAGAGTCGGTTTGTAGAGAAAGGAAAATATACATCCGAACGCCAAGATTGCCATCCACGCAAAGGTGAGTCCTATCTGGACACGGGGGGAGGCCTTCTATCTTGTATCTTCACGGCCCACCAGTCTGGCCCACGTCAAATAGCCCGGAAGCCTGAGGACCCCCTAATCCAGGACTCCCTCACCCACCTCACAATGAAAATGTTACGACTGCAATAAAAATGCCATATACTACTAATAAAACATTGAGGCCACGGGGCGATGTAGTGCTGGTTACACGAGGCAAGAAGAAAGATGCGTCCATCAACGACGTCCACCTCCTCGACTCAGGGCGCCGCCCCACCGAATGGTGGCTAAGTAGCAGCGGCTTTCATGGCCAGGTCAATGTGCTTCTGAACAATGGCGTCCAAAGATTCCACCCGCTGGAAGAAGGCCAACGTCTTTATGTCCTCACTGGCCTTGTAGTGGCCTATGTAGACGATTTCCTCGTAAAGGCGTATGTGTACGTCGACGGTTTCTTGCATGGCGAGGCGCTGCGCGACGAGCGCGGCCTCAAGGTGCACATTCTTCGTCGCGACCTCTGGCACCGGCAGGGCCACTATGGCTTGAAAGAGTTTGTCACCATGGAGGCTGATGAGGGTGGCAGGCAATGAGGAGCCTGGGCGCGCGGGATGGAGCAGTACAGCAAGGTCATCCGCACGCTTCTTGATGGCGGTGAACTTGAGGATGGAGTGGACCATCATGTCATCCATGCGAGAGGCGAAGCCGGCGTCGGTGAGGGCTACGACGCCGGCGGTCACCAGCACCGTCTAGAAACGCCGCGTGGTGCGGGGCCGTAGGCCGGCGTCTTGGATGATTTGGCACAGCTGACTGCCGCTCGCGTCCATCACCTCCATAGATATTTGTGGCTTCTAGTCACTTGGTCTTGGATTGGAGTGAGCAGTGTTCCATAGAGATTAGGAGTAGATGGATTGGAGTGGTGGGGTGCCTTTATATGAGAGTCTAAACACTCTTGCATTCACATCGTGCTGGCTCTATTCTGCTTCTCCAATTAATTCCCTCTGTATGCAAATTGAGGATGCATCATTGAACGTTCAACTCTCGGGAACCGCTACCTTCTCCTTGGCATTCAAGCCGTATCAATGTAACTGCGGGTCAAGAAGAGACTAGTTACCATTGTGCACCGCGACCGTGTGGGGGTGCGACGCGAACAGCACAAACATGTTGTACTTGTTCCACTTTCTCGTTTTGAACTCGTGACTTGTAGTAACGCTCAGTTTTGAATATACTTTATAAGTTTCGTTGTCACACCATTATATACATCACTCCATCCATGTAGGTTGGGTCGCTGAGGTCAAAACTAGACACAAAACACGACGGTGACGGACCAGTCTACCAACATCCTGGTTTATTGCTCCCCGTCGTAATCCATGCCAAATTTTGACCATAAATTTGACTAAAAAAGGTTCATGCATGTCACCAAAATTATATCATTGAAACTATGTTCAAATACAAATGAAATGTTATAATTTTTGTTGACATGCACTAACATTTTGTCAGTTAAATCTTTGGTCAAAAGTTAGCACAAATTACAAAAGGGACTAATAAACCAGGACCTAGGTAGTACACTAGGTCAAAGACAGTGATACTACATATAATTAACGCCAAATAAGAGAAAGGGATCACACATGTCATTTACGACTGGAATAAAATGCCATACACTAATAAAACATTAAAGCCACAAGGTGATGCAGTGCTGGTTACAGGAGGCAAGAAGAAAGATGCATCCATCGACTATGTCCACCTCCTCGACTCAGGGCGCCAGCGCACCGAATGGTGGCTAAGTAGTAGCGGCTTTCGTGGCTAGGTCGACGTGCTTCTGAACAATGATGTCCAAAGATACCAGCCGCTGGAAGTAGGCCAACGTCTTTCTATCCACGCTGCCTTGCAATGGCCTATGTACACGATTTCCTCGTAGACGTGGATGTGCAGATCGACGGTCTCTTGCATGACGAGGCACTGCGCGGCGAGCGCGGCCTCGAGGTGCACATTCTTCGTCGCGACCTCCGGCAGCTGTAGAGCCACCAGTGCTTCAAAGAGTTTGTCACCTTGGAGGCCGATGAGGGTGGCAGGCAACGAGGAGCCTGGGCGCGCAGGCTGGAGCAGTACGGCAAGGTCGTTTGCACACTTCTTGACGGCGGTGAACCTACGGATGGAGTCAACCATCATCTGGCACATGCGAGAGGCGAAGCCGGCGTCGACGAGGGCTATGACGCCAACGGTCGCTAGCACCGTCTGGAAACGCTGCGCGGTGCGCGGCCGCAGGCCGGCATCTTGGACGATCTAGCACAACCGACGGGCGGACGCGTCCATTGACGCCATGGGTGCTTGTGGCTTCTGGTCACTTGGTCTTGATCTTGGATTGGAGTGGACAGTGTTGCGCAGAGACTAGGAGTAGATGGATTGGAGTGGTGGGGCGCCTTTGTATGAGAGTCCAAACTGCATTGCATTCACATCGTGCTGGCTCCATGCTAACTCTCCAATTACTTACTCCTACCTCTGCGTGCTAATTGAGTGCAGAGGCATCATTGACTGTTCAATGTTTCGAGAACCGCTACCCTCTGCATTGTTGGCATTCAAGCCGTATCAACATAAATGCGTGTCAAAAAGAGATTAGTCAGTAGTAGTATACTCAGTATTGTGCACCCCGACCAAGGCGGAGAGGAAAACGAGAGAACTACATATTTATTTATGGTGTAGATTCACTCATTTTGCTCCATATGTACTCATTTAGGGTGTAGTCACTTGTTGAAATCTCTAGAAAGGCAAATCCTCCTTTCCGGTTTATAGGGCTTATCTCAAAATTATAGATTTCTCATTTTGTAAGTCTTAATTTGATGGTTCCCTACCACATGTTCAGATTTCAAGGTGCATTAAATCATTGCATGCAAGTATTAAGAGAAAATTAACCAATGCATGGAATTCATGCATGCATGCATTGCAATTAATGTATTGGCAAACATAATTTTTCAAGGAAAACGAGTGCATTAATTGAGTGTTTTTGCAAACTACAAAAATTATTCCACCACTCACCATCTACCTTGGTTGATGAGATTTTTGAATTGAGCCCTATAAGCCGGAAAGGAGGTACTAGTATACTACAATAGTGGGCTTATAGCCTGCTTACATAGCAATTTTGTCTCATGCAAGAGCCTGGCTATATGCGCGCTCCAAGGCTCCACACCATGCCCCACCCCTACATAAAGACCGCCATGCAAGCGTTCGCAACTACCACGTTCGGGTTGCACTTGGCTCTTCGCTTCTTCGAGAAGACGAACAATGATGTTACTACTTCTACAGTATCGAATCAACTATTACATGTCCGTTCACCGCGTGCGGGAGGGATAGCTTGTTGTAGTAAGCAAAAGCATGTCCTCATCTGCGAGCCACCGCGCGCATGGGCGAGGGAGAACGCGTGTAGTAGTAAAAGCAAGCTTCTCCTCATTGTACGAGTTGGCGTGACACATCATAGCACTGGCCCCACATGCTTGCCTCTAAACTTGGCAAAAAGACCCGCAGTGTACAATATATTTGTTGCAACCTCTAACATTTACCCCACCACAAATTAAAATATATATTCCTGTCTTGACCAAATGAGCATGCAAACTACAATCACCAGGATGACAGGTAGGGCCAGAAGATTATTTTAATAAAAAATGCTTCGAGACGGCTTCATAGCATGGAGCCGACCCCAACGATTTTAAGCTTAGAGGCACGGTTCACGCTATCATAGACTACTCTACACATGAAACTGCCACACAAGCGTTCGCGCTTCGCTTGGCTCTTCGCCTCTTCAGGAAGTCGAACAATGATGGTACTACTGTAGAGGAGTACTACAGTATGCTTCTGGCCATCTGACACCGAATGAACTGCTGCATGTCCACCGCGTGTGGGAGGGAGAGCGTGTAGCGAAAGCTTCTCCTAGTCCTGCGAGCCACCACACTCATGGGAGAGGGAGGGACGCAGCTTCATTGACTTACTGCTCCTGCATTTGGATGTATGACAGGCCGGACTGACAGGTGGATGGCCCACCTGCCATACAGCCAAAGGCAGGTGCAGTTAAGGCACCGGAGCTCAGTCCACGAGGGAGAGGGTGTTGTAATCAAACTTCTCGTTGTTGTACGAGTTGAGTTGACGTGACACATCAAAGCACTGTACTTGATATATTTCAATAATTTGTGTTTACCGACGCATTAATTACAACACATGCATGCATGCTGTGACTTTCCTTTTGATACTTGCATGTGTTGATTTAATGGACCTTGAAGTAGTATGAATATGTGATGGTAAAGCTTTGTAATGCCCCGGCCCTAAAGCGAGAGATGGTTGTGCACGAGGAGGGCGAGATCATGCTGACGGAACAGGACCTGAAGATGGAGCTCTCTATGGTCTAGATGGACCTCACCTTGCTTCACTGCCCCTTGTGCCTCCGCCCCTTGAAGCCTCCAGTGTATGAGGTTTGAATACACCTCGTCTATTCGGCTGATCGAGCAAGGTTCAGGTTTCTTGATTGATGTGTTGTTCGATTGATTTGTGCAGTGCAAGGGAGGGCACCTGGCATGTGCAGACAGCCGCGACGAGCACCCCGAGAACCAGCGGCAGTGCTAGAAGTGCGAGCGAGGCGGTGGCTTCGACGTGTGGAACACGGCAGTGGACGCCGTCCTCTCCTCGGTGAGGGTGGACTGACCGCATGAAGGTTGTGGGCTCTACTTCACTTACCACTAGCTCGCCGATCACCAGAGCGTGTGTCCGCTCGCGCCCTACAAATGCCCCGTGCCCATCTGCGGCTACGAAGGCCCGCTGTCGGCGCTCTCCCACCACATCAGCACCATGCATCCCATGCCTGTGCACAGGATCCAGTACAACAAGGTGCTCCAGCTGCAAGTGCCACTATCAGAGCCACGGCTCTTGCTGTTCGCGGAGGAGGATGGCCGCGCATTTTTATTGGTCAATGGCATGCTCGACATCGGAGCGCCTGTCACCGTGTCGATCATCTGCATCAGAGCAGGGGCGTGCCCACTACCACACTACGTGGCCATGCTGTGGGCGAACGGCCCACCGGGGGAGCCCAAAGGTAGGACCGATGCCTTCAAGGTGGAAATGGAGGTGACAGGCAGCAAGGATCTCGGTGACGTCGCCGTGCAGGAGATGACCTTCTTCACAGTTCCGCCCAAGCTGTTGGCCGGGGCTGGGTTGTCGAGGACGGTGTCCCTCCACATTTAGATTGAAAATATCTCCTCCTAAATGATTCTACAGTGCCTTCTGTTTTTCTTAGTAATATGCTAATATAGGGGTTAGCTCGGTCTACTTTAGTTTAAAAGATGGAGGGTTTTGGTGGCGATGCAGCAATTACTTCAACATCAGATCAACAGCTAAAGTAATTTCCAACAGTCGAACGGATATTTTGTGTATGTTGGATATAAAGATCCTTTGGGTAAGCAGTATAACAGCTTATATGCTTGCTTGTTCAGGAAGTGTTTCATACTTGTGCGAGTTGACGTGACACATCAAAGTAGTACTACCATTAGTAGTACTCCCTCCGATCCTAATTTCTATGTGCATAAGTCAAGGCACAGATACCAAGGAGGGTCTGGTTGTGTCTATACTTGGACAACTCACCCGACTGCGCACCAGGCAGACGAAGCTCGTGTCGTGTTGGTTCCGTGTGCAGCCCGCACATTGACCAAAACCTCGCGCCTCCAGCTTAGCCTCCGTGTTTTAAACTTCTCAGTCTCAAGGCCAAGGAGCAACGGGAAACCTATGATAGGGCCAATCGGATGGTTGACAACACTACAATTCGTAGCTACAGATGCATGTGTGAGAGAGGATGAGTGCGTGCGTGCACCTCTTCTCTTCTTGTATACCATATTGAACTCAGAGTACAAGTGTATGTGGGTGGCATCGACCTAGGGAGCTAGAGATGGTGCATGCGAGAAGTCCCAAGAGATAGGTGTGTGCGTGGGAAAGAGGGAGAGATATGATATGTGTCGATGTAATGCATGTGAAAAAAAGACTAGTCTATAGCTCGCCACGAGGCTATTCCTGTCGAATGCCCCGATAACCGTAAGATATGTATCCGACGTTACCAGTTATTGCACGTACACAGTAGTAGAAAAAGAAGTACCATTGCATATGCTACACCACGGCCGAGAACACGTGCCCATGTTACGACATCCGGGAATAGTGCCGCACTTCGAAACTAGAACCGTCAATAAATTTTGAGCTTGCATCTTGTCATATTCCAAATTACTACACGCTATATTTAATTGCAAACTTGTTCACACCAATCACAACCTAAAAAGTTTCCCACTTAGGAGCGTATTAGTACTTGGTTATAAATACTACTATGCCAAGATGATTGTACATTCCTCCTCAACTCCTCATCCACAGAAACAAACAAGTCATTCAACATCCTTCCCTTGCGTCTGCCATGGACAGCGTGAGTTCTGGGTCGAGAGATTACCACCAGGGAGAGGCGAGCATGGAAGCGGAAGCACGAGAGATGTCCCGCCTCGCCGCGAAAGCAACCGACATGTCCCACCGTGCGGAAGTAGCAGCACAGAGGTCCCGCCTCGCCGCTGAAGCAACACGGAGGTCCCGTCGCGCCGTTGATGCAGCAGACTGGTCCAACCACGACGCGGAAGTAGCAGAGATGTCCTGCCACAATACGAATGCAGCAGAGATGTATCACCGCACCACGGCGGCCTGGGAAAATATCTCGCGGGCAGGCGACGACTCTTATAGCCGCATGTATGCGATCGTCCATATCCAGATGGATCAGATCTCCGGCTGGGCGAGGTTGCAGGACGACATGAAAGCCTCGTTTGAATAGGCTACCGGCGTCCTTCGACAACTAAGGGAGGGCAATGAGAGGGTCTGGGCTGAGGGCGAAGATCGTCGGAAGTGCAAAGCAGCAGGAGGAGACCAATGCCTTGTTGAAGAGGACTGGCGTCATCGTCAAGAAACTTATGGACGAGAATGACATGCTCCGCATCGAGCGCCAAAGGCTGGTGGAGGAATCCATGGATGATCTCAAGCAGCGTCTTGAGGACAGGACAGAGCTCATCGCTGCTCGCCGCGGAGACTTGTTCTCGCGGCCTGCAGCAAAGCATCAAGAAAGTAGAGATCAGCGAGCCAGATCGTTGTCTTCCTTCTTCTTTTGCCCGTCTTTATTTCGGGGGTAGCCGCATGTGGCTTTTTAAATTATCTTCCTAATTATGTAAGACAATTATTATCCACTGTCGTCATCCTTATATATTCACCAGTCTTGCTATAAGTCGCAGTAGATGCTATATAGGTCCGTCGGATCTTACATCAAGATCCATGCAAAAAAAGTTCAGATTTTCTTTTTCTCTCTTAAATCTTAGTCGAGTGAGACATAGCCACGCCATTAAACAGGGCCTCGGGCGCCATTAATGGAGACCTTGCGAGAGAGGTGGGCGGTAGATGGAGGTCAAAGGGCTCTCCTCCCGGTAAGCATGCGCAGGGGTCTGATCGCACGCCTCCCGTACTCAAATAGCTACCATGCACAACGCCTCCTAGCTAATAAACAAAGGGGACACGTGGAGGCACGTAAATGGTAAGTAGAACGCCCATGGTTTCAACAATACTTGTGTTTCCGATTGTAACGTGACAACACTTGTTGCAAAATGACTTTGTTGATTGTTAATGTGTGCACCTTCGCGAATCAGACAGCAAAATTACCACAGCATGTTGGTGCCATGTCATCACACCATGCCAAGTTTCATGATTTTCAAGCGTGTTTTGGATTTACAGGAATATTAAAACCAAGTTTTTTCTCAATGTTCTCGGCCGAGCCACAATGCCCAGATATTTGAATATTATTCCCATTTCTTGCATGGGACCTGGAAATTCACCCGAGGACACACACATGTGATTTTTCAACCAACTTTGGTGCACTGGAGCATGTGCTTGTAGTTAAAATTTGAATTATGCACATTAAATGACCAGAAACTCAATTAATGTATAAAAAGGCCAAACGAACCCGGAATAATTCCAAAATTTAACAGGACACTGATATAGTTATATGTTGCCTCTGTAAACAAAATCAAGGGGGCAACATATATCATTTCGCACACAAAGGTGACAGGTTCCCTCTCGAAACCACAAGCCTTCTTGAGTCTGAGGTCAGACGAAGTGCTCGTTTGTCTGCTCTTAGGGATGGTTTCAAGCACAGCTCTCCCAAGCCATCTCCTCTGAAGAAGCCTTCTGCCGAGCCCATGAAGAAACATAAAGTGCTGCCTAGTTCTCCTGTGCAACAGACTGAAGACCCACATGAGACTGCTCCACCTCCCACTCCAATCAGGGTTTTGCAGCACATTGGAGGTCGTCTTGGAATTGCTCCTAAGAAGCTCACTGCTGACCAGCTTAATGCTGGTCCTGCGCCTTCTTCATCCGCCCCTAAACCTAATGATATTTAGAGCTTTTATCATGTTGGGTTTGTGGTTAACCCGTGCTAAAACCATCTATCTAGGGATTGATTTGCTTTCTCTTCAGTACTTTATTTATGATGTGTGGCCGGAGTTGTACTGCCATTGGTGGTAGTCTTTTGCTTTTATTTTGCTTTGGTCTGTAATGAATCAGAATAGCTTTAGGGATTGCAAGGTCTTATGCTGGAATGTGCGTGGGTTGAACTCTAAAAATCGACAACGTGCTGTTCATCAGAAAATTGATGAAAGTGGGTGTTCACTCATTTTCTTGCAAGAGTCTAAGTGTGAAATGATGGACCAGTGCTTCATCCGCAAATTTTGCCCGCGGTGTTTTGATCATTTTGTTTTCGTTCCATCTATGGGTGCTTCTGGTGGTATGATTGTGCTGTGGAACTCTGCACTCTTTAGTGGTAAACTTGTTGCTTCATTAAGTTATGGCATCACTGTGGAGTTTCAGTCTAAACACAATTATGATGTTTGGACCTTAGTAACTGTTTATGGCCCTTGTCAAAATCCTACCAGAGAAGAGTTCATTAACTGGCTTCATGGTCTCACTATTCCTGTTGATGCTAGCTGGCTTTTGTTGGGTGATTTCAACTTCTTGCGCTCTATGGAAAACAGAAACAGACCAGGTGGAAATGTGAACGACATGCTGCTTTTCAATGAGGTTATTGGTCACTTGGGATTAGTAGAATTTCCCTTGAAGGGGAGAAGGTTTATGTGGTCCAATATGCAAGATATCCCTCTCTTGGAGTAAATTGATTGGTTTTTCACAACTGTCAATTGGACTTGCAGCTACCCCAACAAAATGGTGCTCCCCCTTGCCACGACTGCTTCTGATCATACACCTTGTGTGGTTTCCATCAGAACTATGATCCCAAAGGCAAAGATTTTTCGTTTTGAAAATTATTGGGTCAATTTGCCTGGCTTCATTGACTGTGTTAAGGATTTTTGGTCCAAGCCAGTGCACAAAAAGTCCTCTGCTGCTGTCATCACAGCTAAATTTAAAAACCTCAGGCACACTCTCAAGATTTGGCATACTAATCTTTCAATGGTTAAGGCTTTAATTGCTGATTGTAATAAAGTCATTCTATGCCTTGATTCTCTTGAGGAACAGAGGCCTCTCTCTCTACCAGAATCCAACTTTAGAAGAATTGTGAAGGTGCATTTGGAAGATGTTCTTAGACTTCAATTCATATACTAGAAGCAAAGATGCACTATTAGGTCTATTAAGGTGGGAGAAGAGAACACTAAATTCTTTCATGCCATGGCAACTGAGCGTTTCAGGACCAACACCATATCTAGCATCACAGTTGATGATACAGCGATATCTGATCATTCTACTATGGCAGCTATGTTTTTGAAAGATTTCAAGCAAAGAATGGGTTGTTCTAATGAGATTCATATGGGTTTTGATCTGGGGACAATAATCAAAAAGGTGGATGGTTTGGATGATTTGAAAAAACCTTTCTCTGCAGAGGAAATTGATTTGGTGATTTAGCAAATGCCACCTGACAGAGCTCCTGGACCTGATGGTTTTACTGGCTTAGTTTTAAAGAGATGTTGGGAGATCATTAAGGATGACTTTATGCTGCTTGTGAAAGAGTTTTCTGAAGGGAAATTAGACCTTGAGTGCATTAACAACTCTTTGATAACCTTGATCCCCAAGAAATTGAGTCCTGAGTCTTTGGATGACTATAGGACAATTTCGCCAACTAACACTTGCCTGAAGTTTTTAACTAAGCTTTTGGCTAACAGGTTGCAAAAGCTGATTTTTGTCCTGCATTCATAAGAACCAATATGGGTTTTTGAAATCTAGATCTATTCAAGACTGCTTGGGATGGTGCTTTGAATATATTCATCAATGCCAAGCTTCTAAGAGGCCAATTGTGCTGCTCAAGTTGGACTTCACTAAGGCCTTTGACACCATTGAGCATGAGGCCATCATCAGAATCATGAGATACAAAGGTTTTAATGAGCAGTTGATCTCTTGGATTAGGAACATTTTATCCTCTGGTTCATCCTCTGTTTTACTTATGGTGTGCCTGGTCATCATTTCAAGTGTAAAAGAGGTGTCAGACAAGGGGGCCCAATGTCTCCCTACTTTTTGTGCTTGCTGCTGACTTACTTCAATCTGTGGTCAATGACATGTGTGCAAAGGGAATTTTAACTTTGCCAATTCCTTCAAACTGTAAGGATTACCCTATAGTGCAGTATGTTGATGACACTTTGATTGTTCTTCCTGCTAAGGATCAACAGCTACTTGCTTTAAAAGGTATGTTGGAGATTTATGCCTCATCCACTGGATTATCTGTAAACTTCTCAAAGTCCATGATGATATCCTTGAATGTTTCTCCCGTGGAAGCCACCAGATTATCCACAGTTCTGGGCTGCAAACTGGGAACAATGCCTTTTACCTATCTTGGCTTGCCAATGGGCACCACTAGGCCCTCTGTTCAAGACCTCATGCCTCTTGTTCATAGAATTGAGAGGAGGCTTTCAGCTACTTCTTGTTTCCTCAACCAAGCTAGCAGGCTACAACTGCTCCAGTCTGTCCTCACTTCAATGCCAATATATTTCCTGTGCACACTGGATATTCCACCTGACATTTTGAAGAAGATTGAGCGCGTACAGAGGCAGTGTCTTTTAAGAGGTAACTCTGAAACACCCAGGCAATCTCTTACTTCTTGGAATTTGGTTTGTCTTCCAAAAAACAAAGGTGGATTAGTTGTTCCGAATTTGAGAGTGCAGAATGAGGCCTTACTCATGAAATTCCTTCATAAGTTTTATAATCATCATGATATTCCTTGGGTTAGTTTGATATGGGACTCATATTACCATGAATCTGTGCCTCACGCAACTACTCTTTGTGGCTCCTTCTGGTGGAGGGATGTGTTCAAATTATTTTCAAAATACTGCCAGTTTGCTAAGCCCTCTCTTGGAAATGGGACATCCATTATGTTCTGGAATGACATTTGGATTTCTGAACTCAATGGCTCATCCATTAGTCAAATCTTCCCACGCCTCTTCTCATATGTTTTTGATGGACAACTTTCTGTGGCTCAAGTGCTGGAACATGATATGCTGGACAATTTTCAGTTACCTCTATCAACACAAGCATTTCAGGAGCTGCATTCCCTGCAACAGGTACTAACTAACTATGACATCTCTGCCATGAATGATCAATGTATTTGGTCGTTCAGTAAGGGGTGTTTTTGACCCAAATCATACTACATTCAAGTGCATGCCAGTGTGGTGGTTGATCCTTTGTTTCCTTGGATATGGAAGAGTTCATGTACCTTGAAGATCAAGATGTTTGGGTGGCTTCTATTGAGAGACAGACTGAACACCAGGGATATGCTTCAGCGCAGGCATTGGCATGTGGGTGATCATACATGTGTCATTCGCCCTTATCTAATTCATGAAGATGTTGGACATCTTTTTTCTCTTGCAATTTCAGTCAACGAGTATGGAATTATTTGCAAATTGAATGGGATCCTTTGCCTGGCATGACAACATATCAGATGGCTTTGAAGGCCAAGAATGATTTAGGCAAGCCTTTTTTCACTGAGGTGGTTTCATAGCTGCTTGGAATATTTGGATTATCATAAATGGAAAGCTTTTCAGAAATGAAAGGCCTCTTTTCAGGACTTGGAGGCACAACTCTATCCATGACATGACTCTATTAACTCATAGGATCAAGGGTAAAATTAAGGATAGCTACTTGGACTGGTTGACTAATTTGCCTTAGTTTATGTATAGCCTTATTTTTTCTTTGTTCTTTCCTGTAAGTATTTTCTTCCTCAACTTCTAGTTTGTAAAGTACTATTTTTGCTTTGTGTTTTTAATAAAGTGGGCTGTGAGGCTTTTGCCTTGCAGTATATAGTCAAAAAAACAAGCCTTCTTGAGAGAAGTTCTGGTTTGCAAGAAGCTTATACCAAAACTTGTTCCTATTCGGCCAAATTTTTTACCACAGCATGGTAGTACCGTGACATGAGACCATGCCAAGTTTCATGATTTTTAGGCGTGTTTTGGATTTACAAGAATTTTAAACCCAAGTTTCTCAATATTCTCGGCCGAGCCACGATGCCCAGATGTTTGAATTTCATTGCCATTTCTTGCATGGGACCTTCAAATTCACTCAAGGACACACATGCGATTTTTCAACCAACTTTGGTGCATGGGAGCATGTGCTTGTAGTTCAAATTTGAATTATGCACATTAAATGACCAAAAACTCAATTAATGTATAAAAAAGGCCAAACGAACCCGGAATGATTCCAAAATTTAAGAGGGCACTCATGTAGTTCTATGTTGCCTCTGTAAAGAAACTCAATGGGGCCAGCGTATATCGTTTCGCACTCAAAGGTGACACGTTCCCTCTCAGAACCACAAGCCTTCTTGAGAGAAGCTCTGGTTTGCAAGAAGCTTATACCAAAACTTGTTCCAATTTGGCCCAATTTTTTAACACAGCATGTTAGTGCCATGATATGACACCATGCCAAGTTTCATGATTTCCAGGCGAGTTTTGGATTTACAGGGATTTAAAAACCATGTTTCTCAATGTTCCTGACCGATTCACGACGCCCAGATGTTTGAATTTCATTCCCATTTCTTGCATGGGACCTAGAAATTCACCCATGGACACACATGTGATTTTTCAACCAACTTTGGTGCACCGGGGCATGTGCTTGCAGTTCGAATTTGAATTATGCACATTAAATGTCCAGAAATTCAATTAATGTATAAAAGAGGCCAAACGAACCCGAAATAGTTCCAAAATTTAACAGGGCACTCATATAGTTCTATGTTGCCTCTGTAAAGAAAATCAGGGGGGAGCAGCGTATATCGTTTCGCACACAAAGTTGACACGTTCCCTCTCGGAACCACGAGGCTTGTTGAGAGAATCTCCGGTTTTGCAAGAAACTTATACCAAAACTTGTCCCAATTTAGCCAAAAATTATACATATGAAAACAGGGTTTAGATTATCCCGAACATCTCGCTACCTAGACCAATGTACTCTGATTTGAATTCAACATAAAATGGATACAAATATTTGAATTGGAGATCGTATGGTACATGTAGTTCATAGTGAAATATGATTACTGCTATATGCATGTTTTTTGTTATCAATATAATATTTAAATGATGGTATAGCTTGACAACAATCGTATTCAAATAAGAAAATTTGATTCAAATTTAGTCCATATGGTAGACGACAATATATATGTTCATAGGGTGGAGTAAAATGTTAATTTATGATGGAAGATCAAAATGTAGGACTACATCCATTATAAACCGCAAGGTCACCGAATGATATAATTGAATTCAACATAGCGTGGATTCAAAAATTGAAATTTGAGATCCTATCATTTTTAATCATATAAAAAGGGACATGACTCTTTCTTGTGGTGGGAATTAATTTGTTTTTTGTGTTGTTGAGGGAAGTGCGAATTGATTTGGTATTGTACAGGGTAATCTTATTCTCCCGATTTTTTTACATTTTTCTTATAGTTTTTTCAATGGCATTTATAGCAATATAGTAAAAGGGGACATGACTCTCTTGTGTCTTGTATGAATTGTTTTTTTGTACAAGTTAAGTTAGTTCTGCCAAACATGGAATCCGCGCCTTCTTATCCCGAAATTTCCAAGCTCGAGTATCTTTTGTCTCATCTGCTGTGAAACTCCCGCCTCTTCAACCAGCGCCGCGCCTTGTTATCTTGAAGTTTTGACGCACCCAAAAACTCCCTCCTCATCTGAAATCGGTCCCACAGCCCAGACACGCTTTCGCGGGATATCCACGGCCACCTATGGGACCAGGAAGCCCCTTGCTAGTTCTGCAGGGGGACGGCGCGTTGCACAAAGAGCAGACCAGCGCATGGCAGCATGACAGAGAGCACGCAAACGATTTACCCAGGTTCGGGCCGCCGCGAGGTGTAAGACCCTACTCCTCCTTTTGTGGATTGATGGTGGAATGGGAATGGTGAAACGCAATACACTTTGCCCGGCAGGGTTGCTGCAGGGCAGCAGCGACTACGCGCGTATGGTGGTGTGGGTTCCTCAACTCTCCAACCCTTCCTACAGGTGCCATGGGCCTCCTTTTATAGATTAAGGGGTCACCACAATGGCAAAGTGGTCATTATCCACTGATATGATAGCAAATAGTGCTATCATACCTAACTCTGCGGGCTGACAGGGTGCATCGAATGCACGGCTTAGTGTCACATCACTGGTTGCCCGGCAAGGCTTGCCGGGCTGTCTTGCCAGCTCCGCACATGTTCCCTCGACACGTTGTAGGATGGGTGTCATTTGTAGGCTTCTTCTGTAGGAAATGGATGCCATGTGGCGAATGCCTGCCACTTAATCACCTTGCGGCTTGACACCACACCGATCGATGACGTGGGTTGTACTTGAGTGGTTGGTGGGGTGGTTCAGCCCCCCGCGAGCCCCGGCAGAACTTGTCGGGGTGCTCTAGTTGCCTGCTTCTGGTGGCGGCCTTGCCCCTTGCCGGGCTCACCTGCCCGGCAAGGGAGGCCCTTCTCTTGCCGATATGTTGCTCCTATGGCTTGATCTTGGTCCTTCTGAGCTGCATATTGGCTCTTCAAATATCTTGGTTCCTCAATATTTCACTTAAGCTGGGCTTGTCCATGCACGAGTCAGGGGAAAATGCATTCCCCTGTATATTTTCCCCGACATAAGGCCTCGGGCCTGAGCCACACGTGTCGCGTGGCACGTTGGGTTAGGCCCCAAACAGTGCGCGGACACGTGGCAGGAGAAGGCTGTGCGTGACGGTTTGCCACAATGACTAGTCAATCCAATGTCCACTTTCGCGCAATTACTGCGCGTCGTGGGGTCGTGGGACTGTTGCAGTTAAGGTAAAACGGTAACTTTCTGAAGCGTTGTGCCTCTATCCTACTTTCCCCTTCCCTTAAGAGCAAAGCAAATTGGTGCGGCACGATTGGTCTTTCCCCTGCCCTGCTCCTCCATCTTCTTCCTCCGCAAACCAAGCAACAGTTCCCCATCTCGCTCCTCCTTCCGCCGCCACCCTCTTCAACGAATCCCTCTCCTATTCGTGCTGCTGCGGCAATGGGGAAGAGACCCGCGGATAAGAAGTCGACGACCACAGCAAAGGAGACCGCCACCGAGGGGAACAAAAGGTCGGCGGAGCTGAACAAGAAGCGGGGCGAGGACGTCGTCTTCGTCCCGTCCATCTTGCGCGGCCCCGTTCTTCAGGCGAAGTACGGATACCTGTGGGGGCAGCCCGTTGAGAAAGGACATGGGGCTCCCGTAGTCTTCGAGGTGGGTGAGGTGGATCCCCCGATTCTTATCGATTCTTTGCTGCTTACTTCATCTGCAGCCTCTGTCCCCCTTCTCTGGGTTCTTCGAGGCGATTATGAACTTCTACGGGCTCCTTGATTTCACGCCCAATGCAATGGCAACTATGGCCATCTTTGTGCATTTGTGCAAGAACTTCTTTGGAGTGATGCCCAATGTGGATCTGTTCCGGCATTACTTCGTCCCGAGGGTCGAGAGCAAAGTCCACCGTTCCAGAATTATCAGTTGGATGCCACGGTTGAAGAGGGTGATTTGGGATTACCTCCCAGGGTACCAACACGAGAGGTGGGATGAATGGAGGGGTGATTGGTGCTAGATCCAGAACAAGAAAGCCCCTGACTTCTGTGAAGCATGGCAGGAGTGTCTTGAGCGTGCCAAAAATTGGAGCTTGAAAGGCCTCACTGAGGATAGACTGTGCCCGGCAATCAACAGTATCACCTGCCTAGCAGCTGCCGGGTTAACCATTGAGCATGTGGGGGCAGATTTCCTTCTCCGCCGCATCTTGCCGCTGCAAGAAAGGGATAGGCCTGCGTGGCTGTATGGTGGCGTTGCGGATTGGATGAGGTTGCTGCCGGGGCTGGCCAAAAATTTGTCAGTTTATGGCAATGCTTGGTTGTGCGACCAATTATTTGGTCTCTTTGAGTTGTTCAAGCTCCTAGCAACCGTCGTTCCCCGTAACATCAACTCTGCCCAATATCAGATACTGAAGTGGATGCCGGACTGCAACACTGAGGGAGTATCGGGCTCTTGGCAGCTCCCTTCCCCTAACGAAGAGCTCCAATGGTCGAGCACTTTGGTGGAGAAGGCCACCAGAGTCGAAGATGGAATGTATAAACGCACCTCCGCTACAGAGGTAGCGTATATTCTGAAGAGAGTCGCAGAGGACAAGGCTGCCCGCCACGCAGAAATGGAGAAGGCCGCAAAGGCCGGGAAAGGCAAAGGGAAGGCTGGGAACGGGAGCTCTTCCCAGGGCGGCAGCAAGGCGCAAGCCACGGAAGAGACTACCGGGGAAGAGCTTGCCGGGGATGACTTCGCCGGGCAAGACGCCCTAGCCACGGCAGCAACGGAGCTCCAGGAGGGAGAGGGGGATGAGAGGGTGGAGGGCACGACAGTGGCCCCCCGAAGAGGAGTGGCTTGCAGCAGGACCGCAAGCCCCTGCACCAGACCTAGACCAGCGCACCCGCAGGTGTGCCGCAGCCCGAGGAGCAGCGTCCTCCAACCTAGCACCATCCATCAAGAGGGTGAAGAAGACCTCCACCAAGACTACCAAGGCCGAGGTGGTGGGTCGCCAATCCCCTCGCCTCCCTCAGGCTAAGGCACCTTCCGCCAAACGGCCGGTGGCCTCGAAGGAGGAGTCCAGCCCCCGTTCCGGCTCGAGCTCCTGATACGTCTCCAACGTATCTATAATTTTTGATTGCTCCATGCTATATTATCTACTATTTTGGGCAATATTGGGCTTTATTATCCACTTTTATATTATTTTTGGGACTAACCTATTAACCGGAGGCCCAGCCCAGATTTGTTGTTTTATGCCTATTTCAGTGTTTCGAGGAAAAGGAATATCAGACGGAGTCGAAACGGAACGAAATCAACTGGAGAAGTTATTTTTGGAAGGAAAGCCACCGGATATACTTGGACTCTACGTCAGAATATACAGGAGCTGGCCACAAGGGTGGGGGCACGCCCACCCCCCTAGGGCGCGCCCCCTGCCTCGTGGGGCCCCCGAAGCTCCACCGATGTACCCCTTGCACCCATATATACCTACGTATCGTAGAACTTCCAGAACAGAAGATAGATCGGGAGTTCCGCCGCCGCAAGCCTCTGTAGCCACCAAAAACCTCTCGGGAGCCTGTTCTGGCGCCCTGCCGGAGGGGGAACCCATCACCGGTGGCCATCTTCATCATCCCGGCGCTATCCATGACGAGGAGGGAGTAGTTCACCCTCGGGGCTGAGGGTATGTACCAGTAGCTATGTGTTTGATCTCTCTCTCTCTCTCTCGTGTTCTCTCTCGTGTTCCCTCTATGGCACGATCTTGATGTATCCCGAGCTGTGCTATTATAGTTGGATCTTATAATGTTTCTCCCCCTCTACTCTCTTGTGATGAATTGAGTTTCCTCTTTTGAAGTTCTTATCGGATTGAGTCTTTTATGAGAACACTTGATGTATGTCTTGCCGTGCTTATCTGTGGTGACAATGGGATATCACGTGCCACTTGATGTATGTTTTGGTGACCAACTTGCGGGTTCCGCCCATGAACCTATGCATAGGGGTTGGCACACGTTCTTGACTCTCCGGTAGAAGCTTCGGGGCACTCTTTGAAGTACTTTGTGTTGGTTGGATGAATCTGAGATTGTGTGATGCATATCGTATAATCATGCCCACGGATACTTGAGGTGACAATGGAGTATCTAGGTGACATTAGGGTTTTGATTGATTTGTGTCTTAAGGTGTTATTCTAGTACGAACTCTTTTATAGATTGATCCGAAAGAATAGCTTTGAGGTGGTCTCGTACCCTACCATAATCTCTACGTTTGTTCTCCGCTATTAGTGGCTTTGGAGTGACTCTTTGTTGCATGTTGAGGGATTGCTATATGATCTATCTATGTTATTATTGTTGAGAGAACTTGCACTAGTGAAAGTATGAATCCTAGGCCTTGTTTCCTATCATTGCAATACCGTTTACGCTCACTTTTATCATTAGTTACCTTGCTGTTTTTATTATTTCAGATTGCCGAGGAGGTTATAGACATCAAGCTCTTTTCTGGCGCCGTTGCCGGGGAGGTTAGCGCTTGAAGGTATATCTTTAGATCTTGCAATCGAATCTTTTTGTTTCTTGTTTTATCACTAGTTTTGTTTATAAAATAAAACTACAAAAAAATGGAATTGAGTTTGTCTCATACGCTTCATCTTTTTAATATCTTTCGTGAGTATGATGGAAAAGAAAATTGTGCCGAAGTGTTAGAAGAAGAATGCATTAAATTGCTTGGTACTAAATCTTTGAATGATGAGCATGATTGCAATGTTGTTAGTATGAATTCCTTGAATATCCATGATGCTAATGATATGCAAAGCCACAAGCTTGGGGAAGCTATGTTTGATGAATATGATATATTTTGTCCCCCAAGCTTTGATGAGCAAATTTACTATGATGAAAGTATGCCTCCTATCTATGATGATTATTGTGATGACACGTAGGATTAAAGAATAATGAGAACCATGAAACTTGTCATCTTGATCTTAATTTTCAATCACATGATAGTTATTTTGTTGAGTTTGCTCCCACTATTGTTCATGAGATGAAATTTGCTTATGTGGAGAGTAGTAAATTTTCTGTGCTTGTAGATCATGAAAAGAATGCTTTAGGTGCTGGTTATATTGTTTAATTCATCCATGATGCTACTGAAAATTATTATGAGGGAGGAATATATGCTTGTAGGAATTGCAATAATGTCAAGTTTCCTCTCTATGTGCTGAAAATCTTAAAGATATGCTTGTGTTACCCTCCTATGCTAGTTGATTATTGTTCCCATAAGTTGTTTGCTCACAAAATCCTTATGCATAGGAAGTGGGTTTAAATTAAATGTGCTAGTCATATTCTTCATGATGCTCTCTTTATGTTTCAATTCTTATCTCTTATGTGAGCATCATTGAAATCATCATGCCTAGCTAGGGGCGTTAAACGTTAGCGCTTGTTGGGAGGCAACCCAATTTTATTTTAGTTTATTGCTTTTTGGTTATGTTTAGGAATAAATTATCCATCTATATTCTGTTTAGATGTGGTTTTATGTTTTAATTAGTGTTTGTGCCAAGTAGAACCTTTGGGAAGACTTGGGTGAAGTCTTTATGATCATGCTGTAAAAAACAGAAACTTTAGCGCTCACGAGATAAGCTAGAACTTTTTAATGGCGAGTGATATTTAGTTTATTCTTTTTGAAAATGATTACTAGACAAATTCCTCAGGTCCACCAATTTATTTTTTAATTTTTGGAGTTCCAGAAGTTTGCGATAGTTACAGATTACTACAGACTGTTCTGTTTTTGACAGATTCTGTTTTCATTGTGTTGTTTGCTTATTTTGATGAATCTATGGCTAGTAAAATAGTTTATAAACTATATAGAAGTTGGAATACAGTAGGTTTAACACCAATACAAATAAAGAATGAGCTCATTACAGTACCTTGAAGTGGTGTTTCGTTTTCTTTCGCTAATGGAGCTCACGAGTTTTCTGTTAAGTTTTGTGTTGTGAAGTTTTCAAGTTTTGGGTAAAGATTCGATGGACTATGGAATAAGGAGTGGAAAGAGCCTAAGATTGGGGATGCCCAAGGCACCCCAAAGTAATATTCAAGGACAACCAAGAGCCTAAGCTTGGGGATGCCCCGGATGGCATCCCCTCTTTCGTCTTTGTTCATCAGTAACCTTACTTGGAGCTATATTTTTATTCACCACATGATATGTGTTTTTCTTGGAGCGTCGTTTTATTTTGTTAGTATTTGCTTGCTATTATTTAGAATAGTGTTTTTCATCTTTAGTTTCAATAAAAAAATTCAAGGATAGCCGTTGCCATGCTTATTTTGCTAGTATACATGTTGCTGTTTGGAAACAAAAAGTGTGCCGCTGTTGCAAAAATTCCCTAGCAAAGTCAGAGAGTGGTATAATGTTGAATCTTTTTGCATATTGAGCTCTGATAAATTTATTACAGTGGTAATTTTAGTTCATAATTTTTGGAGTCAGGGAAGTATTGATACTCTTGCATTCTTTACAGACTGTACGGTTTTGGCAGATTGCTGTTATGTTTGTATTGTTTGCATATGTTTGCTTGTTTAATGATTCTATTTAAGGATAGGAGTATTAAATATGCAGAGGCATTTAGTATGAAATGTTGAAAAATAATGTTAGTGATTTGTTACAGTAGAAAATGATAAGGTTTTGCATTGGTTTATACTAACCTATCTCACGAGTTCTTGTTGAGTTCGTTGTGAATGAAGCTTTTTGATAAAAAGAGAAACCATGATATGAGAGGAATTAAGGAGACACAAAAGTTCAATATTGGGGCTTCTCAAGGCACCCCAAGATAATATTTCAAGAAGTCTCAAGCATCTAAGCTTGGGGATGCCCAGGTAGGCATCCCGCCTTTCTTTTTCAACAACTATCAGTTAGTATCGGTTGAGCCTAAGTTTTTGCTTCTTCACATGAGTTTTGCTATCCTTGCAATGTAGTTTTCTTTAGCTTTGCTTGTTGTTTGAATAAAGTATAAAGATCTGAAATTATTAAATGGGAGAGTCTTCACATAGTTGCATAATTATTCGACTACTCATTGATCTTCACTTATATCTTTCGGAGTAGTTTTTGTTATTGCTCTAGTACTTCACTTATATATTTTAGAGCACGGTTATGGTTTTATTTTGAACAAATAGATGAACTCTCATGCTTCACTTATATTATTGTGAGAGTCTTAAATAGCATGGTAATTCGCTTAAATAATCCTAATATGCTAAGCATAAAAGATTTGTAAGAATTCTTATGAGTGTGTTGAATACTAAGACAAGTTTGATGCTTAATAATTGTTTTGAGATATGGAGGTAGTGATACTAAAGTCATGCTAGTTGGGTGATTATGAATTTAAAGAATGCTTGTGTTGAAGTTAGCAAATCCCGTAGCATGCACGTATGGTTAAAGTTGTGTAACAAATTTGAAACATGAAGTGTACCTGGCTTGTGCATCCTTATGAGTGGCGGTCGGGGACGAGCGATGGTCTTTTCCTACCAATCTATCCCCCTAGGAGTATGCGCGTAGTACTTGATTTTTTATGACTTCTAAATTTTTGCAATAAGTATATGAGTTTTTTTTTACTAATGTTGAGTCCATGGATTATACGCACTTTTACCTTTCCGCCTTTGCTAGCCTCTTCGGTACCGTGCATTGCCCTTTCTCACCTTGAGAGGGGTGCAAACTTCGCCGGTGCATCCAAACCCCGTGATACGATACGCTCTATCACACATAAACCTCCTTATATCTTCCTCAAAACAGCCACCATACCTACCTATTATGGCATTTCCATAGCCATTCCGAGATATATTGCCATGCAACTTTCCACCGTTCCGATCATCTTCATGACATACTTTACTTTTGTCATATTGCCATTGCATGATCATGTAGTTGACATCGTATTTGTAGCAAAGCCACCATGCATTATTTTCATACATGTCACTCTTGATTCATTGCACCATCCCGGTACACCGCTGGAGGCATTCATATAGAGTCATATCTTGTTCTAGTTTCGAGTTGTAATATATATGTTGTAATCAATAGAAGTGTGATGATCATCATTATTAGAGCATTGCCCAAAAAAAAGAAGAAAGGCCAATAGAAAAAAAAGGCCCAAAAAATAAAATAAGTAAAAAGGGCAATGTTACTATCTCTTTTTCCACGCTTGTGCTTCAAAGTAGCACCTTGTTCTTCATGTAGTGAGTCTCATATATTGTGCTTCAAAGTAGCACCTTGTTTTTCATATAGTGAGTCTCATAAGTTGTCTTTTTCATACTAGTGGGAATTTTTCATTATAGAACTTGGCTTGTATATTCCTACGGTGGGCTTCCTCAAATGCCCTAGGTCTTCGTGAGCAAGCAAGTTGGATGCACACCCACTAGTTTCCTTTTGTTGAGCATTCATTTATAGCTCTAGTGCATCTGTTGCATGGCAATCCCTACTCCTCATGTTGACATCAATTGATGGGAATTTCCATAGCCCGTTGATTATCCTCGTCAATGTGAGACTTTCTCTCTTTTTGTCTTCTCCACACAATCCCCATCATCCTATTCTATTCCACCCATAGTGCTATATCCATGGCTCACGCTCATGTATTGCGTGAAGGTTGAAAAAGTTTGAGATTATTTAAGTACGAAACAATTGCTTGGCTTGCCATCGGGGTTATAGAAGTTGGGAACATCTTTGTGTGACGAAAATGAAGCATAGCCTAACTATATGATTTTGTAGGGATGAACTTTCTTTTGCCATGCTATTTTGAGAAGACATGATTACTTTGATTAGTATGCTTGAAGTGTTACTATTTCTTTTATCAATATGAACATTTATTTTGTATTCATTTGGATCTGAACATTCATGCCACAATAAAGAAAATTACAATGAATTATGCTAGGTAGCATTCCACATCAAAAATTCTCTTTTTGTCATTACCTACTCGAGGACGAGGAGGAATTAAGCTTGGGGATACTTGATACGTCTCCAATGTATCTATAATTTTTGATTGCTCCATGCTATATTATCTACTGTTTTGGGCAATATTGGGCTTTATTATCCACTTTTATATTATTTTTGGGACTAACCTATTAACCGGAGGTCCAACCCAGATTTGTTGTTTTATGCCTATTTCAGTGTTTCGAGGAAAAGGAATATCAGACGGAGTCAAAACGGAACGAAATCAACTGGAGAAGTTATTTTTGGAAGGAAAGCCACCGGATAGACTTGGACTCTACGTCAGAAGATACGGGAGCTGGCCACGAGGGTGGGGGGCGCGCCCACCCCCCTAGGGCGCGCCCCCTGCCTCGTGGGGCCCCCGAAGCTCCACCGACGTACCCCTTGCACCCATATATACCTACGTATCGTAAAACTTCCAGAACAGAAGATAGATCGGGAGTTCCGCCGCCGCAAGCCTCTGTAGCCACCAAAAACCTCTCGGGAGCCCGTTCCGGCGCCCTGCCGGAGGGGGAACCCATCACCGGTGGCCATCTTCATCATCTCGGCGCTATCCATGACGAGGAGGGAGTAGTTCACCCTCGGGGCTGAGGGTATGTACCAGTAGCTATGTGTTTGATCTCTATCTGTCGTGTTCTCTCTTGTGTTCCCTCTATGGCACGATCTTGATGTATCCTAAGCTTTGCTATTGTAGTTGGATCTTATGGTGTTTCTCCCCCTCTACTCTCTTGTGATGAATTGAGTTTCCCCTTTTGAAGTTATCTTATCGGATTGAGTCTTTTATGAGAACACTTGATGTATGTCTTGCCGTGCTTATCTGTGGTGACAATGGGATATCACGTGCCACTTGATGTATGTTTTGGTGACCAACTTGCGGGTTCCGCCCATGAACCTATGCATAGGGGTTGGCACACGTTCTCGACTCTCCGGTAGAAACTTTGGGGCACTCTTTGAAGTACTTTGTGTTGGTTGGATGAATCTGAGATTATGTGATGCATATCGTATAATCATGCCCACGGATACTTGAGGTGACAATGGAGTATCTAGGTGACATTAGGGTTTTGATTGATTTGTGTCTTAAGGTGTTATTCTAGTATGAACTCTTTTATAGATAAATCCGAAAGAATAGCTTTGAGGTGGTTTCGTACCCTAACATAATCTCTATGTTTGGTCTCCGCTATTAGTGGCTTTGGAGTGACTCTTTGTTGCATGTTGAGGGATTGTTATATGATCTATCTATGTTATTATTGTTGAGAGAACTTGCACTAGTGAAAGTATGAACCCTAGGCCTTGTTTCCTATCATTGCAATACCGTTTACGCTCACTTTTATCATTAGTTACCTTGCTGTTTTTATTATTTCAGATTACAAAAACATATATCTACCATCCATATTGCACTTGTATCACCATCTCTTCGCCGAACTAGTGCACCTATACAATTTACCATTGTATTGGGTGTGTTGGGGACACAAGAGACTCTTTGTTATTTGGTTGCAGGGTTGTTTGAGAGAGACCATCATCATCCTACGCCTCCTACGGATTGATAAACCTTAGGTCATCCACTTGAGGGAAATTTTCTACTGTCCTACAAACCTGTGCACTTGCAGGCCCAACTACGTCTACAAGAAGAAGGTTGTGTAGCAGACATCAACTCCTTGCAGATCTCGCCTTCCCCGAAGTTCTTGATGTCACAGCAGGCACCAAAGCTACCAGGGACTTCCACCCTCCCGTTTCTAAAGAGAGGACGGGAGTCCCCTCCTCCCATGGAGTTCAATTTGAATTCCATGCTCATCACGGAAGAGTAAGGAGGATTTCTCTTTGTGGTAGATATCTTCCTAAGCAAATTTGAATGCTTTTGCCGACTAACCTCTTGTTCTTGTTGTTGCCTGCAGGGAAGTGGAAGAGGACATGGAGACCCTCATCCACCGTTCCCGGAAGAGACCATGGCGCCTTAGGTCGCAGGAGGGCATAGAGGGCTCGGTTTCGGCAGGGAAGGATCCAAAAGAACCCGTGCTGAGCCCCCAGCCCAGCCCCCGGCCTAGGAGCAGAGATTCGACCCCGCCTGCCGGAGATGATGGAGATAGTCTTTCTGTCTCTCCACATGGAGGAGGGGGTGAGGTGATGCAGGGCGAGCCCCTCCTTGAGGGGCATGTCTCCCTGCCGCTCAAGCCGAAGATGTCGTTATGGAATCCTCTGCGGCAGAGATGGTGCAGAAGGCTGTCGAGCCCACCCTGGCAGAGGACGAAGCTCGCGACCCGGGGAAACACAGACCCCTGCCCGGCAGACTTCCTCAGGTATCTGGCTTCATCCTTCTTTCTCTTTTATTAACGGGTTGCCTCCATTGGTTTCTTCACTGTTTTCTGGCCCTCCCGCATGCAACCCCCCAAACTGAAGAACAAGATTTGTTGGAAGTGGTAGCTGACATAGGGAGGTCTGCCGCAGATGAGGCTGCGAATGTCGCGGCTGCTAAAGGGTAGGATCTCGCTGCCGGGGGAACACAAGGTTCCTTGGCCGTGGTGGAGCACTCTCTGGAGGGCGCCCCGGTAGAGGAAGTGGTCATCGAGGCGAAGATTCCTCTTCAAACCATGGGCCTAGTCCCCTCTTCCGGGTGCGCCGCTGATGATCCGCCGTCTTCCTCGAACACGCTGGCCATGGTGCCCTTGTTGCCTAATATCGAAGCCCCCAGCCCGTCCTTGACAGAAGCAGATCTTGATGGAGAGCATCAGCGTCTTCTAGCACCGCTGCATCTGGGAGGTGGGGAGGCCGACGACTCAGCTTTCATCACCATGGATTTGTCCTTCATCGTATCCATGGCGGTGGGCTTGAAGGAAATGCAGGCCTGACACAACCAGAAGTGGCAGGAGCTCAAGGAGCGGCGCGAATCCACTGGCAAAGTGGATCAGAAGCTGAAGGAGAAGTGCCAGGAGTTGTGTGAATGGCACGACAAGCAGTTCAAGGCGCTCATGAAGCAGCAAGAAATACTTCAGATGATGAGGGAAGATGTCATGGCTCGGGAGGAGCGCCTGGCGGATCATAAAGCATATCTGGATGCCAGGGAGAGAGAGAGAGAGATCTCCCTTCGAGAAGAAAGTCTTGAAGCTACCCTCCGCGCTAAGGAGGAAAGTATGGAGGCTTTGGTGGAGTAACGCACCAAGGAATTGGAGGACAAACATGGGGCTGCTCTGGACACCCTTGCCACTGACCATCCTGCCCGGCTGGAGAAGCTTGTTGATGATTTGGACGCCGCATCTTCCGCTAAGGTCGAGCTCGACCGACAGGTAGCCAAACTGAATGAAGACCTTGCTGAGAGCGCCAAGAAGGTGGAGGTACTCAAAGAGGAAGCACGGCAAGCAGAGCTCCACTTGGCTGACGTGCAGTCACAACTTTCCTCCAACACTCGGAGTCTTGAGACCGCCAATAGCAACATCACTGATATGAAGGCGAGGATCGGCTCGCTGGAGCAGTCGGCAGAGTCCCTTGAATCCCGGCAGCAGTTGCTATCCAAGGATTTGGAAAACACCAAGCGTCTCTGGCAAGATGCAGGGGACAGGCTGAAGAATTGGGTCGATATGAGCAACCTCTGGGTCGCGAGCTTGATTGACATTGCAGAACGTCTCGGCGCCCAAGCTGTGGCGATGGGCATGGACGACTCAGTCTACTCAGCCAACGAGTAGGAAGTCCCGAGTGTCAAGCTGGGGATCTTCTTCAATGAGTTGATCGACAAGCTGAAGGTGCATGAAGAGGGGACGGCCGAGCGCTTCGCGACCGAGTCCCGGAGGCTCGCTCGCGATGCCCTCTTCATGGTCTTGAGCAAGATCGCCTACCGCCACCCAGAGCTCGACCTCGATGATGGTTTAAAGAAGCCGCTAACTGGTGTTGACGTCGCTGCCACTAAAGAGAAGGCTGCTTCTCGCACCGACAGGGTTCTTTGCGTTTAAGCTATTGTACCGGGTCCTGTAATGAAACATGACGCATATTTTGTGTTTAGTCATTTTATCTCTAGTGTTTGTGCGAAACTGATACTTCTAGCTGGATCTTTGAATGCATGTTTATCCCCTTGAACTCTATAGGCTTGTGTTCATATGATCAATTCCTATGCATGCTCTGGATGCCTGCCGATATAATATTGTCGCGATTGTCGTAAGGGACCGACCCTTAACAGTCATCTTGGCGTGGATGCATCTCGGCAGGTTTTTCCTAGGTAGCTCTCGATGTAGCCTCTCGACCTGCGAGCATGGCCCTGGATAGGACGATGTGCAATCAAATAAACTAGCCAAGGTTCCATCACATGAGGGCTTTCACGATACGAACACTCGCTAGAGTTAAGAGATAAACGACTGCAAAAAATATGAAACGCATCAACAAGAAGTGATAATGTGAATTTAGCTTTCGTTTTCAAGCTTCTTTTTCATTTGCTGGGCCATGCGTGTTTGACGCATCCGCGGCGCCCGGAGGAGTAGAAGGCAATAGGGCGATTCCTTTGCTTCTGGCAAGGGTCGGCGTGCACTTCTTGTATATGGCGGGTATAGGGGCACGACATCGGGCTTCTCTGGTCCTCTTTCCTTTCGCTCCCCTCCCCTCGAGTCAGTGCAGCGGCCGTCATCGCATGAGTCATGCCAATGCAGGCAGCCTTGATGAAATATGCTTGTCGGGGAATCAATCGATGGACTCATACCAGCGCTTTTGCTCAGGATTACCCACGACGGGGGAAATACTAGGCCGAGCGTCGCGTGGTAATTGTCGACATCAACGACGCCGAGGCCAAAGTAGTTCGACTGCTGACGAGGTGGAGGGACTAGAAGGAGGGAGCTCGTGCCCGCATTTTTTTGCCCTTTCCTCCGGACAGCGCCAGGATGGCGATAACGCCATACGAGCCGCCGGGACAAATCTATCGCCATCAGCCATGGTCTTAGTTGTGATCGTTGCTACGGCAAAGCTCAGAGAGCGACAAAATGGCGCGAGAGTGGATCTTCCCCCGCTCCGCTTCTGCGCCTCCGCGGGCGCCACAGTCGA
Organism: Aegilops longissima; assembly: GCA_021605205.1. Lineage (NCBI taxonomy): Eukaryota > Viridiplantae > Streptophyta > Magnoliopsida > Poales > Poaceae > Aegilops > Aegilops longissima. The sequence goes on from CM038681.1 coordinate 241,829,170, forward strand.
TGGCATCGTCGAAGATGAAGATGGTGATGAAGATGACGCGCTGCACACGCTCTCAGGTTCGCGGAAGCGCTACCCCTACCTGGTGCACCAAAGATGTCGAGGGATATCCACGGCCACCTATGGGACCAAGAGGCCCCTTGCTGGTTTGGCAGGGGGACGACACGTTGCACAAAGAGCAGACCGGCGCACGGCAGCACGGCAGAGAGCACAAAAACGATTTACCCAGGTTCGGGCCGCCGCGAGGCGTAAGACCCTACTCCTTCTTTTGTGGATTGATGGTGGAATGGGAATGGTGAAACGCAGTACACTTTGCCCGGCAGGGTTGCCGCAAGATAGCAGCGCTATGCGCGTATGGTGGTGTGGGTTCCTCAAGTCTCCAACCCATCCTACAGTTGCCATGGGCCTCCTTTTATAGATTAAGGGGTCACCACAATGGCAAAGTGGTCATTATCCACTGATATGATAGAAAAAAGTTCTATCATACCTAACTCTACGGGCTGACAGGGTGCATTAAATGCACCGCTTAGTGTCACATCACTGGTTGCCCGGGCTGTCTCCCCAGCCCCACGCCTTTTCCCTTGACACGTCGCAGGACGGTTGTCATTTTTAGGCTTCTTCTGTAGGAAATGTCTTCCATGTGGCGAATGGCTGCCACTTAATCACCTTGCGGCTTGACACCGCATCGATCGACGACGTGGGTTGTACTTGAGTGGTTCTTGGGGTGGTTCATCCCCCCGTGAGCCCCGACAGACCTTGCCGGGGTGCTCTGGTTGCCTGCTTCTGGTGGTGGCCTCGCCCCTTGCCGGGCTCGCCTGCCCAGCAAGGGAGGCCCATCTCTTGCTGATATCTTGCTCCTCTGGCTTGATCTCGGTCCTTCTGAGCTGCATATTGGCTCTTCAAATATCTTGGTTCTTCAATCTTTTACTTAAGATAGGCTTGTTCATGCACGAGTCAGGGGGAAATGCATGCCCCTGTATATTTTCCCCGACACACGCGAAATCCCCCTTCTACCACTCAGCCGGAAATGCCGGCTTGGCGTCGCGTGGTCAAAACCGGTGGGGGTACGCTCGTAACTTACCCTACATTTTGGACAAGCGTGTCCCTAAGCCATGGCTCCCCCTACCTTCCCCTTCATCCCCCATTCATACACCGAGGCCGCCAAAACACGCGAAACGCCACGCTCCTCCGTTGGCCTCCTGACCGCCGCCCAGCCGGAGACTCTTCCCCGACGACGTCGTCCACCGCAATAGCTCGCCAGCCCTCATCCACCACACCGGATGAGGATCCATCGTCGATCTCGATGTCCCACCGGATCAGCCACCCCATCCTCCACCTCCAAGGAGCTGCCCCGACGTTCGCCTCGTTTATCGCGCCACCTCCATCCCCACAGCACCGTCTTGACCTGCCCCACCGGAACTGCATCACCCTCACCAATTCCTCCGATGAAGTCGAGGCCTACTCGGCGCCACCAAGGAGGTTCTGCACTCACCGCTGCATTTTATCATTTATTCGATCCCACGGGGCTGTCGGTGCTCGATACCGAGCAGCCATGGTGGGTCTCCATCGACGACGTCGTCGCCGGCCACTTCATCCACGGTGTCTCTCCCCCATGTCGTTGCTTCCTCGGTTGCGACTTCCACACCGGCACTAGCTGCAGCTGCTCCGGCTCTCACTCGCGCTGCGGCTCTATTCTTGCTGTCGGTCGCACTGGTGCACTTCTCTTGCTTTCGTTCGTGCTGCAGCTCTGCTCTGCTATTGCTGTCGGTCGTGCTGCTACTGCGCTCTTGCTCTCGTTCGTGTTGCTGCTCTGCTCTTGCTCTTGCTCGCACTGCTACTGCTGCTGCACGCCTCCGGCAGCTAGAGGAGTTGCTGCTTCAGCACTCGCTCGCGGTGCTGCTGCACGACTTGCTCTCTGCTAGTGCGTTCCCTGCTCGAGCGGCTGCTGATTTAGATCACCGCTTCTCAGCTACTAGTGATCGAACGCCCTAAACATCTATTGCAATGTTCTACTACTAGTTCAATCAGTTTCAACAGTAAAATTCAGTTTCGACTATAAAGTTCAGTTTCTTCAGTTAAGTTTAGAGTGAACAGTATTTACAGCATCTGTTGGAGCGGTCGTGGCGCGGCTGATGCGTTTTACATCAAGCACTTTTTTGTGATGTATTTTACATCATCTATTGCAGATGATATTAGAGTCCCACTTCAGATTAACGTTGTTTGTCTTGTCCTGCTTCAGCCTCACCGCCGTACAACTCACCGGAGCCGCTCCAACGATGGAACCGTCCATCACAGTGGAGCAGTACCCTCGGAGCCGTTTCCAGAGACCTCGGATCTACTTCCCCGCCTCCGACAGTCACACCAGCATCACCATCCTCCACGTCCAACCCAATGATGCTGAGGTTGATAAGGCTATGCCAAAGAGGTTGTACACTCGTCGCATCACTTTGTTACTCTGCATTCATGTCGATTCCTCAGGGATCCTTTGCTATGGAAATGCTATGGTACTACTATTCGTGCATTTGGTTAGAAGGAGTGGAGCAAAGCAAAACTGGAGGGACTAATTGCATTACTGGCATAATAAGATTCTTATTTTTTCATTTTCACGTGGTTTGACTTTAATTTGACCATGTTTCTCCTTTCCTGTGTTCTTCCAATTCATGCGAACCAAACACCCAGGTTGACAGAAATCGTATGTTTTCGAATGCTCTGTTTTGCACGTGCATTCCTATCCTATTCATGTGTTTTTCCTGTCCCTGCATTTATAGAATCCTCCAATTATAAGGAGCCCTTACAGATTTACTTCATTTTTAGATAGGCGTCAAAGAAAACTATGTGTGTTATGTCCTTCTCCTGCCGTGCCGTCATCCACCCCACCCGAGGTGCACCATCGACAGAAGCGTTCACTGCAGCAGAGATTCCCCCTGCAGACTTTCTTTTGCCGCCTCAGATCATCTTCCCCGTTGCCGGCAGCCACGCCAACTACATCACCATCATCGATCATGCAGATGAACCTGAGGACTACACAGTTCCGGAAGAGAGGTCGCACTCCTTCGTGTTTGCTTACGTTATACATCGGTTATTATTACCTGCTACTTTATCATTCAAACTTGAGTTTTAAAATGCCCGTGGGGCACATATCGAGGCAGCAAGGAATAGTATTTGTCTACTATCTGGTTCATCTAGGGTCTTCTATCTGGTTCATGTTGGGTGGGCAACAAACAGTAGATGGTCCATTGTCTATCTTTTTAAACTGAAGCTATAATCTACTTGCTACCATTAATTTTGGATCTATCCACTCGGTTGCTACCATCAGTCTTGATTTTTGCATGCACCCCTTAGGCCTTACATAATCTAACTATGTTTTTTATTATGCATGTCAGTTACTGTACACAACCAAACTGAACATGTAGAGAAAAAGAGAAGACTGTTGCATGGAAATATAATGTCATGCAGACGCCGCTCAATGGTGGGCGAAGTGCCCCCCTCCCGCCATTGCAGATTGTATTCCAGAGGAAGATAACTGTTCAGATGGGGATTCAGAGGGAGCCGACCACTCCTATTTACCACCTGATGTGTTTTCTCTAACCTGGCATGCTGATGTTGGTCATATCATCCATATGGCGCCTCACATTGCTTACATTATACATCTTATATGTCATCAGCTTAGTTTAGATTTGCTTTATGTGAATGCCACCTGTTTGGTTTCTATATCATACTCCCACCGTTCCTAAATATTTGTCTTTTTAGAGATTTCAACAAGTGACTACATATAGAGCAAAATGAGTGAATCTACACTCTAAAATATGTCTATATACAACCGTATGTGGTAGTCCATTTGAGATCTCTAAAAGGACAAATATTTAGGAACGGAGGGAGTATATGGGAATTATGCAATGCCATCTTCTTTAGCCAGGCATCATATACGTGAATCATGTAATGCCGTCCTTTTTAGCCAGTCATCGTATATGTGAATTGTATCGTGCCATACTTTTTTCATAATGTATTCCATTTGTCAACAATGTTTATACATTCATCTACTCTTCCTGTGCATCAGCCATTTGAGTCGAGCATGGGAAAATCTGGAATGAAAACAAGGTCTTCTGAGCAGTTAGTGCTCCTGTCGATGCAGATTTCTTGATGGTTACAGATAGCTCCTAAGGGGAGGATTCAGAGACAGATGGTTGCATATGGTGTCTTGCATTGTCATGCCATCTGCTTAGATTAGACATGCTTTGCGTGAATGCCTCCTGTTTGCTTTGTATATTAGATATGTGAATTATGCAATGCCATGTTTTTCAGCTAGTTATCATATATGTGAATTATGCACCACCATGTAGCCAGGCATCATATATGTGAATTATCTCATGCCATACTTTTCATTAAATATTCCATTTGTGGACAATCTGTGTATATTTAACTACTCTTCATGTGTATCAACCATTTGAGCCGGTTATGGAAAAATCAGGAGTGAAAACAAGGTCTTCGGAGCAGGCAATGGTACCTGTTGAAGCATATATCTCGATGGTCACAGGTAGCTCCTTAGAGGAGGATTCAGAGGAAGATGACCAGTCCTATATCGCACCTAAGGTGTATGCTCTAAGTTGCAACATTTATATTTCTCATATCATGCACATGGTGTCTTGCTTTGCTTAGTATAGACATCATATGCACAATATTGAATTCCATCTGCTTAGTTTAGAGATCATACATGCGAGTGCCAGCTGCTTAGTATATGAATCAATTATGTCAATTATATCATGCCATCTGTATACTTAGACAACATGTATGTGAATTATTTCATCCCAACCTATTTTAGAAAGACATCATATAGTTTTGTCATGTCATCCTATTTATATACTCATCATATGTCGAATTAAGCCATTATATCATGTTAAGTTATCCATCATATTTCTGAAACTGTGTCATGCTATCATGTTTAGTTAGGCATCATATATGTGAAATTGTGGCATGTTGTCCTGTTTGGTCAAACAACATATACGTGAATTACCACATTTGTCTATCATACAATGTCTGTACGTTCAATTTATTTTCTTGTTTATCAGCCATTTGAATTGGAGGGGGTGATGGCACTATCCAATGGAGCAAAAAACCGTTCTTCACGAAAAGGCAGTGCTATCCGTCGATGCAAATAGAATCATGGTTGTACTGGCCCATGAACTAGCCCCACCGCACACAATCAAGACTCTTTTAGATTGCACACTTACACTGTTGGACAGAGAAACAGCTACAACCCATCTAACCCCAACCCCAGCGGATAGTAACCCACTTCTAGTTGAGAAAGCACCATGTCCACCACAGAGTACCCCCACACGACCAGTTTGTAAAGCAACTACAATGCCCAAAGCACGAAGACCACCACAGCAAACCCAAACTCCACATTTAAAGCAGAAGAGCAACTATTCTCAGGTCTGATTCCGTAGCCATGGTCCATACTCTTTTGCTGTTGCATCACTCTATTTACTCATACCAACTACTTTCGAATTTGAAGGATCCAACTGAAACTCCAATGGTGCAACAACTATTTTTTAAACCTATTTCTTTAATTGGATTGTTGTTCTAACTTCTTGCTCTATGATGATTTCAGTTTTAGTTGTATAAACAATTATGTTCTCATGTCATGCACATTACAAGTGTTGCCAATGCTGTGTAGTTTCTCACACTTATATTCTGTCTATGTTGCTGTGTCTTAAAATATATGAGTTCAACTGTGTCTCCATCTTGATTTGGCAACATAAACTAGAATGATATGGACAATACAGTGACCATAGTACATAGATATATGTTTGTTTCATGCTGTTATCCTGTCCACCTTACTACTGAACCGGTTTACCAAAATGAGTTTCGTATACTACATGCTAAACCTATGATGTGTCTGCTTGTTTCTCTTGTAGTATGCGAATAGAATATTGGAGAAGAGCACCCACTATGCAATGGTAGAGAAAGTAATGCATATAAGGTTCAAATAGTGAGACAACCATGTTGGTCTCCAAGAAAGGTGGTAAAAACGATCTTGTAGACAGTGAGAACCCCCCCCCCCCCCCACACACACACACACACAATCTTGCGTTGATGTAGTGTTCGAGTTTCTGGCCAGTACCACTGGCACAAGCTCATCGAACTCGCTACCTGAATAACTTCGGCTTCTTGAGTCTCAGCTACAAGCTGAAAGGCATCGATCGGTATATACTACGGCAAGAAGTCAAGGACTGAGGAAGTCCCTGCAAAATTCAGATGCATACTTTCTTGTGCAACAACAAGCGTTGGAGGATTTAAGCGCCAAACAAGAGAAAGTTAATAAGCTTGCTAAGCATCTTGCCGACATTATGGGTACCTGTGATATTGTTTCTTGAGCTCTTCAAGTGGTTTGAGTTCGGACTTGTTTTGCTGCGGCGTTTATTTGCCTTCGTCGTCAACTTTGACAACCAAAGGTATGTGATATGCTGCTTTGTTCCCTATATTTGCACTGGTGGCGAACTTTGATGCCCAGTGGATGTAATATGTGTAATAGCCATGATATCCTAACGTAAGTTGCTTGTTTATTTATTTCCTTGTTGTCTTATTTATTTGTTTGCTTGTAGTCAGTGCAGTTCTTTTTCCGCGGTTTGCTAGTGGCCGCAATAACCTATTTTTTAAAACTAGGCCACAATAAGCATGGGCTACATATTTACTGTAGTTACCATGGGCCTCCTACGGGCTGTAGAAACAATGGGCCTTCTAAGGGTCGTAGAAACAATGGGCCTTCTACGGGCCGTAGAATCAATGGGCCTTCCACGGGCCGTAGCATCAATGGGCCTTATACGGGCCGTATGATCGATCGACCAAACATGGGCCAATAACAGACCGCGTTATGGGCAGTAAACGGGCTAGAGTTGGAATATTCCGTTCATGGGCCGACCATAATGGGTCATCATTAATCGGCCGTATTTGATGACGCTATGAAAACGGCTCAACGGATTAACGGGTTGCAAACGGGCCGATTGTAACCACGGCCTGAATTTGGCCCACAAGCAGAAAAGGCCAGTAACGGGCCATCAGTAACCGAATGCTGGAAATGAGCCCAAGAATAAATGGGCCCTGAGAAGGCCGAAAGATAGCATGGGTTGGAAACGGCCAATGGAATAATGGGCCGTTAATGGGTATAAAGTGGTACACTGTTCATTACGAGCCAGATCCACCACGGGCAGTTAATGGGCCAAGAGTTGCAAAGGGCCTCATATGGGCTGAAAGACATCGTGGGCCATACAAGGGGTAGAAGTTACAATGGGCTGGAATCATATTGGACGGCCCAAATGAAGCTACTAGGCTTAATTCTGATAGGCTATAACGGGTCGTGAGTTAGCGGGCCGTAAATGGGCTATATACGAACATGTCGTTAACAGGCTTTCCGTGGGCCGGCCCGTTACCTTTTGACCAAGTCAAATGGGCCAGCCTTTTCATCGGAATGGGCCTTTGTTGGGCCGTTCCACGTGTCGACGTATCATAGGCGCCTCCTGTCCAATGAGTGGATGACATCTGTCCCAAAGGTGAGCCAACACGTGTTTCCTCCGGCCAATGAGAATTTTACACATGGAAAATCCCCATTGGTCCGGGCTGTTAATGGGTTATCGGATCCAAAACCGGGCCCGATAGCTTAATGACCCGTTACGGTCGATGCCACGTGTTGGTCACCCTTGACGAAAGCACTTCTATGACGCGCGATTTATCGTCATGGAAGTGGACACTTCCGTGATGATAATTTTGGTAATGTCATGGAACACTTCTACGATAGCACAGGTATGCCTATCTTGATTCTATCATAAAATTGCCATGGATGTACATGCATGACACAAAACGTGACCTACTGTGACAAACACATATCATCACGAAAGTGTATTTTTTTGTAGTGGAGGTTGAGTTCTTCGCACGCACCCCAGAGTTCGAATCTATCAAGGGTCTGCAGAGCCCGAAATCTGACAAAGCCTGCCAACAAGAATTGCCAGTGCTTGAAAGGAAAGTTGAAGGAAAAACAGAGGAACTGGAAAGTTTCCTATGGTACTACTATTCATGCATTTGGTTCAAAGGAATGGAGCAAAGGAAAACTGTAGGAGTTGTTCCTTTAGTGTCTCCTTGAAAGAAAAACCGTAGGAACTTTAATATCCACTTGTACTCCTTTTCAAATTCCTGATCATGAAGCACAAGACTAAGAGATAGTAGCGTAATAGCATTATAACCATACATTTTCTTGTGGTTTGAGTTAATCTCACCACTACAAAAAAATACACTTCCATGATGATACGTGTTTGTCACAGTAGGTCATGTTTTTTGTCATGCATGTACATCCATGACAAATTTATGACAGAATCAAGATAGTCATACCTGTGCTGTCGTAGAAGTGTTCCATGACATTACCAAAATTATCATCACAGAAGTGTCCACTTCCATGACTATAAATCGCGCGTCACAGAAGTGCTTTCATCAAGGGTGACCGACACATGGCATCCACCGTAACGGAACACCGTTAAGCTATCGGGCCCAGTTTTGGATCCGATAACCCGTTAACAGCCCCAACCAATGGGGATTTTCCACATGTAAAATCATCATTGGCTGGAGGAAACACGTGTCGGCTCACCGTTGGGACAGATGTCATCCACTCATTGGACCCAAAGCGCCTATGATACATTGACACGTGGCACGGCCCAACAGAGGCCCATTCCTGTGAAAAGGCCGGCCCGTTTGACTTGATCAAAAGGTGGCGGGCCGCCCCACGGCAAGCCTGTTAATGGCATGTTCGCATATAGCCCATTTACACCCCGCTAACCCAGGGCTCGTTTACGGCCTATCCAAATTAGGCCCAGTAGCGTCATCTGGGCCGTCCAATATAATTCCAGCCCATTTTAACTTCCAGCGCATGTATGGCCCATGACGTTTTCGTCCCATATGAGGCCCTTAGTAACTTCGGCCCATTAACAGCCCATGGTAAAACTGGCCCGTAATGAACAGTGTATCACTTTATACCCATTAATGGCCCGTGGTAAAACTGGTCCGTAATGAATAGTGTATCACTTTATACCCATTAATGGCCCATCATTCAGTTGGGCCGTTTCCAGCCCATGTTATCTTTCGGCCTTCTCAGGGCCCATTTATTCTTGGGCTCATTTCCAGCATTCGTTTACTTATGGCCCGTTACCGTCATTTTCTGCTCGTGGGCCAAATTCCGCCCGTGGTTACAGTCGGCCCGTTTTTGGCCCGTTAATGCGTTGGGCCGTTTTCATAGCGTCATGAAATATGGCCGATTAATGATGGCCCGTTATGGTCGGCCCATGAACGGACGATTTCAACTCTAGCCCATTTACGGCCATAATGTGGTCTATTATTGGCCCATGTTTGCCAACCGATCATAGGGCCCGTAGAAGGCCCATTGATGATACGGCCGGTAGACGGCCCATTGTGTCTATGGCCCATATAAGGCCCATTGTTTCTACGCCCCGTAGAAGTCTCATTGTTTCTACAGCCCTTCGAAGGCCCATTGTTTCTACGGCCCGGAGGAGGCCCATGTTAACTACAGTAAATATGTAGCACATGGTTAATGTGGCCTAGTTTTAAAAAATATGTTATTGCGGCCACTATCAAACCGCAGAAGAACTGCACTGACTACAAGAAAACAAATAAACAAGACAATAAGGAAATAAATAAGCAAGCAACTTACGCTAGGCTATCACGGCTATTACACATATTACATCCACTGGGCATCAAAGTTCGCCACCAGTGCAAATATAGGGAACACCCTACACTATACAAAAGGAAGGTTGGCATAAAAGTTAACAGTCTAGCAGATAAATGCACCACCAGAAGTTCAGAAGCTCAGTTCATTTGACCTGACTGTTATGTTTTCATGTTGTATTGTCCGATGGAGCACCATAACCTTTGCCTTCAGGTCTCCTAGGCTCCTGAACAACATAGCAAATGTCTGATAGTCTGTTTTCGAAACCATGCATATCTTGACAACATCGATAATTTCTCTCCTTGTTTCACAAAGGGTCTCTGTTAGGGAATGGACTTGTGTCTGGAGCGCAGATACAACATTGTTTTGAGCTTGCATATCTTGATCATGAGGCAGTTTGGACGAGATTGCCTTAAAAACCAAGCCAAGATACGCAGAACATGCTTTTGGCAATCGTTAGTGGATAGGTATCGACCCACCGCAGACAAGAGCTGAAATTGCGGTTATAGTTGCCTCGCCACCTTCAGAAGGTGGCGGTTCCACCATTTTTTCATAGCTCGCTGAAAAGTTGAGGTTTTACATTAGTAGTACCGTAATGAAGATATTAAGGAGGCAGCAAAACCAAACAAAATAGCTTTGGTCTATATACGTAACTTATTCTGGTGAACCCATGTAAAATAATAGTTGTATTTTATTGCAAAGTACATAATAAAACCAGGTTCCAAACATATGACCATGTACCATCGCTAATGTATTGTCTATTTCTTCACATTGTATTGAGGGCTAAGGATAAAGAGACAAAGTTTATAATACAAGAAGCATAGTATGACATCATTCATATCACAAAACAACCGAGAATGCATAAACAGCAATTGTAACGTTGTGTGGGAAAGTCCAGCACGGAACTAGATTACAGATCAAGATCAAAGGAACATCACTCCTCTCTTTTAAACCTTGTAAGGTGCAATGATGCGCTAAGACAATTGTGTATAAAATAGAAAAGAGTAATAGACATTGGCTGCAAACCATGCAGTCCAAGGCACAAGTTAGAGTAAGTAGTAGTTAAAAGGCATGAGGATTAAGGACTTACAACAACGGCTTTGACTGGTGTAGTCATGCCCTTCTTCTTGCTGGTGTGACAGTCCTTGAAGATTTCCACAGCATTTGGTTCAGGTACTTTTTGGTCCTTGCGGGCTTTCCTCTGCATTTGGAACAAGTCAATATAGATCTGATAATATGGTACAACAAAAAGAGTGAAACAACAGCTAATTACAAGAGCCTCGCAGTGTGCAATATAGCTACGAGATCCTGTCATCTGTTGGAATTTCACTTTCATACGGTTGGCTTTGTTCTTTGAACAGTTCACCTACAAGAAGATAGATTTGTGTGGCACATGCGTAAATAGGACTTCAACATGTGATCTGATCACATATATATAATGTACCTGATACTTCGGATCGGACTAGTGTTTAACGAGGCCTCTCCAGTCTTCATCAGATATATTTTCCACTAGAGATGTTTGGGCAAGTTCACTGTTAGCCTTGCCTTCAAAGTGAGTTTTCCTCAAGTTATACCGATACTGTCACAGAGCAGACTTGAAAACATGGGTGCAAGCTTGTCTGGTTGCATCATCTTGGCTATCCAACTTGAACCTCATCTGTTGAAAATTATGGGAGTCTCATTATCAGCAACCTAGAAAGCATTGGACAGATCAAGATGATATTACTAGTTTCCATACATAACCATACTTACAGATAAATGGTAGAGGAAGGTGTTGAACTGGGTTTCGTCTTTGTCATTTATGTACTGAATCCATGTTGGGAGGATACGTACATGACACCTAACAGCAACCGCTTCCTCTGATACTAACTTGGATGACTCTGTAGCATCACGTGGCCTTTCTAAACCTGCCTCAAAACGGATCTCCATTCTTCCTCCTCCAGATTTACTTAACCTATCGAGCATTATCCCTGATGTTTTTTTCCTCTTGCGCCTAGGTGCTAGTCCAACAACAAACATAGGAAGTGTTAGTGTACATCAAACTGTGAGACTACATATAAAGAAGCATGCATCTGTAACTTGACTCCAGCAACTACCTTCTTGCTGTTGAAGCTCACAAAGTTCATCTTATCTTGCCAACTCATCTTGTGTCAAGAGTGCTTCGGAAGTTGTATCAGGTGGCAAGGGAGCTTGGGAACGTGTTGCTAGCTGAGTTGACCAACGAGTAAATCGTGCAACTGGTGGTACTTTGGAAGGTGTTGCAACAACTAGGGTTGTCTTTGCTTGTTTGGTGGTAGCTATTTGTTTCTATTTGGCATGTTCTGCAGCTCGTTTAGCACGGGATACGCTGTCGGTACAATTTCCCGCTGGACTTTGACCTTCTATTGCACCATCAGTACCAGCAGAATCTGCAAGATTCTTCCGCTTCCCTTTCCCTGTCGTTCTGTCTTGCTTCCTCTTTCTCTGTGTCATGTTAAGCAAGCCGACAAGAAAAACGAATAACAATTTAGTTCTTCAGAACAAATTGATGCGTGATACAGATGAACTGAACTTTGATGTTAGACAACCACATGATAGGAGGATTTAATATGTAAGAAAAACAGGACGGCATGAGATAACCAGAACTAGGATGTGTAAACTAAGCCGAAGACATTTCACTAAATTAGAAGCAATGCAATGGAAGGTAGACACCATATGAAAGATGCTACAAATATCGCTCTGCCAAGTTAACAGTGTCTCATCATAAATGCCGTTTAAACAAATGTGAAGCAGTACAAGAAATAAATCATATGCTAGATGCAAACAACATCACACTATCAAGTTAAAGGTCTCTCGTCATTAGTGCCATTGCATATTCACATCTTATGATGTGTAAACTAAGGAGAAGCCATTTCAACAAATTAGAAGCAATGAAAGCTAGACACCATATGAAAGATGCAACGAATATCACTCTACCAAGTTCAAACTGTCTCGTCATAAGTGCCATTTCAACAAATTAGTAGTACAAGCTAGAAAAGAATGTGAGATGTAACCTATATCACACTCCAAAGTCAAACGTGTCTTATGATAAGTGATTGTTGCAGGTTACACAATAGTAGTAATTTGATGTAAGAATATGGTGTGATAGACAGATATTGTATGTTCTAGAAACAGGAACACGTGTCTTATTCAAGTATATTGTGTAAAGTAAGCAGATGGAATTCAACAAAATTAGAAGCAATACAAGCTAGACATCACACATAACATGCAACCACATATAATAGTGACAAGTTAGAGGGAGCACCGGTGATGGTGCACTAGAGGAAATGTGCTCATCATAAACACGCCTACGTTGAGTGTCTATGCATGTGTTGTCTTGGAAATCATCTTGGGGGGATGGAGGAGTAGAAACTGTAGAGGCCCTCCGTTTGGAAGGAGCACCTTTATCTGCTGCCTTGCTAACTTCCTTCCGCTTTATTGATTTTGAATTGTCAAGTAAAACCGACAAGAAAAAGCAATAAAATTCTCTCTTTAGAACTCATTCATGCATGATACTGACAATCACTACTTTGATGTAAGGCAAACACATGATACCAGGATGGAATATGTACGAAAAACAGGACGGCATGGCATGTTCACAACTGTTTGTGTAAACTAAGCAGAAACCATTCCAACAAATAAGAGGCAATGCAAGCTAGACACCACATGAAATATGCAACCAATATGACTCTGCCAAGTTAAAAGCGTCCCATCATAAATGGAATTTCAACAAATTAGAAGCAGTGCATGCTATAAATCATATGAAAGATGCAACTAATATCGCACTGCATATACTAAAGGTGTCTCGTCATATTGATTGATGCGAGATACAAAAAAACAATAGTTTTATGTAAGTACATGCTTAATAGACAGATGTACTATGTACTAAATACAGGAAGGCATGTCACATTAACAGGTATAATGTATAAGCTCAGCAGAATAGCACATGCAGTTTAACCAGATTGGAAGAATTACAATCTAGACACCATATGCAACATGCAACGACCTATCATGCTGCCAAGTTAGAGCAAGCACCTGCGATGCTAGTGTAGGGGAAATGCGGTAATCAACTACAGAGCTACGTTCACTATCTTCATCTAGCCTTGCTGTTTCTTGAGAATCATGTCGTGAGGCTGACGCTGCATTCTTTAAATGAGGAGTAATCCACTTGACTGACTGCCTCATCATAAGTGATTGATGAGGGATACACAAGAACATTAGTTTGATGTAAGAACATGGTTAATACACAGATGTACCAGTATGTACCAAAAACAGAAAGGCATGTCATATTCAAAGGTATAATGTGTAAGCTAAGCAGATGCAATTTAACCAAATTGGAAGCAATACAAGCTAGACAACCGGCTGGAGTGGTGAGCATGATCATCTAGGACCTGAGAGCCTGGTGGGAGGCGGGCTGCTTCGCCACCATCGCGGCTTTTTAGTTGGCTTCCAGGTGATGCCTCTCTTTGCTGGCCTTGTCACTGGCTCGGCCAGTGCCCTGACTAGCTATTTGTCTTCTGGTGCTCACGGGATGGTGGTTCATGTAAAAAATATATTTCCTTATCTTAAAAAAGACCGACTTCGGCCTTTCGAATACAAGCTAGACACCATATGGAACATGCAACCACATATGACACCGCGAAGTTAGAGCAAGCTCCTGGGATGGTGGTTCATTGCGAGCGAGGTCATCAACTCCAGAGCTACGTTTACCGTCTCCATCTGCTGACACTGCACCTATTATAAGGCTGAAACGTGTCCGCCTATCCGCGTGCATTTACGGAGCGACTTCTCTCTTTTCTTTTTTGCTTCTCTCATAGCAGCAGAGTCTGGAATACCCTTGCATAAAAACACAATAGTGAAAGTATGGGTGAAGTGTGTGCAGAACTAGTGCACTGTAAAAGTAGCAGATAGCAGGTGGCTGAAAAATAAATGACAGGAGACATATGATAGCTCTACAACATTGCATGGCAAACAAAATTAGATTCTACTCCGTATGACTTTGTAATATATGAGCACAGGAAATGCAGGTACTCCTCCAACACACCACCACATGTGGTCATATCAAGATAATAGTCGATTTAAAATAAATAGGCCAGTCGATTTTTTTTTAATGAATCGTCCGATCTATAAGGAACGGGAAGATGGCCTTCGTCTACCTCCCGCCAGTCACTGTTGACGATCTTTCTCGAACCGCCGGTGACCACCGGCCCAGACCCCTGCCTCCGCCGCCCCGCCCTCCCCTTGACCTCACACCACCACCGTGCTTGGCAGCGCCCCCAGACCATCCCTTTAATCCCGGCCGACCTCCAGATCGGGCGCCAGTAGCTCTAGGTCCCACACGCCCCTAAGATAAACACTGAGGCGCTGCTTCCCCTGCGTAATAGGCGGACTAGCGCCTGTTACGACAGGGAATGCTTCCGTTAATTGGGAATCAACTGACCAGGAATTGAAATTCAGGGGGGCGACGGACCTCTAGCTAAGGTGAAATAGTATATGAGGAGAAACCTTGTGCATCGCGAGTTACTAGGAACATCTAGTATCAAGAAGAAGCGGTCAACTAGTGTCTTCTGTGGGATGAATACCGTGCAAGCAGACACGTAAGATTTGCACGAATAAGGGAAGAGGAGTACCATTTTCGGTTGCCGGTGTGGTCGCCTCCACATATCGCGCCGATCTTCTTATTTTTGCCGGGGAAACCGATGTTCTGGAGGAGGGTGCAGGCTTGGACGAACCCATGGCCAAATTGTTGGCTTTGCCAAATTGTTGACTTTGTTGCCATGGCCGTATGTCGGTGGAGGGGAAGCAGATCCAAGGCGGCGAAGGACGGCGTAGCAGGAACAGCTCCTGTGCGGTGGAGGGTGCCGAAGTTGGAGCGGCAGCAGTGAGGCGCAGGACGGCGTGGTTGAACTGGCTCAGGTACGGACAGGCTCGGCCTCGGCTTCAACTACTAGCCGTGGAGGGCGTTGCGGTTGAGGTTGCGGTGGACGACGACGTCGGGGTATCGGCTCTGGCGTAATGGAGGAGGGCGGCGGTTGATGGGTGGAATGGGGTTGCGGACGGAGGACGCCGGGGTTTCGTGGCTGGTGGAAAGGTAGTTTTTGCGCCCATGAAGTACGAATGGGGAATCGGACGGGTGGGCGGGGAGGGGGAGAACCATGTTTCGGTCTGGGACGCGCTTGTTTTTGGCTTTTTTGAACAGAAGATGGGACGTGCTTGTTTGAAATTTGGGGAAAGTACAAACTTTTCCCCCCTCTTAAATTTCCGACCTACTGCGGGTCGGGGGTAGGATGGTAATCCCAGGTGTCCCAAATAGTGGGCGGGAGCGATTTTGGCACAAAGATGTGTGCTTAGGCGGCCATTGTGTATGAATGTTTTTCGGAGGCGGTTGCCTGGCGTCTAGATGAAGCTATAAACCTACCCCGGTTTAGACCTTTGGACGTCGGGCCGGAAGGTTTCACGGGTCGGAGTTATTAGAAAAGTAATTTCCTTGTACTACCAAACATTGGTCTCATGCGGTTTCGGGCGAGTAGAGGCTCTTTTGGCGCTTCGTTCGAAATTTTGAAACACAAACATTCACGTTTAGAGTACTCTTGAACTTTGAGGATTGACCTAAATAGACAACGTTAAATTTGGCCTTGTATGTTTGAAAACCTCATTAAATTATCCGCTTCTTTTTGAAATTTTGACACTTGAAAATCCTATAACTACGATTATTTTGGAATGGAGGAGATAAATTTGAATCTGTTTTGTACACGACTACATATGCTATTATGTACAAAATCAGAGCAAAGATTGGTGCCCCATAATTTAGGTATGATTTACATATGCCATGATATCAAATTCAAATAATTGAATGGACTTTGTCGTGTACAAACGAAGAGGCGCACTTTTGTACCCCTTTACCTGTGCACGGGCAGTCGGAGCCGCGCCCACGGCCACACCAAGCAGGGCAGGGGAGGTGAACCAAGGTAAAACCGAAGACCGAGGCAGCCAGGGCAACGCCAAGACCAAGGACGGGAAGAAGCAGAGGGGCGGAGCAGTTTCCCCCGGCAAGACCCTTGCCGGGGACGGCCTCAGCAGCCCCGGCAAGGCCCTTGCCGGGGCAGCACGTCCAAACGCCAACAGAGCGAGCCACCCTTGAGCCCACACCATCAACCACGTTGGGCCAGGGCTTGGGAGGCACCTCTGTGGTGGCATGCAGATCTTTGTGAAGACAAAGAACACTCAAGATCAGATGAGGATTAGAAGACGACAGCCCTCGGCAAGATCCTTGCCGAGGAAGGCCACTAGATCCCCAGCAAGGTCCTTGCCGGGGACGACAGCGCGCCACGGCAAGACCCTTGCCTTTCCACTCGGCAAGGCCCTCACCGAAGACGCCAGCGGGGCCACTGCCAGGCCCACACAAACCAAGTTTCCACCGCTGTTCGCATGCAGCTGCCAGCTCAACCAGCTAAGCAGACACCTGCGTCGCAACATGCAGCTCCTGGGCCAACTCGTCAAGTGCCTGCGTGGCGGCATGCAGATATTCGTGGAAGCTCCACCACCACGCCACCTCAGCTGCCTGCCTGCCTACATGGCGCCACATGCATCACTGGCCGGGGCGCGTGTCGAAGCGAGGAGGAGCGGCGACGGACGGGGCGGGCCTCGCCCCCTTCCCCGATAAAGCTAGGGGACACCTCAGCAGCACATTAAATGTGTCTTGTCCTATAATACAGGCGATAAGCTCGCAATACTGTACGCCTTTCCACCTCCTATATGCCACTGTGGCAGCCCCTTTCGACTATAAAGGGAGGCCCATGGCATACTGGGAGAGGATTCGGCTCTTTCGAACCACGCGCTCACCTCAGCTAGTTCGAGAGCTCAAGAACTCTCTGAAATACACCCACCGAAGCAGGACTAGGGTTTTACGCATCCTCGCGGCCCGAACCTGGGTACACGACCATTGTGCTGATTACTAATCCTGCTCTTCTTGCAATCCTGCGCCCCGGCAACCATAGTAGGGATTCTCGTGATCCCATAGGTGTCGTTCCACACCGACGTCTTTGGCGCACCAGGTAGGGGGCGCAATTATGAGAATCTGGTCTAGTAGTTAGCCTAGAAGTTCTTCGTCGCCAGGGCTCCCAAGAAGGAGACGGCCGGGAGGAAAGAGCGCTGCCTGTGAACGCGAAGGATGCCAGCGCGGCGACAGAAAAGCTAAGTCATTCAGAGCCTTGAGTTATTTCCTTTTATACATAAGGTTATCGTCCTCGGAGATCTTGCCTATGTATGGAAAACCTGCCCGCGAAGGGGCCCTCCCCCGATTGGCAACGCCCTTGTTCTGTTTCGAGTCCGCTCAACAGCTCAAAGCGGCCGCGTCAAGAGTGGCGGGGTAGCCTTCCGCACTTGGCAACGCTCCCGACTCTGACTCGAGTCAAGCTCAACAGTTCGGGCGGCCACGCTAAGGGCGGTAAGGTGGTTTGCCCGGCAGCAAGCACACCCGGCTGGCCAATGGGGATCCGTCCCCAAGACGCCGCCCTGGGTTTACGCGCCGGCAAACCTACCCAGTTAACGTAGCGTGGACATACAAAGGAGAATCGAACAGGAAACTAACATGCATAATGTCAAAAGTGCTGCAGAAGTTATATTACATCATTTGTTGCTGCAGTTCTAACTAAAGATAAAAATTTTCCTTGTTGTGAACTTGCAGCAACAAAAAGAAAGGGGGTGCCTAATCCCGGCGCTGGCCCTCCACCCTCAGAATTTCGCCGACACGGCTGATGATGGGCTTGATGCGCCCCGAGCGGGCGCGAGGTCAGATACCCTCCGGCAAGCTCTCCAAGACGGCATCAAGTCGAGGTCGGGTACCAAGCAGCCACCTTGGTGAGAACCTTGGTCATGGCGCCCGCAAAGCCTCCAGCCTCGCTGGCCCATGAGGCCGCCTGTTACGGAAGCTGCTCTAGGGCAGCGAGAATGCACTCGAAGAACAAGGTCAGCTTGGCGTTGGTGGTCCCGCCGCGCTCTGGGGCGTACCTCACGCTTGGCATCCCCATGGTAGCCAGCTGCGCGGTAATCCTGCCGGCGACGTCTTCGAGGCGGCCAATCCAGCGGTTCACGCCCTCCTTGAAATCCTTATGCTCGGCGGCCTCGTCCTTCCGCAGCTGCTTCTCGGTCTCCAGCTCCTTGGCCAGGGTCCCCTCCCGGGCTTGGGCCTCCGTGAGCATCCCCTCGAGGCCCTCCAGCTTCAGCGTGAGGTCCTTGAGGGACTTGTTGGCCTCGGAGAGCTCCCCGTTCTTGCTGATGGCCGCGCCCTGCGCCTCCGTCAGGGCACCGTTGAGCGTGTCCTTCTCCTGGGACAGCTTCAAGGCCTGCTCCTTCAGCTCGTCCCGCTCCACCTCCAGCTCCTTCACCTTGTCGGCATGCACCTGGGCTTGGGCATCGAGCGCCTCTTTGTGCCTCTGCTCCAACTCACGGGTTCGCTGCAAGACAAGCTTCCCCACCTCTTCATCCTTGCCGCGGAGCGTGGCGGCAAGCTTCTCCTCACGCGCAGCGAGGTCCTCCTCCTAGGAGTTCAGTGCGGCATGGTGCTGAGTCCGGGCGGCCTCGGCTGCCGTGGCCAAGCCCTCTGCCGTCTCCTGGGCCTTCTCGGTATCGGCCAGCTTCATGGTGAGCTCCACGTCGCGCTTGGCCAGCTCGCCCTGGGCGGCCTTCAGCTCCTCGTGAGCCTGGCGGAAACAGACCTGCGTCTCGGCGACGCGCTTCTGGAGGTCCGCCTCCGCCTTCTCCACCACCGCCGTCCTGGACTTAATTTTGTCCAGGCGGGCACGGTGGAGCGCCTGGAGCCTCCGGAAGTTGGCGCCCATGGCCTGGAGCAGCCGCTCCTCCTGGGAGCCGTCGCCACCAACGCTCGGCTCGTCGACGACCTCAAGCCCGGCGGCGGCAAGCACTTCGTCACCGAACACCTCTCCCTCGACGGGTGTCCTGGTGCTCGACGCACCTGGAAGGTGGACGAACAAGTCGTCACTCGCCCTCAGGTACTTGTCGGAGCCGGAAGCAGCAGAGGAGGAAGGCTGGTCATCAGCCACCTCCTCCTCCTCCTCAGCAGCGGCCCCGCCTACCTCCCCGGCAGGCCCCTTGCCGGTGTCCTTAGCGGCGGCCTTGCCGGCCTCCCCGGCAGGCCCCTTGGCGGCGTCCTCAGCAGCGCCCTTAGCGGCCTCCTCGGCGGCGATCTTCTCGGCGTCCGCCTCGGCGGCCTTGGCGACGTCCTTGATGACGGCGTCCATGTCCTCTGGGTTCACCGAAGAGGGATCTGGACACCAAAGAAGGGAGTGAGGCAAGGCCAAAACCAAGAACCCGAAAGAAAAAGGAACAGGGACGAAAGGCGAGTGACTTACCAGGGCTAGTGCCAGGCTGGGGAAAAGAAGTCCCCTCCCCGCCAACATTTGGCGTCGAGGCAAGGCCACCAGCGCCCAAGTTCCCCTCCTCCTCCTCCATGTGCGTGGGCTCGGTGCTTGGCGCCCTTACCGGGGACGCCCCTTGAGGCGGCATAGTCGATGGGGGCGGCGTGTTGGGAGTAGCCCTCTGCGGCTCCTCCTGCTGCCGCTCTCTTCCTGCACACCCGGCAAGGTCAGCGCCAAAGTATCGTACCCCTGACACATGTCGACGAAGGGGAGGGTAATGAGCTTATGCAGGGGGCTGCTGTTCGGGCTACTCAACACCACTAGTGGCGCCCTTGAAGTACCAGCCGGGGGCTGGCCGCCCGCCGAGGTCTTGGCCCTCTTCACCCTTTGGGCCAGCGTCTCCACGTCCCTGCGAAAATGAGAACAAGTCAAGACAAGCGACACAGATCGAGGAGACAGAGATGACGAGAAGATGCCTGATACTTACTCGTCGTCCACCTCCTCCTCTGCTGTTTTCCAGTTCCTCCACGGGCTGAGGGATCCGTAGTCGAAAGTGACCCCCGCGTCGGCATCTGCCGGAGGAGGGGAGGAGGGCGGAGTCTACGGGCGCGTGGACGAAGAAGAAGCAGATGCCTTCTTCCTCACTACCGTGGCCTTCACCACCTTCTTCGCTGCCGCGGCCCTCGTCTGACGTGCGGCCTCCTCCGAGGATTTTGGCCGCCGTACGGCCCTGACGGGCCGCACCGGCTCGCCAGAAGCAGCCCACCGCAGGACTCGCCCTCTCCCCGTGGCCGGAGGGTCAACAGCCCCAGCCCCCTCTTCCAACGACTCGTCGGCCGCTTCCTCAACCAGAGGAGCCTCGGTGCCGGCGCTGCTGGCCTCCCCAGCGGCCTCCGCCCACCTGGCGAGCTCGTCCTCCTCTGCGGCCGTCGCATCCTTGTCCTCCACACCACCGGCACTGCCGGCCTCCTCGGCAAGCTTTGCCTCCATCGCCCTGGCGGCGATGTAGTCCAGCTCCGCTTGGGTGGTGTCCTGGACGAGCAGCCGCTCAGCGTCGGCGTTGACATATCCCTCGTGCAGGGTGTCGAAGAACTGATGCACCTCGGTGTCCTCCGGCTCGGCCCAGCTCGGGTCAAGGCCATGCGCGTTCAGTCCGGCATCATGGCGATGATGTCGGTCCGGCACGAATTGTTGCACAACGGGACCACTCCCGCCGGCAACTTGAACAAGGGCCCCTTGAAGACCTTGCCAGCCTTCGCGGCGGCCCGCTCGACCTTGCCGGTCCGCTCGACCTCGCCGTCACGGCCCACATCGAGCTGGAAGATTCGATGGCAGAAGTGGGCATGCCCCATCACCGTGAAGTTGTGGTCGAGGCCGGGGCGAAGCCGCATGATGTCAGCGGGGTTGGTGAAGAGCCAGGGTGGCCTCCCCTTGTTGTGCAGTTGGGCGATCCGGCGGCGGATGAAGTCCGCCCCGATCATCTCGAGGGTGAGCCCGGCCTCGGTGAGCCGAAGGATCCTGGTGGTGGCGACCGTGAGCTTCTCGTCGTCGGTGTCGACGTCACTCCAATCGCTTCTGTGAACCGGCGGCGCCCGGCGAACTTCGCAGAACGCCGGCGGGTCCTTCTCTTCAATCCAGCACCACCGGCCCCGCCATTCTTCCCACCTCTCCTTCATGGCGCCATCCGGGTACGCTCCCTTGGACCTTGGGATCCAGGTGACGCAACCAGAAATGGCGCCTCCCGTCTGGATTCGAGGGAAGAAGTAATGGTGGAAGAGCGCCGTGTTGGGGTGCACCCTGGCGAAACCCTCGCAGAGGTGCGCGAGAAGGGCCATGCACACCACCGCATTCGGGGTAAAAACCAAGAGGCGGAAGCCAAAGGTGTGCATGATGTCGCTGAAGAAATCGGAGAAAGGCGGACAAAGCCCGCAGGAAAAATAGTCGACAAAAAAGGGGTACCGATTTGGGGCGGCCTCGGCGCAGTTAGCAGGGATGACGCGCGTGGCTAGATGCCCCGACTTCTCTCCCCCCGTCTTCACCCCCAACAGGGGCTTGAAGGCTTACCGAAGCTCGAACACGTCAACTGTCGAGGGGAAGAGGGCGGATTGCGTCCACTGCACCGCCTGTGCACTCTCCGGCGGCTCCGCCGCTCCGGCATCCTTAGCCACACCCTTGCCCTTGACGGATTTTGGCGCCATGGCGGCTGGGCGAGAAGGGAAAAGCCGAGGGCGGCGGGAACGCAACGGCGGCGAGCGAGGGCGGATCTTGGGGAAGAAGAGGAAGACGAGCGGAGGCTTCCGAGATTGGGATTGCGCGAAGGGTAAATGAACAGTGCGCTCGCGGTTATCCCTTTTTATGGAGAAGCTGCGGGTCGCACAGCCCATTTACTGTGATCTGACGCATGCGTGCGGGAACTGCCCCACACATGCCACCCACGTCACGCGCACCCCTCCATGCTGCGCCACGCCGCGCGCGGGTCGTGGGAGGCGCAGCGCGCGAAGAGTTTTACCGCGCTAAAAACCGCCCCGCCTGCCCGCGCACCGTTTTGGGCCCGGCCCAACAACATGTCGCGTTTATGCATGGCCCAGGCCCGGGGGCTCCTGTCGGTGTACAAACGAAGGGGCGCACTTTTGTACCCCTTTACCTGTGCACGGGCAGTTGAAGCCGCGCCCACGGCCACACCAAGCAGGGCAGGGGAGGTGAACCAAGGTAAAACCGAAGACCGAGCTAGCCAGAGCAACGCCAAGACCAAGGACGCGAAGAACAGAGGGGCGGAGCAGTTTCCCCCGGCAAGACCCTTGCCGGGGACGGCCTCAGCTGACCCGGCAAGGCCCTTGCCGGGGCAGCACGCCCAAACGCCAACAGAGCGAGCCACCCTTGAGCCGACACCATCAACCACGTTGGGCCAGGGCTTGGGAGGCACCTCTGTGGTGGGATGCAGATCTTTGTGAAGACAAAGAACACTCAAGATCAGATGAGGATTAGAAAACGACAACCCTCGGCAAGATCCATGCCGAGGAAGGCCACTAGATCCCCGGCAAGGTCCTTGCCGGGGACGACAGCGCGCCACAGCAAGACCCTTGCTGGGCCACCCGGCAAGGCCCTCACCGAAGACGCCAGCGGGGCCACTGCCAGGCCCGCACCAACAAAGTTTCCACTGCCGTTCGCGTGCAGCTGCCAGCTCAACCAGCTGAGCAGACACCTGCGTGGCAACATGCAGCTCCCGGGCCAACTCGTCAAGCGCTTTGGTGGCGGCATGCATATCTTTATGGAGGCTCCACCACCGCGCCACCTCAGCTGCCTGCCTGCCTACATGGCGCCGCATGCATCACTGGTCGAGGCGCGTGTCGAAGCGAGGAGGAGCGGAAACGGACGGGACGGGCCTGGCCCCCGTCCCCGATAAAGCTAGGGGACACCTCAATAGCGCATTAAATGCATCTTGTCCTGTAATACGGGCGATAAGCTCGCAATATTGTACGCCTTTCCACCTCCTGTATGCCACTGTGGCAGCCCCTTTCGACTATGAAAGGAGGCCCATGGCATACTGGGAGAGGATTCGGCTCTTTCGAACCACGCGCTCACCACAGCTAGTTTGAGAGCTCAAGAACTCTCTGAAATACACCCACCAAAGCAGGACTAGGGTTTTACGCATCCTCGCGGCCCGAACCTGGGTAAACAACCCTTGTGCTGATTACTAATCCTGCTCTTCTCGCAACCCTGCGCCCCGGCAACCGTAGTAGGGATTCTTGTGATCCCATAGGAGGCGTTGCACACCGATAGACTTCATGTTGAATTCGATTTTTTTTAAACCACCTTAAGTTGAATTCAAATGTATGCTAGTTCATAGGTAGCTATTTATAATGTTCATTGTGTAACTTTCGTATGTATAATGTGCTTTACACACACAACATGAACTACACTCACGTTTATATTCGATTGCTAAAGCGATGCATTGTCTGGAGTTCAAAATACTAACTATGTGGATCAATTATGTTGAATAATAACATAGACATGCTCAAATTCGATAGAATCTAGATGTCTGATGGATCAATGACTGTTCGTTAATCCTTACGCGAATTGCAAATATCATGATCCCATCCTAATATTTGGATACAGTCTATATCTCTAATCAATGTGTACAACAATCTTGTATGTGTAGTTTCACTCTCCATCGATGGTCTCTCGCGCATGCTCACACACTCTCTCCCGAGGTGTCTTTCTCGCACACATGCTCTCGATATAACCCTCCCTCCCTCTCGTAACCATTTACGACTATTTTCACTAACCTTTATCACAAGCACTCTTCCTCTCACAAGCATACACACGGACAATCCCCATCGACCCTTCCTATATACATAGAGCTGCCTACGTGTCTCCTGTACGCACGTTATCTTTAGGCATGTCTCTCACGCATTGTCTCACACCTCTCTTCCTAATCGACGAGTATGATTCTAGCAGAGCATTCTGCATGATGCTCCTTAAAGTTAGGTTGGATGAATAGTAATATCAGAGATAAAGGGGTTACCTTAGTCCGAGAACCTAGGGTTACAAATCCTAGCCGGCTTTGTCAGTGGACATAGAGTCCTTCACAATTATGATATCTTTGTCTTGTACGACTAGTCATCCATGGGTCTCCCGAAATGCGTCATGGGCCGACCAATGTGGCGTTGGACAGAACCGAACGAAGGGCCTCACCTCGACCCACTGGACCTCACGCGGTGACACACCCTCTGCCCCCACGTCTCGTTATCTTCTCACACCCACACATACCAACACAGACACCACACACAAAAAAATTATTCTCCTGGTGCCTCTATCCACTCCCCCCTTGCATATACACACTCAAGGGAATCTCTCGTCGTGACGTCATATTCGTATCTCTGTCTCTAGACCACTGTCATTTCTCGTGCTATCTCTCCCACGCCTGCCGGCCCCTCTATCCATGCCTCTCTCGATATCGTAATACACACACATACCTCTCTAGGCCCTGCCAAATGCATCAACTACACATTCACACATGTTACATCACGTACCCCATTGATCTAAAAAGCCCTCTCTTCAAGTTTATTTCAAGATACAACATTCCTTTTGAATAAAGTGTGGCCAAAAAATATTTTAGAATTTCTACATATATACAACATTACAAAGTTATATGGAGGAGTATGAACGCTTGCATTGCATGGTGCCCACAATGATATTTATTCCAAGACTTTGTGAATTTGTATATTTTATACTATATATAAAGTTAGTCATAATAAAGAGAAATGAAGAGCATCTCTCTCCATCGATATACCCCCCCTATGCCTCTTTCACGTCGCACACAAACTCTCTCCAGGTCCTCTAAAAGTAAGCCCCCAACACATTCACGCATGTTTCATCTCTCTCGCATGATATATACAGTGATGATCATTTTATTTGAAGCGAAAGCACGATACGTACATTGGACTTCAGAATCCACTCATTACGGTCACCATTTACGTTTTGTGGTTATTATACAGTCACGGACTCACCGTACAACTCTGTATTTGCTCAAGACATGACTAGTTGACCAGTTAAATGCTCCACGTGGCACCTCTAGTGTTGCATCACATTATCTCACTACCATCGGGCCCACCTGTCGGCTTGTATCTACTCTACATCTACACTTATAAAATACTAGCAAGATGCCTATGCGTTGCACGGAACATCAAGATGCATTTGTATGAGTAGTTTATCTTGTGGGAGAAAAGGATGAACAAGGGAAGGCCTTATTTGCAAGTGTGGAGAGGGGTGTGGGTATCTTTTTGCAAAATTGCCATAGTTTCCTTCTTATCCATCAGATATAGATCGGGCGGCCTATATTGCGGGATGGCGGGCTACGATCATCACCGACTATGCTTTTTATAAGAGTAGGGATAAAACACACTCTTATAAAAAATGAGCTGGTGATGATGGTGTGCTGCCATCCTCAAATATAGGTCGTCCGATTTATATCTCGATTTGATAGGAAAGAAACTATGACAATTTTGCAAAAAGGTACTCACACACCTCTCCACATTTGCAAATAAGGCCTTCCCTCGTTCATCCTTTTCTCTCACAAGATAAACAAGTCATACAAATGCATCTTGATGTTACGTGCAACGCACGGGCATCTTGCTAGTAAGAATGAAAACAAACGACAAAAAATATTGGACGGTGGTTCGAAGTCATGACCGCGGGCACAACATACAAGGTGGCCTTGTATTGGTATGTTGAGCCATCTGTTTTAACACACAGGAGCTGGTGTGGTGATTATACACACACGCACGCATGCACACAAACTGCATGCACGCAACACTAACACGAACACATGCACCCACGCACGCACGCAACACTCACACGCACACACGCAAGCATGCATGCACACACCAGTACACCACACGACCAACACACACTCTCACGCTCAAGTGCTCAAACTACACGTGCATGCGCACACATCAGGCCCTGACAGACACATACACAACCATGTGATTCCCGCGCACAGGGTGGAGTCTTGTCGCGCCTGTGTAAATTTGTGTTTATCTGACCTTTTCCCTATGTGAACTGACAGGTGGGACCCACAAGGAACGTGGTCAATTTAACTAGTCAACATGGTGCCACGCAGACTATTTGGCCGGTCAACAGAGTGCAATCCGATGCTGAACCATGAGCAAGTGACCGTATAATCACTACAAAACGTATATAGTGACCGTAATCAGCTTATTCTGAAGTTCGGTGAATGTATTATGCCTTTCTCTCTGTAGGCCCCCCAAAACTACATCTCTACACGTTCTCGCATGTTACATCTAACAACTATGCAATACAGCACTACTACTACACTCTAACACAATAAATCATATGTGTTTTTAGTTTTACTAGATATCATATTGTTACTTAATTATTCAGTTCGCATACATTAAAATTGCCTTTGAAATGTATGGCCAGTATCATATACCGCGCGGGTAAAATCCCGCCCTTTCCTGTTTAATCGGGTTTGTATCGATGGATCGTATAAACAACAAAACTATAGTACTATATACAGTACAAGTGACAGTTCACTTTGGTCGTCAGGTCGTACTCCTCCGTCAGAAGAGTGGAGCGCTCGCTTTCATAAATCTTCTAGTCCCTTTCGCTGACATGTGGGACATCAAGCTACCGGGTCCACGTGCCATACCGGAATACAGTGCAGAGCAGCCGCGGTGAAGCACCCAGTCATGGCGCCGGCGTAGTAATGAGCAATGAGGCGTCAAATCACAAAGCTGCACCTTTCCCGCAGTTAAGTTGGAGGGACGAAGCAACCATCATTTCACTCGTTGCTGAATCCCCTTCTCCCTCATCTTCCTCAAGTTAACCACGTGTTGCTTCTGACGTTGTTCTGCCTCATGTGGGAAGCGGATCGGCTTGGTAAAGCACTAACCCGTGGGACCGCATGTTAGCAAACCGCCAGGACAACGTCCTCTAAAAATAAGAAACCTCCCCCGCCATCCGCGCGGAAAACTCACCTCCTTTTTACTAATCTTGATTCTATGATTTTTTTAGATCAATATAATTGAGATTTGTATAGATAGCACACAGGAGCAAAACCAAGTGGTATGGTTGAGGGCATCCACAATGTGTAGCCAAATGTGAAAATAGCTTTTGGCATCATGGGAACCATTGTGGACGGTGTTGCCAAAGCCAAAAGGATGGAACCGAAGCTCCCTGATTGATTGATTGAAGGAATAGAAAAATGCAACGTCTCTCTTTCTCCCGTGCTTGGACGCATGTACAGTATAGAGGACAGAGTCTACTCCCGTGTCCCTTCTATCACAAATCACAAAGCAGTGAGGCGTCAAATCACAAAGCACGGACGAAGCAACCATCATTTCACTCTTCGCTGACTCCGCTTCTCCGTCGTCTTCTTCAAGAAACCACCTCACCGCACTAAGCTGGACGGACGACGCTATTGTGTACGAGTAGTACTAGTACATTTACGCGTCCTTCGGTTCAACAGACTTCCTGGATGCAAATAAGGTGGTTGTCTCGACTTGCAGGCGGCACTTGCGAACGACTTACCGTGGTCTCCCTCAATGGTGTTCTCCGTCGAACGCACATCGCCAAACCACAATGTTCAAGATATTGTTGACGTCGCCGCAATGGGGAAGGAAGTCAAATATAGTTACTACCTCCATTTTTTTGTACACAAGGCTAGTATATCAAAATTACAATTTGGAAAAGTCCACTAACACTAATCGGGGAAAAAATTGATGGGGTTTGCCTCGTACTAGCAACCAAGGATAGTAATATCCCCTGCATGCATGCGGAAGTGAGAAGGTTGGTTTGCATGGCGCTGCGTTAATCAAGCGATGAGGAGTGAGATGGTTAGCTCTTTGGGCTTTGGAGAAAAAAATATGCATTAATTGACACGTGAAACGAGGATTTGTATCGATTAATCCCGCGAAGGAAAACCTTGCCTTTCTTTTTTAACACTAGTACTCCTAGTACGTAGTACTACGTACTTATCCTGTTTGGGTCTAGGCATTGCATTGTCATACCTCACCACACATTTTTGCCATGCTTGCCTAAAGTTTTCAAAATGAAAAGGAGGTACACTTGCGCACGGCTGTCGTGGTCACACCGCACCCTTACACGGTTGCTCCTGCACGCCGCGGTCGCACCGCACCCTCACATGCATAGTCGCTCCTGCACGACGCAAACCCAACCAAGGGAATGCACCCTCACTGACACGTGTTGTTGCATGTGAACAAACCAAACTCAGCCATCCTACCGCTGACACATAATTTTTGTTCATAGAGTATGTTTATCCAACCGCATGTTGGGGAGTATCCGTACGGCCCGTGCGGTGGTCTGTTGGGGAAGAAGAAGAGGTGAGGAAGAAGGGTTAGGAGACGTAGGATATTCATCCAACCGCCTGAAATGGTAGAATGACCCAAGTCAGCGACTTGCATAACAATATATGTTTTACACAGCAAAAGATCCATAAAACAACAACATAAAGAAAAACTATCACCGTCATGAACGAGACAGCCTTGTCGTCTTTGGCTGCCGGCACGAACCAGCCATAGCTGCCGACGTGTGTCTCCGCACCGTGGTTGTCCTCGGCCTCCAGCTACTCGTTCATGCGGAGCGTGTGGGCACTATGCACGGACGAGAGCACCGCCCGGTTCAAGTCGAGGACGTTCGGTTCCGCCTGCAGGAGGGCCTCGATGGCAGTGGCATCCGCGCGCTCCGCGTCGAATCGAGCCTCCGCCGCCCGGTTCAAGTCCAGGACGTCCGGTTCTGCCTGCAGGAGGGCCTCGATGAGAGCGGCATCCGCGCGCTCCGCGTTGAGTTGAGCCTCTGACGCCCGGTTCAAGTCCAGGACATCCGATTCCGCCTGCAGGAGGGCCTCGATGGCAGCGGCATCCGCGCGCTCCGCCTCAAGTTGAGCCTCTGTCGCCCGGTTCACATCCGTGACATCCGGTTCCGCCTGCAGGAGAGCCTCAATGGCAGCGGCATGCGCGCGCTCCGCGTCGAGTTGAGCCTCTCCCTCCCGGTCCTCCTTTAGTATCGCCAGGTTGAACCGCTGGTCCGCCTGCACCATGGGGGACTCGGACGCCGGCACGAAGTCGACGTCCATCGTCTCATACCCATCGGGGGCCTTCTGCGTCGCGACCTCCTCCATGAACATTGGATCGGCTTCCTCCTCCTCGTAGCTTGGCTCCATAGAACTCGTGGATTGACCCGCCGCAAAGCGAGCTTGGGAACGAAGGTCTCTGGCGCCGACCGCCACCGTGATTTCTGCGCGGCGCTCCAGCGTCAGCATCTTGTAGTACGTGATCTTGCGGCGCACCATGGCTTTCCGGCGAACTAGGGGACGCTTGATGCGGCTAGGGATCAAAGGTGGGGAAGGGCTGGAGATTAGGTGTGGTTTTAGGGCGGTGGCTGGCGTAGGCCGAGCAACGAAGGTTCTGGTGTGAATAGTGGTTTCGGTGACGACCGGTCAATCGGTTTTGACTGTACATCGCTCTTCGCGTTCGCGTTGCAGCCCGGCACGCTGGACCCTCCACGTTGCTCACCGAATGGAACGCGCTTCGTCTTGCATTTTCGCTCGCTTGTGGGACCGCACTTGAGAGCAAACCGACATCCCTCCCCCTCCCCCGCCCGCTTCATTTTATGCAGAGTAAATAAAAACAGAGGGAGTATACTACGGATGAGGATCCCCTGACGTGGCCGAACCCATTGAGTAACTGACATGCAGGGCCTAGCAAGCATGGGGTCCGCCAGTAAGTGACCGAAAGGGAGGGTAAGGCAGGGATACGTATGTGAAAGGAGCTTCCAATGATATAATTTTCACATTATACATCTCATGTACTATTAATCTTGTCAATAGTCAAATGCGGTTTTGAAAACGATTAGAGCAGGGTTAATAATATAGCCAACGATGGCTATAAGGAACTGCCATGTCATCTATAGCCATCATCTATTATATGCACTCATACAGAGTGTGGGCTATAAGGTTGGCTATTTCCATAAAAAAATTATAAGGTTGGCTATTGTATTAGTAATTTTTCCATCTCCTCTCCATCTCTTTCTTCATATTTATTGTAATGATTTAACTAGGAATGCGATATAGCTAGGCTCTTGCATGAGAGCTCACTCCCTTACTTTTTCACATCTCTCTCTCCACATAGGCCCTATATAAATGGAAGGAGGGGGTACAACTATGAGCACTGCATACTCTAGTACAGATGTTGTCAGTACTCCACTAGTACTATTGGACAGGGAGCTTAAAAAAGTTACTATTGGACTGGCTATACGTGGCGAAATCCTAGTAGGAAGAGCATGCGTGAGAACAAGCACATTCACGTGGTTGAAAACAAATTGGAAACCATCTCGAGTACAAATCTAGGAGTACGTATGAATCTAACAATATTGATTTGGGCGTTGTTGAATGTTGATACTTTTTTATCAAAGTAGAGATACTTTGACTACATATAAAACTTATATGTAAACTAGAAAGGATAGGAGGGAGTATATTGTACGTTCAGAATCGAAATGAACATTAAATACCCTTTATATATGATTTGCAGATGATATGATCACCGGTTCAAAATTTTGCATCCGCCTTAGGTATCACACATGCCCCCACTCGTTCTCTCTCGATTTCATCTCGGGGTCCGGAGATCGATTGAAAGAGGACTAGGGTGGGTACAATATGTTCGTTTCGCTTATGAACATACAATATACTACCTCTGATTCCCACAGACCCCCCCCCCCCGGCGGGTCATTTCTATCCTAGAAACAGACCAAACCTTTATCTCCTTGCACGACACGCAATTGATCTCTGAACATCAATCGATCTCGTCAACATGTGTCGGGGCATGAACCGAATGGGATGTCAAAACTAAGATGCGAAGCGACACGTAGTGGAGGCAAAGTGGAACTTTAAACGAACCATTTGTTTGTATGCATGTCGGATAAATTACAAATAAACATAGGAAATACAAGCATGATCTAGGCCCACATGCGAATGATACTCTGCGGAATGTTCAAATGAGGCATGCGGGAGGATGGACTCGACCGGAGGGCGACATGATCGATGGAGAAGAGGGTTGGAGAGGAATGAGAAATAAGCAAACGCCACATGATTATACTTGAACGTCTCAAATAAACAATAAGTTGTCTCGCTTGGCCTACATAGTGAAAGGCCTAATGCGCAACGCAGAGCACTGACGCTCGAATATGGCCGGGAAAACAGGGAAACCAACATGTGGGGCACACCTGTCGGGACGACGTAGCGCAAACTAGTCCAATGGAGGAGCTGGCCCACGACCTCCTCGCCACGCAACCATTCATTTTGGCATAATAAATAGTTCATAGGGACCTATATATTCTCTAGTATTTTTGTGCAAAATTTCAATTTTTCTGAGTTGGTTTACTATTTATTTCTAGCAGTTTTGTGCTTCTTTCTAGAAAAACCTCAGGCCAGCTTCCCCCCACCAGGACGCACCAAGGCCCAGCTACACCTCTTCTTTTTTTTCTTTGTCCTAGGCGCAGCCCACCTACCCTTTCCTTATTTTTCTTTTATTTCATTCTTATTCCTTTCCTTATATCTTCTCTCTTTCCTTCCAATGCATGAACCGAATCCCTATCTCCCGGGATTCGATTTTTGGATCATCCCTTGCCCAATAAATAGAGACTCTCCCCCTCGACCGATTCCCCTAAAAACCTTCGCCCAAACCCCCTCGTATCAACCGCGAGAATGAGTTGGATCTCGCCGGAATTCATAGAAGTTCATCGGCAGTTCCCAACGCTGGTAAGCAACCCTAGGCCTTCTTCTTCTACCAATCAACTTCATTCATTGCAACCCACCCGTTTGACGTCATTTCTTCTCGTCTCCTCCACCATAGCAACGCGTTTGAGCTCGTACGCTGACGCCGGAGCACGGGAATTCACCGGAGAAACAAGCTCGCCCCGCTCTACATAGGCGTCCCCGATGACCAACTCCACCACCATGTGAAACCACTCTATGCACCGCCCCAACTCCCTCCTCGCTGGTCGATGTTGCTCGCCGGAGCCTTTTTTTACGGGTAGCCACGCCTCCTGCCCCTTCTCTGTAAAAACGCGCGCACGCCCCTCTTCCTCTCTGTACTACCTTCCTTCTCCTGTTCTTTTTTTAGATATTTTTTTAATGTTGGTTAACCAACTGGTTCACAATAGATCTAAGAAAACTAGTTGGTTTTATTCAACTATATGCCCCATATTCCTTAAGTATCGACCATCGAGCAAGCAGATCTTTAGCCAACCAAAACATGACACGTGTCACTGGATGATCCATAGCAGTTTTCTTTTTTTAGATTAGTTCCATTTTAAAAAGAGCCACAACCTTTTCATATTAGATCCAATTTTGAGTGATTCCAAAGCCCACATCCCAAAAAAAATCTATCTTTCCAGTGGTACAAAAAGTTTTTTTGTTTGCAATTTTTAAATTTGAATTTGATCAGATTTTCTCTAAACACTAAATTTAGCCTAACTTCTATATGAAAATTTATTTTGAGTTATTCTTCTTCCTACTATTTTCTATATGCTATACCTATCCAATAGATCAATAAAAATAATTTGTTAGTCAATTAAAACTGTTTTGGAATAGATCCATGTTTTAACTTAATTATGCCATAACTTTTGATTGATTCTTTTTGCAAATTAAACTTTGAGCAAAATACTTGCCGTTAAACTATTTTTTTATATTTTCCTTTCTGTAAATTTTTATTTCTGGATCAGAGAGCCTTATTTGTTTTTGTTTGTCGTTCTTGAGTTTTCCCTAAGTTCTTCATAGTTGATTTTAGCATTGTTTATGTTTGTTTATGCCTTCTTTAATTTTTGGAGTGATTTTTTATATGTATGCAATTTTTTTGTTACAATAGATTTCTCGGAGTGTGACGAGTAGAGTTATTAGGAATTATGAGTGCGATGAACTTCACCAACAAGTTCCAGGCAAGTTCACTTTGATGATATTTTGAATACCTATGTTTTTATTGCATTAGTGCCACCTTTTCACCTTGCATCCAGTAGGTAAATTGAATTTGTACCTTGAGTAGCATCATGAGACAGGAATCCATTACCCTGTTACCAAACCCCGGGAATCGATGAATTGATTATAACGCCATGCTTTTCTAGAAGGGGATTGGGTATGAGTGAACTCACGAGAATTGTGAGATTGATGATAATATGGATCAAGTCTTCAACTTCAAGATTTCAAGACTTAAGATAATATTAAATAGACCACTAGGTGGTATGGTTGAAGAGCAACCTGGAGAAACAAGAGGTCTTGCCTATGTGAGCTGGAGTAGGCCAGTTATCACGAGGAAAGCTCCACCCAGGCACAAAGAGACGGAAGGATACTTCAAGACTGGAAGCTTACTTGTGCAACAAGTCAATATGGGCTCTGGCTTGGTTGATCTTAGTTGTGAGTCTGATTGGACAGTGCTACAAGATGTAGATGAACAGTAGGATTGGATGG
This sequence comes from Aegilops longissima, assembly GCA_021605205.1. Classification (NCBI taxonomy): domain Eukaryota; kingdom Viridiplantae; phylum Streptophyta; class Magnoliopsida; order Poales; family Poaceae; genus Aegilops; species Aegilops longissima. Next base: position 241,863,284 of record CM038681.1, read on the forward strand.
GAAATGTCATTGGTTAGGGAAACTCTCTGAAAGACCATGTTTCAGTTATCCTATTCCCAAACACCAGGCAGTGTGAGTTCATAAAATGAGGGATCGAATCTTGTGGGAAAAGTATGAAAAACTCAGCAGAATATTAACCTAATTGATTAGCCGTGTCCCTGGTTACAGACAACTTGAGCCTCTGGAATTGGATCTATCATGGAACTCTCAACACCACACTATAATTTGATTATTGGATTTAATAATGACTCTGGGTTGTGAGACATTGGTTGCTGGAACCATCTCAATAATAACAGCCAAGTAGTAGTAGCTAAATTGATTAATAAACTTGATTAAAATTGAGTTTGGAAAAAACCAACTTTTATGCAAATTAAGACATAGAGCCTCCACAACCATATTGCATATAGTGATTGAGTTATTTTCATCTGTCTTTGTCTATGATCTTGCTAGTACATTCAATTTACTGACCTACATGGCTGCAACTTATCATGTTGCAAGAATTTCTACGACAAGTAAGAGTTACATTGTAGGGTTACGGTCTACACTCAACTTGTCGTTGGCGTTGATGGGATTCCACACCTTTATAATTGCTTTTTTGTTGTGTTATATGAGGTACACTCTAGATCTATGTTGTCTTTTTAACATGTGATGTTATGGTATTTCATCAATGTACTATGTGTGCTAGCATATTGATCCAGAGATAGCACAGAAAGCATAGAGGCACTGATCCATTTGTGTCGGACTGCTGCATAACTGTTTTCCAGTGAGCCAATCCTGGATCACTCTGGTATCTTCTACTAACACTTAGCACATAAGAAACATCTGGTCTTGTACATATCATAGCACACATGATGGAGCCAATAACAGAGGCATGTAGTAATCCACTCATTAGCACCCACTCATCAACTGTCTTGGGACATTGATTTCTACTAAGTATTACGCCACTGTCGGATCTTGGGTTCCGACAAACCCTTGTGAGGTTCGAACTCTCGGGTCCGCATGAAGGATTCTCTCTCTCTCGCTAGATCGCTCGCTCAACGATCTCACGGCCTAGATCGACGAACAAGGAGAACACGAGACACAAAGGTTTATACTGGTTCGGGCCACCGTTGTGGTGTAATACCCTACTCCAGTGTGGTGGTGGTGGATTGCCTCGTAGGCGAAGGATGAACTAGTACAATAGATGAACAACCTCTAGATGAGCTGGTGAGGATGGTCTTGGTATCCGGTCCAAGATGAGTTGCCTCCTATGGTGGTGGCTAGTCCTACTTATAGTGGCCGGGTCCTCCTCCCAAATGTTAGGCGGGAAGGGATCCCACAACGGCCAAGTTTGAAGGGGACAACTAGTACAAGCTATCCTGATAAAAGGTGGTCTTCGCCTGCCAAAGGCTCTGGTGGTGATGCTGCTGTGGGCTCCTTGATGACCTCCGTCCTGCCGTCCTGCTGGTCTTGGTCTCGTTGCACCGATATGGAAACCTTTACCTAACGCCTCGGGACTCCTTGCCTGCGCCTGCCTCTTTAGCACCGAAGAGGAAACTGGCACACTACGCCCGCTGGCTCCCGTCTGGCCTTGGTCGTCATGGCTCACGTCACATGAACCTTGCGAGGTGCCCCTTGCATAGATATCTCCACTCCTAGGAGCCAGCCTGAGGAGGCCGCCCCTAGGGAGGTCTTGGTGTCGCCCGCCTCGCGAGGCTCGGCCCCTCGCGAGGGTCTTGAGTTGTTGTTCTCGAAGCTGGGCCGTACCGGGCCATTGGTGGAGCCACGCTGTGGGCCGCAGGTAGGCAAGTCTGGGTACCCCCGTTCCCAGGACGCCGACAGTAGTCCCCGGGCCCAAGGCTCGCTCGGACTTGGCTTCGAGGTGAAGCCAAAGGGGCAAGTGCGAAGCGCCGCGGGCCCCAACCACCTCGGCCTTGGTAGACGCGTGGCGATTGACGGGACGTGGGCGCCTCCACTTCCCCACGCTGCCTCGGCAACCGCCCTCGACTTGACGAGACCCTGCTGCATGTAGAAGAAAACCATCAGTGCGTGCGATCATGGGGATCGACGGTTGGCCTCCTTCTGGCTATAAATGGGCAGAGGGGCGGAGCCCCCGTTTCTCATCTCCTTCCCCTCGCCATGCACTCCGTGCTCTTTCTTCTTGCTTCGCCGTCTTGCTGCGGTATCCATGGCGCCGACGAAGAGGTTTTCGGCCGCGGAGAAAGGAAAGGCCCGCCAGGAGGGGCCAGGCTCGCCTCCGCCCAAGAGGGGGTGTGGTCGCCCCCGCAAGCACGCCGCGACCCCGGCAATTGTTCCTTGGGGGCACGGGCGAACTCCTTTGGGTCCGGCGCCGTCCCTGGCGGCCGCAGCAGCGTCTCTTCTCGCGGTGGGAGCTACCCGAGACGTGGCAGTCTCACTGATGAAGGGAGGCATGCCATGGTTGCTCGGCCTCCCCGGGCATGCTTCCACTCGGCGGAGGTGCTTCCGGAGTCGTGTGTGGTCGGAGAGCCCGGCCGGCACCTGGCTTCAGCTTCCATGCTCCTTAGCCGGCGAGCTGCCGGCCACAAGCCCTGGCGGCCTCTGGCTGCAGGCCGACGGCTGCTATAGCAAGGCCTCGTGGGTCGCGGTGGAGGTCTCTGTCGCAGGCAATGTGGCCCTGGCCCGTGGCTGGCAGACGTTTGCCCGCACGCGCGGTCTGAGCAGGTGGTGCACCCTCCACTTCAAGTACGACGGCGCTGCGACCCTCTTCGTGAGGGTGTTCGGGGAAGACAGTCGCCGTGCAGGGTGCTGCCCCGAAGACAGCGGCGGCAACGATGTGCTCGGCCTTGGCGACGGCCGTGACGAGGATGAGGGCGAACTCGCCCTCAGTGACGGCGGTGGCTCGTTCAGCAGTGGCGGCTCCAGCAGCGGCGGCTGCGACCAGCCCCCACGTCGTCGGGCTCGCTTCGAGGATGGTGGCAGGTCATCCCATCGCCGCGCCCCAGTGAAGTGCGAGGAGGTCTCCGGCTGAGTCCGGGGAAGGCGCTGGGAGCCGACCCTTATGAGCAGCTACGGGCGTGGGAGCAGCTTTTGCCCGTCCTCTCCTTTCTTCCTGCATTTCAAGAAACAAGTATGGGGCCTTGCGAGGGCGTGTAATGAACCGTGACTTTCATGCCACTATGTCATGCTTATTGTTCGTGTGTGGTGTTGTGGTATTCGTGCTTCATGTAGATGTAGGAAGATAACTTAGCTTGATGCACCAGGGGTAGTCTCCTGTCTCGTGAGGGCGCGTCCTTTGGCGCCAGGTGAGGCCCCTTCGTTGCTGGCTCAGGAGCCGCTGACCTCGGGAGGTGTCACAAAGCTGCAGAATTCGTTAGGACGTCTGTCTCGTGCCTTATCCTTCCTTACGTGAGGCCTCATGTATGAGCTAATCATGGCCTAGTGCACCATGTCGCGGTACCCATGGGGCACGGACTTAGAAGGGTGCGCCAATCACGAGCTCAATCGAGGGCGCCTCGCGAAGATCAGGGGAGCCAAAGCTTTGGAGCGACAGGGCTTTGGCGGGGTGTGTCCGTGGTTTAGGGTAGCCCAACGCACGCACACACCTGCCCAGCCCCCGCGCGAGGCGCACGAGGGAGAGCGTCGGGCAACTATCGTCGTCCCTGGCGCAAAAACGAAGAAGCAATCGAAGAAGAGGAAAGGGGAAACCCAACCAAACAATCGCAAAAGAACACCAGAACTTTAAATTCCATTAAAAAGGTTGCAAACCAACTACATAAAGCAAATGAATAGCCGTGTCCGGCACCTAATCTAGTCTTCTCACCAGCGCGGAGCTAAGTGCTGCCACTAGGACGTGGGAGGGAGCCCCCGAGGCCCAAGGGCGGCACTCCGGAGCCTCCGGGGCGTGTACAGCCCCACTCAATATTACGTGAGGGTGTCACGGGCAGAGACCTTCACAGGCACTCGGACTTGCTTCATGGGTAGAACTTCCGGAGGTGTTGGATGCTCCAGGCGTTCCGGATGGGGATCCCGTCCTGCGTCCCCAGGCGCGCGGCACCAAGCCTGGAGATGCGGGCAATCCTAAACGGGCCCTCCCACGTGGGTGAGAGCTTATGCAGCCCCTCCCTGGAGAGCACCCGCCTCAGTACGAGGTCGCCCACCTCGAGCGTCCTGGAGCGGACACTGCGGCAGTGATACCGTCGCAGCGCCTGCTGGTATCTTGCCGCCCGGAGCGAGGCTTGGCGGCGGCGTTCCTCCCCCAGCACGAGGTCCATCCCCTGCATGGCCTCCTGACATGCCTCGTCAAACGCCAGGACCCGCGCGGAGAGATGCCTAACCTCGTGAGGGAGAACCGCTTCGGCTCCGTAGACGAGCAAGAACCGGGTCTCGCCTATTGGCTTGGTGGCGGTGGTGCGGATCCACCACAGCACGGACTGGAGCTCGTCGTGCCAGCCCCTGCCGCAGGCCTTGAGCTTCTTCTTGAAGGTCCTGGTCTAGAGGCCTCTCAAGACCTCTGCGTTGGCACGCTCGGCTTGGCCATTGCTCCTGGGGTGTGCCACTAAGGCGTAGCATATCTGCGTTCCAAGGATAGCACAATATGTTTTGAAGAGATTGCAAGTGAACTGCAAGCCGTTGTCGGTGATGATGTGGTTAGGAACCCAAAACCAGCTCACGAGGCCTTTGATGAACTTGACTGCGGACCCGACTGGGATGGTGCGAACGGCTTCTACCTCCGCCCACTTGGTGAATGATACGTCTCCAACGTATGTATAATTTATGAAGTATTCATGCTATTATATTATCCATCTAGGATGTTTTATATGCATTTATATGCTATTTTATATGATTTTTGGGACTAACGTATTAACCTAGAGCCATGTGCCAGTTTCTGTTTTTTCCTTGTTTTTGAGTTTTACAGAAAAGGAAAATCAAACGGAGTCCAATTGACCTGAAATTTCACGGAGCTTATTTTTGGACCAGAAGAAGGCCATGGAGTAAAAGAGTTGGGCCAGAAGAGTCCCGGGCTGCCCACGAGGGTGGAGGGTGCGCCCACCCCCCCTGTGTGCGCCTCCCTACCTCGTGGACGGCCCGAAGACCCCCTCTGACTTGTTCTTGATGCCAAAACCTCTTATATATACAGAAACCTCCAGAAAATAACCTAGATCAGGAGTTCCGCAGCCGCAAGCCTCTGTAGCCACCAAAAACCAATCGGGACCCTCTTCCGGCACCCTGCCGGAAGGGGAATCCCTCTCCGGTGGCCATCTTCATCATCCTGGTGCTCTCCATGACGAGATGGGAGTAGTTCACCCTCGGGGCTGAGGGTATGTACCAGTAGCTATGTGTTTGATCTCTCTCTCTCTCTCTCTCGTGTTCTTGATTTGGCACGATCTTGATGTATCGCGAGCTTTGCAATTATAGTTGGATCTTATGATGTTTCTCCCCCTCTACTCTATTGTAATGGATTGAGTTTTCCCTTTGAAGTTATCTTATTTGATTGAGTCTTTAAAGATTTGAGAACACTTGATGTATGTCTTGCATGTGCTTATCTATAGTGACAATGGGATATTCACGTAATCTACTTGATGTATGTTTTGGTGATCAACTTGCAGGTTCCGTAACATTCTGAACCTATGCATAGGGGTTGGCACACGTTTTTGTCTTGATTCTCCGGTAGAAACTTTGGGGCACTCTTTGAGGTTCTATGTGTTGGTTGAATAGATGAATCTGAGATTTTGTGATGCATATCGTATAATCATACCCATGGATACTTGAGGTGACATTGGAGTATCTAGGTGACATTAGGGTTTTGGTTGATATGTGTCTTAAGGTGTTATTCTAGTACGAACTCTTGAATAGATCGATCCAAAAGAATAACTTTGAGGTGGTTTCGTACCCTACAATAATCTCTTCGTTTGTTCTCTGCTATTAGTGACTTTGGAGTGACTCTTTGTTGCATGTTGAGGGATAGTTATATGATCCAATTATGTTATTATTGTTGAGAGAACTTGCACTAGTGAAAGTATGAACCCCAGTCCTTGTTTCAACGCATTGCAATACCGTTTGTGCTCACTTTTATCATTAGTTACCTTGCTGTTTTTATATTTTCAGATTACAAAAACCTATATCTACCATCCATATTGCACTTGTATCACCATCTCTTCTCCGAACTAGTGCACCTATACAATTTACCATTGTATTGGATGTGTTGGGGACACAAGAGACTCTTTGTTATTTGGTTGGAGGGTTGTTTGAGAGAGACCATCTTCAACCTACGCCTCCCACGGATTGATAAACCTTAGGTTATCCACTTAAGGGAAATTTGCTACTGTCCTACAAACCTCTGCACTTGGAGGCCCAACAACGTCTACAAGAAGGTTGCGTAGTAGACATCAAGCTCTTTTCTGGCGCTGTTGCCGGGGAGGTGAGTGCTTGAAGGTATATCTTTAGATCTTGCAATCGAATCTTTTAGTTTCTTGTTTTATCACTAGTTTAGTTGATAAAAAAACTACAAAAAATGGAATTGAGGGTGCCTCATATGCTTCGTCTTTTTAATGTCTTTCGTGAAAATGATGGGAAGGAAATTTTTTCTCAAGTACTAGAAGAAGAATTACATAGAATGCTTGGTATAAAATATGTGAATGATGACCATGATTGCAATGTTGTTAGTATGAATTCTATGAATATCCATGATGCTAATGATATGCAAAGCCACAAGCTTGGGGATGCTATGTTTGATGAAGATGATATGTTTAGTCCCCCAAGTTTTGATGAGCAAATTTATTATGATGAAAGCATGCCTCCTATTTATGATGACTATATTGATGAAAGTGGATTTGGAGAGGTCATGACTTTATTTAGTGATGAATCCACTATTTCGGAAGAGGTTCCAATCGATTATGAGAACAAAGTTGTTGTCTATGATGATTATTGTGATGACATGTATGCTATAAAGAACAATGATAACCATGAAACTTGTCATCATGATTTTAATTTTCAATTGGATTATGCTTTGCTTGATAGTTATTTTGTTGAGTTTGCTCCCACTATTCCAAATGAGAAGAATTTTGCTTATGTGGAGAGTAGTAAAATTTATATGCTTGTGCATCATGAGAATAATGCTTTATGTGATGGTTATATTGTTGAATTCATTCATGATGCTACAGAAAATTATTATGAGAGAGGATCATATGCTTCTACATATTGCAATAATATCAAGTTTCCTCTCTATGTGTTGAAAATCTTGAAGATTTGCTTGTTTTACCTTCATATACTAGTAGATTCTTGTTCCCATAAGTTGTTTGCTCACAAAATCCCTATGCATAGGAAGTGGGTTAGACTTAAATGTGCTTGCCATTGTGTTTCATGATTCTCTCTTTATGTTTCAATTCTTATCTTTTATACGAGCATCATTGAAATCATCATGCCTAGCTAGAAAGGCATTAAAGAAAAGCGCTTGTTGGGAGACAACCCAATATTTACCCCTACTGTTTTTGTGTGTTCACATGATTTATTTACTGTATCAATCATGTTTTATAGCTTTTGTTTCAATAAAGTGCCAAGTAGAACCTTTGGGAAGACTTGGGTGGAAGTTAAGGTGATCTTGCTATAAAAAACAGAAACTTTTGCGCTCACGAGATTAGCTGCCATTTTTTACTAGAGAGTGCTTTTAGGTTGATTCTTTTTGAAGATGATTAATATACAAATTACTCAGGTCCACCAATTTATTTCAGAATTTTTGGAGTTATATAAGTATTCGAATGATACAGATTACTACAGACTGTTCTGTTTTTACAGATTCTGTTTTCTATGTGTTGTTTGCTTATTTTGATGAATCTATGAGTAGTATCGGAGGGTATCAACCATAGAGAAGTTTGAATACAGTAGATATTACACCAATGTGAATTTAGAATGAGTTCACAACAGTACCTAAGTGGTGATTTATTTTCTTATACTAACGGAGCTTACGAGTTTTCTGTTGAGTTTTGTGTTGTGAAGTTTTCAAGTTTTGGGTAAAGATTCGATGGACTATGTAATAAGGAGTGGCAAGAGCCTAAGCTTGGGGATGCCCAAGGCACCCCAAGTTAATATTCAAGGACAACCAAGAGCCTAAGCTTGGGGATGCCCCGGATGGCATCCCCTCTTTCGTCTTCGTTCATCGGTAACTTTACTTGGAGCTATATTTTTATTCACCACATGATATGTGTTTTGCTTGGAGCGTCATTTTATTTTGTTAGTATTTGCTTGCTGTTATTTAGAATAATATTTTGCTTGGAGCGTCCTTTTATTTTGTTACTATTTGCTTGCTGTTATTTAGAATAATGTTTTTCATCTCTATTTTCAATAAAAATGTCAAGGATAGCCTTTACCATGCTTATTTTGCAAGTATACATGTTGCTGTTTCAAAACAGAAAGTTTACCGTTGTTGCAAAAATTCCCTAGAAAAGTCAGAATATGATAAAATGTTGAAACTTTTTGCATATGGAGCTCTGATAAATTTTCTACAGTGTGGTATAATTTGATAATGTTTGGAGTTAGGGAAGTATGATAAATCTTGCATTCTTTACAGACTGTATTGTTTTAGCAGATTGCTGTTATGTTTGCATTGTTTGCATATGTTTGCTTGTTTAATGATTCTATTTGAGGATAGGAGTATTAAATATGCAGAGGCATTTAGTATGCAATGTTGAATAATAATTTTAGTGATTTGTTACAGTAGAAAATGATAAGGTTTTTGCATTGGTTTATACAAACTTATTTCACGAGTTCTTGTTGAGTTTGGTGTGGATGAAGCTTTCGAGATTTAGGAAACCGTATATGAGAGGAATTAAGGAGACACAAAAACTCAAGCTTGGGGATGCCCAAGGCACCCCAAGATAATATTTCAAGAAGTCTCAAGCATCTAAGCTTGGGGATGCCCCGGTAGGCATCTCACCTTTCTTCTTCAACAATTATCGGTTAGTATCGATTGAACCTAAGTTTTTGCTTCTTCACATGATGAGTGCTATCCTTGAAGTTTTATTTTGTTTTGCTTGCTGTTTGAATAATATCCCAAGATCCGAAATTCTTAAATGAGAGAGAGTCTTCACAAAGCTGCATAATTATTTAACTATTCATTCATCTTCACTTATATCTTTTTGGAGTATTTTGTCATTTACTCGTGTGCTTCACTTATATCCTATGAGTAAATGGTTGAATGATTTGAATGTCATGAATCTGAAATTATATATGTTTCATATGTCGTTCCCATGGGGAGTAATGCCTTCACATATAAGAAGTAGAGGTGGTAATTTTTTTGAAGGTTAGCAAACATTGTATTGGTCACTTGAACAATTCATGAAAGAATATTGAAGGAAGAGAGATTTCACATATAAATATACTATCTTGGACATCTTCTATGATTGTGAGCCCCATTAATTATTTCTAAACCTGAGCAAATTAGTTGAAGTTGGACAAGGAAGACAACATAATGAGTTATGCTTGGGTATATGTGTATAGAAGTTATATTGTTATGGATCCTCTAACATGTGGTGCTTGCTATTTAGAATCATATGCTAGCCAAAATGTCTATACTAAGCGGGAATACTGCTTGTGCATCCAAATTCCTTGAACCAAGTTCCTTCCATGAGTGTCCACCTTATCTACCTATATGCGGTATTTACCTGCCGTTCCAAGTAAATTTGCATGTGCCAAACTCTAAACCTTCAAATAATAATCTGTTTTGTATGCCCGGATCGCTCATATAGAGACTAGGGGCTGTCAGTATCTTCCACGCTAGGTGGGTTATTCTCACGATGAGTGGACTCCGCTCATCATTCACAAGAAAATGGCTGGTAACTGGGATGCCCAGTCCTATGATCAAAAGATCAAAAACAAAATCACAAATAATTTAAACAAAACTCCCCCAGGATTGTTGATAGTTGGACGGCACCCGTTGTTTCGGACAAGCCGTGGAGTGTGATTGTTGGTGGAGGGGGAGTAAAATCATTACCTTTCTGTTTGGGAACCGCATATAATGTATCTAGTATGGAAGATATTGGGAACTCTTGGTCATTATGTTGACAATCAAAGCATACCTCTCAAAATTATTTTCATCTCTGTTTTAAAGCTTCGAGCTCTGGTAGCTATAAAAAACCCTGCTTCCCTCTGCGAAGGGTCTATCTTTTACTTTTATGCAAGAGTCAGTAGTATTCCTTCTCATTCCAACCTACTCTTTAGTTGGCAAGCATCATGTGATGGAGAAATATCTAAGCATATATGGCCATTCAAATATATTTGATCATGAATTATTATTGTTGACAATTATCTATATGATAAATAAGTTGGGAGGCGAAACATTAAGCCCCTATCTTTCTCTGTGTTCGATGGATGCTATTTGTTCTAAAAATATGCTTTGAGTGGTAGCAATCATGGAAGACTATATGATAGTTGAGTATGTGGGATTTGCTAAATAAAAGCTCTTACATAGACCCTTCCTAAAAATAAGATGAATTGCAATTGTTTGATGACTGAGAACGGTTTGTTAGTTTTCAAGAAAGTTTATGATCTATACTTTAACATGTGAATAGCTTGTTACTTGATCATGAGAAGCTTTATGATATGAGCTACTGTTATGATATATAATGATGCTGGAAAAATTGATTGGAACTATCATTGATCAAACTTATGCACTTGCTAGAATTCACACTTCATAAATTATTTCTTTTATCATTTACCTACTCGAGGACGAGCAGGAATTAAGCTTGGGGATGCTGATACGTCTCCAACGTATCTATAATTTATGAAGTATTCATGTTATTATATTATCCATCTATGATGTTTTATATGCATTTATATGCTATTTTATATGATTTTTGGGACTAACCTATTAACCTAGAGCCCAGTGCCAGTTTCTGTTTTTTCCTTATTTTTGAGTTTTACAGAAAAGGAAAATCAAACGGAGTCCAATTGACCTGAAATTTCACGGAGCTTATTTTTGGAACAGAAGAAGGCCATTGAGTAAAAGAGTTGGGCCAAAAGAGTCCAGGGCTGCCCACGAGGGTGGGGGGCGCGCCCACCCCTCCTGGGCGCGCCTCCCTACCTCGTGGACAGCCCGAAGATCCCCTGACTTGTTCTCGACGCCAAACCTCTTATATATACAGAAACCTCCAGAAAATAACCTAGATCGGGAGTTCCGCCGCCGCAAGCCTCTGTAGCCACCAAAAGGCAGTCGGGACCCTCTTCCGGCACCCTGCCGAAAGGGGAATCCCTCTCCGGTGGCCATCTTCATCATCCCGGCGCTCTCCATGACGAGGAGGGAGTAGTTCACCCTCGGGGCTGAGGGTATGTACCAGTAGCTATGTGTTTCATCTCTCTCTCTCTCTCTCTCTCTCTCTCTCTCTCTCTCTCTCTCTCTCTCTCTCTCCCTCTCGTGTTCTTGATTTGGCACGATCTTGATGTATCGCGAGCTTTGCTATTATAGTTGGATCTTATGATATTTCTCCCCCTCCACTCTCTTTGTAATGGATTGAGTTTTCCCTTTGAAGTTATCTTATAGGATTGAGTCTTTACGGATTTGAGAACACTTGATGTATGTCTTGCATGTGCTTATCTGTGGTGACAATGGGATATTCATGTGATCTACTTGATGTATGTTTTGGTGATCAACTTGCGGGTTCCATAACATTGTGAACTTATGCATAACGGTTGGCATACGTTTTCCTCTTGACTCTCCGGTAGAAACTTTGGGGCACTCTTTGAAGTACTTTGTGTTGGTTTGAATAGATGAATCTGAGATTGTGTGATGCATATCGTATAATCATACCCACGGATACTTGAGGTGACATTGGAGTATCTAGGTGACATTAGGGTTTTGGTTGATATGTGTCTTAAGGTGTTATTCTAGTACGAACTCTTGAATAGATTGATCCGAAAGAATAACTTTGAGGTGGTTTCGCACCCTACAATAATCTCTTCGTTTGTTCTCCGCTATTAGTGACTTTGGAGTGACTCTTTGTTGCATGTTGAGGGATAGTTATATGGTCCAATTTTGTTATTATTGTTGAGAGAACTTGCACTAGTGAAAGTATGAACCCTAGGCCTTGTTTCAACGCATTGCAATACCGTTTGTGCTCACTTTTATCATTAGTTACCTTGCTGTTTTTATATTTTCAGATTACAAAAACCTATATCTACCATCCATATTGCACTTGTATCACCATCTCTTCGCCGAACTATTGCACCTATACAATTTACCATTGTATTGGGAGTGTTGGGGACACAAGAGACTCTTTGTTATTTGGTTGCAGGGTTGTTTGAGAGAGACCATCATCAACCTATGCCTCCCACGGATTCATAAACCTTAGGTCATCCACTTGAGGGAAATTTGCTATTGTCCTACAAACCTCTGCACTTGGAGACCCAACAACGTCTACAAGAAGAAGGTTGCGTAGTAGACATCTGTGAACTTGTCGATGGCGACGTAGAGGTAGCGGTAGCCCCGGATGCTCGAGGGAATGGACCCAAGATATCAAGCCCCCAGACCACGAACGGCCATGAGAGTGGGATAGTCTGGAGGCCCTGAGCCAGCTGGTGGATTTGCTTGGCATGGAACTGGCAGGCCTCGCAGGATCTCACCAGCTCAGTTCTATCGTTGAGTGCCATGGGCCAGTAGAACCCGCTGCGGAACGCCTTGCCCACCAGGGTGCGCGACGACGAGTGATGCCCACAATCTCTGACATGTATGTCCGCTAGCAGCTCGCACCCCTGCTTCCTAGAGATGCATCGCAAGGAAACATCATTTGTTCATTTTATGTATAGCTCACCATCTTGAATGCAGTATGATGTAGCCTGCCGAGCCACGCGTTCCGCGTCCTCCTCCTTCTCCGGTAGTGTTCCTTGCCCCAGGTATGCCCTGAACTCTTCGTTCCAACACCCCTCCTGAGGCTCGAGCGTGAGGAGTAGGCACGCTCCTGAGGTCGGGCCGCAGGCTGGGGCTCCTGAGGCTGGTGGCGGGGGAAGCTCCTCTCGAGGCGGTGCCGATTCCGCAGCCAGAGGGGCTGCTGAAGGCTTGAAGAGCCGCTCTTCAAAGACGCCAGGCTCTTGAGGCAGGCGTCTGCACACCTTCTTGGCGATCTCATCGGCCTCCTTGTTCGTGCCGCGGAGCACGTGCTGCAGTTCCAGGCCCAAGAATTGCTTCTCTATTTTGCGTACCTCCGCGAGGTATGCCTCCATGTGCTCGTGCTTCGGCTCGTATATCTTGTTGGAGAAGTTGACGAGGAGCTGCGAGTCACCCTTATTGGTGAGGCGTTTTCCTCCCAAGGCTACCGCAGCTTTAAGGCCAGCGATGAGGCATTCTGTAACGCCCCGGATGCAACTTTCCATATTCGTAACTCCAACTCTTGCCTTTTCCGGAGATGCGATATTATTATTTCCTTCGTGGTTGGGTTTTGTGTTTTGTTTTGCATTTTGTTCATGTCATGCATCTCATCTCATGGCATCATTCGCATTGCATCGGCACTCGTTGCCGTCATTGTTTTTAAAATTTGCATCCGCGCGTAGTTGCCGCTCCTCGCTTCCCTCTATGTTGCGTTCGTTGACCCTTTCGAGATCAACCGTGTTTTCGGTTCCCTCTTGTCAAACCACCTAACCTCTCTCCGACCCCCTCTTTCGTGCGTCCGAAATCTTCCCCGAACCCGACCCGAGCGGTCGTCACCGTTGGATCCGGATCATCCCCTAACGTCTACAAAACATTTCTGTTTTGTTAATTGGGCTACCTAACTATTTTATTCGCGACCGTCCAATTACGATCGTAGGGATGAGGTAGCCCCTAACCTAATCCACTTAATGTATATATTTTGTCCAAACCCTAGTCCAATCCATCCATCCCGTCTCCCGCCGCCGCCACTCTCCCGCATCGTCCTCGGGATCCTCCTGATCCAGTCCACCCCGACCAACCAGAGTTGCAGCCCCCTCCTGATCCATTCCACCAACCAGATCTCCGACCACCTTCCTTGTTCTGCGTGCCACCCAAATCACAGCAGCCTCGATCCCGAGCTCCTCCTCTGCTTCTTGCCCCGGCGCCCGAAGCCTACCTCTTCTCCCCTCGATCCCGAATGGATCGTGAAGCCGCCCAAGGCCCCAAGCTCGTCGATCTCCTCATGCCCGAGCACCTTCTCCTCCAAATTCCCGCGCCGCCGGACCCCGCAGGTCGCCTCCCCGACACGAACTGGCCTGATCTGGCCATCTCCGAAGCCTCCTCGCCAACCCATTGCTTCCCGCGCAGCCGGAGCTCCCTGCAGCCTCGCGTCTCCTCGTCCCCGCACAGCCCGCCAGGCGCCGGTCTCCTCTGCTTCGCGCCTCCCGAGCAGAGACCAGGAGCACGAGCTCCTCCTTCCACATCCCGCGGCCGAGGACCCCAACTCCGGCAGCGTCGTCGCCCTCCTTCTTCTCCTCCCGAAGACCAGCAAGCGGCGCCGTCCCTCGCAGGTCATCCGCGCCCCTGCTCTTTCTTCTTCTTCCCCTATCCGGCTCTTCTCTCAGAGCTCTCTCTCTGTCCCGTGTAGGAGGACAGCCATGGGAGCACCTCGAGGAGCAACATCGCAGCAGACTCGTCCTTGCTCCGCCACCATCTCCGACAAGATTCGGCGAGCCGCGACGAATCCGACCTCCTCCCGTTCCCCTGCAACGAGAAGAGCCGCCGCCGCCTCGTGCCCGAGGGGCGCGCTTGTGTAACGCCCCCGATGCGGCTATATCTCCCACGTGTCGAGGCACGACTTAGAGGCATAATCGCATTGAAAGCAATGTCGCAAGTGAGGTAATCTTCACACAACCCATGTAATAAATAAGGGAAAAAGATACATAGTTGGCTTACAGTCGCCACTTCACACAGTACATAAATAAACATCCATCATTTAGAGTACACTCAAGGTCCGACTACGGACCAAAATAAAAGAAGATACCCCAAATGCTACACAGATCCCCGAATCGTCCCAACTGGGCACCACTATCGATCATCGGAAAAGACACATAGTAACGACCACGTTCCTCGTCGAACTCCCACTTGAGCTCGGTTGAGTCACCTGCACTGGCATCGTCGGCACCTGCAACTGTTTTGGAAGTATCTGTGAGTCACGGGGACTCAGCAATCTCACACCCGCGAGATCAAGACTATTTAAGCTTAAAGGAAGGACAGGGTAGTAAAGTGGAGCTGCTGCAAGCGACTAGCATATATGGTGGCTAACGCAGAAGAGAGCGAGAAGAGAAGCAAAGCACGGACGTGAAGCTAGTAGCGATCAAGAAGTGATCCTGAACTACTTACGTCAGACATAACTCCAACACCGTGTTCACTTCCGGACTCCACCGAGAAGAGACCATCACGGTTACACACGCGTTGATGTGTATTTTAATTGAGGTCAACTTTGGGTTTTCTACAACCGACATTAACAAATTCCCATCTGCCTCATAACCGCGGGCACGGCTTTCGAAAGATATTACCTGCAGGGTGTCCCAACTTAGCCCATTATAAGCTCTCACGGTCAACGAAGGATATTCCTTCTACCGGAAGACCCGATCAATCTCGGAATCCCGGACCACAAGACATTTCGACAGCAATAAAACAAGACCAGCAAAGCCGCCCGATTGTGCCGACAAATCCCGATAGGAGCTGCACATATCTCATTCTCGTGGCACATCCGGATGAGCAGACGACGGCAACCGAAGATGCCCCAAGTTGCCTCAGGTGGCACCGCAAGTGGTTCTAGTTTGGACCAACACTCGAGGAGCATTGGCCGGGGGTTAAAATAAAGATGACCCTCGGGCTCGCGAAAACCGGGGAAAAGGCTTAGGCGGCAAATGGTAAAACCAAAGTTGGGCCTTGCTGGACGAGTCTTATTTAAAGCGAACTGTCAAGGGGTCCCATAAATCACCCAACCGTAAGGAACGCTAAATCAAGGAACATAACACCGTATGACGGAAACTAGGGTGGCAAGAGGAACAAAACACCAGTGCATACGGCCGAGCCTTCCACCCTTTACCAAGTATATAGATGCATTAATTATAGCAGATATATATTGTGATATCCCAACAAGTAACCATGTTCCAACAAGGAACAACATCTCCATGTTCCAACAAGGAACAAACTTCAGCTTCACTCGCAACTAGCAACGCTATAAGAGGGCTGAGCAAAGCGGTAACATAGCCAATCAACGGTTTGCTAGGAAAGGATGGTTAGGGGCTGACATGGCAATATGGGTGGCATGATATAGCAAGTGGTAGGCATCGCAGCATAGGCATAGCAAAAGAGCGAGCAACTAGCATAGCAAAGATAGAAGTGATTTCGAGGGTATGGTCATCTTGCTCGCAATGTTCTCGAGTTGTCGAAAGCTTGATCCTCGTAAGCGTTCTCAACAGGTTCCTCGCTCACGCACTCGTCTCCGGCTCTACCCAAAGCAACAACACAAACAAAGGAACCACAATAAATCACGGTGCAATGCACAATCAACATGATGCAAAACATGACATGATATGCGGGATGTGATATGCAATGCGTATAAAGGCTCGGAAGGAAAATGATGAACCAGGCATCAAATTGGCAAACCAAGTATGCCACTGGAAAGATGAGATGATTTCGGTTGAAATCAGTATAAAGATCACCGGAATCGGATACACGGTTTGGAAAAGACAAGCAAAACAAGAATGGCGCAAATCTGCCATTAACAGCATGATGCCACTTAGCAAGCAACAATTAATTAAGCTACTGCACCCAAACGTGTCAACAAAGCACATGGCAGTGATCTACAGAAGATGCTCGACAAAAGATGAGCACTGAGCTACGGCTAGTTCACATCATAACAGGTTCAAACAAGCATGGCAAAAGTGCACAAAATATCAGTCTGGACATGGCAAAAACAGCATCAGGTTGCAATGTTCAGAGCAACAAAACTACATGCTACAGGAACTTAAAATAGCAAAACATGGCATGGCATGAATCTACTCAAAGCATAGAATAAAAGTCCCTTACTGACCATAAGCCAAAAAGGATTAGAAAATATAGTAACACCCATGTCAATATTGAAAGTTCCGTTAACAGATTCAGCAACATGGCATGTCAAAAACTGATAACGAGTAGGCATGTTTACAAGATAAATGCACTCACTACAGAGCCTTATATGATAAACTAAGCATACATACATCAAGAAGACATGACATAGAAGACATACATGGCAATAACAATAACATAGCATACATGGATCAACCACAACAAGCTTGGCAAAATTGAATAACATGTAAACAATCTGCCAGGAAACATTTGATAGCAAAAGTAGAGCTCGATTGACTCAAGCTATGGCACTCCATAATTGCAAACAAGGGCATGGATGGATAAAGAAAGACATGTTTTACAAAACATCCTTACTGAAGTATCTCAAAATATGCATGGATCTCTCGGTATCATCAAGTTAACATGGCATCAAAAATCAGCTAAACAGGGCTGAAATCAGCAACATCAGGACACCTACTTTGCATGCTTGTGCTAGTCACCACATAGATCACAAAAATACATGGCATACACCCCTGTAAAGATGGCATGGCATATTTCAAAACACATGTAGGACTCAAATTCATAGGGTGCACACAATAATCATGGCAAAAATAACAAAAGTGCAAGTTCTGTTAAGAAACAGAAACTAACATCACATAGCACTCTTCCAACAGCATTTCGGGCATCAAGATGAGCTCAAATGAAAATGATTCAATGAGATGAAATGATCTACTCTTCGATACGAACATTTCGATATATTATGCGTGCAAAATGGAGCTACGATGACAGAGATATAGCACGTTGAAAATGCAACAAAATCACTAATATACAAAAGACTTAGGAAAAAAAGGAGAGGGAGAGGAGAAGTCAACGGGCTGCGCGCGAACCGAGGTCCGATCTGGATCGGGCGACGGCGGCTCGGTGCGCTCCGGCGGCGGCTCGCCGGAGCCCGCGGCGAGGAGGAGGAAAGGTGGCCGGGGTTCGGCCGGTGGAGGGAGGTGGCCGGCGGAGGCCCGGCGGTGGCGACGGACGGCGACGCCACGGGGCGGGCGGCGCGGTGGAGAGGCGGCGGCGAAGCGGGTGGCTGGAGCGCCGGCGGCGCGCGGGCGAGGTCGCCGGGCATGGCCGGGCGGCGGCGGCGCCGAGGCCGGGCGAGAGGCGCGGCGGCGGGGAGATGGGCAAGGGCGCGCCTTCAGCGGCGGGAGCTGACGTGGCGGCGCGGGATTCAAGGGCGGGCGGCGGCGGACGACGTCCGTAGCGGGCGGACACGTCCGTGGCGGCGGAGGCGATTTTAGGGTTTCGGGAAGGATGATCCGGATTTGGAGGGGTTTGCTTAAATAGACATAGAGGGAGCTAGGAGAGTCCAAATGAGGTGTAGTTTTCGCACACGATCGTGATCGAACGACGGAGAGCATGGAAGTGACTTAGATGGGTTATTGGGCTGTTTTGAAGGGTGTTGGGCTGCAACTTAAAAGAGGCCTTTGCGAGAGTGCGGTTAACCGTTGAGTACCAAACGAGCTCCAAATGACCGAAACTTGACCGGTGGTCTACGGGTGGTATACCAAGGCCACTAGACAAACCTCGGTCCATTTCGAGAAGGTTTAGTACCCACACGGAAAACGTAAAAGGGCCGCCGGGGAGATAGGAGTGCCGGATTGCAAAACGGACAACGGAAAAATGCTCGGAATCATGAGACGAACACGTATGCAAATGCGATGCACATGATGACATGATATAAAATGCATGACATGGACAAAATGCAAAATGAGGAAAAACCCAACCACGGAGGGAATATCATATATATCAATGCCGAAAATGGCAAGAGTTGGAGTACAAATGTGGAAAGTTACTTCCGGGGTGTTACAACACTCCACCACTACAAGAGGATCTCGTCCCGAGATTTAGGACTGAAAGAACTCCGGATATTCGGAACGGAGGTGATCCTCGCGCTCCCAGGTGGCTTCTCGGTCGGAATGGTGTGACCACTTGACTTTCAGGAATTTGATTGACTTGTTGCGAGTCTTGCGCTCGGTTTCTTCAAGAATAGCAACGGGGTGCTCATGATAAGAGAGATCTTCTTGAAGGTCAATCTCTTGAAGTTGATAGTGCGTTCAGAGTCTTGAAGCACTTGCGAAGCTGTGACACGTGAAACACATCGTGCACGCTTGCAAAGTTGGATGGAAGCTCGTTGATAGGCGAGATCGCCTCTTTTGCCAATGATCTTTAAAGGACCCACGTATCTAGGGGCAAGCTTCCTTTGATACCGGGTTTACGAGTGCCTTTCATTGGAGAGACGCGAAGTAGACATGGTCTCCGATTTCAAAAGCCACATCACGGTGCTTATCATCATAATAGCTCTTCCGCGCGATTGCACGGCTTTGAGATTCTCACGAATGACTTGGCACATTTCTTCCGCTTCGTGATCAAGTCATTGCCAAGAAGTTGGCGTTCACCTGTCTCGCACCAATTGAGAGGAGTACGCACTTTCGCCATAGAGAATTTCGAATGGGGCCTTGCCCGAACTCGCTTGGAAGCTGTTGTTGTAGGAGAACTCGGCATATGGAAGACAATCTTCCCACTTCATACCGAAGAAATGACACAAGCCCCGAGCATATCTTCAAGGATTTGATTTACTCGCTCAACTTGGCCACTTGTTTGAGGATGGAAAGCTGTCTTTGAAACGAATGTTGGTGCCCATGGCCTTCGAAAAGACTCCCAAAATTTGGAGGTAAAGATGCTGCCACGGTCTCAAGAGATCACTTGTGGAATGCCGTGCAAGGAGACAATCTCGAGGTGTATAGCTCGCTAACCGAGCTGCTGTGATGGATTCTTTGATAGGAAGAAAATGAGCCACTTTAGTAAGCTTGTCAATGACAACAAAGATAGCATCATTTCCACGCTTGGACTTTGGAAAACTAGTCACGAAGTCCATTTCAATATGATCAAACTTCCATTCAGGAATAGCAAGAGGTTGGAGGAGACCAGCTGGTCTTTGGTGTTCTGCTTTCACTCTTCTCGCAGACATCACATTCATTCACGAATTGAGCAATTTCTCGCTTCATTCGAGTCCACCAATATGACTGCTTGAGGTCATGGTACATCTTCGTACTTCCGTGATGAATGGATAGAAGCGAATTGTGAGCCTCGTTTATAATGACTTTTCTCGATCACCCTTAGGAACCACAATCCGGTCCTCAAAGAAAAGAGTGTCTTTGTCATCAACGTGGAAGCACTTGTACTTGAAATGCCCTTGTCGATACCACGTTTCACCTTTTTCACCATGGTATCCGTGGTTGAGCCTCACGAATCTGATCTTACAAAGTAGGAGAGACTATGAGGTTGGCAAGAAAGCCTTGAGGAACAACTTGAAGATTCAGCTTGGAAAGCTTCACAGAGATCCGGTGAAAAGGCTTGAGGATTAGACTGCTGCGATAAGCCTTCTGCTCAAAGCATCTGCAATGACATTGGCCTTGCCGGAGTATATTCAATACTTGGGTTGTACTCTTGAATCATTTCGACCCATCGAGTCTGCTCGAGGTTGAGGTTGGGCTGAGTGAAGATGTACTTGAGACTCTTGTGATCGGTGAAAATGTCCACTTTCCTTCCCAACAAGAGATGTCTCCACGTTATCAATGCATGGACAACTGCCGCCAACTCAAGATCGTGAGTGGGGTAGTTCTTCTCGTTGGGCTTCAAGCTGGCGAGAGGTATAAGCCACAACTCTCTTCTCTTGCATTAACACAGCACCGAGACCTTGAAGAGAAGCATCACGAGAAAACTTCAAATGGCTTGGATTCATCAGAGGAGTCAAGACAGAGCTGTGACGAGTTTCTCTTTGAGGGTATTGAAAGCAACGTCACACTCGGGAGACCGTACATACTTCACATGCTTCGGAGGAGGTTGGAAAGAGGCTTTGCAATCTTGGAGAAGTTCTCAACGAATCTTGACAATAGCTTGCAAGACCAAGAAAATCATGGAGCTGCTTGACATTCGAGGAGGTTCCCAATTCACAATTGCGGACACCTTCTGGGATTAACAGCGATGCCCTTGGCGGAGATGATATGACCAAGGTAGAGCACTTCATCAAGCCAAAATTCACATTTGGAGAACTTAGCATAGAATTGATACTCTCGAGCTTGTCTAGCACCAATCGCAAATGTTTGGCATGATCCTTCTTATTCTTGGAGAAGACCAAAATATCATCAAGATAGACCAAGACGAATTCATTGGTGTAGGGGTTGAATATGAAGTTCATCATCCGAGAGAATGTTGGAGGAGCATTGACAAGGCCGAAAGACATGACAAGATATTCATAATAACCAAAACTTGTTCTCAATGCTGTCTTGGGAATATCTTGTTCACGAATGCGAATCGATGATAACCCATACGAAGGTCAAGCTTGGAGAACATCAGAGCACCTTTGAGTTGCTCGAAAAGCTCATTGATGTTGGGAAGTGGATACTTGTTCTTGATTGTCTTCTTATTCAATGGACGGTAATCGACGAAAGTCGGTCCGTGCCATCCTTCTTCCGGACAAAAGAACACCACAACCCCAAGGAGATGAACTTCGATCCGATCAAACCCAGACGCTCTTGTTCATCAAGCTGCTTCTTCAATTCCTTCAGCTCATCAGGTCCAAGCTTGTATGGACGCTTGCAAACGGGTTCAATGCGTGCTCAAGATCGATAACTAACTCAAGCGGCCGATGAGGAGGCATACCCGAAGCTCTTCGGAAAGACATCTTGGTACTCACAAACGATCGAATCGAGAGATAGCATTCAGTTCGCCCTTCTCATTGAGAGAAAACAACCAATGGTTTCATCACGAAGCGGCATAGATGATCACATCATTAGAAGAGTGAGTCAATTGAATTTCCACAGCAGCACAATCAAGCTGAGCTTTGTGCTGATAAAGCCACCCATTCCGAGAATAAGATCAATATCCGAGTCACCGAGAACAATAGGTTTAGCCGAAACCTATAATTGCCCATCTTGATACCGACATTCGAACCAAAACTCGAGAAGTCATCCGCTACCCGGGACACAATCTTCAACGGAATAGGAATCTTTTCATCACCAACTCATGCTTGGCAACAAAAGGTCTCGAAATGAAAGAAAGCGATGCACCAAGATCAAATAAGACTTTTGCAGAATATCATTAACAAGAAGATTACCCATGATCACATCTCAAGAATCCTCTGCTGAGCTGCATTCATCATGTTGACCTTGGCATACTTTGGATTATGCTTGACCACCGCATTGCTGGAAGATTTCACAGAGGAGGAGGCGGAAGGCGCCTCTGGTTGAAGCACTTGTTCGCATAGTGACCTTCTGCACGACATTTGTTGCAAGTCACCTCGAGAGCGGACGGTGGTAAGGAGCACTTGACCTTGGAGCTTGAGAATTAGACTTGTTACGATAGCTTGGGTTGGGTGGGTGGGAAGATCCACGCCACCGAGTTCTTCTGCGATAAGGCCGACGGAACGGAGGAGGAGGAAGGTAAAACTTCTGCTGCTTAGCTGCCACTTGAGAGGAAGAAGAAGACTGAATCGCATCCCCGATTCTTTTCTTAGAAGCCTCACATTTGAGCTGGGCAGCTTCTTGCTTCGAGTCATGTTGTAGAAATCATCATACTTATCTGCTCAAAAAGCACAAGAGCTAATTGCAGATCTTCTCTCGCACCACCTCTGAATTGATAGATCATACTCTTTTCATCGTGTGCGCCTTGCTTAGCAAAACGAGCGAGCTTCGAACTGGATATTGTATTGATAGACAGACATGATGCCTTGCTTGAGATTGCGGAACTCCTCACGCTTGCTCTCAACAACACTTTTGGAATGTGATGAGCTCAAAATCACGGCGAACTCATCCTGTAATGACACGACCTCCTCTGGAATCTTTGTATTGTCGGAACCACTCAACAGCTTGATCCTTGAGTTGAAACGATGCAAACTTGACAAAGTCCTCGTGTCCGACATTGCTACAATCAAAATGCTTGCAGATGTCCACAAACCAATCGTCGGCGTCTGTGGCCTCGACACGTAAACCGAAAGACTTCGCTGATTAGCGAGGAACCGATCGAGAGTAGCAAAGTGCGGCTGATTGTTGCCTTGACCTTGATTTCCTTGATTGCCTTGCCCTCGAGTACGTTCTTGCAAGAGCTGCAAAATCATCGAGCATTGGCATTGGTGGCTGCCATGATAGCTTGCCAGCCTCTGGAGGCGGAGGTGGAGGTGGAGGTTGACCGATCCCCATCATTGCGATCCGAATTCAGACGCTTGGCGGAGCCATCTGAAGAGGGTGACATCCGTTAGTCCTTTGATAGACAAAAGATAAGTAGAATCAACGGATATAAATTGCAACATATAGTCTTCACAATAAACATTCGAACAAGAATGAACGAATGAATTCCAAAGTTAATCATCACACTTCCATTAAGGTGAGAAGCCACTTAGATAAAGATATGGAAACAACATCTGCCTTAGAAACAATTCGAATATCACAACTGAAAAACAAAAGATTGGCTTCTAGAATGAGCCGAAACAAACACATGATAGAGATTTCGCCCAAAGTGTTCGTGGTGGGGCCCACACGGACACGACGTATAGCGGACGTCACGAATGACAAACAAGACGTCCCCGAATCAGCATAGCCAAGGATTCTTTAAGACGTCCTCGCGACCATCAGAATCGACCGTGAATGGGCGGACCACTAAACGTTGAACCCCAATCTCAAATCATACATCCGCCGGAAAGAATATCCCGTAAGCTACTAGAATTCCCACCTATAAACTCCCGACACTTTCGGTTATGCAATCTGGTGTTGGGGATACAGGGACACAAAATATATCACCCAAACTAACAATACCTAGATCCATTTGTATCCATCACCAACACATAACCAAGAAATCCTCGAAATCGTGTACCTCGACCTTGAAAAACATCCGTTATACAAGTCATGGCAATACTCCCTTTTCGCCTCGATCTTTGGGCTATCGGGGTTAACTCACCAACAACTGCACAAAAGAGATTTCGATGTCGGCAAAACTCGTATTCCGAACGGCAACGATAAAATTGTGACGACAACACCTCGGAGCTCAACTCCCGGGACACCGCCACAACCCTAAATGTCGAGGCACCAAGAACAATGTTCTCGTCACAAAACCATCGGAACGATCCCAAGATACCCACGTGATCCTAAAAAAATTTAGTGAAATTTGAGCAGAGAAGAGTCAAAACTCTCGTCGGAGACCTCACAGAGCTGATTTAAGGGACTGGGAGTAAAAGAATCCTACTCTCCGATATATATAATCCTAAGACTCAAAACATTTTCCATTCTAGACTCAACAACGCCAAAGAAACAATCAAGTAGGGGCTCCTAAGTCGGGAAGGCTCGATTACCAACTTAGCGCCCCGATGCGGCTATATCTCCCACGTGTCGAGGCACGACTTAGAGGCATAACCGCATTGAAAGCAATGTCGCAAGTGAGGTAATCTTCACACAACCCATGTAATAAATAAGGAAAAAGATACATAGTTGGCTTACAATGCCACTTCACACAAGACATAAATAAACATCCATCATTCGAGTACACTCAAGGTCCGACTACGGAACCAAAATAAAAGAAGATACCCCAAATGCTACACAGATCCCGAATCGTCCCAACTGGGCACCACTCATCGATCATCGGGAAAAGACACGTAGTAACGACCACGTTCCTCGTCGAACTCCCACTTGAGCTCGGTTGAGTCACCTGCACTGGCATCGTCGGCACCTGCAACTGTTTTGGAAGTATCTGTGAGTCACGGGGACTCAGCAATCTCACACCCGCGAGATCAAGACTATTTAAGCTTAAAGGAAGGACAGGGTAGTAAAGTGTAGCTGCTGCAAGCGACTAGCATATATGGTGGATAAAGAAGAGAGCGAGAAGAGAAGCAAAGCACGGACGTGAAGCTAGTAGCGATCAAGAAGTGATCCTGAACTACTTACGTCAGACATAACTCCAACACCGTGTTCACTTCCCGGACTCCACCGAGAAGAGACCATCACGGTTACACACGCGGTTGATGTGTATTTTAATTGAGGTCAACTTTGGGTTTTCTACAACCGGACATTAACAAATTCCCATCTGCCTCATAACCGCGGCACGGCTTTGAAAGATATTACCTGCAGGGTTCCCAACTTAGCCCATTATAAGCTCTCACGGTCAACGAAGGATATTCCTTCTACCGGAAGACCGATCAATCTCGGAATCCGGACTACAAGACATTTCGACAAAGAATAAAACAAGACCAGCAAAGCCGCCCGATTGTGCCGACAAATCCCGATAGGAGCTGCACATATCTCGTTCTCGTGGCACATCCGGATGAGCATGACGTACGGCAACCAAGATGCCCCAAGTTGCCTCGTGGTGGCACCGCAAGTGGCTCTAGTTTGGACCAACACTCGAGGAGCATTGGCCCGGAGGTTAAAATAAAGATGACCCTCGGGCTCGCGAAAACCCGGGGAAAAGGCTTAGGCGGCAAATGGTAAAACCAAAGTTGGGCCTTCTTTGGACGAGTCTTATTCAAAGCGAACTGTCAAGGGGTCCCATAAATCACCCAACCGTAAGGAACGCGAAATCAAGGAACATAACACGGTATGACGAAACTAGGGTGGCAAGAGTGGAACAAAACACCAGGCATAAGGCCGAGCCTTCCACCCTTTACCAAGTATATAGATGCATTAATTATAGCAGATATATATTGTGATATCCCCAACAAGTAACCATGTTCCAACAAGGAACAACATCTCCATGTTCCAACAAGGAACAAACTTCACTTCACCGCAACTAGCAACGCTATAAGAGGGCTGAGCAAAGCGGTAACATAGCCAATCAACGGTTTGCTAGGAAAGGATGGTTAGGGGCTGACATGGCAATATGGGTGGCATGATATAGCAAGTGGTAGGCATCGCAGCATAGGCATAGCAAAAGAGCGAGCAACTAGCATAGCAAAGATAGAAGTGATTTCGAGGGTATGGTCATCTTGCTCGCAATGTTCTCGAGTTGTCGAAAGCTTGATCCTCGTAAGCGTTCTCAACAGGTTCCTCGTTCACGTACTCGTCTCCCGGCTCTACCCAAAGCAACAACACAAACAAAGGAACCACAATAAATCACGGTGCAATGCACAATCAACATGATGCAAAACATGACATGATATGCGGGATGTGATATGCAATGCGTATGTGCGCTCCGGAAGGAAAATGATGAACCATGCATCAAATTGGCAAACCAAGTATCCCACTGGAAAGATGAGATGATTTCGGTTGAAATCGATATAAAGATCACTGGAATCGGATGCACGGTTTGGAAAAGACAAGCAAAACAAGAATGGCGCAAATCTGCCATTAACAGCATGATGCCACTTAGCAAGCAACAATTAATTAAGCTACTGCACCCAAACGTGTCAACAAAGCACATGGCAGTGATCTACACAAGATGCTCGACAAAAGATGAGCACTGATCTACGGCTAGTTCACATCATAACAGGTTCAAACAAGCATGGCAAAAGTGCACAAAATATCAGTCTGGACATGGCAAAAACAGCATCAGGTTGCAATGTTCAGAGCAACAAAACTACATGCTACAGGAACTTAAAATAGCAAAACATGGCATGGCATGAATCTACTCAAAGCATAGAATAAAAGTCCCTTACTGACCATAAGCCAAAAAGCATTAGAAAATATAGTAACACCCATGTCAATATTGAAAGTTTCGTTAACAGATTCAGCAACATGGCATGTCAAAAACTGATAACGAGTAGGCATGTTTACAAGCTCAATGCACTACAGAGCCTTATATGATAAACTAAGCATACATACATCAAGAAGACATGACATAGAAGACATACATGGCAATAACAATAACATAGCATACATGGATCAACCACAACAAGCTTGGCAAAATTGAATAACATGTAAACAATCTGCCAGGAAACATTTGATAGCAAAAGTAGAGCTCGATTGACTCAAGCTATGGCACTCCATAATTGCAAACAAGGGCATGGATGGATAAAGAAAGACATGTTTTACAAAACATCCTTACTGAAGTATCTCAAAATATGCATGGATCTCTCGGTATCATCAAGTTAACATGGCATCAAAATCAGCTAAACAGGGCTGAAATCAGCAACATCAGGACACCTACTTTGCATGCTTGTGCTAGTCACCACATAGATCACAAAAATACATGGCATACACCCCTGGAAAGATGGCATGGCATATTTCAAAACACATGTAGGACTCAAATTCATAGGGTGCACACAATAATCATGGCAAAATAACAAAAGTGCAAGTTCTGTTAAGAAACAGAAACTAACATCACATAGCACTCTTCCAACAGCATTTCGGGCATCAAGATGAGCTCAAATGAAAATGATTCAATGAGATGAAATGATCTACTCTTGAGACGAACATTTCGATATATTATCTTGCATAAAATGGAGCTACGATGACAGAGATATAGCACGTTGAAAATGCAACAAAATCACTAATATACAAAAGACTTAGGAAAAAAGGAGAGGGAGAGGAGAAGTCAGCGGGCTGCTTGGCGAACCGAGGTCCGATCTGGATCGGGCGACGGCGGCTCGGTGCGCTCGGCGCTGCTCGCCGGAGCCCGCGAGGAGGAGGAAAGGTGGCGGGGTTCGGCCATGGAGGGAGGTGGCCCGGCGGAGGGGCCGGCCAGTGGCGACGGCGGCGACCTAGGGGTGCGCGGCGCCAGAGAGGGCGGCGGCGAAGCGGTGGCTGGAGCGCCGGGCGGCGCGGGGCGAGGTCGCTGGCAAGGCGGGCGGCGGCGCGCAAGGCTGAGGCCGGGCGAGGAGGCGCTGGCGGCGAGATGGGCAAGGCGGCGGCGGCGCCGGCGGCGGGATTCAAGGTGCGGCGGCGGCGGACGACGTCCGTGAGCGGCGGACACGTCCGGTGGCGGCGGAGGGCGATTTTAGGGTTTCGGGGAAGGGATGATCCGGATTTGGAGGGGGGTTTGCTTAAATAGACATAGAGGGAGCTAGGAGAGTCCAAATGAGGTGTAGTTTTCGCCCACACGATCGTGATCGAACGACAGAGAGCATCGAAGTGACTTAGATGGGTTATTGGGCTGTTTTGAAGGGGTGTTGGGCTGCAACTTAAAAGAGGCCTTTGCGAGAGTGCGGTTAATCGTTGGAGTACCAAACGAGCTCCAAATGACCAAACTTGACCGGTGGTCTCTGGTGGTATACCAAGGCCACTAGACAAACCTCGGTCCATTTCGAGAAGGTTTAGTACCCGCACACGGAAAAAGCGTAAAAGGGGCCGCCGGGGAGATAGGAGTGCGGATTGCAAAACGGACAACGGGAAAAATGCTCGGAATCATGAGACGAACACGTATGCAAATGCGATGCACATGATGACATGATATAAAATGCATGACATGGACAAAATGCAAAATGAGGAAAAACCCAACCACGGAGGGAATATCATATATATCAATGCCGAAAATGGCAAGAGTTGGAGTACAAATGTGGAAAGTTACTTCCGGGGTGTTACAGCTTGTCCCTGAGCCCCGCGAGCCAGCCTCGATCTCCTCCTCGCCGGAGTCCTGCACAAGCCACCGCTGCGGGTCGTCCTCAACGCCTTCCCCGCCTCCGGTCGCTCAGTGCCGTCGAGTCCGGTCACCGGTGAAGCCCCGCAGGTCGCCGTGTGCCCCTGCTCCTCCTTCTCTTTTCCCCTCTTCCTCCCTGACCTTTTCTCGCGCCCGTGTCCTGCAGGAGCGCGTCGCGCAGCCGCCGCTCGAATCCACCACCTGCTGCCCTCCATACACCCGTCGCCGGAGGTCGCCGTCCCTCGCCGGGGCGCTCGTCCCCAAGTTCCGCGCCTCTGCTTCCCTGCATCGCCCCCCTGTCTGCTGCCTCGTCCTCGTTCGAGCAGAGGACGAGCACACGCTGCCGCCCAGCGTTGACCAGCGGCGTGGCGCGCCAGCTCATTGCCGAGCGCCCACAAACCTGCCTGCCCACCGCCCAAAGAACTGCCTGCCTAGCTCCACCACTGGCCTCAGCCCATGGGTGGCGCCCAGCGCCCTCTGTGTTTTTCCTCTGTTGGGCCAGCCTTGATTCGGCCGAGTCACTGTTTTTTTCGCGAACGAATTTACTAATTATCCGTAGATTGCCGCTTTTTGAAAACCCTTAATGTTCATGCATCAATAATTAATTAACCATGCATCGGATTAAAACAAATTATATATGTAAAGTGCTTAGAATTTTATCTAGTTTCATATTATGCCACTTTCATCTATGTTTAAAATGTTTAAAATGATGTTTGTTTAAATTTGCTCAAATGCCATGTTAAAATGATTTATTTCATAACTAAATAACCGTAGCTCGGATTTAAATAAATTACATATGTAAATGGGGTAGAAAAATGCCTAGTTTAACATGGTGCACTTTATTTTCCTGTTTAACAACTCTAAAATTATGTAATAGGCAGAACAGTACCAAACCTAATATATGCACATGAGGATTTTCCGGAATTATCGTTTGTTGTTTCCGGCCTCATTTAAACTTGCCTAAATAGTTACTTTTCATTTGCTTCACCTCTTGCCATGTTAACAACATTTAATATTGTTGGGTCCATAACCGAGAGAGAACTAAATAATTGATGTGGTGTTTCGCCAATATGCAACTTGTTGCATATTGGGCTCCATTTAACTTGTAGTTTCGTTTGCGCATATTGCCATGCCATGCCTCCTTAAACCGGACATGCATCATACTTGGTTGTGCATCATGCCTTGTTTGTGCTGTTGGTTTACCATGTTGTTGTTTGTTTCCGGGTTGCTTCTCTTGTTAGCTTCGGTTTCGTTCCGGAGTTGTGAGGATTCGTTCGACTTCGTCCGGTTGTCTTCTTCATGGACTCTTTCTTCTTCCTTGCGGGATTTCAGGCAAGATGACCATACCCTCGAAATCACTTCTATCTTTGCTTGCTAGATGCTCGCTCTTTTGCTATGCCCATGCTGCGATGCCTACCACTTGCTAATCATGCCACCCACATTGCCATGTCAAGCCCTAACCATCCTTTCCTAGCAAACCGTTGTTTGGCTATGTTACCGCTTTGCTCAGCCCTCTTATAGCGTTGTTAGTTGCGGTGAAGATGAAGTTTGTTCCTTGTTGGAACATGGAGATGTTGTTCCTTGTTGGAACATGTTTACTTGTTGGGGATATCACAATATATATCTGCTATAATTAATGCATCTATATACTTGGTAAAGGGTGGAAGGCTCGGCCTTATGCAGTGTTTTGTTCCACTCTTGCCACCCTAGTTTCCGTCATACCGTGTTATGTTCCTTGATTTCGCGTTCCTTACGGTTGGGTGATTTATGGGACCCCTTGACAGTTCGCTTTGAATAAGACTCGTCCCAAAGAAGGCCCAACTTTGGTTTTACCATTTGCCACCTAAGCCTTTTTCCCCGGGTTTCGCGAGCCGAGGGTCATCTTTATTTTAACCCCCCGACCAGTGCTCCTTGAGTGCTGGCCCTAACTGAGCTACTGCGGGGCCACCACGGGAAACTTCGAGGCTTGGTTTTACTCGTAGCTAGTCTCATCCGGATGTGCCACGAGAACGAGATATGTGCAGCTCCTATCGGGATTTGTCGGCACAATCGGGCGGCTTTGCTAGTCTTGTTTTATTGCTGTCGAAATGTCTTGTAGTCCGGGATTCGAGATTGATCGGGTCTTCCGGTAGAAGGAATATCCTTCGTTGACCGTGAGAGCTTATAATGGGCTAAGTTGGGACACCCTGCAGGTATTATCTTTCAAAGCCGTGCCCACGGTTATGAGGCAGATGGGAATTTGTTAATGTCGGTTGTAGAAAACCGAAGTTGACCTTAACTAAAATACATCAACCACGTGTGTAACCACGATGGTCTCTTCTCGGTAGTCCGGAAGTGAACGCGATGTTGGAGTTATGCTTGGCGTGGTTGTTCTAGGATCACTTCTTGATCATAGTTTTTCGACCGTGCTTTTGCCTTCTCTTCTCGCTCTCATTTGCGTATGTTAGACACCATATATGTTAGTAAACTTGCTGCAGCTCCACCTTCCAACCCTGTCCTTCCTATAAGCTTAAATAGTCTTGATCTCGGGGTGTGAGATTGCTGAGTCCCGTGACTCACAGATTCTACCAAAACAGTTGCAGTGCCGACGAAGCCGGTCAGGTGGCGAACCGAGCTCAAGTGGGAGTTCGATGAGGAACGTGGTCGTTACTATGTGTCTTTTCCTGATGATCGATAGTGGTGCCCAGTTGGGACGATCGGGGATCTGTAGCATTTGGGGTATCTTCTTTTATTTTGGTTCCGTAGTCGGACCTTGAGTGTACTCTGAATGATGGATGTTTATTTATGTATTGTGTGAAGTGGCGACTGTAAGCCAACTATGTATCTCTTTCCCTTATGTATTACATGGGTTGTGTGAAGATTACCTCACTTGCGACATTGCTTTCAATGCGGTTATGCCTCTAAGTCGTGCCTCGACACGTGGGAGATATAGCCGCATCGAGGGCGTTACAAGTTGGTAATCAGAGCCTTCCCCGACTTAGGAGCCCCCTACTTGATTGTTTGCTGGCGTTGTTGAGTCTAGTATGGAAAATGTTTTGAGTCTTAGGATTATATATATCGGAGAGTAGGATTCTTTTTACTCCCCAGTCCCTTCGTTGCTCTGGTGAGGTATCCTGACTTAGAGTATTGACTCTTCTCTCCTCAAATTTCACTAAAAAAAATTTAGGATCACGTGGGTATCTTGGGATCGTTCCGATGGTTTTGTGACGAGAACATTGTTCTTGGTGCCTCCTGACATTTAGGGGTTGTGGCAGTGTCCCGGGGAGTTGAGCTCCGAGGTGTTGTCGTCACAATTTTATCGTTGCAGTTCTGGAATACCTGAGTTTTGCCGACATCGAAAATCTCTTTTATGCAGTTGTTGGTGAGATAACCTCGATAACCCAGTACTGGGGCGAGCTCGAGAGTATAGCCATGACTCGTATAACGGATGGTTTTCGAAGGTCGAGGTACACGATTTCCGAAGGTTTCTTGGTTATGTGTTGACGGATGGATACAGCTGGATCTAGGTATTGTTAGTTTGGGTGATATATTTTGTGTCCACTGTATCCCCAACACCAGATTGCATAACCAGAAAGTTTCGGGAGTTTATAGGTGGGTATTCAAGTAGCTCCTAGAATATCTTTCCGACAGATGCATGATATGGGATTGGGTAAATCTCTATCATATGTGTTTGTTTCCGGCTTATTCTGCAAGCCAAATCCTTTGTTTTTGTTCCGTTTTGTGGTATTCGAGTTGCTTCAATGTCAAGTGTTGATTCCATACCTTTCCTAAATGGTGTTCTCATATTTCTATGTGAATACTAATCCTTATTGATCATCGAGGTCGTCATGTTAATTCTTTTCCCAACCGGTGTGCTTCTCTTCAAGTGGATTCGATCATTTTCAACATCTGCGAGATCAATTCTAAGTTTTCTCAACGCTGCTTGCTTCATCCGTCCCAGGTTGTCTTTGTTTTCCCCGCCCTCCCACCCTTTTCGTCAAGGACTCATATATCCCTAACCAAGTACCCATTTTACTGCTGTGAAGTCTCTTCATTCTTTTCCTCAATGTCTTATCCGGTGATTCTCAAGAATATGCTAAAGGAA
Organism: Aegilops longissima; assembly: GCA_021605205.1. NCBI lineage: Eukaryota > Viridiplantae > Streptophyta > Magnoliopsida > Poales > Poaceae > Aegilops > Aegilops longissima. The sequence goes on from CM038681.1 coordinate 241,895,953, forward strand.
GCTTCGAGTTTATTATCCTTCGTTATTTTCTTCTCCGGTGGATGTAATTCAAGATTTTGGTGTTGATCTTATCCATTTTCCTTTTTTTCACAATGCTTTTCCATTCCGATGCACCAATTAATCATTCACCTCTCGCTATTCATTTGTTCCGGAGTGATGAAGATATCTCAGAAGATTCGTGTTTCCATTCTTAATCCGTTCAAGTTATTTCGAGTTTGTTATCCCATTCAAGCCATTTAATTCAACCGGTGCAATCTCTCTTTTCAAGCAATCGTTCAACAGTGGTTCTTTTGAGTGGGCCCTAACCCACAGGTCTTTTCCCAGGATCTTACCTGACTCTTCTAATTCTCCCGGAGTTATTCTCTAATTCATTGCAAAGTTTGACATAAGAATGAATTATCATCAGTCAAATGTCTTTCCCCAAGATCGCTTTCAAATTCTTTTTCATTGTTGGCTCAACATCTTTGCTTTTCATTCTCCCGGAGTATCTCAGTAATTTTGGTGGTGTTTCTCGTCGTCAGTTGAAGATTGAAGAAGGATTTCTCCTAAATCTTGGCCCATTCTCTTGAAGATTCATGGTTCTAGCCTCATGCTATCCTCATAGCCGTTTTGATTGTGAGATTTATTTTCTTACCATCCGGAGCGTTTCATGAGTTGTTTTCCATTTCTTTCCTCCGAAGGCCATCATGTCATAATTCTTCATTATCAGCGTGTAGCTACCGTTCTCCAAATCTTACCGGTGAATCGTTCAAATATCCTCTAATCAGTTCATGATCTCTCCATTCTCATGTATCTAAATTCTCTCAAGCATCTTCATTCGTTTTTCAATTCTTCCCGGTGAATTGTGCCTTTGCTACGTTCATTTTCAATTCTTACGGTGGTTCGTTCAAGATTTCACTTCCTTTGTTATCATATTAATTCACTCGTTGTTTCCAAATTCCACCGGTGGTTCCATCAATACCTTCTCAAGTTTGCGCTATATCTCTCTTAATCCTTTCTACGGGAATAAGTAGTATGCCAAATCCATTGCTTGTCATCAATTTAATTTGATGAAGGATAAGCATACAATAAATCTTATTCTTATTTCCTCGAGGTGATTCAATTCTTTTCTTCCGGAGATTGTTCATGATGAAGTAATTCTAGTTAAGTGTTTTCATCTTTTCTTTTCTGGAGTTCCAAGTCCTCTCGATTATATAATCGCGAAGCTCCATCTAAATCATTGCAAGGCTTCACCTTGTGTTTTCAACTTCTCTTTCTTTTTATCATCCTTTTATTACCGAAGCTCTTCATGGAGGCTCAACATGGTGGTTCGTCAAGGATTCTTTTCATTCTTCAATTGTTCTTTAAGATTTTTCTTCAAGTTATGACCCGCCAAGCTATACTCTAAATTAAACATGGTGATCAACACATGTTTTGTTTTGAGGTGTTCAAGCATTCTTCATCTTGCATTCCAAAGTGCAATTCGTTCTACCTTATCATTTGAGGTGTCTTATGTCATTCTTGACAATTTCACTTCGTGTTTCATGATTCGCAAGTTGTTAAGAATGAGATATTTAAATCCATCATTTTCTTTTTGTTCAAGAGATCTTTTCAACCATCAACCTCGTTGTTGGAGTTATCTTGGGTTATATTTCACCTAAAGCTTTCCCTAAGGATTGTTACTAATTATGGTGCTTATAAATGACCCAAGTTCTTCATTTGTCCTCTTGGTGAAGAAGTTTTCATCTCCGTGTTGCTCTCAATCCAATCAATTGTTTTCGTTAGTGGCGGGTAGTCACCTCATAATTTTGAGATGCGTTCCATAAGCCCACAACAAGCTTGTTCCTTTCGTTGTTGATAATCCAACAACTCCGTTCTAGCATTTCTTATAAGTGTGCTCTTTCAAGATCTTGTTTCCTTCGTCCATTCCATTCCATTCTTTCATTTCTTCCGGAGGCATTGTCATGTTGCTCTCTTCACTCATCACCTCGTTTTGTCAAGATCATGTTATTTTCTTGCTTATCCATTTAACCGGAGTGTTGTGTCATCTCTTCAAGTTCTTTTCATCTTATCAAGTTTTCCTTCTTCTTTCAGTCGGAGTGCTGCCAAATTATATCAAATTCTTCCTCTCTCATCTTGTTTTAACCGGAGTGGTTTCGAATTCTATCTTGCCCATTAAACTCTTGATTCTTGTCTTTGCAACCTTCAAGTTCTCGTAATGTTCCTTGTTCCTCTTTTTTAACGGATTGTTTGCAATCTCGTTCATCTCTGTTGTACTCTTTCTTTTAAATTGCTCAACCTCTCGAGGTTCATTGGTTTCACTCGTTTGTCAAAGAAGCAATTTTTTCTTACCTCTTTCTCTTCCGCTTCTCTCCGGCGCCATCCTAGATCTCGGGACGAGATCCTCTCGTAGTGGTGGAGTGTTGTACGCCCCGGATGCAACTTTCCATATCCGTAACTCCAACTCTTGACTTTTCCGGAGATGCGATATTATTATTTCCTTCGTGGTTGGGTTTTGTGTTTTGTTTTGCATTTTGTTCATGTCATGCATCTCATCTCATGGCATCATTCGCATTGCATCGGCACTTCGTTGCCGTCAATGTTTTAAAATTTGCATCCAGCGTAGTTGCGCTCCTCGCTTCCCTCTATGTTGCGTTCGTTGACCCTTCGAGATCAACCGTGTTTCGGTTCCCTCTTGTCAAACCACCTAACCTCTCTCCGACCCCCTCTTTCGTGCGTCCGAAATCTTCCCCGAACCCGACCCGAGCGGTCGTCACCGTTGGATCCGGATCATCCCCTAACGTCTACAAAACATCTCTGTTTTGTTAATTGGGCTCCCTAACTATTTTATTCGCGACCGTCCGATTACAATCGTAGGGATGAGGTAGCCCCTAACCTAATCCACTTAATGTATATATTTTGTCCAAACCCTAGTCCAATCCATCCATCCCGTCTACCGTCGCCGCCACTCTCCCGCATCGTCCTCGGGATCCTCCCGATCCAGTCCACCCCGACCAACCAGAGCTGCAGCCCCCTCCTGATCCATTCCACCAACCAGATCTCCGACCACCTTCCTTGTTCTGCGTGCCACCCAAATCACAGCAGCCTCGATCCCGAGCTCCTCCTCTGCTTCTTGCCCCGGCGCCCGAAGCCTACCTCTTCTCCCCTCGATCCCGAATGGATCGTGAAGCTGCCCAAGGCCCCAAGCTCGTCGATCTCCTCATGCCCGAGCACCTTCTCCTCCAAATTCCCGCGCCGCCGGACCCCGCAGGTCGCCTCCCCGACACGAACTGGCCTGATCTGGCCATCTCCGAAGCCTCCTCGCCAACCCATTGCTTCCCGCGCAGCCGAAGCTCCCTGCAGCCTCGCGTCTCCTCGTCCCCGCACAGCCCGCCAGGCGCCGGTCTCCTCTGCTTCGCGCCTCCCGAGCAGAGACCAGGAGCACGAGCTCCTCCTTCCACATCCCGCGGCCGAGGACCCCAACTCCGGCAGCGTCGTCGCCCTCCTTCTTCTCCTCCCGAAGACCAGCAAGCGGCGCCGTCCCTCGCAGGTCATCCGCGCCCCTGCTCTTTCTTCTTCTTCCCCTATCCGGCTCTTCTCTCAGTGCTCTCTCACTGTCCCGTGTAGGAGGACAGCCATGGGAGCACCTCGAGGAGCAACATCGCTGCAGACTCGTCCTTGCTCCGCCACCATCTCCGGCAAGATTCGGCGAGCCGCGACGAATCCGACCTCCTCCCGTTCCCCTGCAACGAGAAGAGCCACCGCTGCCTCGTGCCCGAGGGGCGCGCTTGTCCCTGAGCCCCGCGAGCCAGCCTCGATCTCCTCCTCGCCGGAGTCCCGCACAAGCCACCGCTGCGGGTCGTCCTCAACGCCTTCCCCGCCTCCGGTCGCTCAGTGCCGTCGAGTCCGGTCACTTGTGAAGCCCCGCAGGTCGCCGTGTGCCCCTGCTCCTCCTTCTCTTTTCCCCTCTTCCTCCCTGACCTTTTCTCGCGCCCGTGTCCTGCAGGAGCGCGTCGCGCAGCCGCCGCTCGAATCCACCACCTGCTGCCCTCCATACGCCCGTCGCCGGAGGTCGCCGTCCCTCGCCGGGGCGCTCGTCCCCAAGTTCCGCGCCTCTGCTTCCCTGCATCGCCCCCCTGTCTGCTGCCTCGTCCTCGTTCGAGCAGAGGACGAGCACACGCTGCCGCCGCGTGTTGACCAGCAGCGGCGCGCCAGCTCGGCATTGCCAAGCCGCCCAACAACTGCCTGCCCAGCTCCACCACGGGCCTCAGCCCATGGGTGGCGCGCCGCCCTCTGTGTTTTCCTCCTGTTGGGCCAGCCTTCAGATTCGGCCCGAGCCACTGTTTTTTTTCGCGATCGAATTTACTAATTATCCAGAGATTGCCAGTTTTTCAGAAAACCCCTTAATGTTCATGCATCAATAATTAATTAACCATGCATCGGATTAAAACAAATTATATATGTAAAGTGCTTAGAATTTTATCTAGTTTCATATTATGCCACTTTCATCTATGTTTAAAATGTTTAAAATGATGTTTGTTTAAATTTGCTCAAATGCCATGTTAAAATGATTTATTTCATAACTAAATAACCGTAGCTTCGGTTTAAATAAATTACATATATAAATGGGGTAGAAAAATGCCTAGTTTAACATGGTGCACTTTATTTTCCTGTTTAACAACTCTAAAATTATGTAATAGGCAGAACAGTACCAAACCTAATATATGCACATGAGGATTTTCCGGAATTATCGTTTGTTGTTTCCGCCTCATTGAAACTTGCCTAAATAGTTACTTTTCATTTGCTTCACCTCTTGCCATGTTAACAACATTTAATATTGTTGGGTCCATAACCGAGAGAGAACTAAATAATTGATGTGGTGTTTCGCCAATATGCAACTCGTTGCATATTGGGCTCCATTAACTTGTAGTTTCGTTTATGCATATTGCCATGCCATGCCTCCTTAAACGGACATGCATCATACTTGGTTGTGCATCATGCCTTGTTTGTGCTGTTGGTTTACCATGTTGTTGTTTGTTTCCGGGTTGCTTCTCTTGTTAGCTTCGGTTTCGTTCCGGAGTTGTGAGGATTCGTTCGACTTCGTCCAGTTGTCTTCTTCATGGACTCTTTCTTCTTCCTTGCGGGATTTCAGGCAAGATGACCATACCCTCGAAATCACTTCTATCTTTGCTTGCTAGATGCTCGCTCTTTTGCTATGCCCATGCTGCGATGCCTACCACTTGCTAATCATGCCACCCACATTGCCATGTCAAGCCCCTAACCATCCTTTCCTAGCAAACCGTTGTTTGGCTATGTTACCGCTTTGCTCAGCCCCTCTTATAGCGTTGTTAGTTGCAGGTGAAGATGAAGTTTGTTCCTTGTTGGAACATGGAGATGTTGTTCCTTGTTGGAACATGTTTACTTGTTGGGGATATCACAATATATATCTGCTATAATTAATGCATCTATATACTTGCTAAAGGGTGGAAGGCTCGGCCTTATGCACAGTGTTTTGTTCCTCTTGCCACCTAGTTTCCGTCATACCGGTGTTATGTTCCTTGATTTCGTGTTCCTTACGGTTGGGTGATTATGGGACCCCCTTGACAGTTCGCTTTGAATAAGACTCGTCCAAAGAAGGCCCAACTTTGGTTTTACCATTTGCCACCTAAGCATTTTTCCCCGGTTTTCGCGAGCCCGAGGTCATCTTTATTTTAACCCCCGGACGGTGCTCCTTCGAGTCTGGTCCGAATCGAGCTGACTGCAGGGGCCACCAGGGAAATTGAGGCTTGGTTTTACTCGTAGCTAGTCTCATCCGGATGTGCCACGAGAACGAGATATGTGCAGCTCCTATCGGGATTGTCGGCTGTCGGGCGGCTTTGCTAGTCTTGTTTTATTCTGTCGAAATGTCTTGTAGTCCGGGATTCCGAGATTGATCGGGTCTTCGGTAGAAGGAATATCCTTCGTTGACCGTGAGAGCTTATAATGGGCTAAGTTGGGACACCCCTGCAGGGTATTATCTTTCGAAAGCCGTGCCCACGGTTATGAGGCAGATGGGAATTTGTTAATGTCCGGTTGTAGAGCACCAGAGGCTCGAGGGGACGAGGCGCTACCATCACCGGCAGGCTGGTCAGGTATCTCTTGAGGTCTTGAAACGCCAGGTCGGCCTCCGGGGTCCACTCGAACGGGCCCTTCTTCTTCATCAGCTTGAAGAATGGCAGGGCGTGCTCCCCCAGCTTGGAGATAAAACGCCCCAGCGAGGTCACGCATCCCGCGAGCTTCTGCATTTCCTTGAGGGTTTGCGGCGGGCTCATGTCTTCTATCGCCTTGACCTTTTCCAGATTCGCCTCGACCCCCCTATGCGACACGAGGAAACCCAGCAGCTTGCCGGAGGGGACGCCGAACACGCACTTCTATGGATTGAGCCGCAGGTCCACCTGGCATAGGCTAGCGAAAGTTTCCTCCAGGTCCTGAATGAGGATCCTCGCCTCTCGAGACTTTACCTCGATGTCGTCGACATAGGCCTCGGCGTTCCTCCCGAGCTGCTGGCCCAGGGCAATGTGCATCAGCCGCTGAAAAGTCGCCCCCGTGTTGCGCAGTCTGAACAACATGCAGGTGTAGCAGTACACCCCACAAGGGGTCAAGAAGGCCGTCTTTTCCATGTCCTCCACCGCCATCTTGATCTGGTGGTAGCCCGAGAAAGCATCTTCGAAGCATAGCAGGTCGCACTCAGCGGTGGAGTCGATGATCTGGTCGATGCGCGAAAGCGGGAACCGGTCTTGTGGGCAGGCTTTGTTGAGGTTGGTGAAGTCGACGCACATGCAGTCCTTTCCGCCCTTCTTGGGCACGACGACGGGGTTCGCCAGCCACTCCGGGTACCAGACTTCACGGATGACACCCGCCGCCTGCAGCTTGCGGGTTTCCTAGACGATGAAGGTCTACTTTTCTGTGGACTGTCGTCGTGCCTTCTGCTTCACAGGGCGCACATTGTGGCGCACCCTTAAGTGATGTTCGATTAACCCCCTTGGGACCACCACCAGCTACTTGGGCTCCCTGATATGGCCACGACTAATGTTGTGGATGATCGCAAAATAGTACCGCATGGGAGTGGGTTAAAGAAACTATTTTCTGTTACAAGAAAACAAGACGTTGCTTCATTTGATCTTTACTCCATCGAGAAGAAAAAGAAGTCCCTGGACGTGCCTGTATTGAAGGTGGATAATTGCATGCGAGGTAAATTACTAACTCAAGGCAGGAGATATACATGCAATATTGACAAGGCTCGGTTTGGCAAGGAAATACCAACATGCATTAATTCCTTGGAAGAAAAGGTTACCTATGCTAATGGAAGGAATTATGTAAGATTTGATTTGTTAGCATCGGTCAACAAGATAAAAAGAAGGGATATCTTTCTGTTTATTCCACTCCCACGCAAGTTAAAGTGTATCAATTGCATGAGGTGTACAAGCAGAATTAGAGACATGCTAAGCTTGAGAGGATGCGGTGGGGTCCACCTTCCCGTGAGAAGTCGTGCCAACCAAAATAAGGAGTCCAAGTTTGTTATACGTTACTAGGTGATCAAGGCCGCGGATACTTTATTAGTTAAATCTTTGATTAGTTTGAATAGGAGAGAGAGTCATTTCAATGGAGTTGTTAGGTCGGTTTTGTTATTAGTGGGTTGCTTATAAAAAGGGCAGGCTACGACCAATGTACGGAGGATATTTTTATGAATAGACAATATGTGTTTTTAGGGTAAATACCCGTATCGAGTTTTGGGGGAAGCTGTCTAAAAATCCCTAAGTTTTGGAGGAAGCTTTAGAAAACCTCTGTGTTGCGATTTCTCTTCGTGGAAATTGTTTTGTGCGTGAGTACCGTCGTCGAGATTGGTTTTCTCGTGCTGGACCATAAGGTTCAATCCCTCTACTTCGCGTACACCGCGTGCGCGGGCGAGAGGCTATGACTGCTGAAGGTGGAGTGTCGTGAAAGGTCGGGCCGCAACAACGTATCGGATCTCGCCACGAGGTCCGGTCTATATCACTCCTAGGTGAATACCTCCTTGTTCGTGCGCAGGTACTTCACCAGTGCCTCTTCCTGGTCCAGGTTGAGGTTGGCGCCTATGGTGAAGGTGGATCCCGAGGCCCCGTTCTCCTCAACCGGTACTTGCTTCATCTTGGCCCGATATTGAGTGAACAGTTGTTTCTTTTTTGCTGGTGCAGCCCCCTTAGCCCCTGGGGCGGCCCCGTCAGCCGGGCGCACCGCGGCGGCGGCCCTGAAGGCGAGCTTGAGAGCCGTCAGGGCTTCTTTGGTGTCTCCGGCCACGGTGAGAACTCCGCTGCTCCTTGGCATCTTCATGAGGTTGTAGGCCGGATGGGTCGCTGCCATGATCTGAGCCAGGGCAGGGTACCCGAGGATGGCGTTGTACGGGAGGCTGATGCGAGCGATGTCAAAGTCGATAAGCTCGGTGCGGTAGTTGTCGCGGGTACCGAAGGTGACCGGGAGGCGGATTTGCCCTAGGGGCTGGTGGAACCGCTGCCAACTCCGGAGAAGGGCTGGGTGGGACGGAGCCGGCCGTACGCTACGTGAAGCAAGCCAAAATCTTCCACGGAGAGCACGTGGAGGCCGGCTCCGCCATCGATGAGGGTCTTGGTCACCGCTGCGTCGCAGATGGTGGTGTGCAGAGCATCAGGAGTGCGCCTGAGCTAGGAGTGGTTGCGGGGTGGTCCCCCGAGTCGAAGGTGAGGTCGGCCTTGGGCGCTGCCCATCCCGAAGGGGCTCCCTGCTGCACAGAGGCGGCGCTTATCTGGCGGAAGAACTGCTTGACTGGCTATCCGAGGGCGGTGCCTGCGAGCTGCCGAGGAGAGACTCAACAGCGAGGGGCGCCGGCGCCGCGAAGAGTGCAACGAAGAGGACACGCAGCTCCTCCCAGGAAGCCACAGAAGATCCTGGCAGGTTGACCAACCAGGCGCGCGGCGCGCCAGCGAGGGCCATGGGGAACCAGTTGGCCATGATCTTGTCATCGCCTCCAGCTTCCAGAACGGCCTCCTCGTACGCCAGCAGTAAGGCCGATGGATCCGCCAGGCCATCATAGCGAGGCGGCATCTCTGCCCAGAACTTGTGCGGCCACTGCACTCGTCGCAAGGCGGGGGTGAGGGCCCTGAGGCCCATGGCACCGTCGCGGGCGTCCGTCGGTCCACTCGAAGGAGCGGCGCCGGCCATGGGGGCCGGACGGAGAGGTGAAGCTGGCGGAGAGACGAAGCTTCGGCGCACCCCTACCTGGCATGCCAAATGTTGGATTCTGGGTTCCGGCAAACCCTTGTGAGGTTCGAACTCTGGGGTGCGCATGAAGGATTCTCTCTCTCTTGCTAGATCGCTGGCTCAACGATCTCATGGCCTAGCTCGACGAACCCGGAGAACACGAGACACAAAGGTTTATACTGGTTCGGGCCACCGTTGTGGTGTAATACCCTACTGCAGTGTGGTGGTGGTGGATTGCCTCGTGGGCTAAGGATGAACTAGTACAATGGATGAACATCCTCAGGAGGAGAGGTGTTCTTGAGCTCGATGAGCTGGTGAGGATGGTCTTGGTGGAATGGATCCGGTCCAAGATGAGTTGCCTCCTATGGTGGTGGCTTGTCCTACTTATAGTGGCCCGGGTCCTTGATGACCCCGACTAGACGGCGAGTCGTTCGTAGGTCCAATCTTTCACAGTACTCAATGAATTAGCAAGAACATTGACGAACGATCGTTGCACCAGCAGCAGTGTATGTAAAAGTAGTAGTACGGCTCTTCAGATCAAGCAAAGACGCAAGAAGACCAAAGAACAAAAAGAACTTGTGCAAGAACTCGATCGGATCAAATCCTACGCGTAGCAACTCTGAAATCCCTCACGGATCAGCAAACACAAGGATTTTTGGTGCATCCCAACATGATGTGTTTTCTCTATTTTATTCAACTCCCCCTCTCCCCCTTAGACGATCGACCTCCTAGTATTTATATCGTGCACGTAGACACAGAACAACCGAAAATAAAACGTACTCCACCCTGACTGGATTCGGTACGTATCAAAACAAAACTACCAAATCTAGCAACCAACACCGACCTATACTCTATTCCTTTAAAACCCACGTACAGACTCCAAGGACACCTTCTAGTAATAGGACTCTCTAATTATGAGGAAACTAATTAAATATTCCGGCCACGTTGATCACATAGTATCTAATCAAATAAATACAAATGATATGTTCCTTGACACGCTGTGGATTACCATCTTGGAGGAGTTCTGAAGTTTGGCATCACCGTGTCTTTCTTTGGCTCAACAGGTGGCACCTCCATGCAAATAGAACCAATGTAAATTATAGATGAAGGTTTTGTAGTTGCATGTACAGGAGCCTCGATGTTACAAGTGTGTCTCTCTTGTTTATTAATGTGTGGCATAGCTCCTACACCACATGTGATATCCTTCATTCTGTGATTAATGGTCACATCAGTCCTCCTCCCAAATGTTAGGCGGGAAGGGATCCCACAACGGCCAAGTTTGAAGGGGACAACTAGTACAAGCTATCCTGACAAAAGGTGGTCTTCGTCTGCCAAAGGCTCTAGTGGTGACGCTGCTGTGGGCCCCTTGGTGACCTCCGTCCTACCGTCCCACTGGTCTTGGTCTCATTGCACCGATATGGAAACTGTTTCCTCACGCCTCGGGACTCCTTGCCTGCGCCTGCCTCTTTAGCACCTAAGAGGAAACTGGTGCACTGCGCCCGCTGGCGCCCGTCTGGCCTTGGTCGTCATGGCTCACGTCACATGAACCTTGCAAGGTGCCCCTTGCATAGATATATCCGCTCCTCGGGGGCCAGCCTGGGGAGGCCGCCCCGAGGGAGGTCTTGGTGTCACCTGCCTCGCGAGGGTCTTGAGTTGTTGTTGTCAAAGTCGGGTCGTACCGGGCCGTTGGTGGAGCCACGCCGTGGGCCGCAGGCAGGCAAGTCTGGGTACCCCCATTCCCAGGACGCCGACATCCACTTTAAACCTCTTTAAAACTTCGTCAATGTACGTGCTCTAACTTAGCGCTATTAGACATCTTGATCTATCTTTATAGATCTTTATGCCTAATATATATGTAGCTTCACCTAAGTCTTTCATTGAAAACACACACTTTAAACAGTCTTTTATTGTACTAAGATACTTAGTATCATTCCCAATCAATAAGATGTCATCTACATATAATATTAGAAATGCTATAAAGCTCCCACTAAACTTCTCGTATGCACATGCTTCTTCGCCATTTTTAATGAAGCGAAACTCTTTTGCTACTTCATCCAAATGTTGATTCCAACTCCTTGATGCTTGCTTTAAACCATAGATTGACCTTTGAAGCTTGCGTAGATTTTCAGCATCCTTTGAATCAACAAAACCTGCTGGTTGTATCATGTATACATCCTCTTTCAGATTTCCATTTAGGAAAGCAGTTTTGACATCCATCTGCCATATCTCATAATCGAAATATGCAGCTATAGCCACCATAATCCGCATAGACTTCAACATTGCTATTGGAGAGAAATTTTCATCATAATCAACTCCCTCCACTTGCGAAAAACCCTTTCGCAACTAGCCTTGCTTTGTAGATGGTGGGATTACCATCCGCATATGTTTTTCTCTTCAAGATCCATTTACATTGTATAGATTTTACACCCTCTGGAGGATCAACCAAGTTCCAAACATGATTTCCATACATGGACTCCATTTAAGATTGCATAGCTTTGAGCCATTCTTTTGAGCTAAGCGCCGCCATCGCTTCCTTCCAGTGCGCAGGTTCATCTTCCTCTAAGATGAATATTTTATTCACTACTGCAGGATGCTGCTAACGCGACACTACGATCAGAGACCCTTTGACGAAACTGTGTGCGATGCATTAATCGCAAACAGTGATGTAAAAAAATCATCAAAAAAGATGCAAAACATTTGTGATGAATGATACATCAAACACGATTCAGATTTTAATTGCGTGTGCGATGAGGGGCATAAGGTTGATCTATACGAACTGTTTGCGATGAGACAGAACAACAGAAACGGGCAGCCAGATCAAGGTGTGTGCGATATACGGCATATAGTTCACTCCGATGAACCGTTTGCGGTGATTGAGGTGAACACAAACGATTTGGCGTAACAAGATGTGTGTGATACCCGGCAAATAGGTCGGTAACCAGAATTGTGTGCGATCATTATAGACAGCCCATACGGTCTTTTTTGTGAATTGTGTGCTCGTTAGGGCACATAGTTCAACAAACCAACCTGTTGGTGATAATGTAGAAGATCTCTGTTGAATACATATTACTAACCGACTGCGATGAGATTGACAGGATAAACAGAGATATATACATTCTGCTTAATTTAGTCCTTCTTCTTGTTGTTGTTGTTCTTGGATGGCCCCGCGACATCATCTTGGCGAGGACGCTTCTTGCCGCTGACAGTTGGCTTTTCATCGCCGCCGCCGTCATCGTCGTTGTTGTCATCGCCGTCCTCCTCCTCGTTCGACCATTCCTCCTCCTCCTCATCGCCGTCCTCTTCTTCGTCCTCCGACGGCACCTCGTCCGTCTTGTTTTCGTCTGAAGACTCCGGAGGTGGCATCCCTTCCATGAACCGGATATAATCGAGGTCTGGGCTCGACGCCGACTCATGGAAGATGAGCGGGATGATTCCGATGTTGACCTATCAACGGGCGCCAGACTGATGCCCGAACTGCTGTCCTCGCTGTCGCTCGACATGGCTGAAGAGTGTGTGCCAGTGTGTAGCTCGGCCTGCCGGGGACGATGAAGATGGTGGACACTTAAGCGGGGTATGGAGAGAAGAGGAACTGCCAATTGAAGCAGGGATTCAAGCGGGGTTGAAATATTATCTAACGGCTGATATAATCAACCGCAATTATTTGTACCCAGTCGCTCCAAATTCCCGGGGTTGCGCGGGACTCCTATTGGCTATTTGGCTGGTTTCCTTTTTCAGGACAAAAACAAGGAATGAGTTTTCAGATTATGCACCGGTACCGGTACGAACGGAGTAGGACAGTTGGCAAGCAATACATTGAGCTCTTATTGATAAACCCAGTAATAAGGAAAAGAAAAAAGACAAAGAAAAATATCTGCACGAATCTTCGCGTAACATCAATGGCATAGAACCTAGATGTGCATTACTTAGAGCACATCTAGATGTGCTTTAGCAATACTGTCAAACAAAACCCCTAATCATCATTGCAAACAGCGCATCGAACATGGCTAATGCGACAACCACAACTACACATGCTAGTTCCTTCTTGTCTCTTGCTTTCATCTGTTGCATGTGATTGATTCTTTCTTGCTTCACCGTACTGATTGTACATTCCAGATCAGCCAGTTTCTTCTTCAGCTTTACGTTATCTTATGCGAGCTTGGTGATAACACTCCGAGCCCTGCCATGCCATTCTTCACCCAGCCAGTTAACAAAGGCACAAGCCTCATATCCCTGCCAATGTTAAATAGTATTCTAGATGAGCGGTGGCATTAACTGAAGTAAAATGATGAACTTAATTAGCACTAGCCTCTAACGGGCAACTGAGAAACCACCTGCCAATGTCGAATCCCTCCGTGCATACACGTCGAGCGAGAGTGTGCCCATGCACACAACTCAGCTTTTGGTACTGCTCGGTGGCGCAAAACTCGGAGTTGAACTCGTGTTGCGGGAGTCTGGAGTCAAGCTCCGGATCCGGCAGTAGATCGCTTTCCTGGGGGGTCATTCAGGACGAACAGATTCAGCAAGGATCTATACTTTGGACATGCTAAAAAAGATTGGGATTGATTGGAACCTGACAGGACGATTCGGATCCATAGTACACCTGCCTTCTGATGACCTTAGGCAAGTGCTCGGCGGCGACCGCCGTCATGGCGGTGATACGAGCAGGAGCAGCCGCACCGAAACCATCAGCACCACTCGTCCGCATTCCCCCAATGTCAGCGCCACACGAGGGAATTTGGAGGCTATGTAGGGATTTGGCGAAATGGCGAAACTGTGGAGATAAGCTAACGGTTGGGAACTACTAATGGCACTATATATATGTTGTATACGGCACACTGTTTGTACATGTCGTTTGTGTTAGGTATTACAACGTCATACACGATTTCCGCACAAAACCGTGTGAGAAGACGACATAGGTTAGACACGGTTGTCGTTACATAACCGTATGTGATGTACTACCCCGTCCATATAATTGAGTTACGGTGAGATACCGTGTAAACAGCCGCTCAACGGATATCCGTAAAAAACAGCCGCTCTGCATATAGAGATGGCGGCGGCGGCCTAGGCAGCGGCTACCGGAAAAGAGGTCAATCCTCGGTCGGTGGGCGGTGGCGGCATCATAGGAGGTCAATCCTCGGTCTGCGGCGGGAGATAGGAGGAGCTCAACCATCGAGGTCGGCCGCGGCGTGATTCAAGCACATCCATCACGGTCGATGGCGAGATAGTGGAGGTCGAACTTCAGGCGGCAGCCGCACTAAGCTTTGCTCCTCGACCCAGCTGTCTCGGCGTGCTGCCGCATCGCGCTTGTCTGTCTGCTGGGTGGAGGTTGTCGCACGGCTAATTAATTAAGGTATTCTTTTCATGAGTGGCTTAATTAAGGTATTCAATTCCTAAGCGTAGTGTTGTACTAGTACTCTACGTGTAAATTGACTGGCCATCAATTTTTGTCATTGCACGGCTGGATAACAACATGGAGCGCCCTCAGTAATTATTAAAATAAAACCTTGTGATTTATGCACGCATCTTTGGGCAGCAGTTAATCCGTGTACTAATGTTGTTGTTTTGTTTTTAATTACCATTCGTGTGTTGCAGATGGGATGATCTTGATGGATGAAGAATCGGAAAACCGCAGATCTAATTAGTGGCTTGACAAAGTTCATGAATTTGGCTGAAAGTACAAAGAGGAGAATTGCTGATGCGGATTACATCTTGTGTCCATGTACTTATTGTGCCAATACAGAGTCACATGAAGTTGCGGATGTCGGATGCACTTAGTCTCTAGGGATTCATGGATGAATATACCGTTGGACGGAACACGGTGAAGAGGAGGTCATGGATGAAGAT
This sequence comes from Aegilops longissima, assembly GCA_021605205.1. NCBI lineage: Eukaryota > Viridiplantae > Streptophyta > Magnoliopsida > Poales > Poaceae > Aegilops > Aegilops longissima. The sequence goes on from CM038681.1 coordinate 241,911,028, forward strand.
ACCCAGGGCAGCAAGATGCCAAACACCGATCAGTGTCACATGGATGTTGAATCTAACATCGGGGCAGAGGCTTCCAGTTACCAATGGAACATCAGAAAGCCGAATGGCCCACTGGAAAACCAAGACGTCAACGCGGATGACGACGATCTTGATATGCTAGATTTTGCTACTATGATTGCAGATTTTGAGGGCCCAGAAAAGGATATGATTGGGTACAAGGATCTGCCAACCACTGATGCGGACTCCAAGAAAGAATTGTATCCAGGTTGCAAAAAGAAATATTCCAGGTTGAGTGCCACCCTGGCGCTTCTCAGATTTAAAGCAGCAAATGGTCTATCAAACAAGGGCTTCACAGAGATGTTAGGTATTTTCAAAGAAATTCTTCCAGGAGATAATGTGCTCCCCAGAAGCATGAATGAAGCGAAGAAAATTGTTTGCCCATTGGAACTTGAAGTACAGAAGATACACTCTTGTGTGAATGATTGTATATTGTACCGTGGTGAGTACAAAGATTTGCGTGCATGTCCCACATGTAAGCATGCACGATGCAAGTGCAGGAGAGCAAAGGACAAGTACAAATTGGACGACGAGATCAAGATAGGAATCCCATTCAAGGTTGTTTGTTACTTGCCTTTAGGTTGAGGCGTTTGTTTGCAAACCCTAGAGAGGCAAAGAGGTTGCGGTGGCATCATGATGAGCAAATTGCGGATAGGTTTATGAGGCACTCGAAAGATGGGGCTCAGTGGGAATTAATCGACAAAAAGTTTGAAAATTTTGCCAAGGATCCTAGAAGTATAAGGCTCGGGAGTGTCTTGTGGGATGAATTCTTTTAGCGATATGAGCACCAATCACAGCACATGGCGGTGCTTACATGCATATATAACCTAGCTCCTTGGTTGTGTATGAAGAAAAATACATTATGATGTCAATGATTATCCAAGGCCGAAGCAACACGGAAATGACGCCGACATTTACTTTCAGCTCTTGGTAGAAGAATTGCTAACAGTGTGGATAGATCGCTTGTTGTAAAATGTTATGATGCTTACAGAAAGGAGATTTTCGATCTACATGCGATGCTGGTGCACACCATTCAAGATATGCTGGCATTAGGCAACACATCGGGGCAGATGTCGGATTTCGGGTTCCGGCAGATCCTTGAGGTTCGAACTCTGGGGTGCGCACGGAGATCTTTCCCCTACCAGCTCACGCGTTAATGGTTTGCAAGGGATCTAAACTAGGAACGATGAACAGCACAAGAGACACAAGATTTATACTGGTTCGGGCCACCGTTGTGGTGTAATACCCTACTCCAGTGTGTGGTGTGGTGGATTGCCTCGGGCTGATGAAGAAACGGTACAAAGGAAGAACAGCCTCGAGAGGCTGTTCTTGAGCTGTGCGATAGGCTGCTTGGGTGAGTCAGTCGCTTCTCTCTCTCTCTCTCTGGTGGGTTCGACCCGTCCCTCTCTCTGTGGTGGCTAGTCCTATTTATAGAGGAGGCCTGGGCCTCTTCCCAAATAATGGCGGGAAGGCGCCAACAATTGGCCGTTTTGAGAACATCTAGTACACTTATCCTGACTAAAGTTGGTCTTCGGCTGCCAAAGGCTCTGGCGGTGACGCCGTCCTGGGCTTCATGATGACCTCCATCCTGCCGCTCTGATGGTCTTGGTCTTGTTGCACCGAGGCGGTAACCTTTGCACGATGCCTTGGCTCTGCTTGCCTCCTTTGCACCAAAGGGAAGCGAGGACAACTGCTTGAGTGGCGCCCTTGGCGCCCGCCGATCTCGATCGTCACTGCCTTGAGTCACAGGGCACCCTCGTGAGGTACCCTGCCTTGATCTCTCCGCCTCCTCGTGAGCCTGCCTAACGAGGCTGCTCCTGAGGAAGGTTCCGTCGTCCGCCCAGCAGTCTCCGCCCCTCACGAGGTCTTAGGCTTGAGCTAATGAAGCTGGGCAGCGCTGGGCCCCACTTGAGCCACGCCATGCGGCCGCCGCAGAGCAAGTCTGGGACCCCCATTCCCGAGGCCGGCAGTAGCCCCGGGCCCAAAGCGCGCCGGACACCTTAGCGAGAGAGCGAAGGGCAAGTCGCGGCGCGCCGCGAGTTCAACAGCCTGCGGCCTCGGGCGCCGCATGGCGATTGATTGGTCGTGGCGTCTCCGCTTCCCCACGGCGCCTCGGCAACCGTCGCCGACAAAAAGGAGGCCGGGCCAGACTTGGTGCTCGTTCTTGCTCGCCTTGCTCCAGATCCCATTTCGCCCTTCTCCTCCTTGCTTCCGAAATCCTCGGATCTATCTCAATCCTTCCCATCCTGCAAGCCATGGCGCCTCGCAAGACCCGTCGAGGCCTAGTACCTCGGCTCTGGATCCTCCGTATGTGTCGGAGAAGAATCTCGTCCTTGTGCGCGGAGGGCGGTGGCGCAGAACAGCGAGGGAGCGGTATTCTCAAGGCCGGCTCCGATCGGCTGAAGGCAAGGGAGCACCTTCTACCCGTTCTTTGTGGCGCCATCATCCTTGATCTGGTCCCTCCTTTTTCCGAGTTCTTCCTTGTTGTTCTCCGCCAATACAACTTGCAAGCTCTGCATCTCCACCCCAACTCTGTTCTTCTTCTGGCGATTTTTGCCTACTATTGTGAGGCTCACGTTGGGATAAAGCCCTCGGAGGCTTTGCTGCGCCATTACTTTTACCTCCGGGTCTCTCGTGGCCCTATTACTGCATGCGCGAGCTTTATGGCATATTCAGCTCCAACTCCATCTCCAAGCCGGGAAGAGGATCGAAGGCTTCAAGAGCAAGTGGGTCTGGTGGATGTCCAGCATCCACCCCATTGGCAAGGCCGTCAGGGGCAGCCAAGACCGTTGATCGTGGTCTCGCCTGAGCTCGTCGACCCTCGTGCGAAGATGGTGCTGAAGAGGATAGACGCGGACATGAGGCCAGGCAGCATGGGGGCGGCGAAGCTGACCAGGGCCATGCTCCTGAGGGAGTTCCTGGAACACCGGGTGGCTCCACTCCGGGAGCATCGCTCCGTTAATGGAGGCTTGGGAGGCAGTGCGCCCGCCGCTGAGCTCGAGGCCCTCTCTGACGAAGATCTGGTCGCGGCTCTCCATTCCTTGGTCGGGGAGGCGTGGCGGGCGGGGCGCTCCGTCCCTGTTCGCTTGGGACGGCGGGAGCAAGTGGTGAGCGCCATGCCCACCTTCAATGGTGAGGGGCTGGTGCCCGCCGGGGCTCCCGAGGATCTGGTGATGTTGGCGACGGTGAACGTTTCCTCCAGCAGCTCCATCGGGAGTGAGGAGGAAGAAGAGGAGGTGGAGGAAGGAGGTTCTGACTTTGAGACGACTGGCGAGGAGTCGGGGGATTCCTTCCCTCGGCGCAGGTCCCACGCCCTTCGCTCCATGCCGGACGACGACGAGACCGATGCCAGGCGAGGAGGGGAGGATTCTCCCCTGGTTCCGAGGAAGGGCAGGTCGGGGCTGGTTCTCCCAGGGTCCGTTCTGGCTCCGGGGTGGTCTGAGGCCGGCTCCGGCCTTCCCAACGCGCCTACTGCTTCCGGGTCTCCCAAGGCTGACCCTAGCTGCAGGCTTTCAGACTTCAAGTTCGGCCAGAGGCTGCTTGAGTCCGTGGATGACGACCAGTAAGTGTTCGATCCCTGTTTTGCTTTGCTTCACGCCTTGGCTTGGCGTCGGTATTCTCTTGGCAGTCGGCACCTCTGACAAAAAAGGCGAAGGGGCCCTGCGGCCCTGCTTGAGGCGGGTTACGCTGCCGGGGCTCTTGCTCCGTCTGTGGGGAAAGGAGGCAGCGGCTCGCGCCTCCCTGCCAGTCATCCTCGCGAGCCCAGCAGGGCACTCTGGCGGTGAGTCAGCCCCGTGGCCCGACTCTGGAGGTACTGCGCAGCGTTGCCATTTGAGGTGCCCAAGGCCAGGGGCTCCTCCTTCCCAAGCCGTGATCACGCTGCCGTCTTCTTCACACTCCACCGGCTCGGTCCTTCTCGATCCCTCGGCCATCTGGACCAAGCTGCCCGGCAAAGCAGCCAGTGCAAGAGGATCTCCGAATCTTGACCCCTACGGTGGCCGGGCGCTGGAGCTAGCCACGGTGAGCCCTCTGCCGCCTCCATCCGAGCGGCGCTGAACCAAGCAGCGTCGGCCTCGATGGGGAGAAACAAGCCGCTGCCGAGGCGGGGCCGGCCTTCGCGATGCTGCCTAGGGCGGCGCCCATGAGACGCCCGGGACGGCTGCAAGGCGCTGGAGGTCGAGCTACAAGGCTGTGACAGAGCTCCCCAAGGAGGTCCGGCCGCCGGGAGAAGGAGAAGGAGATGGAGGCTCGGGAGGCCGCCGTCGAGGACCGGGACGCCCGAGCTTGATGGATGCCGTGGCGGTTGGAGACGCCGGAGCAGTCGCTGAAAGTGGAAGGATCGAGCTAGACGGAAGGCAAAGATCTGGTGAGGATCGGGTGGCCTTCGCCGAGTTGGAGGAGAAGGCTTGCGCGCGTTAAAGGCGCTCTCGAGGGTGGCTGGAGAAGATGTTGGCTGGTGCGAAGGGCGGCCCCTTGAGCTGCTTCCTTTCTTGGTCCGTGCACTTGAAGATGTCGCGGACGGCCTTAACCCCACGGCCGAGGCCGGGCGCATGCCTGTCTTCTGCGGGCCGTGACCGTGTCCTCAGCCCACGTCTACCTTGACGACCCAGCGTCGACCTTGTGATCTCTTGGAGCACGTGAGCGACCTTGCCATCACTTCTCTGCTGAGGCCGTGAAAGGCGAGTCGAGGCCCTGCTGGGAGGTTCGCGCCTTGAAGACCTTGCACAGGCGTGGTGCCGCCCACTCCAGCGGCCTCGGGAGGTGGGCGCCACGGAAAGTGATCCCGCGGCTTCCGCTCTGTTTTAATTCCTGCAACATGCACCATGCCTCGTGGGCGTTTAGACTTGTGTTTGGCGTTGTGAAACGACTTATAGCTTGTAATATTTGCTTTGAATTAGCATTCTTCCCTCCTACTTGCGTGTCTTCTCGTCGGTAGGGCCCGACCCAGCATACCTCGGCCGCGTTAGCCCCGACCGGAAACCAGGGCGGGACCAAGGAGTGAGGCTACGTGGCAAGTTAGGCTCTGAGTCGCGATGCTCAGAGTCCCCCTTGATCTTGTGAACATCAAGTAGGGGCGGGAGGCATAGGAGTGGATTGGTCGTTCTCGTCGGCAGGGCGGGCCCAGCATACCTCAGCCACCGTTAGCCCCGACCGGAGACCAGGACGGGACTAAGGAGTGAGGATCTACATGACCAGTTAGGCTCCTGAGTCGCGATGCTCGAGAGTCCCCTTAACGTTTAAGCAATTTTCATACCTTGGCTCCGCTCGGGGGCGCGACCCTGGTCAGGAACTGGCTGGGTGGCGTGCGTTCGGGCGTGGCGGGCGCAGCCCCATGTCCAGCCCGCGCGGCACTCCCAGGGGAGGCGTTGCGATGGCGCCCAGACCTGAGCTCTGGGCTCCACGAGGTTGTCTGATTGTGAGCCGCCCTCGGTTGTTTATCACTGCGCTGAACATAGCGCTTCCGCATGTGTACAGGCATAGCCGCTCTGGGCGATGTCGTCGGCCAGCGCTGGGCATGGTGCTTCCAGCGACGTGGGAGGGGCTCCCCTCCGGGAGGAGCCCAGGCGTGTATAGCCCGCCACGACACGTGGCCGGCACAGTAGGGCTAGGAGAGGTGTATCTGGGCACCCGTGAGCAGTAGCAGGACTCACGAGGCCCTACCTCGAGGCGGGTTGTGCACAGTGTCGTGGTTCTAAGTCCGCAGATGAGAATGGGGGTAGGTATGGAGAGGCAAGGTACTAGCTATAGAGTGGTTAGTGCACGCAGTTCTGAGTTCAGGCCCTTCTCGAGAGAGTAACAGCCCTACTTCTCGGGCCGGAGGTGGTCGATTGGATTATATCGTATGAATTACAGAGTGCGAACCCTTCTACCTATGGAGGGTGGCTTATATAGAGTCGCCAGGACCCAGCCAGCCCACGTGGCCGAGGGTTTAAGGTACATTAAGGCTAGGCGTTCTTGTAGCATGCTTACATAAAATGTCATCATGACCATAAAGACTACTTAATCTACAGACCGTTTGGACACCGAGTGGCTCTTGGACTCTGGTGGTCGAGTGGGTCTTCATGGTCGAGTGTCTTTGAATCATCGAATGGAAACCTACCAGGTGTTGGTAGGCAGTTTACTCTAAGGATGACCTTGGGGAGGGTATCTTGGACAGGTCCATGACCCTATCCTAGGTATATGACTTCATCATTAGCCCCCGAATGGATCGAGGTTTGAGTGAGGAAGGAGTTGATAATCTTTCCGACCTGCTTTTGGCGCTGCGAGTGTGCTTTATTCTGGATCAGTGACCTTTCAGTGACGGTGTCAACTTCTCTTTCAGTCGCCTTGATCCATTCTCTACATCTGTCGAGTGAACTTTATGAACTTGCAGATTTCCGAGCGACGGATCGGAGGAAATCTGTCGTCGACAAGTTGCTCTCTGCTGTTAGCGGTTTAGTGGGATCGAATTTTGGGAAGCGCGCAAAGTGGAAAGCGCGGCACTTTCGGATGGATAAGGCAAGGACGCCTCGATCTCCAAGCGCCACCTTTTTTTCGCCCGTGTCGCCTTGATCTGTTGCGAGATTTGACAGATTGCCGGGCCTACCATCACCCACTTTCGAAGCGACTTCATATAAGGCGCCCAAGGGGTATTTTGAGCATCGCCCTCATTTTCCCTCCTCCGCCTCGATTCATCCACCGCTCCGTGACCTGCTCAGCGCGCTGTTCCAGTCCTGCCTTGCCGCGCGACAATGGTGAAGGAGAAGACGGCGGCCTTGGAGCGAGCGAAGAAGGCGGCGACGAAGGCGAAGGGAGCGCCCAGTCGGGCGGATCCTCGTCGCGGTCCAGCTGCGCAAGGTTGGGTCGAGGAGATTGGATCCGCTCGACCATCACCCGTAAAGACCTCAACAACCTGGCCAGCGAGGGATTGATCCCCACGGGTCGACAAGGCTTCCGGGACAGAGTGGCAGCCGCAGCCTCAAGAGGGTGAGTCGTCCTCCTAGCCACCCATGTGGATCGCGAATTTTCTCTTCGCGAATCTTTGTTTTCGGGTTTTCGAACTTCTTTGGAGCACAACTCCATCACTTTACACCCAACTCCATTGCCTATCTCGCCGCTTTCGTGTCTTTGTGTGAAAACTTCTTGGGTTGTCGACCACACCGGGGCCTCTTCAAACACATATTCACTTGTCGCTCTCAGACGGTGAAAAAGGCTAGTCCGAATGACTGAAAGAACCCAAGTAATCCAGATGTGTGGGGTCTTGGGGTCGAGATGAGGGGTAAAAGTGCCTTTCCAGCCATGATTCTTCCCGATTCAGTCGAGGGTGGCGATCGACCTGGTTCTATCGCCAAGACCGATCGGCCTTGAGCGGCCGACCGACTCCCTCCTTTCTCCATGGATCGAGTGAACAAGCCGTCTTCTCTGAAGGTGCTTCCGGAGGAGAAGGCCCAGGTTAAGTTGTTGATGGAGCGTGTAGTTCAACTCATTCGCGATGGAGTGACCGGCATGGATCTTCTGGAGGTTTTCCTTCGACGGCGCATTCAGCCGCTCCAATACCGAGGTCACCCGATGTGGATGTACTCCGTGCCGAGGACACCACCCGGTCCACCTGAGGAGGTCGACGACGCCACATTGGAGAGGTGGATGACTGCCACCATAGGGAACAAGGATAACCCTCGTGGAGCTAGGAGGATCCCACCACTCACCAAACTTACGAACTGCACAAGGTATGACCACCGATCTCCGATCGTGATCCTGTTGCATTTGCTCATTCCGGCTGCGAATCCATGGCCCGACTTTCGCCTTGTTTTGTTGTCTTCTAGGTCACCACCGAGATGTACTCGATGCCCAACGGGCGCAAGAACCAGTCGAAGAAGAAGAAGGAAGCGGAGGCGAAGCCGGGAGGAGGGGAGTCTGAGGAAAACGACAGCTCGATGAAGAGGAGGAGGAGGATGAGGAAGAGGAGGAGACGTGGATCCACCCCACTCGAAAGGCGATCCAAGTCGACGCTTGATCCGGTGGTCGAGCGAGGTAAGCTATCGCTACCATCAGGCGTTCAACAGCGCACTCGGACGACTTCTCCAAAGGCCAATCGAGAAACCGCCAAAGCAACCCCGAGCAACATCATCAAAGCCGCGAAGGCCTTGCCCAAGATGAGGATGGTCATTCCCACCATTTCCGGTAATCAGCAGAACTTGTGTTTTCCTCTCTACCATGAGTGCACTTTTGGCCGACTCGTTTGACCGATCCATTGACTTCTGAAATCTGCAGTCTGCCACCTCTGAGACCTCAGCTAAGCACGAGGATCAGGAAATGGAAGATGCCGCCACCTCCAACCTTGGTATGATCTCTGCAGTTTTGCTTTGCGGTCGATTGGATTTTTTGTTTTTACCTTTGAATCTTGCTTGTAGTTCCACCTCATGTCATTGATCTCCACGATGACGCATTTATGAAACACCACTGAGGAAGAGGAAGGACAAAAAGGTGCCTGCTGGCAAGGCTACTCTAGTTGTATCACTGCCTGAGATGCTAGCTCACGAGGGAGGCGACACAACTCGGACTTCTGTGTCCTTTGTTGTGCCGCTGACGAGTGTCCGGCCTTCGTCGTCGACTGCTGACCCACCATCCCTTTTTGCCACACACCATGTCCCGGAAGACCAAGTGAGTGCTGCCAAGGAGGCCATACGCCAGGCAGGGATCATGATGGAGCAAGTGAAGGTGGTCCGGGAGGCCAACCAGCGGCTTATGATGCAAGCTCGGCTTCTTGAGCAATGTCCAAGTAAGTTGCTTGTTACATAGGATATGCTACCTGAAATTTCTTCTTCTCAAGATTTCCATATCAGATCTGACACCCACCGGGTGTTGGTGGGTGTGTCGATTGAATTTTTGAACTGGTGGGGGCATGCTTTGAGTGCACCCACTGGGTGTAGTCCCCGAGACTATGGTGGATCAGGCGATCGACTATAGTCTTTATACTTTGAATTTCTTCACTCGGTCTGGTCCGCCATGTCGAATGGATCTTTGGAACCGTGGGGCACGCTGAGTGCACCCACTGGTGTAGTCCCGAGACTATGGTGGATCATGGGCAATGACTATAGTCTAAGAACTTCTTTTCTTTTTTTTCTTTTTTTACATAGCTGACTGCTGACAGTTAGCTATGTTTTTAGGATCATAACCTTTTTGCCTCTTTCGGTCGACTAGTCGAACTGAATTGGTAAAAAACCAGTGGGGGCACGCTGAGTGCACCCACTGGGTGTAGTCCCCGAGACTACTGTCGAATGTTTTGATTTGACTGTAGTCTTAGAAATGCTACGATTTTTCTTAAGTCACTCGGAAGTGACCTGTCTTTGACGTTTTGTCGATTGACTCTTCGCAGAAATCTTGCGAGCTCGTGGCCTGCTATACCGAATTGGAGAACAAGCAGATCCAGCTCAACCTTGACTTGAAGCTCGCCAGAGAACTTGCAAAAGGCGAGAGACGAAGCAAAAGGTATGGCTAGTGAGAACTTGACGAATCGCTTTGTCTTTCTACCCATTCTCAACTCTGACTTATTGTTATTTTGCGCACAAACCGGAGGAGGCTCAAGAAGAAAGACCAAGACCTTGCAGAGAGGCCTGTAAGGCGGCTTTGGAGAAAACAAAGCTCGGAAGAGAAACTAGCCTCAGTCGGAAAACTCGAAGAGGAGAATACCAACCTGAAGGCTGCTCTCGACGCGGCCAACAAGGAGGCTAGCCGATCAAGAATGACAAAGTTGCTCGATCGACAAGGTTGGCGAATCAAGGGAGGAGGAACGATTTGGAGGTTTATCCGGGAGGGCTCGCCAAGAAGCTATTCCTCATGCTTGAAGGTAAATCCTCTTATCCGACCGACTTGTCATCATCGACTCACCATAGAACCATTATCTTGAACTTGAGTCGATTTGCAGAATTCTGTCGAACTTGAAGAAGAGACCAATGAGTGGAGACAAGCCCGACCCCATCAACTCTCCCGTGAAGGATGAAGCCGCTATGAACGTGTTCGACCGAATCTCGCATCGTTGGAGTGGTGGACTATCTCGCCGATCAAAGCTGCGGTGTCACGGATCAACTCAACCCTCCGGCCGGACCAGACGCCTGTAATGGCCTTGAGTCATTAATGACTCGATGAATGAGGTTCCAAGTCGAGTGCAAGAATGGAAAAGTCTTCGCCAAAGCGGTGCTGATGTTGCTCTGTCTCTGGTTCATGTTCACTGCAAGGAAGCGCGGGAGGACAAGCTGGTGGCCCTCAGAGTTGCGAACACCAAGAAGTATGATTTCCAATCTTTCATGGAAACTTTCATCGCCGCTGCCACCCGGATCGCCGATGGGATCGACCTTGACCAGTTTGTGGCTCCTTCCAGTCCTCCACCTAAGGAGTAAAAAACTTTTATGCTCTACCTTAAATTTGCCTCGGAATGCCGAAAGTGATTTTTGTAACCGATAAACCTTAGCGTGCTTGAGGCACGGGTACTTCGCATCCTTAGGATGCTATCCGAACTTTACTTTTCGCCGAATATGCTTTTGTTTGCCTTCGAGTGAACTTTGCTCTTCACTCGGATTATGCTTCAATGTTTGAGATGCAACTCGAGGTGGATCCAATGACCCACACTTTGTGGCTCTTGCAGGTGCAGGAGAAGGAAGCAATGACGTGTACCTCGTCAGTCCTTGCGGATCGGGATGGAGCGCACGTTGTACTTGTGGCGCAGTTCAAGGAGAAGGTAGCAATCGACCTGCACCTCGTCGTCCTTATGGATCGGGATGGAGCGACGTTGTACTTGTGGCGCAGCTCCGAAGGAGAAGGTAGCAGTCGACCTGCACCTCGTCGTCCTTGTGGATCGGGATGGAGTGCACGTTGTACTTGTGGCATAGCTCCAAAGGAGAAGGTAGCAGTCGACCTGCACCTCGTCGTCCTTGCGGATCGGTATGTTTTCAAACTTAGGCGAGTCCCGGACTACAGCTAAGCCCCCGAGTGGGAGGTTTGCTCTCCACTCGGTAGGATTTTTCAAACTTAGGCGAGTACTGGACTGCAGCTAAACCCCCGAGTGGGAGGTTTGCTCTCCACTCGGTAGGATTTTTCAAACTTAGGCGAGCATCTTGGATCAGCAGCTAAGCCCCGAGTGGGAGGTTTGCTCTCCACTCGGTAGGATTTTTCAAACTTAGGCGTAGCACCGGACTGCAGCTTAAGCCCCGAGCGGGAGGTTTGCTCTCCACTCGATGGGATTTTTCAAACTTAGGCTAGCATCTTGGACTGCAGTTAAGCCCCAGTGGGAGGTTTGCTCTCCACTGTAGGATTTTTCAAACTTAGGCGAGCATCGGATCTGCAGCTAAGCCCCAGAGTGGGAGGTTTGCTCTCCACTCGGTAGGATTTTTCAAACTTAGGCGAGTACTGGACTGCAGCTAAGCCTCCAAGGAGGATTTTTGTGTCATAGCTTTGAAGGGGAAGGCAACAGTCGACCTGTAACTCATCTGTAACACCCGGATGATTAAGCAACAGTGATCACCTCGGCATCGTGTCTAAACTCACGCTGATTCGAACCCGTCTAAAACAAATTCAAAACAAAAGCAAACGATACAAAGTTTCAAAAACTAAAACTAAAATGTTCGGGGTTGTCTAAAATAACAAACCTAATTATGGTGGGTGCACAAAATTTTGTAAAGTGTTTTGGCATTTTAAATAAACTAAAATGTAGCAAGAAAAGGAAAAGATAAAAAAGGAAAAGAGAAGTGGGGAAGGAATCCCCACGCCCAATTGGCCAGCCTCCCCACTGCCCTCACACTGCCCAGCCTCCCTCCCTGGCCACCCCCGTCGGCCACTTATCCCTCCCCGGATCGGCTAACCCTAGCCGACCCCCCGCCTCACTCTCCCCACCCCGATCCCTTCTTCTTCCCCTTGATCTGGATCGGGCCGGTCCCATCTCGCCCTCCTCATCGCCGGGCGTGCCCCCGCCCCCCAACAAGCGCCCTGCCCCCCCCTGCGCCTCACGCCGCTGCCGACCTCCTCCACACCATCGCCTCATCGCTGGGCACTCACGCTGGGTCGCCCCAGCGGCCTCCCCGCCTCACGGGTCCCTCCCGACGCCGCGACCGCCTCGACTTCTCCTCGCCGCCGCCACCGAACTCCACCACGCCCGCCTAGACCCCACGGCCCCCTGTGAGCTTCTCCTCCTCGGGCCCTCGCTCCCTCTCCGTCCCCAGACGCCATTCCGCCCCAGGCCTCCCGTCACGGCTCCACGCTGTCCGCGCCATGCCCCCCCTTCCCTTCCTCTCCCTCGCTGAAGGGCGCTCCCCCGCCAGTGTTTACCGCCTGGCCCGCTTTGGCCTCACCCTTCCTCTCTTCCCCGACGACGCCCGGCGACCCGGACACCATCCGTCGACGTGCCCTCGCCCCGCCACCGAACCCCCGGCTTCTTCCCGGCACAAGGCCGCAGCCTTGCTGGCCGTGTCCGCACCCTCCGTTTACTCTCCGCCGCCTCCGCGACTCTTGGACACTGCCAAGCCCCACTGGGACCGCCTCACGCCTCCTCGTCGGCTCCTCCACGCCGGGCTGGGATCGGGCGGGCGCCACGCCTGCCCCCTGGTCGCGCCTCAACGAGCCACCTCAAGCGCCAAGACGCCTGCTTTGGCCCCACAGGGCCGATGACATGGGGCCCCACCCCACCGAATGGTTTTAAAAATAAATAGAAAATGAAAATTAAATAAAACAAATTAATTAATTAATTAATTAATTAATTAGTTAATCTAATTAATCCTCGATTAATTAAACCTAATAACTAATTAACTTAATTAACTAATGTTAATTAAATTTGATTAGGTTAATTAGATAACGTGGTATGACGGGGACCCACTGTCAGGTTGACTCACCAACCCCGTTGATCGCCGACGTCAAGATGACATCATGCCGACGCTATAAATACATTTTCAATTAATTAAATAATTAATTAAATTTCAGAAATTATTGAAATCTTTTAAAATCATATCTTTTAACCCGAATCGGATTAAAATATTTTCAACATGAAAGTTGCTCGTAACGACGAGACGAATCCGGATACGCAATCTGCTCGTCCGCCACACACCCCTAACCTATCGAACCTGCAACTTTTCCTCCGCTCCTCGCCTCAAAACCCTAAACCCCGAATACCTTCCGGATGTTTCCTTAACCAAGACTTCCATACCACGTTAGGGCACGCTTAGCATCGCTTGGCATGGCATGCATCGATATGCATTTGTTTACCTTGTATTCATTGTTTCTTCCCCTCTTCTCCCGGTAGACTACGAGGCCGACGCCGCATGGCCGCTTCGACCACGGAGTTGACGACCCTCTCTCTTGCCGTGAGCAACCAGCAAGCCCCCTTGATCACCAGATATCGCTTACTCTTCTCTACATCGCTTGCATTAGAGTAGTATAGCATGTTACTGCTTTCGATACTCCTATACTTGCTGCATAGCCTGTCCTTGTAACTTCGTTGTTACCTTACCGCAATCCTATATGCTTAGTATAGGATGCTAGTACTTTCATCTGTGGCCCTACTTCCTTGTCCGTCTCCGCCGTATATATTATCGGGCCGTGATCACTCGGGAGTTGATCACGGGTATATACTATATACTTATACATGATACATGTGAGACTAAAGTCGGTCGGCCGATGGAGCACCCATGAGTGGATCTTTGTGGCGGAGCGATTGTGGCAGGTTGAGACCGCTTAGGAGAGAGGTGGGCTCTGCCCTGCTCGGGCGTTCATGATACTTAACACGCTTAACGAGGTCTTGGTATTTGATCTGAGTTGGCTACGAGCTTATACGCACTAACCATCTACGCGGAGTAGTTATGGGTATCCCGCGCCGTGGTATCACCGGCACTTCAGACGTCGGCGACGAGCGCTGCGCTACCGGATTGGACTGAACGCTCATTGGCTAGGTCTGCTCGCCGGCACAGACGCGAACGCAGGTGTGTGCTTTCGGCGATGGGCCCTGCACTCAAGGCTTAGGTTTAGACCGCGGTTGGCCTCTCTCACAGCCTAGGTGGGGCTGCGACGTGTTGATCTTCCGCGGCGGGCATGACCCAGAAAGTGTGTCCGCCAAATGGGATCAAGCGTCTGGGTAAGATGGTGCACCCTGCAGGGAAGTTAATCTATTCAATAGCCGTGATCTTCGGTAATGTGACGACTTGGAGTTGTACCTTGAGCTTATGACAACTAGAACCGGATACTTGATAAAACACACCTTCCAAGTGCCGACATAACCGTGGTCGCCTCGCCGTGGATATGAGCAGGGATCGCCGGGTAGGATTATTGCTATGTGATGTTACTTGAGGACTTCCGATTGTCCCTCCTACCTGTAAGGCAGGTGTCCGTGTTTAGTCTTCGTTAAGACTAGCTATCCCCTCTTATTCTCGCATTCTCGCAGCTCAGTCCACCGATATGGCCTTTACACATATATCCATGCATATGTAGTGTAGCTCCTTGCTTAAGTAGTACTTTGGATGAGTACTCACGTTGCCTTGTTCCCCTTTCCCCTATCTCTACTCGATTGCTGCAATGAAGACGATGGAGCCCAGAGCCGACGCGCCGCCTATGACGACTACTACTCTGAGGCGCCTACTACTACGCAGCAGCTCACCGAGGACGACCAGAGTAACCTAGGAGGATCCTGTGCAGGAGGCCCGCCTCTCTTCGATCTCAGATCCCGCTTTGTGCTAGCCTTCTTAAGGCAAACTTGTTTAACTTATGTCCGTATTCAGATATTGTTGCTTCCGCTGACTCGCCTATGATCGAGCACTTGTATTCGAGCCCTCGAGGCCCCGGCTTGTATTATGATGCTTGTATGACTTATTTTATTTGTAGAGTTGTGTTGTGATATCTTCCGTGAGTCCTCGATCTTGATCGTATACATTTGCGCATGATTAGTGTACGATTGAATCGGGGCGCCACAAGTTGGTATCGAGCCGATCGCCTGTAGGAATCCCCTTCCACACTCCTTGGTCAAGTCGAGTCTAGACATTGCAAAAACTTTTACTAACATGGTTGTGTGCCTTACGGGCCCACGCCGCCATCGGGTGGTACTAGGATCTTTTACCTCGACCTTTACTCGGGACTCAACTCTCTTCTACTCGGGTTAACCGATTTTACTAACTATCACTAGGATCCCGTGACCGCATTCACCCCAAAGTTGGATATAGCCTTAGTTGTTTTTGGAATTGTATTTGAGCAATTTCCACACCGCTATTGACTCCTTTGAAACGCCTTTGTTTTCAGATGGAACCCACGAGGCAGGTCGTGCGCCACACGACGGCCATTGGTGCCTCGGGATCACTGCGGTGCTAGCCGAGATGATGACCTATCCGGGTTATCGCCGCACCCCGAGTACACCGCCTATGAGGAGTACCAGACTATAACCGTGAGCAGATGCCGCCATCGCCCACCTCTACTCTCGGAGTACGAGTCCACTCATCGCGGCCGCACACCGCACATGGTGTTGGAGTGACTATCGATATGGCAGTCCACGATGTCGCTTATGCCGCTCGACACGCCTTCGCAGCGAGTATCGAGAGTTGGACACCTCCCCTTCGTGCACATTGCTATCGCGTCGATGTTGGTGAGGAGGGTTACTACACCGCTGCCTACTCCATCGTCACCAGAGAGCCTTTCCACCATCGTAACTTTGTTCTCATGCCGATGGGCTGGATCGAGCTAACCGAGCTCTTCGCCACGAGTTGTACATCACCCGTCAAGACTTCTACCGTGCTCGACGCTGATGCACCCTTTGTCCGATCCGGAGAGCTGCTGCTCGCGATCTACCCAGCCAGACCGTGATGCCCTGTGGTGTCGGTTGGCGGACGTGGAGGCTACTCTCCGCACTTGGTCCTTTTTCGCCACCGGACGCCGGATTCAGCACCAGAGTATCCGCGCCCCTGTGTCACCGACGTGGAGGACTATCCGCCGCCGCACTATCAGCTTTCAGTTAAACTACCTCCGCAGATCGCTGGGACCGATGTAGACTTGCTTGTTAGTGTTTGATGTATTCGCCATGAGCTCAAGTGCCGCCTATGATGTAGTAGTCTATGTAATCGACTCTATGTATCGAACTCTATGCATGATTCCTTTTGTAAGATATGCCAACTACTATGTAGTTCCCATCATGTCGCTTTCATTATGCATGTTTCATCATGAATGATTCTGCCTCTTGCTTAATTTCTCAAATGCCGAACTACCCTCGTTATATAATAGCAGATGGTTAGGCCAGGTCGTGGTCGTGGTGCCAACTTCCCACCACCACCGAGTACATGGCTGGTATGATCCAACAACTCGAGATGAATCGCCACCATGGAGAACATGATGGCTCGCCCTCGCCCAATATGAACCAGCACCCAAACGGAACAACTCGCAGGATTTCATACGCTCAACCCCAGCAGGTACCGCAGCTCAACTCAGCCATCGGATGTCGATGATCGCCCGTGACATCACCTATGAGATGGAGTCTGCCGATGTAGCCCCGCCACTATGTCACCTTTGCTTCCTTCTTCCGAAGGGACCCGCAGCTCAATGGTGGGACAGCCACAGCGCATTTCGCCAGCTTGGAACACTCATCACCGCCGCACTTCCAGTTGCCTTCCGTGCCCGCTTCATCCTCAAGGGGTCATGGACCGAAGAAGCGTGAGTTCCGCAACCTCACCCAAGGCAACAAGACTGTTGAAGCTTATCAATGAGAGTTCTGGACTTGTCTCGCTATGTCAAGAGGATATTGCAACCGATGCACGCAGACAGAGAAGTTCCGTGACGGTCTTCAAGTCGACATCAAGCTCGCACTTCTAGTGCACGACTTTGCTGATTTCGCCACCTTGGTGAACAAAGCTATCAATGTCGAAACTGGTCTACAGGAATACCAGAGTTTAACAGCGCAACTGTGACACGGGCTCATCTTCGCCCGTCCTCACGTAAGCGCAAGATATGGATTCCCAACAAGATGTACCACCGAATGCACCCGCTTCAAGGCGTAACTATGCTACACCTCGCTCCGCCTACAACTAAGCAAATTAAGCTCCCAGCTCCACCACCCCAAGCTCATGTTCCCACTCCCAATAATGGATTGTGCTTCAAAGGACAACCAGGGCACCGTGCTAGAGAATGCAACCAGAACCGTAATCACCGGCCCTTCCAAAGAAGCTGGCGTGGAAACACCTGCACCCGCAACAACACCGCCAAGTCTTATGGGCAAGCTCAGCCAACCACGTTGATCCGAACGGCTCAAGACCAGCCTGCACATCGTGATGGGTACACTCCTCGAAATTCAGATCAGATCTGCTTTATTCGATTCAGAGCATCGATTCATTCATGTCTCAAGACTTTGCATACAAGCACGACGTTAAGTGTGAGGAGATGAACTCTTCGGTAGTGGTAAAACCCCATTGGGACAATGTCAACCTCCATGGTTGGCGCCGACGCCCCGTGGAAATCGAAGGGCTGGAATTCTATGCCTCCCCATTATCCTCAAGACGCCTAACATCGACCTCATTTTGGGAATGGATTGGTTGAAAGCGCATATCGCCAATCGCTTATGCCACTAAGACCGCCCATCTGCTACACCTTCGATGAAATAGTAGCTACAATGCTCGTCGGTTCAAGATGCCGAGGCAAGGCTCTATGCATTGAATGCATTGAACGCCGCACCCTCGAGGGCATTGAAAACATTCCTGCTGCTTATGCGATTTCCAAGACGCCTTCCTCAAGAACTTCCAGGATTCCCCGCTAGAGCTGTCGAATTGCCATCGACTTGAAACCGAGCACCACTCCTATAGCTGCGCCCCTACAAGATGCCGCCGATGAACTCCTTGAGCTAAAGGAGGAAATCGACAAATCTCTTCAAAGTGGTTTCATTCGCCCAAGTTGCTCACCTTGGGGAGCACCTTCTCTTTGTCAAGAAGAAGGATGGGACAAACCGATTGGTCCAAGACTACCGCCCCATAAATCAAGCTACCATTCGAATAAGTATCCTCTTCCTCGGATCAATGATCTTTATGATCAACTGGCTGGTTCGTCGCTGTTCTCAAACTCGACTTGAGGTTGGGTTACCACCAGATCCGTGTTCGTGAGGAGGATATCCCAAGACCGCATTTGTGACTCGTTATGGTTCATACGAGTACACCGTCATGTCTTTCGCTTAACCAATGCTCCAGCTACTTCTCTCGCTCGATGAACTATATATTCATGGATTACCTCGACAAGTTTGTCATGGTTTATCCGGATGATATCCCGATCTTTTCCAAGAATGAAGAAGAACATGTCGAACATCTTCGCCTTGTCTTTGGAAAAGCTACGAGAGCATCAACTATATGCCAAGTTCTCCAAGTGTGAATTCGGCTTCCCAAGTAACCTATCTTGGGCATGTCATCTCTAAGGATGGTATTGCCGCCAACCCCGAAAGAGTTCAAAGCTATTCTCGATTGACTCCTCCAAGAACGCATAAGTCGAAGTTTTCTCGGTCTCGCCACTATTGCCGCCGATTCGCCGAGAACTTCTCCAAGATTGCCGAGCCTCGACTAACCTGTTGTATAAGGGCGTCAAATTCCAATGGATGATAAGTGTCGAAAGTTTCCAGCACTCAAAGACAAGTTGACTTCTGCCCGATGCTAGCTCCTCCGATACTAAGAAGGACTTCACATTTATCGCGACGCTTCTCGTCAAGGATTAGGCGGTGTCCTAATGCAAGAGCGCAAAGTGGTTGCTTATGCCTCTCGACAATTGGCGCCTCACGAAGAGAACTATCCAGTTCACGACCTCGAACTTGTCTGCTGTCATACATGCATCAAGCAAAGGGCGACATTACCTTCTCGTAATCGCTGCGAGATCTTCACCGACCACCAAAGTCTGAAGTATCTGCTTTACTCAGCCAGACCTGAACCTCCGCGTGCAGAGATGGATGGAGACTGCTGCAGACTTTGATTTGGGTATTTCCTATACGCCGAGCAAGGCTAATGTAATGGCTGATGCCTTGAGCCGCAAGTCTTATCGCAACCACCTTCAGTTCACCAAGTTCAGCCCCACTTGTTGAAGAATTCAAAAGCTGAACCTCCATATTGTTCCTCCGGTGCACTTCGCCCCTCCTCCGGAGTTCCGCAAAATGAATCTCCGTGTTGTTCCCCGTGGTTCCCTCTTTACCTCGGCTGTTGAACCCGATCTCGTGGGCACCATAAAGACAATGCAGGATTTGACTCAAGTCTACAAGATTAAACAAGACATCAAAAAGGAAATCCTCATCCTTCACTATTATCGATGATGGCGCTTTGTACTTCAAAGGCCGCCTAGTGGTGCCGTAAGAAGGAAAACCTGAATATGACTCGAAAGGTTATGAAAGAAGCTCATGATACGCCTCTATGTATCCATCCCGGTAGTACAAAGATGTATCAAGACATTCGCCGAGATTCCGTGGTCTAATATGAAGCAAGACATCGCTCGCTATGTTGTTTGAGTGTGACGCTTGCCGTCAGATCAAAGCGTAACATCAAAGGCCTGCTGGAACTCGCAACCTATCTCTATTCCCGAATGGAAATGGGACCATGTTGAAATGGACTTCGTCACCGGATTTCCCAAATCGCGGAAAGGTAATGATGCAATTCTTGTCGCCATTGACCGCTTTCTAAAGTTGCTCATTTTCCGCGGTCAAGGAAACGATCATCGCTAGTCAGCTTGCAACGCCTATATGTCCAAAATTGTTTCACTTCACGGTATTCCACCGGTTATCGCCTCGGACCGTGGCAGCTTATTCACTTCAAGATTCGGGCAAGTTTTCAAGAAGCTATGGGAACTCATTTATCTTGCAAGATCGCGTTTCATCCGCAGCCTCAAGGGCAAGTTGAACGTGTCAACCAAATTCTCAAGACATGCTTCGAGCTTGTGTCGCTTCTTCGCAAGAAATGGGAGGAATCTCTCCGTATGCTGAGTTCTCTTATAATAATAGCTATCAAGCTAGTCTCAAGATGGCCCCTTCAAGTGTTATATGGACGAAAGTGTCGAACCCCTCCGAACTGGTCGAAGCGGGGAACGCCCACTCTTCGTCCGATATTATCCAACATGCGAAGAACAAGTCCGCATTATTCGCGAGAATCTCAAGACTGCTCACCACGCTAAAAGAGTAATTATGACCGCTATCACAAAGACATGGTCTATCAACTCCGGCGAAAAGGCCTATCTTCGCGTTACACCAATGAAGGGTGCTCACCGCCGGATCAAGGGCGTTAGCTCCTCGCTATATTGGCCCATTCACTATTCTCGAAAGGCGGAAAAGTGGCTTATCAACTAGAGCTTCCGTCGAACCTTTCTCAACTTCACGATGTGTACCACGTGCCCCAACTCCGACGCTGCTTCAAGGACCCAATCCGAGAAGTGGACCATGAAGTGCTCGAATTGCAACAGGACCTCTCCTATAAAGAGCATCCGTCCGCATTCTCGACCAAGCTGAACGCCGCACACGCCGGGCGATCAAGTTCCTCAAAGTCCAAAGGTCGAATCACTCAAGACGAAGCCACCGGGAACGCGAGGATCGCCTTCGAGATGAATACCCCACTCTTTCCTGCTACCTCCTAAATCTCGGACGAGATTTCTTGTAGTGGAGGAGATTTGTAACACCGGATGATTAAGCAACAGTGATCACCTCGTTCATCGTGGTCTAAACTCACGCTGATTCAACCCGTCTAAAACAAATTCAAAACAAAAGCAAACGATACAAAGTTTCAAAACTAAAACTAAAATGTTCGGGGTTGTCTAAGATAACAAACCTAATTATGGTGGGGTGCACAAAATTTTATAAAGTGTTTTGGCATTTTAAATAAACTAAAACAGAAAGTAAGAAAAGGAAAAAGATAAAAAAGGAAAAGAGAAGTGGGGAAGGAATCCCCATCGCCCAATTGGGCCAGCCCTCCCCACCGCCCCCTCACACTGCCCACCCCTCTCCTGGCCTGCCCAGCCGGCCCACTTATCCCCCCCCCGGATCGGCTAACCCTAGTCGACCCCCACAGCGCCTCCTCTCCCCACCCCGATCCCTTCTCCTTCCCCGCCTGATCTGGATCGGGCCGGTCCCCTCGTCCTCCCCTCATCGCCGGCCCCCCGCCCAACCATGGCCCCCCCCCCCCCCCCTCACCGCCGTCTGGACCCTCCTCCTCCACACTGCAGCTCCACGCTGGGCACTCACCGCCAGGGTCGTCCCCCCAGCGGCCTCCCCCGCCTCACGGGATCCCTCTCGACGCCGGCGACCGCCTCCCGACTCCCTCCTCGCCGGCCGCCACCAACTCCACCGCGCCCCTCCTAGACCCCACGGCCCCTCAGGAGCTTCTCCACCTCGGGCCCCTCGCCCCTCTCCTCCCAGACGCCCGCCCGTCGCCCCAGGCCTCCCACACCGGCCCACGCCGTCGCCCACGCCACGCCCGCCTCCCTCTTCCTCTCCTCGCTCGAAGGGCGCTCTCCCCTCGCCCGTGCCTACCGCCCTGCCTCCGCCTTAGCCTCACCCCTCTCTTCCCCTCGTGACGACGCCGGCGACCGGACCCCCCGACGGCGCCCTCGCCCCCACCCACCAACCCCCGCCCTTCCTGACGCACTTCCCCGCGACCTTGCATGGCAGACGCCATGGCCAGTGTCCGCACCCTCCGTCTACCTCCGCCCTCCTCGGCGACCGGGACACCGCCAAGCTCCCACTGGGACCGCCTCACGGCCTCCTCGTGCCCCCTCCGCCACGCTGGGATCGGGCGCCACGCCTGCGTCCCCCTGGTCGCGCCCGAACGGGCCACCCACGCCTTAAGACGCCTTTGGCCCCGGGGCCGATGACATGGGGCCCCACCCCACCGAATGGTTTTAAAATAAATGTAAATGAAAATTAAATAAAACAAATTAATTAATTAATTAATTAAGTAATTAGTTAATCTAATTAATCATGATTAATTAAACCTAATAACTAATTAACTTAATTAACTACATGTAATTAAATTTGATTAGGTTAATTAGATAACAGGTATGACTGAACGGGACCCACATCGAGGTTGACTCAGTCAACCCTGTTGATCGCCGACGTCAAGATGACATCATGTCGACGCTATAAATACATTTTCAATTAATTAAATAATTAATTAAATTTCAGAAATTATTGAAATCTTTTAAAATCATATCTTTTAATCCGTAACTCGATTAAAATATTTTCAACATGAAAGTTGCTCGAACGACGAGACGAATCCGGATACGCAATCCGCTCGTCCGCCACACACCCCTAACCTATCGAACCTGCAACTTTTCCTCCGCCTTCCGCCGAAAACCCTAAACCCGGAATACCTTCCTGATGTTTCCCCTAACCAAGACTTCCCCCCATACCACGTTAGGGCACGCCTAGCACCGCTTCTTGGCATGTCATGCATCGATATGCATCTGCTTACCTTGTATTCATTGTTTCTTCCCCTCTTCTCTCCGTAGACTACGAGGCCGACGCTGCTGGCGCCGCCTCGACTACTGAGTTGATTTACCCTCTCTCTTGCCGGAGCAACCAGCAAGCCCCTTGATCACCGGATATCGCCTACTCTTCTCTACACCGCTTGCATTAGAGTAGTATAGCATGTTACCGTTTTGAGATACTCCTATATTGCTGCATAGCTCGTCCTTGTAACTTCATTGTTACCTTACCGCAATCCTATATGCTTAGTATAGGATGCTAGTACTTTCATCCGTGGCCCTACTTCCTTGTCCGTCTGCCGTGCTATATTATCGGGCCGTGATCACTCGGAGTTGATCACGGTATATACTATATACTTATACATGATACATGTGAGACTAAAGTCGGGTCGGTGATGGAGCACCCGCGAGTGGATCTTTGTGGCGGGCGGCAGGCAGAGTTGAGACCGCCTAGGAGAGAGGTGGGCTGGCCTGTTCGGCGTCATGGATACTTAACACGCTTAACGAGGTCTTGGTATTTGATCTGAGTTGGCTACTGAGCTTATACGCACTAACCATCTACGCGGGAGTAGTTATGGGTATCCCGCGTCGTGGTATCACCGAAATACTTCAGACGTCACGACGGAGCGGCGCGCGCCGGATTGGACCGAACGCTCTGGGCTAGGTCTGCTTCCGCCGTCAGACGCGACGCAGGTGTGTGCTCGTATGATGGGCCTGCACTGCTGGCGCTTAGGTTTAGACCGCGTGTTGGCCTCTGTTGTGCCTAGGTGGGCTGCGACGTGTTGATCTTCCGCGCCGGGCATGACCCAGAAAGTGTGTCCGCCAAATGGGATCAAGCGTCTTGGGTAAGATGGTGCACCCTGCAGGAAGTTAATCTATTCAATAGCCGTGATCTTCGATAATGTGACGACTTGGAGTTGTACCTTGAGCTTATGACAACTAGAACCGGATACTGGATAAAACACACCCTTCCAAGTGCCGATATAACCGTGGTCGCTCTCGCTCGTGGATATGAGCAGGGATCGCCGGTAGGATTATTGCTATGTGATGTTACTTGGAGGACTTCCGATTGTCCCTCCTACATGCTGTAAGGCAGTGTCCGAAGCGTAGTCTTCGTTAAGACTAGCTATCCCCTCTTATTCGGCTTTCTGCTTCAGTCCACCGATATGGCCTTTACACATATATCCATGCATATGTAGTGTAGCTCCTTGCTTGCAGTACTTTGGATGAGTACTCACGGTTGCCTTGTTCCCCTTTTCCCTATCTCTACTCGATTGCTGCAATGAAGACGATGGAGCCCAGAGCAGACGCGCCGCCTATGACGACTACTACTGCAGGCGCCTACTACTACGTGCAGCCCGAGGACGACCGGGAGTAACCTAGGAGGATCCCAGGCAGAGGCCTGCTCCTCTTCGATCTGTATCCCGCTTGTGCTAGCCTTCTTAAGGCAAACTTGTTTAACTTATGTCCGTACTCGATATTGTTGCTTCCACGACTCGCCTATGATCGAGCACTTGTATTCGAGCCCTCGAGGCCCTGGCTTGTATTATGATGCTTGTATGACTTATTTTATTTGTAGAGTTGTGTTGTGATATCTTCCGTGAGTCCACGATCTTGATCGCATACATTTGCGTGCATGATTAGTGTACGATTGAATCGAGGCGCCACATCGCTGCCCTTGAAGTGCACATTGTAGTATTAAATACTTAGGCGAGTACTTGAATCTGCAGCTAAGCCCCGAGTGGGAGTCTGGCTCACCACTCGGTAGGATTTTAAACACTTAGGCGAGTACTTGACTGCAGCTAAGCCCCGAGTGGGAGGCTGGCTCACCACTCGGTAGGATTTTAAACACTTAGGCGAGTACTTGGACTGCAGCTAAGCCCCCGAGTGGGAGGCTGGCTCACCACTCGGTAGGATTTTAAACACTTAGGCGAGTACTTGGACTGCAGCTAAGCCCCCGAGTGGGAGGCTGGCTCACCACTCGGTAGGATTTTAAACACTTAGGCGAAACGGATTCGCTGCTAAACCCCCGAGTGAGAGGCTGGCTCGACACTCGATGAGATTTTTTACAAACTTAGGCGAAACGTATTCGCAGCTAAGTCACCCACTTGGGGGGGGGGGGATTTTAACAAAAAGTAATAACAATCACTGGAAAAATTATAATCTTCTTGATTTAGATAGACAAACTACAGAAGTACTTTTATTACATCTCACCGGAGTGAGCTCTTAAGTGTAAAAGGCGAGCAGCTCCGCATTCCATGCCCGAGGCTCATCGATCTGGTGTTCGACGTTGTAAAGATGGTAAGCCCCATTGTGAAGAACTCGGTGACGATGAAGGGCCTTCCCAAGTGGGAGCGAGCTTGTGTGGTTTCGTTGATCCACTCGAGGACCAGATCTCCTTCCCGAAAGGCTCGGCTCTTCACATTTACAGCGTGGAATCGACGCAAGTCCTGGCGATAGATGGTCGAGCGGATCGGGCCATCTCTCTCTCTCTTCAAGGAGGTCGATCAGATCTTGACGGGCTTGCTCGCTTGACTTCAGAGTAGAGTTCGACTCGGGGCATTGTGAAGGTGTCACTCGGCGAATCGCTTCACTCCATAGACCATAAAGAATGGAGTTCTCCCAATCGAACGATTAGGAGTGGTCCTCAATCCCCAAAGAACCGGCTGAAGTTCGTCGACCCATGCTCCTGCTGCATGCTTGAGATCACGCATCACCGAGGTTTCATCCTTTGAGAATTAGACCATTTGCTCGCTCAGCTTGTCCATTCGACCGGGGTGAGCGATCAGCATAGTCGACCAGCGTGCCTTGAGAGGCTAAAAGGCTTTGAACTTGTCGAATCGAAATTTGACCCATTGTCCGTGATGATGCTTTGTGCGGAACTCCATATCTGAATATCAATTCTCCGATTTAAACCGACAAAGAATGCACGATCAAGATTCTTGATAGGTTTAGCTTGATCCACTTCGTGAACTTGTCGATCGCCACAAGCAAATGAGTGAAACCACTCCTGCCAGCTTCTCGCCGGTCCAATCATATCCAACCCCAAACAGCGAAAGGCCGACGAGTGGAATGGTCTTCAATGCTTTGGCGGGCTTGTGTGACATATTGGAGTAGAACCGACATCCTTCACATTTGTCGACTATTTCCTTTGCCATTTCATTTGCCTTTGGCGGTAAAATCCCGCCGGTATGCTTTAGCCACGATGGTCCGAGAGGACGATGGTGACCACAGTCCCCGAGTGGATATCATCAAGGATTATCGACCCTCTTCTCGCGTTATGCACTTCGGCCGACTCGACCACGCTTTCTCTGAATAATCGCCCTTGATCACAAGAAAGGCCTTGGATCGACGGACGATCCGCTCTAGCCTCTTCTTCATTCTCCGGAGCTCTTTCCTCGGGATGTATGCGATGTACGGTATCGTCCAATGGGAGTGATGACCACGACTTCCATGACCAGGTAAAGAGGCAATGCCTTTTCACCGAGGCGAGAGATGAATCGACTTAAAGTGGCCAAGCATCCAAGAAGCTTCGACATCGTGCACACGCATGTATGCTTTCATTCGGAGAATAGTGCCAACTTTTTCGGGTTAGCATCGATTCCTCGCTCGTAAACGAAAACCGAGTAACTTTCCACCAGAACTCCAATGTGCACTTTGATGGATTAAGCTTGATATCATACCTCCCGAGATTGGCAAATGTTTCAGCAAGGTCACCAACAGTCGGAATCTTTCCGTGACTTGACCACAATGTCATCCATGTTTGCTTCCACATTCCGATCGATTTGAGTGAGTAAACACTTCAATCATCTTCATGAACGTGACTCCGCATTCTTGAGGCCGAATAGCATGGTGACATAACGAAGCACCCGAATGGAGTGATGAAAGTTGTTTTGATCTCGTCGGGTCCATACTGAGCGGATCTGATGGTACCCGAATATGCGCCTAAAAGACAATCGCTCACATCCCGCAATGAGTCAACTATTTGGTCGACACGGGGAGAGGAAAATGATCTTCGAGCAGGCCCGATTGATATGCTTGAAGTCGATGCACATGCGCGCAGTGAATTGTCCTTCTTAGGGACCATGACCACATTGGCGAGCAACTCGAGTGGTAAATTTCTGATAAACTCTGCTGCTAAGAGCCGAGCCACCTCTCGCCTATGGCCTTTCTCTTCTCGGCGGACCGTCAAGATGTTCTTTGACAGTTTAACTTTGAGTCGACTCACGACGGTGCTCACCACTCCCCAGGAACACCCGCATGTCGCCAGCTTCCATGCAAAGATGTCCCAGCTCACGGAGGAACCGGACGAGCGCTTCTTCCTATTTGGAGTCGAGTGTTGTTGAGATGTTGGTCGAGCAGCATTGGGGTCGGTCGGTGAATATGAATCTGCTTCGCCTCACCGGACGACCGAATGCCGACTCAGAAGCGGGCTTCTTGGCTCGCAATAAATCACTCGGATCTGCAGTCTTGATATTCTTGCAATTCTACCACCGCCATCCGAGCATCAGCAATCTTAGAGCCTTCGAAACACTCTTCCGCTTTCTTCCGATTGCCGCGATAGTGATCACGCCTTGGGGCCGGGCATCTTCAGCTTGAGGTACACATAGCATGGTCGGGCCATGAACGGGCGACGCCGCCTTCCTGAAATAGCGTGATAAGCGCTCTGGAAATCCACGACCTCAAAGATCAACTTTTCTTTGCGGAAATGCTTCGAATCACCAAAAACCACATCAAGAGCAATTTGACCGATTGACTCAGCCTTCTTTCCAGGAATGACTCCGTGGAAACTCATGTTACTGGTGCTGAGTCTGGACATCGGAATGCCCATCCCTTTCAACGTCTCTACATACAAGATGTTCAGGCCACTGCCGCCATCCATCAAAACTTTGGTCAGTCGAGTGCCTTCGACGACTGGGTCGACCACCAACGCTTGCCTCCCAGGGGTGGCAATGTGTGTCGGATGATCGGACTGGTCGAATGTGATGGCGGTCCGGGACCATTTCGTATAATTACGCCGCTAGAGTGACCATGTTCACTTCTCGGTTGATAACTTTCAATCGACTTTTGCTTTCAACGTCGGCAAAAATCATCGTGGTGGAATTGACCTGGGGGTATCCACCATCACTATCTTCTTTGTCCTCAACTTTATCGCACCCTTTTCCTTATCCTTGGGCTGCTTCCCTTGAACTACTGAATCAAGAGCCGACATTGTCGAGTGGTATGCTTTGGGTAAATGAGTTTACCCTCTTCATCTTTCTTCGTGTGAATGTGACATGGCAAGTCCAACACATCATTCCCATCTTGGTCTTTCACCTTCTTGGGGTTCCATGGACCCTTGGGTTTCCCTTGAACTTTCCCAGGGTCACACCAAGGCTTCTCCGGAGCGGCGGTGGCTCGGCTTTGAGCTTCGCTTCCGATCGAGTTTCCTCCACTTGGCTTCATTAGCGGCTGACTTGTACTTACCACTCCAGAGCCGATCCTCTTCTTCACCATTAGCATACATGGTGGCAATCTCCATCATCCGACTCGTGGTCATATCTCCGTCCACCAAATTTCAAACTCAACTCTCTTTCTTGACACCTTCCTTTAAAGCACAGATTGCTCGGTGATCGTATTACATTCTCAAGCTGTGTGATGCAAGGTTATCCATCTCTGGATGTAATCTCTCAAAGTTTCATTCGACTTCGCACACACGATCGCAGCTCACAATCCTGCCGGTCGCTTGCAAGTCCTTCAATGTCTGACAAACACTCGGGCGAGATCTTCCCAAGTGTAACATCATTGGTGCTAACGATTCAACCACGCCCGCCGAACCCTCCAACATAAGGCAAATGCTTCATAGCTATCTCATCGTTGCCGCCACCAATCTGAACAGCCACTGATAGTCCTCAAGCCAAGTGTCGCTTGGACTCACCGTGAACTTATCGACTCCACCACCAACCCGAAGTTGGGAGGAATCATCGCGGCTCGATGGCCCCGCTAAAACACTCGCCCCGAGACATGAACTCTCTCGCTGGAGGGAACATCTCTGTCATGACCTTCTCGATGAGCTCTATTCCTGCCGACCAAGCCTTGAACGATGATGGATCTTGCATCAAAGCTCGGCTCTCTAGGGTCGATCGAACCTTCGCCAAAGACTTTGTCAAGGCGTCGTCATCTTGTTGCCGAGGAGTGTATGATCCACCCTTGGAGGAGGGGTGGGCACCCGACATCGATCATTGCGATCGAACCAGTGCTCATACGGCTCGTGATTCCTGTCTCGATCATCACGCCGCCTCCACGCTCCTCACGCCTCGGGGCGATCTTGGACTATGGGTCGATCGACTGAATTCGCAGCGACGGATCTGCTGTGAATCTGTTCCATGACCGTGATACGACTGAGTTTTGATCTCCTGCTGCCCGGAGTAAATCTCTGATCTGTTGCAAACCTCTACCCGCCTTCGACTGAGAAGGCTGGATTGATTCTGCTATACGGGCTGCAGCTGCTAAATTCTGAATCGGAGTTCGATATACTTGAGTTGGTTGTGGAAAGAGCTGACGCCGACCGGATTTCGAACCCGTGGTCGCGGCGCTTTCGCCGAGAACTCGCCGGAGGTTCTCGGTCGAGTGCGCCAACCAAGTTGGCTGCGCCGCATCCTCCAAGGCACGAGCCTCGGGGTTTCTCCAACGATTGGAGTGTGAAGTGCATCCATGTTTCGGCGCGAGTTCCTCCTCTCGCGCGAAGTGAGGGGCTCGGGTTGGTACTCTTCGTGATCTTGCGCCGATCACCTCCACCGCCGCCTCCACCGGTGCGGGGTATCCAGAGGACTGCGTGGTCCGTCGACCATCGTAACCTCTACCGCCCGGATCGCTGCTATCGCACTTCGGATGCGTCTCTGCGAGCCGGTCGACAGATCGAATAGTCAGAGAGATTCGCTGGGCTCGATTGCCGCGACTTGGGAAGTGGCCGATCGGCGAGCCACCGCATGCCTCACCCACCGCTGAAGCCTCGACCGACCGGAGCGCTTGCGCCAAGCGGGAGATCGGGAGTGAGGACGGCACAAGAACCGACCCATACCGGGTTGACGGTTGCCGCAGAGGACGCCATGGACGACGCGCGAAGTGCGTTGCCCGCGGATGGGGAGCGCGTCGACGCCGAGAGGAGCCTCCTGAAGCCAAGCGAGTCGTGGCGATGAGCGTGAGCGCACCGAGACGGATCTCGCGCCCTCGACCAAAACTCCACCAAACCATGATGTAGGAGATCGAAAGAATCCCAACTTCTCCAACAAATCGCTAGAACACCTGCCCCAAGGTGGGCGCCAACTGTCGTGGTTCTAAGTCTGACAGTAGAATGGGGGGTAGGTATGGAGAGGCAAGAGTAGTTGGTACGCACGAGTTTACGAGTTCAGGCCCTTCTCGGAGGAAGTAACAGCCCTACGTCTCGGAGCCCGGAGGCGGTCGACTGGATTATATGCGTATGAATTGCATGGGTGCGAACCCTTCTACCTGTGGAGGGGGGTGGCTTATATAGAGTGCGCCAGGACCCCAGCCAGCCCACGTAGCGGAGGGGTTTAAGGTACATTAAGGCTAGGCGCATCGTAACGCCTTACATAAAGTGTCATCATGACCATAAAGACTACTTAATCTACTGACCGCTTGGACACCGAGTGGCTCTTGGACTCGGTGGTCGAGTGGGTCTTCATGGTCGAGTGTCTTTGAATTGTCGAATGGAAACCTACCAGTCGATTGGTAGGCGCTTACTCTAAGGATGACCTTGGGAGGGTATCTTGGACAAGTCCATGACCCTACCCTAGGTATATGACTTCATCACCGGCTCGGGCCTTTATCAATGGTGTGTTCTGCAGGTTAGAATGCAAATGTTTCTCGCCCTCGTGTCCCGCCCTCGGCGAGCTCGGCCGTCGCCGGTATGATGTGTCGCGATGTCGTGGGTCAAGGCCAGGGGTGAGGGCTGGAGAGCCAAGAAGAGCCCATGAGTCGCGATGCTCGTGCACCCCCTTTAACGCAAGCGCTTTGCATTAGGGCGAGAGGCCCGTGATGTAGTAGGCAATAATTACGTGAATCAAAGTTAAGCGCAGAGGAGCAAATCCATCTAGATAGGTGCGGAGAAAGCACACGCCACTGGTTCCAGCTCGAGCAGCTTGGGGATAATGCAGCCCAAGGGCGCCCCAACAAGGTAAGTAAAGAACATAAGCAAACGGATACATGCCGCAGGACGGACCCACGCGCCCGAGAATGATGCAGCCCGAGGGCACTCCAACTGAAAACGGAACTTGGAAAGGTGTCACCGATATGGTCGGAGATGGCGGATGTTGAGGTAGCGGATGACGCGTGATGAGGAAGCCGGCCCTCACGAGCCCTCCGGACCTGGAGCCTCGGGAGGCTCCGGGCACCTGGGGTTCCTCGAGAGCCATATCCATCTCTGCCAGGACATGGCTGCTTGACCTCCCGAGCCTCCAGAGCGCACCTCAGAAAGGGCCGATGGGCGGCGACTGCGTCGGCAGCCGAAGGCATGCAAACGTAGCTGTGAGGTGGACCCTCGCAACGCCCCACGCGTGAGGGCCAGAGGCGCTCCTGAGACACGGCCCGGTTGAGCCCTGGTATGTCGATGCAGACTCGCAGCCCACCATCCTCGCCTGGATGTGGGGCCACGGCGGGCAAGTGGCGACAGCCGCGCATGACTCTTGACTCCTGTAGCTCCTGGATGTTCCTCGTGATGAACTCCTGAGGGTTTGGCCCTCCTTGCCTCATACCTTCCTGAGGGAAATGTGCCTTGAAGCACGCCTCCAAGTGGTGCCCGAGCGCCTCCCTCGTGACCCCGGCTAGGTCGGTGGCTCGCCATGAAAGAGCCCCCGAGCCCCGCCTGAGGAGGGCGCCGGGCGCGCCTTCCTATGCGACAGAGGATGGCGCCCCTTGAACGGGCGCGGGTCCTGTTGCCACGCCTCCGGAGGTGCCTACCCCATGAGGGCTTGGACTAGGCAAAGCCTTCTTCTTCTTAGGGATCACCTCGAGAAGTCTCCCGCTCCTGTGATCTGGGTCTTCGATTGCTGCGGCTTGGAAGGCACGCTCAAGAGAACACACTGCATCCCTTTCCTCACAAGGCACTGTGATGACTCCTCCGCTTCCTGGCATCTTGAGGACATTGTAGCCATGGTGAGTCACCGCCATGAACTTGGCCAAAGCTGGGTACCCGAGGATGGCATTGTATGGCAGGCGAATGTGGGCGACGTCGAAGTCGATGAGCTCGGTGCGGTAGTTGTTGCACTGTCTGAAGGTGACGGGAAGGCGAACTTGCCCTATCGGGACGATGGAGCCATCGGTGACTCCTGAGAAAGGCTTGGTCGGCTGAAGCTGATTGTATGGCACTTGGAGATCGTTGAATGTCTCGACAGATAGGACGTTGAGTCCTGCTCCGCCATCGATGAGGGTCCTGGTGACTTGCATGTTGCTGATGACTGGTGAGCAAAGCATGGGGAGGACTCCCGCCGTTGCCGCGCACTTGAGCTGATCCGATGAGCTGAACGTAATAGCGCACGACGACCACCTGAGAGGGCGTGTGGCCTCAGGCTTGGGGAGGACTGCATTCACCTCGCGAGCAAACTGCTTGAAGATCTGCCGAGAGGTCGGGGCTGGCGCCACCCAGGATGCAAGCGATCGCGGCAGCTCCTCGGAAGCCCCAGCCCCTCGTCCCCGATGATGGTCTTTATACCTCCTTGGCGGCTGCGCGGCGGGGTGGGAGCCTGTGTTGCCTTGAGGGAGGTCCTCACGAGGCTGGTCCTCCAACCTCCTCGCGAGGCTGGTCATGCCAGTGTCCTCGCGAGGTCTGTCACGCCATCCTTGGCGAGGGCCACGGTCTTCCCAGCGTCCTGCGCCTCTTCCTCTTCCTCGGCCGTAGCCCCGATCATTGCGCTCGGGGTGTCGACCGATACGCCCTTCTTGCACGGCTCTGAGCTCCTGGCATTCGTTGGTGTTGTGGGTGTGGAGGTCGTGGTATACGTAGTACCGGCTGCCCTTGGATGACTCGGGCTGATCCCTGCCTCGCTTGGTGTCTGGTTCTGCCGCGAGCACGGCAGCCCCCTTGCGCTTCATGTCCTTGACCTTGGGCTTCTTCTCTTCTGGATCGGCAGCCGGAAGCTCGAGGAGGGAGAGGCGCCCTTCCTCAGCCCTGGCGCATTTGGTCGCCAAGTTGAACAGCTCCAGGGATGTGCACAGGTCTTCATGCATTGCTAGCTCCTCCTTCATCTTGAAGTCACGCACGCCATCGGAGAAGGCTGAGATGATGGCTTCCTCAGTCACCTTGGGGATCTTGAGGCAGGCGTTGTTGAAGCGCTGGATGTACTTCTGCAGGTCTCTCCGGCTGCTGCTTGATCGGCGCATGTCGCTCATGGCGGAGGCCGATCGTGAGTGCCTTGAAGTTGGCGATGAAGCGGGTGCGCATCTCGTCCCTGAGAGGAGATCGTGTCGGGAGCCGAGTTCAGAGCGAGTTCGGGCTCCGTCCTGGCGTCATGGGGAACCAATTCGCCATGACCTTTTCGCCCCGTTGGCGGCTTGATGCCCAGCTCGTGAGTGAAGGAACTCAGCGAAATCGGCGGTGTCGCCGTAGCGAGGAGGCGGTCCGCTTGAACTTGTCGGGCCATGCGGCGCTACATAGCTCGGCGGTGAAGGCGCGGCAACTGCAGCGGCCACCGGGCTCTCTGCGATCACGGGGCTTGCTCTTGTGGATTCTCGCACACCGTTGCCTGGAGCAGCGCGGGGTCTTGACGCGGTGGCGCTGAGCGCGATCGCGGCGCTCCGGTCTTGGGAGCACGCGATCACCTTCTTGGGGACGAGGATCTCCGGCAGCTCCTTTCTTGTTCTTGGCGCCGGACGCGAGGGTCTCGGCCGGGTCCACGCGCCTTGGAGCTAGGGCGCCTTCTTGGGGAGGAGGTGGCGGGGGCACCTCTGGCTCCCTGCCTCACGCTCGGGGTGAAGGGCGAGGCAACGAGAGGGGCGGCATGGGAGAGCCCCCTGCGGCGCGGACGAGCTCGGCGACGCGGTCGAGCCACTCCTCGTAGACGTCGTCAACAGGGCGGTAGCGCAGGAGCTCGTTTACCGCAATGAGCGCAGCTCGAGCCTCCATGGGGCCTTGATGCTTGTGGGCAAAGAACCAGCAGGGCGCGGCGAAGGAGTAGCGGTGCGGCCTTCTCGCCTCACCGATGGATGCAGAGCGAGGCTCGCTGCTCGTTCCCGCCGGGCGGTGGCGGCGTTAGCGGCGGCGACGGGAACGCGAGGTGTCCGCCGACGGGAGCCGTCTGGGGACTCGAGCGGCGCGAGCAGCCCGGCGCTCAGCGCAGGCTCGGCGAGCGTCAACCATGGACACGACGGAAGATCACACGCGACCAGCGGAAGAAAGATTCCGCGCACCCCTACCTGGCGCGCCAAATGTCGGATTTCGGGTTCGGCGGACCCTTGAGGTTCAACTCGGATGCGCACGGAGATCTTTCCCCTACCAGCTCACGCGTTAATGGTTTGCAAGGGATCTAAACTAGGAGCGATGAACGACAAGAGACACAAGATTTATCTTGGTTCGGGCCACCGTTGTGGTGTAATACCCTACTCCGAAGTGTGGTGTGGTGGATTGCCTCCGGGGCGATGAAGAACAAGATAAAGGAAGAACGACCTCACGAGGGGCTGTTCTTGAGCTGGTGCGATGGACTGCTTGGGTGAGTCCAGTCGCTTCTCTCTCTCTCTCTCTCTCTCTCTCTCTCTCTGGTGGGTTCGACCCGTCCCCTCTCTCTGTGGTGGCTAGTCCTATTTATAGAGGGAGGCCATGGGCCTCTTCCCAAATAATGAGCGGAAGGGCGCCAACAATTAGCCATTTAAAAGGGAACATCCAAGACACTTATCCCGACTAAAGTTGGTCTTGGTGCCAAAGGCTCGACGGGACGCGCGTCACAGGCTCCACGATGACCTCCGCCCCGCCGCTCTGCTGGTCTTGGTCTTGTTGCAATCAAGCAAGAACCTTTGCATGATGCCTTGGCTCAGGCTTGCTGCTTTGCACCAAAGGGGAAGCGAGGACATCTGCGCATCTTTGGTGCCCTTGATCTCGATCGTCATGGCTTGAGTCACGGGCACCCTCGTGATGTACCTGCCTTGATCTCTCCGCCTCCTCGTGAGCACCTGACGAGGCTGCTCTGAGGAAGGTTCTGTCGTCCGCCCCTCATGAGGCCCTCGCGAGGGTCTTGGGCTTGAGCCGATGAAGCTGGGCCGCAGGGCCCCCACTTGAGCCACGCCACAAAGCCGCAGAGCAAGCAAGTCTGGGACCCCGTTCCCGAGCGCCGACAATGAAAACAAGGGAGATGTAGGGTGTGTCACATGCATGGATAGGACAGCTAGCAGAAGACTTCCCAACTCACGCAAAACAGTGTATTTGCGCCATCGTAGGTTCTTACAGAAAAATCACCCATACTGAAAGATGAAAGCTGGATTTGATGGTACGGCAGAGGCATGTGCGGGCCCAAGACCCTATGAAGGGGGGTGGTCCACAACATGGCTAAAAAAATTAATGCTGTGCTTGGCAAGAACCACCCTTTGACGGTGAAACTAACACCCAAGGATCAAGTGTTTAAGAAGAAATCGGTGTTCTGGAAATTACCTTACAAGGAGATTCTACATGTATGTCACTGGATCGATGTCATGTACGTAGAGAAGAACGTATGTGAAAGCATCCTTGGTACTCCGCTCAAGATCAAAGGTGAAAGAAAGGATGGTGACGGTTCACGCCTGGATATGCTTGCTGATCAATCACAACACAAGAGTGAAGCAGAAGATGATGACAAATTCATCAAAGCTCGCCAGAGTTACAATTTCAATATAAAAGAAGCAACACAGTTCTTCACCTATTTGTTGTCAGTAAAGACACCCTCTTCCTACTGCACAAACATCAGAAGTCTCGTGGATGTGAGCTCAGGTAAAATGAAGTTGGGACACATGAAGTCACATGATTGCCACGTAATGTTGACACAAATCCTCCCGGTGGTCATCAGGAATCTGACGGACAAAGATATAAGAAACACACTCATTGACCTCTGTGATTTCTTCAACCAACAATGGCAGAAAGTTGTAAATCCTGAAGAGTTGGATCATATGCAAGATGATATTGCAAGAATATTGTCCAACCTAGAGATGTTTTTTCCACCGTCATTCTTTGATGTCATGGTCCATCTCACTGTGCACCTTGTCGACGAGACAAAGTATTGTGATCTTGTGTTTCTTCGCAACATGTATCCCTTCGAGCGGTTCATGGGAATACTAAAGCGCTTTTATCGGAACCGAAATCATCCAGAGGCAAGCATCCTACAAGATTATACTGCGGAGGAGGTGGTTGAGTTTTGCACCGAATACATGAAACAAAGACCTATAGGTTTTCCCCTCTCTCGCCACGAGGGAAGGCTGAAAGTAAGCCGGTCCTTGCTGGCACGCAAATGGTTGCACTCGGAGAATTGGCAGAGAAAGCCCATTTGACGGTACTGCGTAACAGCCCAGTTCTCATCGCTTATGCCGAAGAACACTTGGCGGAGATACGCAACAGCTTCTTACCAATGGTGCCCTCATCAGATGTGGAGATGAAGGAGCACACTAAGAACTATGCCGAATGGCTGAAGAATCATTTGGCACAGGATCCATCGATGACATTGCTACGTGGTTGGCACAAAAGCCATCCCCTACAGTGTTAACGTACCAAGCATATGACATAAATGGATACATGTTCTACACTGAGGAACGTGATAAGAAGACCTCGTATCAGAACAACTCTGTTGAAATAGAATGCATGACTGTAAATGAAGCTGATAAAAGGGTATACTATGGAACCATCAAAGAGATTTGGGAGCTTGACTATGTGAAAGTTAAGGTGGCATTATTCAGGTGCGCATGGATCCCTCTTGGTCAGGTAAGGATTGATGAGTACAGGAAGACCTGTGTTAACAGGACAACGATGGCATATCACGCGGACCCATTCATTCTTGCCAGCGATGCTACCCAGATTTTCTTTGTGGAAGACCCCTTGCATAAGAACGACCATTTAGCAATGCATGGGAAGAGAAGGGTACTGGGTATCGACGATGTTGCCGATGAGGACGAGTACGATGAATTTGATGAGTTGCTAGCCAAGGAATCACGCACCCATGGAACAGAGCAGCGTAAAATCATCAAAAACCCCAAGTTCATTCAGGATCAACTTAATGATACCAGTTCCCCCATTTACATGGGAATTAAGCCGTAAGACTAGTCTTTATGCCTACCTTGCAACTTAATTCGTTCAATTTAGAACTATCGCATGTACTGAATTTCTGAGTTATGCCCGATTTCTTGTTGATGTAAGAACCGTTAATATATTGACCTTGATATGCTGTCAGCTCAGGCAATGAATATGAACTGTTTTTTTGTTATTATTATTATTAATAAAAAAGCCCGTGCGTTGCAACGGGTACAAAATAAATAAATGGTTAGAAACCTAAACAATAGTATACCACTGAAACAAAGCACTGCAAGTACAAAAACAATAACGCCTCTTCGTCGCTTCCCAACTCGCCTTTCTCTCTAGCCGCCGCCGCAAGACGCCCAACTTTTCTAGCACTATCTTCCGGTGGTTCCTCTCCGCCGGCGACCTCTTGGTCATCATTGATGAGGGAGGTCGCCGGATCCCACGCGTGCAGATCGTTTTAGCTGTAGGTTTAGGGCCCTATTAGCTTAGGTTTTTAGATCGTTCGATGTCTTGGCTTCGGCAGCGGCGACGGTGATGCTGAATAATGAAGCTCTGAATTCTTCTTTGGCGAGGCGATCGTCTCTTTGGTCGGTGATGAATTGGGGAATCAGTCTGTTCAAGCGGGGAAGTCGTGGCACGCATCTAAGAAAAGAATATTCAAAGTACAAAAACATATTCAAAGTACTCAGTATTTTTGAAAAGAAATCCATTCTCAAATAGAAAATATTTTCTGTACTGCAACTATAATTTACCGCACGCATCTTCAGCCTCTTTTCTCCTCTCTGCACTCTCTGTTCTTGGTTCTCCAATAAGGTAAAGCTCGCAAAGCTCCTGCCGCTGATGATGTGTTTCTCCTAAGCTCATTGAGATGGTTTCATTTTGTTTCATTTATTAAGCCTACTGCTACATCAATGATAACCCCAGACCTAGGGAGGGGAAGGAGCCCATGCTTAGTTTTTAAGACCTGCAACTTTAAACATTTCTATATCGGTGGGCTCAAGTAATCTTGCTAACACTTGCTGCAACACCTACAGTTATGAACTCATACTCGGAGTTAGAGGTTTATATCTTCCTGTTATTTGTTACAAGATCAAACCATAAATAAAAAACATATACAAACTCTAGATAATCACTTCAGCAAACCAATTAAGTTCACTTCTTGAGAGTTAAATCTGACTTTGTGATCTCTAACTCACTGGTTACTTTGTAAGGTTAAAATAATATACATATGACTATCATATCAGTAGTCTGCTACAACAAAAGAATCGACATAGCAATCCTCATTGCTGCATTCATGGTCACACACCACTTCCATGAAAAAGACATGCCATGGTTCTTTGGTAGATGCCACCATACTGGTTTCATCTTTCAGAATCCACTAAATAGAACACAAATTGAACAAACAATAATAATTCGCATCCAATCCGTCCTTAAGTAAGATAAGAGTGCTTGTTGATTTACCTCCGAACAAGAAGGCAATAGGCAATCAAGGATGTCCACCTTCTTCAGCCACCATATGGTCCCATGTTTTCAGTCTCTCCAAAGTCTTGTGAGAACGACCACCAAAAGAAGAGTTCCTTCAGCAAAAAGGAGAACATGGCGATAAGAAGAGATGGTTGGGAAATTGCGCCGGTGAGGAGCGCCAAGGCATGAACCTACGGCGGCGGTGCTCTCCAGTATCTGCTACAAAGTACTTCCTCCAAGTGCAGACTGAACCATGAAATTAAATCGAGGTGCAGCAATCTTGACACTTGTTCCTCAACCAACAACTAAAATTGAATCATCCTACACTCATACATATGGAAAGATCAATCAGTATGCAAGAATGTACTCCCTCTGTTCCAAAATAGATGACCCAACTTTGTATTAACTTTGTACTAAAGTTAGTATAAAGTTGAGTCATCTATTTTGGAACAGAGGGAGTATGTATTACTAACACAGATATCAAGGATCAGATCTGATCGCCCTCTTAATTCCTCCTTTTTCTTTTTTTGCAACACTTTCTTTCTCCAATAAAAGGATACGGATTTGTTCTAGAAAAAATAAAAGGATATGATAGCTCTTTCCAATTGAAACCAACCGATCAACACCTTCCCTTTTTTTAGTTGATCCAAACTATAACAGAATCGTGGGGCTGAATCAAAAGAAATCAGCACCCTAGTATTTTTCTCTTCTTTCCAAAAAAGACACAGTTCTCTTCCTTACAAACAATATCTTTTTTCTTCTGACCTGTACGCTGACTTTCTTTCTCTATAAGACGAAGAAGAATATGGTGGGCAAAACGGCGGATATCCTGCAAATCTATCTCACCTTAATTTGTACGTCCCCAACTCCCCATCCTCGTCCCCCGCTTCCCTTGGCGTTCACGTAGATAATCAGTCATTGATTTCACATGAATCAAATTGCATATGTACGTGACTTGTAATTGTGGTGAATGGATTAAGGACTCTTAAGAGCTTTAGAGAAAGTCTTCCTCGCACTGCTAGTGCATACTGATTAGCATGTACCAATAAAAATTGCAATGTTACTTAAATAGAAGGGGCGGCCATTCACTGAAGCATGTATACATTTTTCTCTTTGAAAGAGAACTGCTTACATACTTACAACTGAAGTGCTCAATGTGTTGCAATGCCGGAAAAAATTCCATGAATGTTCAGATCGTCAAAGCTAGTGTAACTTCCTAACATAACTATTCTTCGCTTTTTATTTGGCAAGCAAAGACATCTAGATTTGTGAACCTATAGCACAAGCAATGGTGGTTAAATCGACGAACAACCTCATCTATGGTAGACTGATGGCCTAGTTCAGCAAGAGCAGTTAAGAGTGTACCTCTTAACAGTGCATTCAAGTTACCCTGCCCACTCTTGGCCTCCCAGCCAACTCTCCTGCAAGGGACGGGTTTCTAAAAGGTTAGAAGAGACTGCACGGTGAACTATCCTTCCACTACAGAATGGTAAAAGCAAATAACTTACTCCGCGAATGGCTCACAGAAATCAATTAGGAACTTCTTCATATTAACCGTCTCTTCAGGTGCAGCAACATCCATCATGGCTTGTCTATAAAGGCACAAAGAACACTTACAAAAAAATCAAGTTTAGGAGCAACAGAAGTTAATTAGAATAGGAAGAATAGTACGTTTGATGGCATGTGCAAGCACAGTATGAAGTCTCATTCTTCTAAGCAACAATCAAGTGCAGCAACGTGACCACCTTCTGTTTAGTGTTTACCAGCCATAATAGTTGTACCATATCTGTCTTCTGCACTCAGTGTGTTGATCTCCTCATCATAACTCACTCTATAGAAACCAGTCTAATTGACATTACGTTTACTCCAGAAATCATCTTTCTTTTGACATTCTACAAGCCCTAACAAATTGAAATTCTCCTGTTTTCCATAGAAAAAGAACTTTTGCTGAACTGAGTATGAACAACGGCATAGTGTGATGGGAACCATCCACTGCCCAACTCCTTCAGACCCACTTGACAGGAGTTGTGTTTGCAAGAGACAAGACCAAAAGAGGTTTAGAAAGCCATAAGCCAGAACGAAATTTGATAACGATAAAACATGTAAAGTAGAAAAGGATTT
Source organism: Aegilops longissima (assembly GCA_021605205.1). NCBI lineage: Eukaryota > Viridiplantae > Streptophyta > Magnoliopsida > Poales > Poaceae > Aegilops > Aegilops longissima. The sequence goes on from CM038681.1 coordinate 241,951,331, forward strand.
TGCAAGTGTCCATGGTCAACCTGCTCCAGCTCTAGCTTTCCATCCAGTTCGTTTTCCACCACTTTTTGAGGGGACAGTACATTTCCATCATCTCAAGAAAATTGCCTGGACACTAAACAATAAAACAGTTGGATTCAAGGGCAAGCCTACTTGATCCTCTAATTCCCCCAAAAACAAAATGTCGCAAACATAAAAAAAACTTATACTACAACTTATATGCTTTGCTTTTTTTTCTTAAGATGGAAACATAGGGACGCTGAGTCAAGCAAACACACTTACTCCAAAACAAGAAAGGTAATCAGAAATTATGATAATTTAGACTAATCAATATTAATAAGATTGAGTAATAGGTTTATAATCAATCAACAATCTTCCCATCCCGTCTCTTTCTAATTCTCGCATTGGTTAACTCACTTATCAACAGAACCTGGTTCTTTCAGGCTTTCTACTTTACACAGTACCATTGTAATTCATCAAGGAGTATATTTGTATCTAATCTTCCATATAGAAGCTACGCATTGCAGATAAAAGGGCAACTGCGTGGAAAATACAGTAGCTTTGGTTTCATTGACTGATTTTTTTACACCATTAGAAGGGGGTGACAAGTTCAGAGACAGTGTCCATTAGGTATCTGCTATACTTCAATGAGAGAAGGGGATGACACACAAATAGTTCAATTGAGAAGGAAGAGAGGAATGCACCATCTCTGAGTGGTCTGCCAAGATTCTGGACCAAGGATGAGTAGTCTCCATGGCCTCCGTCGCCGCATCCGTAGTTCCTCGGTCCACCGGCCTTCTCATCAAAGTCGCCTCTCCAATTCCATCATCCGCAGCAACATAGTTGGATGGTCCTCTGCCCTTCACTGTCGTCGTCGCAGGAGGAGTGGTGGGTTGGGCCGGATCCGATGGCCGCTGATTCTAACGCTGCCCCACCTCCCGCGCGTCGTCCTCCTCCTCCCGGGTATTGCCCGTGGCGGCGAGGAGCCTCTTGAGCAGCCCTTCGTGGTCGGCGGCGCACGCTCGAGCCGGCCGGTGCGGGCCCGAAGCGCGGCGGCCTGGGCCTCGCCGTCGGCGAACCGCGCGCGGAGGACTCGGTCGGCGTGAGAAGGAGGGCACGGAGGAGGGGACGCAGGACGGCGTGCGGGGAGGACGACGCGGCGGAGGATCTGGGCCGGCGGTGCGGAGGCGGCGGATCCAGGTCGGGGTGTGAGGCGCGGGCGATCGACTCCGGGGTGTTTTTTTTTTGGTCAAATGTGTCCACGGGTGGGGCAGAATTATGAAGCGTTATTTTCCACTTATTTACTGGACTGCGGGTTAATTACTTAATACCATAGGGGGCTTTCTGCAAAACGTGCGCAACGGTAAACCCGACCGACTCAACCTGTGCTTCATTATTATTATTATTATTATATATATATATACATAATATACTAGACATTGACGCGCGCGTTGCTGCACCCGTTTATTTGATAATTGACAGTTGGAGGCATGAAACATATATGTTAAAACTTGCACAAACTTATTTGTATATTTTTTTGCATAGAAAGGTTTATTTTGAATTGACATATTTTGGTGAACTACAAGAAAATATTTACAACTGCGTAAAAGTTAGAACTAACAAGCGCATTTTTTACTTTTTATACAGATACATAAGCAAGAAAAACATGCAACAATAATATTGTCAATAGCTACAGAACCTTCGCATAAACCTTGTCCTTGAACATAAGATAACAAGGGAAGAAACGAGCGCAACGTTGTAGCGGACGAGCGCGCCTGGTCATGTTATCTGCACGGCGAGGACAGATGTGGAGATTCGAGCGCCTTTAATGTCTGAGGGTGGTACTGATGGATTACCAGTGGTAATACAGTGTGGGGCCATGGGGGTAAACGGCGAGGCGGCCAACGACGACGTGACGGGGAAAAGAACAGGGCGCATCGCTTTTCCAAATGGATCGTGCCGGGCGGCGAGCGGGATGACGGGAGGCTTCAAGTTCTTGCCAGATCCTGTCAATAGGCAAAATTATCCCTGTGATTTCTTGCTTCCGTGTGATGTGTGTTGCAATCTGCGCAAGATCTGATGTGATTTTGATGGGAAGCAGGTTCCAGTACCGTCGGTGGACAGCGAATGCGCCGCCATGGTGGTGTGCACGACAAATGATTGCCATGAAGAATCAGGGTTGCTCCACGGAAGACAGCAACTCGGTGGCCACCATGTGCATGCATGGACTATGGGTGCACCTAGCTCTGATGCAGTGCTCATCATACTCGATGAGCGCCGTTTGGGATGCGATCACTGTGGTCGTCAACCAGGAGGTGCGCGAGATGTTGCAAGAGGTGGTGCTGAGGTTTTGTAACACCCTCGATGCGGCTATATCTCCCACGTGTCGAAGCACGACTTAGAGGCATAACCGCATTGAAAGCAATGTCGCAAGTGAGGTAATCTTCACACAACCCATGTAATACATAAGGGAAAGAGATACATAGTTGGCTTACAATCGCCACTTCACACAATACATGAGTAAAGCATTACATCATACGGATACAATCAAGGTCCGACTACGGAACCAAAATAAAAGAAGACTACCCCAAATGCTACACAGATCCCCGATCGTCCCAACTGGCTCCACTCTTGATCGATGAAACGAAACAACACAATGAACAAGATCTTCATCGAGCTCCTCCTTGAGCTCGGATCGCCACCGCACGGTTTCATCGGCACCGCAAACTGGTTTTGAAGTATCTGTGAGTCACGGGGACTCAGCAATCTCACACCATGAGATCAAGACTATTTAAGCTTAAAGTTAGGACAGGGTAGTGAGGTGGAGCTGCGACAGCGACTAGCATATCTGGTGTCTAACATACGCAAATGAGAGCGAGAAGAGAAGGCAAAAGCACGGTCGAACAACTATGATCAAGAAGTGATCCTAGAACAACCTCGTCAAACATAACTCCAACACCGTGTTCACTTCCGGACTCCGCGAGAAGAGACCATCACAGTTACACACGCGATTGGTGTATTTTAATTAAGATCAACTTCGGTTTTCTACAACCGACATTAACAAATTCCCATCGCCTCATAACCGCGGCACGGCTTTGAAAGATAATACCTGCGGGGTGTCCCAACTTAGCCCATGATAAGCTCTCACGGTCAACGAAGGATATTCCTTCTCTGGGAAGACCCGATCAGCTCGGAATCCGGACTACAAGACATCTCGATAATGGTAAAACAAGACCAGCAAAGCCGCCCGAATGTGCCGACAAATCCCGATAGGAGCTGCACATATCTCGTTCTCGTGGCACACCGGATGAACACTACGTCTGACAAACCGACGATACCCCAAGTTGCCTCGGGCGGCACCGCAAGTGGCTCTAATTTGGACCAACACTCGGAGGAGCACCGCCCGGGGTTAAAATAAAGATGACCCTTGAGTCTGCAGAACCCAAGGGAAAAAGGCTTAGGTGGCAAATGGTAAAACCAATGTTGGGCCTTCTTTGGAGGAGTCTTATTCAAAGCGAACTGTCAAGGGGTCCCATAAATCACCCAACCGTAAGGAACGCAAAAATACGGGAACATAACACCGGTATGACGGAAACTAGGCGGCAAGAGTGGAACAAAACACCGGGCATAAGGCCGAGCCTTCCACCCTTTACCAAGTATATAGATGCATTAATTAAATAAGATATATTGTGATATCCCAACAAGTAAACATGTTCCAACAAGGAACAACATCTCCATGTTCCAACAAGGAACAAACTTCATCTTCACCTGCAACTAACAACGCTATAAGAGGGGCTGAGCAAAGCGGTAACATAGCCAAACAACGGTTTGCTAGGAAAGGATGGTTAGGGGCTTGACATGGCAATGTGGGTGGCATGATTAGCAAGTGGTAGGCATCGCAGCATGGGCATAGCAAAAGAGCGAGCATCTAGCAAGCAAAGATAGAAGTGATTTCGAGGATATGGTCATCTTGCCTGAAATCCCGCAAGGAAGAAGAACGAGTCCATGAAGAAGACAAACGGACGAAGTCGAATGAATCCTCACAACTCCGGAAGGAAACCGAAGCTAACGAGAGAAGCAACCCGGAAACAAACAAACAACATGGTAAACCAACAAGCACAAACATGGCATGATGCACAACCAAGTATGATGCATGTCCGGTTTAAATAGCATGGCATGGCAATATGCACAAACAAAACTACAAGTTAAATGGAGCCCAATATGCAACGAGTTGCATATTGATGGCTACCACATCAATTATTTAGTTCATCTTGTTTAGGTACACAACAATATTAAATGTTATTAAACATGGCAAGAGGTGAAGCATAAGTAAACTAACTATTTAGGCAAATTTAAATGAGGCCGGAAATAACAAACAACAATTCCGGAAATCCCCATATGCATATTTCGAATTTGCTACTGTTCTGCCCTAAACACAATTTTAATGTTATTAAGCAGCAAAATAAAGTGCACCAAGTTAATCTATGCATTTTCCCACCCCATTTACATATATAATTTATTTAAATCCAAGCTACGGTTATTTAGTTATGAAATAAACCATTTTAGCATGGCATATAAGCAAATTAATGCAAACAGCAATTATAAACATTTAAGTGTTGTTATCATGATGCGGATGACATGTGCAAGTTTTAAGCAATTTTATGAAAATGTTGTCAAGAGCATTATGAAGCATTTGGTCACCATGGCGGAACGAAAGGGTGCCACGGCGGCGAAACAAAAATGGTGCCACGGCAACATTTCGGTTCCGATAGCTCATGGAGATATCGGTGCAAAAGAAAGTGTGACGGAAGCGAGTTGAGCAAGATGGTGGGGTGTTCCCGGATTCCGGGTTCCCACGGGACGGTGGCATGGCAAAAGAGGGGCATCGCAAGGACAAACGGGCACGGTGCAAACACGAGCATCTCATACAACACACATTCGTTCACGGGCGGCATCTCGGGGTTATACCTTCAAAGCGAGCATTCGGGACGGTGCAATGTAGAGGAAGTAGTTGTTCTCGTGACGGTAGGGAAAGTAGACGTTCTCGCGATGATCGTCGAGGGAAGTAGTCGTACACGGCGTAGTGGAAGTCGTTGTACACGGCGACGGTAGTTGTTCATGTTCGTTTCGTAAATGTCCGGGGTCGTCGGTAGAGGAACTTGGCGGACTTGGCGCATCCGAAGGGGTACTTGACGAAATCCACCTCGGATGTAGTCGTACCCGTGTAGTCGGACTTGACAAAAAAAACACACCGGCTGCAGTCACGGTACTTGTGAATCCCGGAGATGGTACTTGGCGAATTCCACGCTCGTAGGGGTACTTGGCGTTTCCGGTTCGGTGGTCGTTCGGGCGCCGTATGTCGTGGTACTTGGCGTTCGGAGTCCGGGTCTTGTCGGTCCAAAACAAAGGAACACCAGGGCCTCGATGTGCGAAGTCGGCTGGGCCTTGGCGCGATGCGGGCGACGGAGCGGTGGGGGCGCTGGGCGGATGGATCGGCCTCGGGGCGCCGGATCTGGCTGGAAGGAGGTCGCCGAGAGGGCGGGAGGTCGCTGCAGCAGCTTGTCGGGCGGCGGAGGAGGCGCCAGAGCCGAAGACGGCGGCGGGCTGGCGGCAGAGGCGGAGGCGGCAAGCCGGCGAGGGGACGGGCGCAGGGAGCTCCACCCTGCTCGATGAGGAGGAGGCGACAGCGCTGAACTGCGGGGCTCCGCGGGGCGTCGCGAGGAGAGGAGAAGCAGGGCGCTGGCAGCAAGTAAATGCGCCATGGGGCGTCCGTGGCGGCGACGCTTATGTCGAGCAGTCTGAGGAAGGCCGGACGGCGGGGTTGTGAAGCGAGGCCGTGGCGGCGCGCTGTAGACGAGGAGGCGGGGCGAGGCAGCAAAGCGGCGGGTCGCGCAGGTGGCCCTCCGTGGGTGGCGCGCGTGGGAGATCGGCGGAGGGAGGGGCTAGCGAGGGAGATGGGGATCGGCGCTGCGTGGGAACGAGGAGGAGGAGATGGATCGAGCAGATGCTCGCTAGGGTTAGAAAGGGTTGGGCCTCAAGGGGTTTGGTGGGCCGGCCTGGCCTAGGCTTGCAAGTGCTGGGCTTTCTCTCCCTCTCTTCTCTTTCCATTAACAGAGAACTGGAAGAAAGGAAAAAAGAGAAGAGAAGGTTAGAGGAAGAATTTGGGCATGCGGTTAATTTTCCCGGACTCACAAAAATGAGCTTGAACCAGGAAAAATAGAAGTGGGCATGACCGAAAGTTTAAATTCAAAGTCATTTGATTTAAATTCAAATGATTTGAATAGGAAGAGAGGTTTGGGAAGGTCCAAAAATGTTCGGATATTTGGTGGAGCTCCGGAAAATGGCAAAAGAATTATTGACACGGTTAGAGAGTCAAAACTTGAAGAAGAAAAGGCCAAGGGATTTAATATGCAAGTGGGTTATGGTTAATTCCAAATAAATGGAATAATTTTATATAGCTCCATAATATTGGGAGGATATGTTATAAAGAGAAGTCACCCTTCCCTCGATTTAAATGGATCGAAGATCCATACAATTTATTTAGTTGAGGTTTTAAAAATGGGTTGCATAATGACATGATGCAATGCACAAGAACCAAAGATGAATGCAAAGAACCAAACAAAACACACGACAAAACCCGGAAACCCTGGAAGGCAACTGAAGCTCCAGTCTTGGGGCGTCACAACACTCCACCACTACGAGAGGATCTCGTCCCGAGATCTAGGATGGCGCCGGAGAAAAGCGGAAGAGGAAGAGGTAAAACAAAGTTACTTCTACGACAAAAGAGTGAAACCAACGAACCTCGAGAGGTTGAAAACTTGAAAGAATAACACAATAGAGTTGAACGAAATTGAGAGCATTCCAGTAGAAAATAGAAACAAGGAACACCATGTGAACCTTGGGGGTTGCAAAGCTATGAATGACGATTACAATGGACAAGAAGGAATTGGAACCACTCTGGCTGAAACGAGATAAGAATGAATAAGAATGATATAATTTGGACAGCACTTCGACTGAAATGGAAGGAATTGAACATGATCTTGACAAGATGAGAGGATACTTGATGAAATCAACAACACACTGCCTCCGGAACTAAAGAATAGAATCTAGATTGTTGGGATAAAAGGGACGGAGAAGAAAATGACAACTTCTACCACAAATGAATTTGAAAGAAACATCCTTACGAGGAAGGCTAGAACGTAGTTGTTGAAAAATCAACAATGAAAAGAATAAACTTGTAGTGGGCTTATGGAAACAACTCAAAATTATGAGGTGAAATTCTGCCACTAACGAAAACAATTGCTTGCTTGAGATCAACGAAGAGATGAAAACTGCTTTCGCCGAGAGGATAGTTAAAAACTTGGATCATTGATAAGCACCACAATATCAACATTCCTTAGGGAAGGCTTTAGGTGAAATCTATACCAAGATAACTCCAACGAAGAGATTGATGGATTTAAAAATACCTCGTTCTTGACAACATGTGAATCATGAAGCATGAAGGAAATTGTCAAGAATGACATAACACCACCTCAAAAGATAAGGTCGAAAGAATTGCACTTCGGAATGCAAGAAGAAGAATACTTGAACTTCTCAAAACAAAACATGTGTTGAGCACCATGTTTATTTTAGCGTATAGCTTGGCGGATCTTAACTCCGCGAGAAATCTTGAAGAACAAATGAAGAATGAAAAGAATCCTTGATGACCCACCATGTAGAGCCTCCATGAAGAACTCCGGTAAGAAAAGGATGATAAAAGAAAGAGAAGTTGAAAACACAAGGTGAAGCCTTGCAGTGATAAGAAGAAGCTTCGCGATGATATAATGAGAAAACTTTGAACTCCGGAAAAGAAAAGATGAAACAATTGAAACCGAGAATTTGATATGATGAACAAACTCCGGAAAGAAGAGATGAACAACTTAGAACTGAGAAATTGATACCATTACGAACTCCGAAAGAATGAATCAATCGCTTGGATGAAACAAGAACAAGAATTATGTTATGCGTATCCTTCACCAATTTAGATTGATGACAAGCAACGGATTAGGCATACTACTTATTCTCGTTGAAAAAGGATTGAAGAGAGATATTGCTCAACTTGGGAAGGTCTTCAACGATCCGTCGGTAGGATTGGAAAGAACAAATGAATCTATATGATAACGAAGGAAGAGAACTCTTGAACGAACCACCGTAATAATTGAAAATGAATGAAGAAAAGATAACAAATCATCAGGAAGAATTAGAAAATGAACGAAGATACTTGAGAGAATTTAGATACAAGTGAACGCAGAGATCTCGAGCTGATTAGATAATATTTGAATGATGCACCGGTATGATTTGGAGAACGATAGCTACACGCTGAGAATGAGGAATTGTGACATGATGGCCAACGGAGGAAAGAAATGGGAACAACTCATGAAATGCTCCGGATGGGTGAAAAGAATTCCCACAACTGAAAACAATTATGAGAGGATGGCATCAAACTAGAACCATGAATCTTGAAGAGAATGGAGCAAGATTTAAGAGAAACTCTTCTTCGGTCTTCAAAATTCGAGAATGACGACGAGAAACACCACCATGAATTGTTGAGGCACTCCGGAATGAAAATTAGAAAGGTTGAACCAACGATGAAAGAATTTGAAAGATCTTGGAGAAAGACATTTGACTGATGATAATTCATCCTTACATCAAACTTTGCAAAGAATTTTAGAAGCTCCGTGAAAATAGAAGAGTCAGGTAGAATCCTGGGAAAAGACCTATGGGTTAGGGCCCACTCAAAAGAACCACCGTTGAACAATTGTTTGAAATAGATATTGCACCGGTAGAATTAAATGGCTCAAAAGGGATAACAACTACGAGAAATCTTGCACGAAATAGGAATGAAAACATGAATCTTCTGAGATAATCTTCGGCACTCCGGAACAATTGAATAACAAGAACTAAAAGATTATGAGGTGCACCGGTATGAGAAAACATTTGAAACGAGGAAGGGAATATGATCAACACCGAAAACTTGACTTAAATCCACCGAAGAAGAAAATTAGAATGGAACAATGATAAGGTTGAAACTTCCTTAGCGTCTTCCTGAGAAATCACCGGATAAAACATTAAAGGAAAAGAATTAAGAAACTTCACTCAATAAAATGGATACTTGATTAAGAAATCTGAGTCCTTGAAGAAAAAGGGTGGGAGGGCGGGAAAACAAAGGCAACTTAGGTCGGATGAAACGAACACCGTTGAGAAAAAGCTTAGAATTGATCTTGCGAATGTTGGAATGATCGGATCCACTTGAAGAGAAGCACGCCGGTTGAGAAAAGAATTGACATGACAAGCTCAGTGATCAAGAAGGATTAGTATTCACATAGAAATATGAGAACACCATTTAGGAAAGGTATGGAATCAACACTTGACATTGAAGCAACTCGAATACCACAAAACGGAACAAAAACAAAGGATTTGGCTTGCAGAATAAGCCGGAACAAATACATATGATAGAGATTTACCCAATCCCATATCATGCATCTGTCGAAAAGATATTCTAGGAGCTACTTGAATTCCCACCTATAAACTCCCGAAACTTTCGGTTATGCAATCTGGTGTTGGGGATACAGGGACACAAAATATATCACCCAAACTAACAATACCTAGATCCATTGTATCCATCCTTCAACACATAACCAAGCAACCTTCGAAATCGTTTACCTCAACCTTGAAAAGCATCCGTTATACAAGTTATGGCAATACTCTCGAGCTCGCCCGATCTTTGGGTTATCGAGGTTATCTCACCAACAACGCATAAAAGAGATTTTCGATGTCGGCAAAACTCGGTATTCGAGAATCGCAACGATAAAATTGTGACGACAACACCTAGGAGCTCAACTCCCGGGACACCGCCACAACCCCTAAATGTCGAGGCACCAAGAACAATGTTCTCGTCACAAAACCATCGAACGATTCCAAGATACCCGTGATCCTAAAAAAAAAATAGTGAAATTTGAGAAGAGAAGAGTCAAAACTTCTACGTCAGGAGACCTCACCAGAGCGACGAAGGGACTGGGGAGTAAAAAGAATCCTACTCTCCGATATATATAATCCTAAGACTCAAAACATTTTCCGTTCTAGACTCAACAACGCCAGCAAACAATCAAGTAGGGGGCTCCTAAGTCGGGGAAGGCTCTGATACCAACTTGTAACACCCTCGATGCGGCTATATCTCCCACGTCGAAGCACGACTTAGAGGCATAACCGCATTGAAAGCAATGTCGCAAGTGAGGTAATCTTCACACAACCCATGTAATACATAAGGGAAAGAGATACATAGTTGGCTTACAATCGCCACTTCACACAATACATGAGTAAAGCATTACATCATACAGATACAATCAAGGTCCGACTACGGAACCAAAATAAAAGAAGACTACCCCAAATGCTACACAAATCCCGATCGTCCAAACTGGGCTCCACTCTTGATCGATCAAACGAAACAACACAATGAACAAGATCTTCATCGAGCTCCTCCTTGAGCTCGGATGCGCCACCGCACGTTTCATCGGCACACGCAAACTGGTTTTGGAAGTATCTGTGAGTCACGGGACTCAGCAATCTCACACCCATGAGATCAAGACTATTTAAGCTTAAAGGTAGGACAGGGTAGTGAGGTGGAGCTGCAGCAAGCGACTAGCATATCGGTGTCTAACATACGCAAATGAGAGCGAGAAGAGAAGGCAAAAGCACGGTCGAACAACTATGATCAAGAAGTGATCCTAGAACAACCTCGTCAAACATAACTCCAACACGTGTTCACTTCCGGACTCCGAGAAGAGACCATCACGTTACACACGCAGATTGGTGTATTTTAATTAAGATCAACTTCGGTTTTCTACAACCGGACATTAACAAATTCCCATCCGCCTCATAACCGCGGGCACGGCTTTGAAAGATAATACCTGCGGGGTGTCCCAACTTAGCCCATGATAAGCTCTCACGGTCAACGAAGGATATTCCTTCTACCGGAAGACCCGATCGAGCTCGGAATCCCGGACTACAAGACATCTCGACAATGGTAAAACAAGACCAGCAAAGCCGCCCGAATGTGCCGACAAATCGATAGGAGCTGCACATATCTCGTTCTCGAGGCACACCGGATGAACACTACGTCTGACGGCAACCGACGATACCCCAAGTTGCCTCGGGCAGCACCGCAAGTGGCTCTAATTTGGACCAGACTTTCGGAGGAGCACCGGCCGGGGTTAAAATAAAGATGACCCTTGAGTCTGCAGAACCCAAGAGAAAAAGGCTTAGGTGGCAAATGGTAAAACCAATGTTGGGCCTTCTTGGAGGAGTCTTATTCAAAGCGAACTGTCAAGGGGTCCCATAAATCACCCAACCGTAAGGAATGCAAAATCCGGGAACATAACACTGGTATGACGGAAACTAGGGCGGCAAGAGTGGAACAAAACACCAGGCATAAGGCCGAGCCTTCCACCCTTTACCAAGTATATAGATGCATTAATTAAATAAGATATATTGTGATATCCCAACAAGTAAACATGTTCCAACAAGGAACAACATCTCCATGTTCCAACAAGGAACAAACTTCATCTTAGCCTGCAACTAACAACGCTATAAGAGGGGCTGAGCAAAGCGGTAACATAGCCAAACAACGGTTTGCTAGGAAAGGATGGTTAGGGGCTTGACATGGCAATGTGGGTGGCATGATTAGCAAGTGGTAGGCATCGCAGCATGGGCATAGCAAAAGAGCGAGCATCTAGCAAGCAAAGATAGAAGTGATTTCGAGGGTATGGTCATCTTGCCTGAAATCCCGCAAGGAAGAAGAACGAGTCCATGAAGAAGACAAATGGACGAAGTCGAATGAATCCTCACAACTCCGGAAGGAAACCGAAGCTAACGAGAGAAGCAACCCGGAAACAAACAAACAACATGGTAAACCAACAAGCACAAACATGGCATGATGCACAACCAAGTATGATGCATGTCCGGTTTAAATAGCATGGCATGGCAATATGCACAAACAAAACTACAAGTTAAATGGAGCCCAATATGCAACGAGTTGCATATTGACGAAACACCACATCAATTATTTAGTTCATCTTGTTTAGGTACACAACAATATTAAATGTTATTAAACATGGCAAGAGGTGAAGCATAAGTAAACTAACTATTTAGGCAAATTTAAATGAGGCCGGAAATAACAAACAACAATTCCGGAAATCCCCATATGCATATTTCGAATTTGCTACTGTTCTGCCCTAAACACAATTTTAATGTTATTAAGCAGCAAAATAAAGTGCACCAAGTTAATCTATGCATTTTTCCACCCCATTTACATATATAATTTATTTAAATCCGAGCTACGGTTATTTAGTTATGAAATAAACCATTTTAGCATGGCATATAAGCAAATTAATGCAAACAGCAATTATAAACATTTAAATGTTGTTATCATGATGCGGATGACATGTGCAAGTTTTAAGCAATTTTATGAAAATGTTGTCAAGAGCATTATGAAGCATTTGGTCACCATGGTGGAACGAAAGGGTGCCACGGCGGCGAAACAAAAATGGTGCCACGGCAACATTTCGGTTCCGATAGCTCATGGAGATATCGGTGCAAAAGAAAGTGTGACGGAAGCGAGTTGAGCAAGATGGTGGGGTGTTCCCGGATTCCGGGTTCCCACGGGACGGTGGCATGGCAAAAGAGGGGCATCGCAAGGACAAACGGGCACGGTGCAAACACGAGCATCTCATACAACACACATTCGTTCACGGGCGGCATCTCGGGGTTATACCTTCAAAGCGAGCATTCGGGACGGTGCAATGTAGAGGAAGTAGTTGTTCTCGTGACGGTAGGGAAAGTAGACGTTCTCGCGATGATCGTCGAGGGAAGTAGTCGTACACGGCGTAGTGGAAGTCGTTGTACACGGCGACGGTAGTTGTTCATGTTCGTTTCGTAAATGTCCGGGGTCGTCGGTAGAGGAACTTGGCGGACTTGGCGCATCCGAAGGGGTACTTGACGAAATCCACCTCGGATGTAGTCGTACCCGTGTAGTCGGACTTGACAAAAAAAAAAAACACACCGGCTGCAGTCACGGTACTTGTGAATCCCGGAGACGGTACTTGGCGAATTCCACGCTCGTAGGGGTACTTGGCATTTCCGGTTCGGTGGTCGTTCGGGCGCCGTATGTCGTGGCACTTGGCGTTCGGAGTCCGGGTCTTGTCGGTCCAAAACAAAGGAACACCAGGCCTCGATGTGCGAAGTCGCTGGGCCTTGGCGCGTCTGCGGGGCGACGGAGCGGTGGGGACGCTGGCGGATGGATCGGCCTCGGGGCGCGGATCTGGCTGGAAGGAGGTCGCCTGAGGGCGGGAGGTCGCTGCAGCAGCTTGTCGGGCGGCGGGAGGAGGCGCCAGAGCCAAGACGGCGGCCGGGCTGGCGGCGAGGCGAGGCGGCAAGCCGGCGAGGGACCGGCGCAGGGAGCTCCACTCCTGGCTCGATGAGGAGGAGGCGACGGCGCTGAACTGCGAGGCTCCGGCGGGAGCGTCGCGGAGGAGAGGAGAAGCGGTGGCGGCAAAAGCGCCATGGGGCGTCCGGCGGCAGCGACAACAGCGTCGAGCGAGTCTGAGGAAGGCCGGACGGCGGGGTTGTGAAAGCGAGGCGTGGCGGCGCGCTGTAGACGAGGAGGCGGGACGAGGCAGCAAGCGGCGGCGGTCGCAGCAGGTGGCCCTCCGGTGGGTGGCGGCGCGCGTGGGAGATCGAGTGGAGGGAGAGGGCTAGCGAGGGGAGATGGGGATCGGCGCTGCGTGGGAACGAGGAGGAGGAGATGGATCGAGCAGATGCTCGCTAGGGTTAGAAAGGGTTGGGCCTCAAGGGGTTTGGTGGGCCGGCCTGGCCTAGGCTTGCAAGTGCTGGGCTTTCTCTCCCTCTCTTCTCTTTCCATTAATAGAGAACTGGAAGAAAGGAAAAAAGAGAAGAGAAGGTTAGAGGAAGAATTTGGGCATGCGGTTAATTTTCCGGACTCACAAAATGAGCTTGAACCAGGAAAAATAGAAGTGGGCATGACCGAAAGTTTAAATTCAAAGTCATTTGATTTAAATTCAAATGATTTGAATAGGAAGAGAGGTTTGGGAAGGTCCAAAAATGTTCGGATATTTGGTGGAGCTCCGGAAAATGGCAAAATAATTATTGACACGGTTAGAGAGTCAAAACTTGAAGAAGAAAAGGCCAAGGGATTTAATATGCAAGTGGGTTATGGTTAATTCCAAATAAATGGAATAATTTTATATAGCTCCATAATATTGGGAGGATATGTTATAAAGAGAAGTCACCCTTCCCTCGATTTAAATAGATCGAAGATCCATACAATTTATTTAGTTGAGGTTTTAAAAATGGGTTGCATAATGACATGATGCAATGCACAAGAACCAAAGATGAATGCAAAGAACCAAACAAAACACACGACAAAACCCGAAAACCCTGGAAGGCAATTGAAGCTCCGGTCTTGGGGCGTCACAGGTTTGCAGTGCAGCAACATTCATTCCCTGGTGTGCCGCTCACGGATGAGCATGCAGGCTGCAGCTCGACTGTGGATTATAACCGAGACACCGAGGGACATTGGTCTAAACACGCATCGACCGTTTACACATCGTTACCAGTTGATCGGGTTTCCTATTACAGTGCGGTATCATTTTGTTCAGATGTCACAGTGCTCCATCCTCCGTTTTGCCTATGACCTGGCACCACAAGCGGTTGACTCCAGCAGAAGTTTGTAATCGCAGCAAGACAAGTGGTGTTGGCTCTCGACACAGTTTTGAGGCGTTCTGAACACAAGTTGCCAGACCTTAAGTAGTGCGCTGGAACCATCTGTCACTACCTAGGTAATGCTTGTTTTATTTGGACCTCGTGCTGTAAAACACTTTCAGTTTGTACGAACCTTTTGGAGTTGCTGCCTCATGCCTGTCGCTCAAACTGGGCATGACTAGTTCCGGCCATCTGCTCGCGGGAAAGGATGTTTTGTTTTCAAAACTATTCAACTTCCGTGGGTCGGCCATGGGCTGGGCTGTCCGACGTTTCCCTAACAACTTGCTGGCATTTGAAATTCAGTTTCCCCCACTGACGACATTTGTGTTGCTGAATTTTGTAGGGAAAGCACAAAATATCATTTCAGGTTTCGCGGGCGCATGGGATAGGAACAGGGTAATGCAAAAAGTTGGTACCTAGAAGGTTTCACGGTGCAGCAGTGATGCGCCATCACTCTGCAATCTCTTTCACATAACACATGTTTATTTTGGACCTGGCGTTGTTCTCTTTCAGAGTTTCAGTAGCCCGGGATGGAGGCTCGTCCCTTTGCGGTGGGTATAAGTTGTGCAGACCTTAGGTTCTAACGGCACGGTGCTACGATGGTGGGGCCAACTGGGTTTTAATGCAACTCCTAATCCTAACCGTGTACAGGACGCCTACCAGGCTAATACACTCCCACGCTCTCATCCCAAAAGAAACGAGCGAACGGAGATACCGAGAGCATGCGAGGACGAGTGCTCCTTTGGATTTTCGGGGAAGAAACTACCATGTCAAAAGTCCAATAGTGCCAAGAATGAATACAAGAAACATATATTTAGGCAACAAATTAATAACCAACTTTGGGAGGTATCAAGGGAAGTCTCTCAAACTGGCTCTGATGAAAATAAAGAAGTATGAATTTTCCATAAGACAATATTTGAACATGATTGTGTACAATGCTCTAGAAAGATGCTAATTACAAATTTCACTCTGATCACTCTCATCACCGCGTATGGAAAGATGCCAGTCACCAAAACTCAAAAGACCTGAGCAATTTACCTATACGGCGAATAATAAGAAAAAAATGGAAAGAACAAAGATGTGGAAACAACAAAGGAAGAAAGGTAAAACGGAAAACATGATGTGTGTCGTGTTGTGTAAAAGGTCGCCTCCACGCAGATCCCTTGTTGGCAAATATTTATCGCACAACCATTCGTCCGTAGAAACAAATATTGTCAGATAGAATAAAAAATAAAATAAAAGCATTGCAGACCATTAAAGCATGTTTACGTAATGATGACGAAGGAGTTTAAGATTTGATAAGACAGAATATAACAAATGGCATCTTAAAGTTAATATATTTCTGATCCATGGGTGACCTAAAGAACATATGGGATACTAATAACGACATAAGTTTAAGCTAGATCCATATAGGCAGTAAGAAACTCATTTCAAGTTTGAGCTGCAGGGATCCTTCTATGTGAATCTTTGCATAGAAAGCACTTAACAAAATCCACTGCTTCTGTCAAAGAAGGACAATGTTATTCCTTATAACCGGAGTCATCTTTGAGAACAGAATGGGGTGCCAGATTCTGCATTGTGCACAAAAAAAGATGGTAACACAAAGGAGGATATGTGCAGTGACATATATACACCAGGCATTAGCTTCTGTGCTAGCATCTATGCTGAAATTCAGGAGCAACATAACAAAGTGCTAGCATAATAAGCACTTCCAACCATATTAATTAGGCTCTAATCTGCATAAATAGAGCACTAAAACGTACGAACAAACATGCCATGTCAACAACATAAGAACAAAATACTCATGAACCGACACCTGGGCGAAGCAGAGACACAGTGTCGCCCCCATTTCCTCGCTCATCAACTACAAACTTTATTCTTCTATCACACCGGCGGCAACTGCCGAAGTCTCTCAAATCCGGTCACAAATCTAAGGTAAAAGTCAATATACTAAAAAGTAGTATCTTGGTTTCGATCATGATTGACCATATGCTTAGAATATTACCTGCTCCTTATGCAAAAGGTTCGCTACATTCTTATGCTCCCTGCCCTCTATCCATCTTTGGCTTCATTGAGGCCATGGTCTTCTCAGCATGATCCATCTTGCATCTCTTGGCATCAATTTTGTTTTGCCTTCCTTACCTCAAAGTCAGAATGGATGAAAACCTGATCAGTGTCAATGTTACACAATCATGACTGTCACAATTATTCAATGAAATGAAGCTCACGCAATCTTTGGCACTCGTGGAAGGGTCCTTGACTTTGCCTTTCATCTGCATTTACATAAATGAATGAATGCTATAAATGAGAATAAGCATGTGGTTCATTGATGATAGAGGTACAATACATCTTAGCAGTGGCGAATCCAGGGAGAAATTGAAGGGTGGGCTCAAAATTAACGGCGAGAAAACTAAATGTTCTTTTGAAGAGAAAAAACCATTATCTTCTAATCCTTTTGTCCAAATATAAGCAAAGGTTTTGCCAAAATACTACTGAAAATATGTATTATTTACTGGCATCATCACTTAAAAAATTCAAATTATGAATAAAAATTTAAATCTGCCTAGCTAAATAGCCATTATCTACGAGTCCATTTTTTTTCAAACAAGCTCAAACTTTTCTAGATTAATTACTACTGGAAGCATGTAGTATTTTTCTGGATCTTTTGAATTTTTTTTAAATAGTACTCCCTCCGTAAACTAATATAAGAATATTTAGATTACTACTTTAGTGATTTAAACGCTCTTATATTAGTTTACAGAGGAGTACCCCTGAACCATATTAATTGGCGTAATTTTGAACCAAAATTTGAATTTCTTTAGCAAAATATTGCCATTATCTCTGAATCATTTTTCATCAAATAAGTTCAAAATTGTTCTGAATATTTTGAAAATCAAATTGAATTACATATTTGGTATTGCCTGTTTAAACAGACCAAAATTGCTATGTTTGTCTGCCGCTCATGCCGGCTCTCTGCTCAGCTGGTCCGCCACCGGGGCAGCCCTAGGTCTTGAGCAGTGGAGTGTGAGCGTGCGTCATCTCGCTCTCATGGTTGCCGGCTCGATGTGCTGTTTGTTACTTGCCTGTGCGCTGTTGGTGTTGTTCATCTGAGGCTGGGAGATTCCGTTGCTAGGCTGGGACGAAGCATAGTAGTAAAAAAGTTTGTATTTTTGGAGGGTAGGCTACAGCCTGTTGAAGCCCCCCTACTAGACTCGCCTCTGCATCTTAGGTAGCAGCAACAAAGATGAACTCTTCTAAATAAAGAAAATAGGAGTGATGATTTCACCTTGTATGGCATTGTTTTCTAGATCAAAATGCATCAGCCTTCCCAGTATCCTTTTCATCTTCAAAGGGCATAACTTCCAGTTAGAGCATCAAGAAGCCATCCTGCAGCCAGGACAAATTAAGAAATTTTCAAGCCTTTTTGCAATCAGTACAGATTACAAAATCCCTTTGATGCATTGACTAACTAAAAAGCAAAATTTAACAATCCAATTGTCATATTAAGTCTGACAATATTTCTAACTAACATGATCAGAAATCCAGTATTATCAATGAGCAGCTTGAGGCACTCGATCGACCTCTAGGATGTCATATTAAGTCTGACAATATTTCTAACTAACATGATCAGAAATCCAGTATTATCTATGAGCAGCTTGAGGCACTCGATCGACCTCTAGGATTACACGACTGTACATCAGCTTCCAAGTAATCCATAAAATCCAATCTGACCTTAAGCCTCTTATCCAACAGTGATGTGGTGGTGGAGCAGATAGGATCTAACCGTCCAAGGGGGGTTTCGAGTGGGACCGCCCAGCTTGTGTGTGGCATGAAGACCCGGAGGTGGTGGTCGTCTGTGGCGGCACGGGGCCGCGCAGGGGAACGCGGATCTCTCCGGCTTAAGCACTACGACGGCGGCGGCGCACCACATGTTCATTGGTGGGTACTGGGTAGAGAGAAGGATAGATAGGGGAGGAGGTCTCGTCAAGGAGGAGAGCGCCCAGGTCGCATGCGCCACACCCCGTCGTCTCCAAGAGAGCTTAAGTAAGGGGCGGCGACATGATAACCAGATGCGCCGGATTGCATACTCTCCTTCTCCCTTCCCGCTCGGCGGCGCGCGATGGGACAGACTGGGAGAAAGATGCGGGGTGGGGGGTGGGGGAGGGGCGGTTTTCCTTGCTTCGTTGCGTTTTTCTCGAGGGGTCCTCGGCTCTTCGCTTAAGGCCCACGATGGCCCAATCAACCAGGCGGCGCCAATTTTGCCGCGGGAGCAGCTGCCCGGTTCAGTCGCGGGAAGTGTCGCGTGTGTTTTTTATCGGACGGCCGAAAAATCTAAATGGTTGTGAGTGCTGATGGCCTGAGAGAGCTCCTAAGGTGCACAGTTTTAATGTATCTAAATATCTTAGATAAATCTTGCAAGCGTTCTGTAGAAAAATATAGGACAACACTACAACATGACGATTATACGTCTCAATGGGCATAGACATTGGGGTCTCATTCATGATGCCATCATCACATAAGCAGTGGATTGTACATCTTCTCTTCTTGATGAGATCAGACGACATTAATGTGGTTGCACAGCGTGACGAATGCCGGCACCATTTCTTTTCCCAAAAATACATTGAACACTCTTACCCTGAAGTGCCCTCTTCATCAGTCCATGTCCTCAATTTCCAAATGGAATCCCACATTGGCACCGCTTATCCTCCATCTCACCCTTGCCAATGATAGCCTACGGATCTATAAATAACAACTCTGTTAAATAGTTTAGAGGCCTATATTTACAACCCATCGTACATCAAAATGATATAAGAAGATGTAATGAAACATCCCTTGGAAAATATGTCTAGATTATTATGATGTTTAGAATTATTGTTATAGAGTTTAAAATAAGTAACTCTGAATTAGCATGTTGGAAGGAATTTGTACACTGTATTTCAAGTCCAATGGTCCAATTTAGACGGTTCCACCCAAACAAATTATACACTATAATTTCAAGTATAGATTAGACAGATCCATCAAATATACTATAAATCTAAGCTGAATTGTTCTTTGTTTAAGACATCGATAAATATTCAGTCACAGAGTAGGTATTTTAGTTCCATAGCCCAAAATCAATTGTCAATCATGGACCCTAAGAAACGATGCCAAAGAGCCAGTATTAAACTTCAAATCGAAAAATGAAACATTATGGTAGCATAACATGAAGCCACCTAACAGCCAACAAACCAGATTGCCATGTCAAAAGTAGATGTTTTTTCTTTTTCCGGTTGTAGATGTCAGTATGTCACATCACCGCAACAGCGCACACTCCGCAATGTTAGTAGCGGACTCCATATTTTGTGGAGGCGGCGAGGCGGTCGTCCACGGCTATCCGTCGATGGCATCCATTGCATGACTGCGTTCACGGCAAGTCGTCTCGACAACCACCACACCAACATCCTTTTCTCCTTCCCTGACTTCTCTTGGGCATCATCATCGGCGGACGGCCAGAAGGACCAACACATTCACGATCTAGCTGCACCACTTGAAGCCATGGCCGAAAGTGCAATTAGTTCAGTTAGCACTTTGTTTTTTCGCCGGGGAGCTGCACATGCATGCGCATGCGAGCTGCACGCCGTGAGTCGCTGCGGTCATGAACTGCACATGGATCAAAGTGGACCGCATCGAGCTTGTGGAGGACGCCGTGAACAACACATGGAAGGCACACAGGGAGGGAGCACGGCGTCACATGGATCTTGCACGAAGGAGATGCAGTTCATGCTCTGCACGGTGGGCAAGATGGCGGCGTCCGATGATGGCCTGGAGCTTGTTGCCCCGTGGGGGAGGTCGGGAGCGCGCCGGTGAGCACCAGATGCCAGGGGATCCGCGCGGCCGCGCTTCACTGGTTGGATCCACCTTTGGAAGGAGGGGAGCGCCGCCCGCGTCGTGGGTGCAGCAGAGCCGCGGGTAGCACAACTTGGATGGAAGCGGTGGCGCGCGACGGGGCTCGATGGAGTGGGGATGAGCGCCGGCGCTCGCTGGGGTGGAGGCCACATTGGAGAAGGCAGGGGAGCGGATCCAGGCGGCGGCGAGGACCCTGCGGTGGCGCAGCACGGGATGGAGGCGGGGGGTGGGTGCGGGGGCGGGGCCGCATCGGGAGGCCAGTCTGCATCGGTGCGGCGGACAGAGGTCAAAAGAGGTGGCGTCGGGGGCCTGGTGGGTGGGGAAGAGTGAAGGTGGTGGGTGGGTTGTGTTTATTTTTCGACCGTGAACGCAAGGTGGGACTATTTAAGTAGAGAATTAACCTATGTTTGTATGGATGGTAGAAGGTAGCTCAGTTGGTAGCGCATGTAATGTGATCGGCCTTTGGTTTTGAGTTCGACTCCTGTCACCAGCATTTATTTTTGCCTCAAACAGGATAGGTGGGCTGGACTTAACTTATTGGGCCACAGCGCACGAGCGGCATATTACGTGCCAAAGGTTTATTGAGCCACCTCGCACTGTATGGAAAAACTTATTGGGCCACAACGCACGGGCGGCATATTACGTGCCAAAGGTTTATTGAGCCACCTCGCACTGTATGGAAAATTGACGCAGTTTCTATTAGTACCACCTCGCCTATCAAAAAATAGATATAGAGTCAAACTGAAAGCGTAAAACCACGGAAGAAGCGTATTGTGACGGTGAACCCGACAAAGTCAATCCGTGCTTTATTATTACTAGTACAAATGCCCGTGCGTTGCTACGGGCTACAATGCATTCGGTGCAAGTATTTATACTGCTTTCATGTCCACTAATTTTTTTGATAGTCATAATGTGCAGTTCTCTGTTTCAAATTGTTTTTCTTGTGATGCGGCAAAGAAATTCTCCTACAGTTGCAAAAATCATTATTCATAGTTTAATAGTAATAATGTTCAGGCAGGCACAAATTTATGAAAAATACCACATGAATCTGAATTGAACCGTACATGATTCACAATTGCATCTAAGTACAAAACCAACAGTGGTCCTCCATCTAAGCAATCCACAGTACACTTGATCTCAAGATTACTAACTAAAACCAAGTCTCGCAACAGTAAGAGAAGAAGACCATGACCACCAAAGATCAAGTCTTTGAAGAATCGTATTAGGTGTTTTACAATTACGAGATAGTCGAAGAGCGGTGAAGTGGAAGCAAAGAGGCAACCAAAGCTTGCTATTCAGCTCATCTCAACAACAATGGCAGCAAGGTGGCGTCGATGCGGTCGAGTCAAGTTTTGGCGAACTTGAGCTCTACTGCGCCGTGGCGTAGCCAGTGGATACATACCTCTCGTGTAGCCACCACAGGACTCGGAGGCGTTCTTGTTCCTTTGGCGAACTCGGCGCTTGTTCCTCCGGCGAACTTCGGCGCTTCTTCCTCCGCGAACTTGGCGGCGACATTGGATGTTTGTTCAAAAATTGCAATTTCGACGGGATGATGGAGATTATGGTCGAAGGGCAAAACGATGGAGATTCGGCCGAGGACCCTTGCTTCTTATAGCAGCCAATCAAATCCGGGTCGGGCACTACATCAATTTGTGTTGGAGGACACGGCCGCCTCAATTTTCCATCCAAATAACGATAGGAGCAGCGGAGGTTGAGAAGGATACCACGGAGGAGGCGAGAGAGGATCGGCGGCGGCCGTGGCGTACCATCCTCCATGAACGCCCACGACGTCCGCTTTCTCCTCCGCCTCGGTGAAGCCGCACCCATGGCGTCCGCCTTCTCCTCCGCCGTAGCTAGCCGTCGACGAAGGCGCCGCCCTCACTGCTCGTGCTCATGCCGTCATTGCCGTCATTGGAAAGGGAGGAAGGCGCCGCCCTCACTGCTCGTGCTCATGCCGCCGTCGGCCGTCATTTGAAAGGGAGGAGTTTTGGATAAGATGAATCAGGGACCATGGACTGAATATCGAACAACCGTAGGGCCTTTTTGTAAAACCGCGTTTTCCCAGATTCACTAAAGAAAGGACTGCGGGTTCTATTATCTAAAACCATAGGGACTTTTTTGCAAAACTGTCGCGACGACGGACGACCAGAAGCACTCCGTGCTTTATTAGTTAGATTATTATTACTAACAAATTTGCCCGTGCGTTGCAACGGGAGAAAAACTATTAGATTTTTTGAAGGGTAAAACTATTAGATTATACAGGTGTGATAGAATAAAAAAAAGTTTGAATCAAATGTCCGGATGAGAGAAGGACTTTTAAAATGTCATTTTCACAAACTATATCCGAGTGATGTCATGATGAGATAAGGTATTTTTAAAAGTCATTTAAAAAATGTGATGGTCTTATCACGACTTGATCTCCTAAGGCACCACAACGAAAAAAATTCACTGAGCAAACTACATTGATGGACACTGTCTGAGCTAGACCGATGAATGATGTGTCTCACCCTGACCTAGCGTAATGGTGTTTCTCATAATTAGTATTATCATGCCAGAATAAACATAGTTGTAGTTTTATATAGCTTACAAAAAGTAACCCACGGAAAGTTGTGTCAATTGCGGGGGCTCAACGTTGTACAAGATACGAAAACCTTTTTTACCCGACGCAAGGGACTAAATAAAATCATAAAACGACCTCTACAGATGTCCTAATAAAACTTGTACGTAGTTTACGGTTCGTTATGTTCATTATTTATGGATCTATTTCAATTTTTGAACATATTCTAAATTTGATGGACATTTTTTAAACTCGAATATGTTTTGAATAATATTATTTTAGAAAGCATGAACATTTCTCATTTCATGACATTTATTTGAAATCGTGATCCTTTTGTAAAACATGAACAATTTTTGAAATCGTGATCATTTTATGATTTTTCAAATGTTTTTGAATTCACAAACAATTTATGATTTCTAAAAAATTAACTCACAGCTTTTTAAAATTTGGTTCTTTTATAAATCAAAATTAATTTTAAAAGGAAAAATAAAACAAAAAGAGAAAACAAAATAGGAAAAAAAGAGAAAGCGGAGTCACGGGATCGAACCCTGGTCTCCAGTATGCGCGGGCAGCGATCAAAGCCACTGCGCCGCTGGGGCGATCTGTTATATGAGCGTGGCGACGTCTAATAACGTGAACCCTAGCGATTTTGAAATATAAGCGAACCGTTTTTTCAACTTACGGGTGGCATAGTGGGTAATTTATGCCAACTTCGGGGGTAATTCTAATGACGGACGACAGAAACCCAATTCTCTTTATTATTAGGTAAAGATTAGGGAGAGACTAGCAAAAGAGACCGTGCGTTGCAACGGGTATAAAGCAAATTTCAAAGTTCACGTGATATTGAGGAGTTTATCTGTCGTGGTAAAATATTGAGCTATATCTCTCAGTCCGTTAAATTCCTCATTGTCTTAATATGAATTCATATTTTATACTTGCCCACTTGAAAGATAAGATGGTCGGTTAGAAAATAAAGAGTTTACAATGATTGGTGCTCTTTTGTTAACATTATCGTCAATAGTAGGAGCAAACTGACTGCATCAACGCAGTCATGCTTCCCTTAACACCAACATCACAACCTCAAGGAGGACCAGTATTGGGGCATGCAAAGCCGGGGGGGAGATAGTACGACAGAGGGGAGTAGCCACATGAAGGTGGGGTATGGAAGGACTAAGGACATGGTCATCCTAGGCATGATCACATGCTTCTCTCTCCCTCTCTCTCCATAGCCGACGTGTGGAGCGAACAAGACGTGGCCCCTTCTTCACCCAGTTCAAGCAAGACGATGCACCGTCGTCGTACTCTTTCAACTCTCCATCTCTCCCTCCCTCCTCTGCATCTCACACCAACGGCACTGGTAACATATAGAATGGAAGAATATATTGACGGGAGAAACAAATCCTCATATGCGCTTAGCAACTTATTCTATTATGTTACCATTTCTCCTCTGTGTCACCATCGCCAATGATGTTTATATTGTCCATCCATTCACGACTAACATGATCAATCTAAATGATGTGCTTGCGATCATACTATGGCATAACGCTCGTGCGTCGCTATAGAGTAAACACTGAACAATGGATCCTCTTCCTCGTGCGATGGTGAAGGGTGCTGTCGGATTTCGGGTTCCGGCAGACCCTTGAGGTTCGAACACTGGGATGCGCGCGGAGATCTCGCCCTCTACCTACCTGCACCCCGCCGCCTCGCTAGGATCTAAACTACGAAAGGAACAACACAAGAGACACAAGGTTTATACTAGTTCGGGCCATCATTGTGGTGTAATACCCTACTCTAGTTTGTGGTGTGGTGGATTGCCTCTTGGGCTGATGGTGATGAACAATACAAGGAAGAACAGCCTCGTGAGGGTCTGTTCTTGGCCGGGTGATGAACTGCTTGGAGGAGTTCAGTCGATTCCTCCCTTTCTCTCTCTCCCTCGATTTAAGATCCCCTAGCTCTGTGCGTGGCTAGTCCTATTTATAGGCGAAGGCCCTGGGCCTCTTTCCAAATATTGAGCGGGAAGGGCGCCAACAATTGGCCATTTTGAAGGGGAACATCTGGTACACTTATCCTGACTAAAGCTGGTCCTCGCCTGTCAAAGGCTCTGGTGGTGACGCCGGCTTGGGCTCCACAATGACTTCCTTCTTGCCGTTGGGCTGGTCTTGGTCTTGTTGCACGAAATGGATGCCTTTGCTTGATGCTCTCGCTGCGCTTGCTCCTTTGCACCAAAGAGGAAAGGAGGACACTGCTGCTGGCTGGCGCCCACCGGCGCCCTTGGTCGTCATGGCTTGCGTCATGGGCACCTCGTGAGGTACCCCGCCTTGATCTCTCCGCCTCCTCGCGAGCCAGCCTGATGAGGCCGTGCCTGAGGAAGCTCCCTGTCGTCCGCCCCGTGAGGCTTAGCCCCTCGCGAGGGTCTTGAGCTTGGATCGATGAAGATGGGCCGTGATGGGCCCCCCTTTGAGCCACGCCACAGGCCGCAGGCAGGCAAGTCTGGGGACCCCCGTTCCTAGTGTTGGGGAACGTTGCAGAAAATTAAAATTTTTCCTACGGTTTCACCAAGATCCATCTATGAGTTCTGTTGCGATCTACGGTAGGGTGCATCGACTGCAAATTAAAAGTCCTACGCGCATAACATCCAGGAACATGCTACGGGAGATGGATCACAGTTCGTTACCACTAGACGCGCAGTGCCGTGCAGCGGAGGAAGAGTTGGGGCAGCGCGTCCGCGTGGATCGTCTCCTGTCGTTCGATCTCCCTCGGCGGCGGTCGTCGATCCCACGTCACGAGTTCGCAAGAGCGGCGCAAGTGCACCGCCTCTAACGGTATCCGCGCGTGCGGGAGGAGCGTTGTCGGCGGACTGCTAGGTCCGATCACACGATCGGCGGCGAGTGGAGGTGGCTATTCGCAACACATGCAAACCCTAGTCGCAGCGCCAAGCGATCAACCGCTGAGTGTGCCGCACCTCCACTTTATATAGGCGTCCGTCGCGGGCTCAACACTTGGGCCTCGCCACGGACCCTAAAGCCCAAAGTCTATTCGGTCACGTTCCTAGTCGATTCGGATCACATCCGACCGGTGTCCTGAACGGACCTCGTGGGTTCCTTCCCTTAAGCGCGCGACCCCTTAGGTTCAAGCCGGCTTGGTCGTAGTTCGGATCACCTCCGGACTACATGGCTGGTAGCGACCTCTAGCAAGCGTGCCGACCACCAAGCGAGCGGTGAAGCTGGTTAGGCGAACACAGCCTGGCGTGTCACACTTCATTCCCTTTGCCGCACGATAGATGTTGTCGGGCTCAAGGCGAGACTGTCATCCTTGTGCTAACCCGACCTCTTTCTCGTTCGGTGATACCGACCACTTATGCGGATTATCTCATAATCCTTGTCGCATAGCCATGCTGTTCTGGTCGAGATCACACGAGGGGCCCAGAGTATATCTCTCTGATCGGAGGGCAAATCCCATCTTGCTCGACCATGTCTCGCAAAGATGGGACCGGACAAACCGAAACCTACCTTTGTAACTACCCGATCCACGGAGTAGCGTTTGGTCGGCCCAAAGCAAGTCTGTCACCATCCAGTACATCGTCGGCTCAGGTCTTAGGACATAGAACGTATGTTGTACTAGAGACTCACAGATGACATATCGCTGCGTCTCATAGTTGGGTCATCCGACTCGGACCTTATCTCGACTTCGGATCCGACTATGTCGAATCCGACCAGACCTTTCAAGTCCATATTATCCGGTTAGCATCCAATGCTTCATGGCTAGTGAGACCAAGCCATCGACCGTGTCATATGCTAGTCTAGTCGGCTCTGGCGTCCACACAGCCCTTTCGACTAGGGACCTTTTAGGACAGTCATCATAGAATGCATAGTCCCACAAACAAGTCACGTGCTTGCGATACACATCATTGATAATGTCCAAGGACTATCTTTATTCATAAACACATAGGAAATATCATCATACATGATTGCCTCTAGGGCATATCTCCAACAGTCTCCCACTTGCACTAGAGTCAATCAAATAGACATCGAATGCCCATAGCTCTAACGTGCCCCTCATGCTTGGGTTGTGGAAGCGGCTTAGTCAACGGATCTGCAACATTTGCATCCGTGTGAATCTTGCATAACTCTACATCACCATTCTTTACGATCTTTCGTATCAGGTGATATTTCCGGTCTATGTGTCTGACCTTGTGGTGATTCCTCGGCTCCTTGGCTTGTGCGATGGCACGAAATTATCACAATAAAGGTCCAACAGTTTCACCGAGGCTGGGAAAATACCAAGATCATCCGAAAATGCGGATCCAAACACCTTCCTTTGCAGCTTCACAAGCCGCAATGTATTAAACTTCGTGGTAGAATCGCCACCGTATCCTGCTTGGAACTCATCCATTGCTTCGCTCCTCCGTTCAGGGCGTACACAAATCCAGACTGTGATCGACAATCATCTCTGTCGGTTTGGAAACTAGCATCGGCGTAACCCCTTACGACGAGCTCTTCCTCACCTCCATAAACTAGGAACATCTCTTTAGTCCTTTTCGGTACTTCAAAATAGTCTTTACCGCTGCCCGGTGACTCTCACAGGTTGGCCTGGTATCTACTTGTTAGGCTTATTGCAAAAGCAACATCAGGCCTTGTACATATCATGGCATACATAATGGATCCGATTACGAGGCATCGAAATCCTACTCATCCCGCTTCGCTCATCGGATGTCGAAGGACTCGAGTCTCGCTTAGCCTTATACCATGTGAGGCGGCAAGAACCCTTTCTTCGCCTCACTCATGTTGAACCGCTTCAACACTTTATCTATGTACGTGCTCGGCTTAAGCCGAGCAGCCTCCTCGATCTATCTCTATAGATCTTAATGCCTAAAATATAGACTGCCTCACCAAGGTCCTTCATCGAAAACTTGCCATTCAATGATCCCTTGACCGAGTTTAACATCGAAACATCGTTCCCGATCGGTAGTATGTCGTCCACATACAAGATCAAAAACACTATCGAGCTCCCACTTAACTTCTTGTATAAACAAGAGTCCTCTTAAGCTTTTGATGAAACCGAGACCGATGGCGACCTCATCAAAGCGAATGTTCCAACTCCGAGATGCTTGCTTCAACCCATAAATGGATCTCTTGATCTTGCATACCTTACTAGTGCTAGTCGGATCGACAAAACCCTCGGGCTGTATCATATACACGTCCTCGGTTAAATTTCCGTGAAGGAAAGCCGTTTTGACATCCATCTGCCATATCTCGTAATCGAAATATGCAGCTATAGCTAGTATGATCCTCACCGATTTCAGCATCGCTACCGGCGATTAAGTCTCGTCGTAGTCAATTCCTTGAACTTGTCCATAACCTTTAGCGACAAGCCGAGCTTTGTGGATCTGAACATTTCCATCCACATCGGTTTTCTTCTTAAAGACCCATTTGCAACCAATGGCGATTCGCCGGTGGCGGATCAACCAAGTCCTGGACTTGATTCTCATCCATGGACTTTAACTCGGATCTCATGGCCTCCAGCCATGCCTCGAATCTGGGCTCACCATCGCTTCGCATCGTGGCGGCTCGTTGCTTTCTAGCAACAATACATCACGCACTCTGCGCAATCTCTCCGACCTTCGTGGTTCGGTGCCGCTTCCACTCAGGGTTCCACGACAGACTCGGTATGATCTCATCACCAGTTGAGCCGTCCCGAGTGGTCCTCGAATTTCTTCGACTCGAACCGTCCTCCCACGGCCTCCCGATGAGAAACTCTTTCTCAAGGAAAACCCTGTTCGAGCAACAAACACTTTGTTCTCTTCCGGTTGTAGAAGCTATATCCCAAGGTTTCCCTCGGGTATCCACGAATATGCATTTATCCGACTTGGGTGTAAGCTTGTCGACATAAGTCGCTTGACAAATGCTTCACAACCCCAAATCTTTAGAAAAGACAAACCGGGACTCTTCCAGGTCCACATCTCATCACGGTGTCTTGTCTACGGATTTTGATGGTACCCTATTAAGTGTGAAAGCTGCGGTTTCTAGGCGTATCCCCAAAATGACAAGGGTAAATCCGATTTGCTCATCATAGACCGGACCATGTCCAACAAGGTCCTATTCCTCCGTTCTGACACGCCGTTTCTCTGTGGCGTACCCAGAGGTGTGAGCTGAGGTACTATACCTCGACTTTTCAGATGATCATCGAACTCCTGGCTCATGTACTCACCTCCACGATCGGATCGCGAAGCTTTATAATCTTGCCGAGCTGATTCTCAACCTCATTCTGAAACTCTTTGAACTTTTCAAAAGTCTCCGACTTGTGCCTCATCAAATAGATATATCCATATCTACTCAAGTCGTCGGTAAAAGTCACGAAGTACTGATAGCCACCTCTGGCGGTTGTGCTCATTGGACCACACATCACTATGTATAAGTTCCAATAGCTCGGACGCCTCTTGCAACTCTTTGCGAAAGGAGACTTAGTCATCTTGCCGAGCAAGCATGATTCACATGTCTCGAACGACCGAAGTCGGACGGGTTAGGAGCCCATCATCATGGAGCTTCTTCATGCGTTTGAGACTAATGTGTCCAAGCCGGCAATGCCAGAAGTATGTCGGATTTATCTCATTTGGCTTATGCCTCTTGACATTCACGTTATAGACCGGTTCCTGTTCTAGATTCAATATAAATAGCCCATCAACAATGGGTGCATAGCCGTGGAACATACCATTCAAAAATATCGAACAACCATTGTCCTTTAAATTGAATTCATAACCTTGACTCATCAAACATGAGGCGAAATAATGTTCCGACTAAGTGCAGGAATGTAATAACAATTATTCAATTCCATAATGAATCCGAAGGAAGTCGGAGCTGCATCGTGCCGACCTCCAACGCAGCAAATCTTGCTTTGTTGCCGACCACGATGTCAATCTCCCTTGTGCCACACGCCTAGTTCTTACCAGCCCCTGCATCGAGTTGCAAATATGAACAACCGATCCGGTATCAAATACCCAAGAGCTACTAGGTATGTCGACAAGGTAAATGTCTATAACATATGCAACAAGTGTACCTTTGCTCAAGAAGCATTTCGGCCTTCTTGCCATGCTCGCAAGCCACTTGCTCAGTTCCTCTTCCAAAGACGGTCTCCTTGCAATGAAAACAAACGGTCTTTGAGTCCGTCCAGACTTGGCGCAGCGGCGAGGTTACCATCTCCGTGCCCTTTGCCTTAGCCTTCTTCTTAGACCAACTCTTCTTGAACTTAGCGATTTCGCACCATCAACACTTGATGCCTGCCTTTCTTAATATCCTGCTCGCCACCTTGAGCATCCCATGCAATTCGGTGAGCTTCTTATCCATGCCATGCATATGATAGTTCGAGATGAGCGTCCCATAGCTGGGCGGAAGAGAACCCGAATCTGCATCTCGTAGCAAGCTCATCCAAGAGCGGGAAGCCCAAACGATCCAAAGCTTGCACATATCCGATCATCTTGATCACATGTGGGCTCAATGGATCACCTTCCTTCAGCTTGCAATCCATCAAGGATCGCCAGACGTTGAACCTTTCGGTCCTAGCACGTATGCGAAACATGCTCTTGAGACTCTCGATCATATCGTAAGCCTCAACGTTTTGAAATGCTGTTGCAAATCGGGCTCCATACAAGCCAACATCGACGGTGATCTCTGTTGATTCATCAACGAGTTTCGTAGGCATTTTAGCTGTGGCACTAGCATTATCAGCAGGTTCCTCTGAAGTGGATCCTCTAGAACATGTTCCTTTTATCGTGCTTGAGAACAATTCTCAGATTTCTATACCGGTGGTAAAGTTTGTTCCATTCAGTTTATCCTTTTCGAATTGATTTCAATGCAAAGTTGGGTTGAGCAGGTGGTGCCATTGATCTACAACGAAAACATGCAATCACTAAGCAATGTGTTTATGTAGAGTAGTTCTAGCCTAAACAGAAATACTCCCATCAAGTCAGCATCCTCTGCAAACTCTCGGTGATTCAGGATCCGACTAGCGCATGCGACTAATGAGCTTTAGCATCACTGCTAGCCAACATACCTATCCGGTAAGCAACTCCTTGCTAATCGTATCTCTATCGACTCACATCCGGTCGGGAAGGTATCTCATACCCGGCTCCCAACCTTCTTTGCCACAAGGCCCAAAACCGTTTTGATAGCCTTGTCAAGTTAACTTTGATGCAAGGCATGTCCGTGTCCGACCACGAACCCTTCAGCTTTAAGGACACCCAGCAGCACCCCAATTTTATGAGCCCACTACTAGACGTATTTGGCGTGTGAAGGTGCAACATCGGGATGGCAATTCACTTGATATTCATGAGGATCTTTCTACCATTCTAACATGCATAGAAACAAAGAAGCATAACAATCACAAAATAACACATATTGTGAAATAGTATGGCTCCTTCATGGACGTTCTTCCGTGTCGGCTCCGACTCGATGACCATCTACTTAACTCCATCTTGTTTGTCACGCCGGACGCCAAGCCACCAACCTGATCTCTATTATCCAACTACTACAACTAGTAATGAATTTACATAGAGTCACAAGTCGACACGCAGGTCGTTATACATTATAATGACAACACTTTGGCTCTCGCCGGTGACAAACATGACACGCAGCCACGTATAAATTACACACATGCATCACATACACATGAGCCATACTATTCACATCAAACCTGCAAAACAAAGTTATGCATAGAATCGCATTCTACCGGTTTGTGTGTCGGTCTGAAATACACGGCGCTACGCACACGGCGGTCCCGATTTCTCTGATCACATCTGAACTCCGATCACGCCGAATTCTCTGATCTGACCGATCTTATCGATCATCGCGAATCCGATTCGGATTTACGTTTCACCGTTAACCCGATGGCGGATGACCGACCGGTAGGGGTAGATCGTGTCACGACCTCATCGATCCCGATTTACGAAAAACATAGCCTTAACGATCCCCATGTGCGCTTGATCACATCAACCGTGCACATAGCCGATCTCTTCAAGGACAACAGATCTCATCGCGCCTCCACATATCTAATATGCATACGATCTGAATCCAAATCCTATAACAGAGGCTCTAATACCACCGTTGGGTTCTACGGTAGGGTGCGTCGACGCAAATTAAGAATTCCTACACGCAGAACATCCAGAACATGCTACGGAGATGGATCATAGTTCGTTACCACTAGACGCAGCAGATGCCGTGTAGCGGAAGAAGAGTTGGGGCAGCGGCGTCTGCGTGGATCGCCTCCTCCTCGTTCGATCTCCCTCGGCGGCCGGTCGTCCGATCCCACGTCACGAGTTCGCGGGCGGCGCAAGTGCACCGCCTCTAACGGTATCCGCGATGCGGAGGAACGTCGTCGGCGGACT
The DNA here is from genome assembly GCA_021605205.1 of Aegilops longissima. Lineage (NCBI taxonomy): Eukaryota > Viridiplantae > Streptophyta > Magnoliopsida > Poales > Poaceae > Aegilops > Aegilops longissima. Next base: position 241,983,961 of record CM038681.1, read on the forward strand.
GCTAGGTCCGATCACACGATCGGCGGCGAGTGGAGGTGGCTATTCGCAACACATGCAAACCCTAGTCGCAGCGCCAAGCGATCAACCGCTGAGTGTGCCGCACCTCCACTTTATATAGGCGTCCGTCGCGAGCTCAACACTTGGGCCTCGCCACGGACCCTAAAGCCCAAAGTCTACTCGGTCACGTTCCTAGTCCAGCTCGGATCACATCCGACCGGTGTCCTGAACCGACCTCGTGGGTTCCTTTCCTTAGCCGCGACCCCTTAGGTTCAAGTCAGCTTGGTCACGATTCGGATCACCTCCGACCTGACGGTTGGTAGCGGCCTCTAGCAAGGCGTGCCGACCACCAAGCGAACTATGAAGCTGGTTAGGCGAACCTGCATAACGTGTCACACTTCGCTCCCTTTGCCGACGATATATGTTGTCGGGCTCAAGGCGAGACTGTCATCCTTGTGCTAACCGACCTCTTTCCCGTTCCAGTGATACCGACCATTGTCCGGATTATCTCATAATCCTTGTCGCATGGCCATGCTGTTCCTGGTCAGATCACACGAGGGGCCCAGAGTATATCTCTCCTGATCGGAGGGGCAAATCCCATCTTGCTCGACCATGTCTCGCAGCATGGGACTGGACAAACCCGAAACCTACCTTTGTAACTACCCAGTCACGGAGTAGCGTTTGGTCGGCCCAAAGCAAGTCTATCACCATCTCGAGTACATCGTCGGCTCAGGTCTTAGGACATAGAACGTATGTTGTACTAGAGACTCACAGATGACATATCGCTGCGTCTCATAGTTGGGTCTGTCCGACTCGGACCTTATCTCGACTCGGATCCGACTATGTCGAATCCGACCAGACCTTTCCAAGTCCATATTATCCGGTTAGCATCCAATGCTCCATGGCTAGTGAGACCGAGCCATCGACCGTGTCATATGCTAGTCTAGTCGGCTCAAGGCGTCCACACAGCCCTTTCGACTAGGGACCTTTTAGGACAGTCATCATACAATGCATAGTCCCACAAACAAGTCACGTGCTTGCGATACACATCATTGATAATGTCCAAGGACTATCTTTATTCATAAACACATAGGAAATATCATCATACATGATTGCCTCTAGGGCATATCTCCAACAAGTTCATCTAAGCAACGAGTCAAGGGAGTGAGTTTGCATCTACATACCACTTGTAGATCGAGTGCGGAAGCGTTCAAGGGGATGGTGATGAGGGAGTCGTACTCGCCGTGATTCCTATCACCGATGACCAAGTGCTAAACGGACAACACCTCCGCGTTCAACACACGTACGGTACGGACGTCGGCTCCTCCGTCTTGATCCAGCAAGGAGGAAGGAGAGGTTGAGGAAGACAGCTCCAACAGCAGCACGACGGCATGGTGTTGTTGGTGCAGCAGCAATCCGACAGGGCTTCGCCAAGCACGTAAGGAGGAGGAGAGGTGTTGGGGAGGGGAGGGGCTGCGCCTTGACTTGTGTGTTGCAGCCCTCCCCTTGCCCCTCTATTTATAGGGGGAAGGGAGAAGGGGGCCGGCCCCTCTAGATGCCATCTAGAGGGGGGGCGGCGGCCAAGGGGAGGGGGGCTTGCTCCCCAAGCAAGGGGGGCGCCCCCTCTAGGGTTCCCCCCTCAACCCTAGGCGCAAGGGCCCAAGGGAGGGGGTGCGCCCAGCCCACTATGGGCTGGCTCCTCCCCACACGCAGCCCATGTGGCCCCCCGGGAGGGGTGGCCCCTCCCGGTGGACCTCCGGAACCCTTTCGTGGCCCCAGACAATACCGTAAGCCCCAAAACTTTCCGGTGTCCGTTTGACAACTTCCCATATATAAATCTTTACCTCCGGACCCTTCCGGAACTCCTCGTGACGTCCGGGATCTCATCTGGGACTCCGAACAACATTCGGTAATCACATACAAGTCTTCCTAATAACCTAGCGTCACCGAACCTTAAGTGTGTAGACCCTACGGGTTCGGGAGACATGCAGACATGACCGAGACGGCTCTCAGGTTAATAACCAACAGCAGGATCTGGATACCCATGTTGGCTCCCACATTCTCCTCGATGATGTCATCGGATGAACCACGATGTCGAGGATTCAAGCAACCCCGTATACTATTCCCTTTGTCAGACGGTATGTTACTTGCCCGAGACTCGATCGTCGGTATCCCAATACCTCGTTCAGTCTCGTCACCAGCAAGTCACTTTACTCGTACCGTAATGCATGATCACGTGACCAGACACTTGGTCACTTTGAGCTCATTATGATGACGCACTACCGAGTGGGCCCAAGATACCTCTCCGTCATACGGAGTGACAAATCCTGTCTCGATCCGTGTCAACCCAATGACACTTTCGGAGATACCGTAGTGCACCTTTATAGTCACCCGATTACGTTGTGGCGTTTGGTACACCCAAAGCACTCCTACGATCCGGAGTTACGATCTCATGGTCTAAGGAAGAGATACTTGACTTTGGAAAAGCTCTAGCAAAACGAACTACACGATCTTGTGCTATGCTTAGGATTGGGTCTTGTCCATCACGTCATTCTCCTAATGACGTGATCCCGTTGTCAATGACATCTGATGTCCATAGTCAGGAAACCATGACTATCTATTGATCAACGAGCTAGTCAACTAGAGGCTCACTAGGGACATGTTGTGGTCTACTTATTCACACGTGTATTACGATTTCCGGATAATACAATTATAGCATGAATAAAAGACAATTATCACGAACAAGGAAATATAATAATAACCCTTTTATTATTGCCTCTAGGGCATATTTCCAACAGTCTCCCACTTGCACTAGAGTCAATAATCTAGTTACATTGTGATGAATCGAACACCCATAGAGTTCTGGTGTTGATCATGTTTTGCCCGTGGAAGAGGTTTAGTCAACGGATCTGCGACATTCAGATCCGTATGCACTTTACAAATTTCTATGTCTCCATCTTGAACATTTTCACGGATGGAGTTGAAGCGGCGCTTGATGTGCTCGGTATTCTTGTGAAACCTGGGCTCCTTGGCAAGTGCAATAGCTCCAGTGTTGTCACAGAAGAGTTTGATCAGCCCCGACGCATTGGGTATGACTCCTAGGTCGGTGATGAACTCCTTCACCCAAATTGCTTCATGTGCTGCCTCCGAGGCTGCCATGTACTCCGCTTCACATGTAGATCCCGCCACGACGCTTTCGCTTGCAGCTGCACCAGCTCTCGCTCCACCATTCAACATATACACGATCCGGTTTGTGACTTAGAGTCATCCAGACACGTGTCGAAGCTAGCATCGGCGTAACCCTTTACGACGAGCTCTTCGTCACCTCCATAAACGAAACATGTCCTTTGTCCTTTTCGGTACTTCAGGATATTCTTGACCGCTGTCCGGTGTTCCTTGCGGGATTACTTTGGTACCTTCCTACCAAACTTACGGCAAGGTTTACATCAGTCCGTACACAACATGGCATACATAATAGATCCTATGGCTGAAGCATAGGGGATGACACTCATCTCTTCTTTATCTTTTGCCGTGGTCGGGCATTGAGCCGAGCTCAATCTCACACCTTGCAATACAGGCAAGAACCCCTTCTTGGACTAATCCATTTTGAACTTCTTCAAAATCTTATCAAGGTATGTGCTTTGTGAAAGACCTATGAGGCGTCTCGATCTATCTCTATAGATCTTGATGCCTAATATATAAGCAGCTTCTCCAAGGTCCTTCATTGAAAAACACTTATTCAAGTAGGCCTTAATGCTGTCCAAGAATTCTATATCATTTCCCATCAAAAGTATGTCATCTACATATAATATGAGAAATGCTCTGAGCTCCCACTCACTTTCTTGTAAACGCAGGCTTCTCCATAAGTCTCATAAACCCAAACGCTTTGATCATCTCATCAAAGCGAATGTTCCAACTCCGAGATGCTTGCACCAGCCCATAAATGGATCGCTGGAGCTTGCATACTTTGTCAGCATTCTTAGGATCGACAAAACCTTCCGGCTGTATCATATACAGCTCTTCCTTAAGATGACCGTTAAGGAATGCTGTTTTGACGTCCATCTGCCATATCTCATAATCATAGTATGCGGCAATTGCTAACACGATTCAGACGGACTTAAGCTTCGCTACGGGAGAGAAAGTCTCATCGTAGTCAATCCCTTGAACCTGCCGATAACCCTTAGCGACAAGTCGAGCTTTATAGATGGTGACATTACCATCCGCGTCCGTCTTCTTCTTGAAGATCCATTTATTTTCTATCGCTCGCCGATCATCGGGCAAGTCAGTCAAAGTCCATACTTTGTTTTCATACATGGATTCTATCTCGGTTTCATGGCTTCTAGCCATTTGTTGGAATCTGGGCCGCCATCGCTTCTTCATAGTTCAAGGTTCACCGTTGTCTAACAACATGATTTCCGGGATAGGGTTGCCGCACCACTGCAGTGCGGAACGTGTCCTAGTGGACCTCTGACGGTTCAAGAGCAACTTGATCCGAAGTACCTTGATCATCATCATTATTTTCCTCTTGAGTTGGTGTAGGCATCACAGAACATTTTCTGTGCTGCACTACTATCCGTTCAAGAGGTAGTACTTCATCGAGTTCTACTTTCCTCCCACTTACTTCTTTCGAGAGAAACTCTTTTCGTAAAGGATCCGTTCTTGGCAACAAAGATCTTTCCTCGGATCTTAAGTAGAAGGTATACCCTATGGTTTCCTTAGGGTATCCTATGAAGACACATTTTCCGACTTGGGTTCGAGCTTTTCAGGTTGAAGTTTCTTGACATAAGCATCGCATCCCCAAACTTTTAGAAACGATAGCTTAGGTTTCTTCCCAAACCATAATTCATACGGTGTCGTCTCAACGGATTTAGACGGTGCCCTATTTAAAGTGAATGTAGCTGTCTCTAGAGCATATCCCCAAAATGATAGCGGTAAATCGGTAAGAGACATCATAAACCGCACCATATCCAATAGAGTGCGATTACGATGTTCGGACACACCGTTACGCTGAGGTGTTCCAGGCGGCGTGAGTTGTGAAACGATTCCACATTTTCTTAAGTGTGTACCAAATTCGTGACTTAAATATTCTCCTCCACGATCCGATCGTAAGAATTTTATCTTTCGGTCACGTTGATTCTCTACTTCATTCTGAAATTCCTTGAACTTTTCAAAGGTCTCAGACTTGTGTTTCATCAAGTAGACATACCCATATCTACTCAAGTCATATGTGAGAGTGAGAACATAACGATATCCTCCATGAGCCTCAACACTCATTGGACCGCACACATCGGTATGTATGATTTCCAACAAGTTGGTTGCTCGCTGCATTGTTCCGAGAACGGAGTCTTGGTCATTTTGCCCATGAGGCATGGTTCGCATGTGTCAAATGATTCATAATCGAGAGACTCTAAAGTCCATCAGCATGGAGCTTCTTCATGCGCTTGACACCAATGTGACCAAGGCGGCAGTGCCACAAGTATGTGGGACTATCGTTATCAACTTTACATCTTTTGGTATTCACGCTATGAATATGTGTAATATTACGCTCGAGATTCATTAAGAATAAACCATTGACCATCGGAGCATGACCATAAAACATATCTCTCATATAAATAGAACAACCATTATTCTCGGATTTAAATGAGTAGCCATCTCGTATCAAACGAGATCCAGATACAATGTTCATGCTCAAACTTGGCACCAAATAACAATTATTAAGGTTCAAAACTAATCCCGTGGGTAAATGTAGAGGTAGCGTGCCGACGGCGATCACATCGACTGGAACCATTCCCGACGCGCGATCGTCACCTCGCCCTTCGCCAGCCTCTCGCTTATTCCGCAGCTCCTGCTGTGAGTTACAAATATGAGCAACGACACGGTATCAAATACCGGGAGTTACTACGAGTCTTGGTAAGGTACACATCAATTACATGTATATCAAATATACCTTTGGTGTTGCGGCCTTCTTATCCGCTAAGTATTTGGGGCAGTTCCGCTTCGGTGACCCTTCCCTTGCAATAAAAGCACTCTATCTCGGGCTTGGGTCCATTCTTTGACTTCTTCCCGCAACTTGCTTACGGGCGCGCAACCTCCTTGCCGTCCTTCTTGAAGTTTTTCTTGCCCTTGCCCTTCTTGAACTTAGTGGTTTTATTGACCATCAACACTTGATGTTCTTTCTTGATTTCAACCTCTGCTGACTTCACATTGAGAATACTTCGGAATGGTTTTCACCATCCCCGCATATTGTAGTTCATCACAAAGCTCTTGTAGCTTGGTGGGAGCGATCAAGGATTCTGTCAATGACCGCCTCGTCAGGAGGTTTATGTCCAGTGGGACAGGCGGTTGTGCAACCTGGACATTTTGAGTATGTGCTCACCGATGTAACTGTTTTCCTCCATCTTACAACTATAGAACTTGTCGGAGACTTCATATCTCTCGACCGGGCATGAGCTTGGAAAACTAGTTTCAGCTCCTCGAACATCTCATATGCTCCGTGTTGCTCAAAACGCTTTTGGAGCCCCGGTTCTAAGCTATAAAGCATGCCGCATTGAACGAGGGAGTAATCATCAGCACGAGACTGCCAAGCATTCATAATGTCTTGGTTCTCGGGGACGGGTGCATCACCTAGCTGTCCTTCTAGGACATATTGTTTCCTGGCAGCTATGAGGATGATCCTCAGGTTCCGGACCCAGTCCATATAGTTGCTGCCATCATCTTTCAGCTTGGTTTTCTCTAGGAACGCGTTGAAGTTCAGGTTGACATGAGCGTTGGCCATTTGATCTACAAGACATATTATGCAAAAGTTTTAGACTAAGTTCATGATAATTAAGTTCATCTAATCAAATTATTTAATGAAATCCCACTCAGATCAGACATCCCTCTAGTCATCTAAGTGTTACACGATCCGAGTCGACTAGGCCGTGTCCGATCATCACGTGAGACGGACTAGTCATCGTCGGTGAACATTCTCATGTTGATCGTATTTTCCATACGACTCGTGTTCGACCTTTCGGTCTCCGTGTTCCGAGGCCATGTCCGTACATGCTAGGCTCGCAAGTTAACCCTAAGTGTTTTGCATGTGTAAAACTGTCTTACACCGTTGTATGTGAGCGTAAGGATCTATCACACCCGATCATCACGTGGCGCTTGAAACGATTTAACTTTAGCAACGGTGCACGCTAGGGAGAACACTTCTTGAAATTTTTGTAAGGATCATCTTATTTACTACCGTCGTTCTAAGTAAACAAGATGCATAAACATAATAAACATCACATGCAATTATATAGTAGTGACATGATATAGCCAATATCATAAAACTCCATTGATCTCCATCTTCGGGGCTCCATGATCATCTTGTCACCGGCATGACACCATGATCTCCATCATCATGATCTCCATCATCGTGTCTTCATGAAGTTGTCACGCCAACGACTACTTCTACTTCTATGGCTAACGTGTTTAGCAATAAAGTAAAGTAATTTACATGGCGTTCTTCAATGACACGCAGGTCATACAAAAATAAAGACAACTCCTATGGCTCCTGCCGTTGTCATACTCATCGACATGCAAGTCGTGATTCCTATTACAAGAACATGATCTCATACATCACAATATGTCATTCATCATTCATCACAACTTGGCCATATCACATCACATGACAATTGCTGCAAAAACAAGTTAGACGTCCTCTAATTGTTGTTGCATCTTTTACGTGGCTGCAATTGGGTTCTAGCAAGAATGTTTTCTTACCTACGAATAACCACAACGTGATCTTGTCAACTTCTATTTACCCTTCATAAGGACCCTTTTCATCGAATCCGCTCCAACTAAAGTGGGAGAGACAGACACCCGCCAGCCACCTTATGCAACTAGTGCATGTTAGTCGGTGGAACCGGTCTCACGTAAGCGTACGTGTAAGGTTGGTCCGGGCCGCTTCATCCCACAATACCGCTGAAGCAAGATAAGACTAGTAACGGCAAGCAAGTTGACAAGATCTACGCCCACAACAAAATTGTGTTCTACTCGTGCAATAGGGAACTACGCATAGACCTAGCTCATGATGCCACTGTTGGGGAACGTTGCAGAAAATTAAAATTTTTCCAACGGTTTCACACAGATCCATCTATGAGTTCATCTAAGCAACGAGTCAAGGGAGTGAGTTTGCACCTACATACCACTTGTAGATCGAGTGCGGAAGCGTTCAAGGGGATGGTGATGAGGGAGTCGTACTCGCCGTGATTCCGATCACCGATGACCAAGTGCTGAACGGACAGCACCTCCGCGTTCAACACACGTACGGTACGGACGACGTCTCCTCCGTCTTGATCCAGCAAGGAGGAAGGAGAGGTTGAGGAAGACAGCTCCAACGGCAGCACGACGGCGTGGGGTTGTTGGTGCAGCAGCAATCCGACAGGGCTTCACCAAGCACGTACGGAGGAGGAGAGGTGTTGGGGAGGGGAGGGGCTGCGCCTTGACTTGTGTGTTGCAGCCCTCCCCTTGCCCCTCTATTTATAGGGGGAAGGGAGAAGGGGGCCGGCCAAGGGGAGGGGGGCTTGCCCCCCAAGCAAGGGGGGCGCCCCCTCTAGGGTTCCCCCCTCAACCCTAGGCGCAAGGGCCCAAGGGAGGGGGTGCGCCCAGCCCACTAGGGGCTGGCTCCTCCCCACACGCAGCCCATGTGGCCCCCCGGGAGGGGTGGCCCCTCCCGGTGGACCTCCGGAACCCTTCCGGTGGCCCCGGTACAATACCGGTAAGCCCCCGAAACTTTCCGGTGTCCGTTTGACAACTTCCCATATATAAATCTTTACCTCCGAACCCTTCCGGAACTCCTCGTGACGTCCGGGATCTCATCCGGGACTCCGAACAACATTCGGTAATCACATACAAGTCTTCCTAATAACCCTAGCGTCACCGAACCTTAAGTGTGTAGACCCTACGGGTTCGGGAGACATGCGAACATGACCGAGACGGCCTCGTGTTAATAACCAACAGCGGATCTGGATACCCATGTTGGCTCCCACATGCTCCTCGATGATGTCATCGGATGAACCACGATGTCGAGGATTCAAGCAACCCGTATACTATTCCCTTTGTCGACGGTATGTTACTTGCCCGAGACTCGATCGTCGGTATCCCAATACCTCGTTCAGTCTCGTCACCGCAAGTCACTTTACTCGCATCAGTAATGCATGATACCGTGACTGGACACTTGGTCACTTTGAGCTCATTATGATGACGCACTACCGAGTGGGCCCAGTGATACCTCTTCGTCATACGGAGTGACAAATCCTGTCTCGATCCGTGTCAACCCAACAGACACTTTCGGAGATACCGTAGTGCACCTTTATAGTCACCCGATTCGTTGTGACATTTGGTACACCCAAAGCACTCCTACGGTATCCGGAGTTACACGATCTCATGGTCTAAGGAAGAGATACTTGACATTGGAAAAGCTCTAGCAAAACGAACTACTACGATCTTGTGCTATGCTTAGGATTGTCTTGTCCATCACGTCATTCTCCTAATGACGTGATCCGTTGTCAATGACATCGATGTCCATAGTCGTGAAACGATGACTATCTATTGATCAACGAGCTAGTCAACTAGAGGCTCACTAGGTACATGTTGTGGTCTACTTATTCACGTGTATTACGATTTCCGGATAATACAATTATAGCATGAATAAAAGACAATTATCACGAACAAGGAAATATAATAATAACCCTTTTATTATTGCCTCTAGGGCATATTTCCAACACCTAGAACGCCGACAGTAGCCCCCGGGCCCAAGGCGCGCCCGGGCTTGGCCGAGCAGAGAGGCGAAGGGGCAAGTCTGGCGCCATGAGCCCTAACAGCTCAAGGGCCTTTGGGCGCCAAGGTGGCGGTTGATTGACGTGGGCGTCTCCACTTCCACATGACGCCTCGGCAACTGCACGAATTGACAAGTGCCTGCACGCAAAGCGGGTCATGATTACCTGCGATTGTGGAGGCCGGCGGTTGGCCTCCTCTGGCTTTAAGTACGGAACGGCGCGTGCCCTTCCAATCTGTCCCCTCTTGCTTCTCCTGCTTCTTCATGGCTCCACCGAGGAAGTTCTCGGCCGCAGAGAAGGGGAAGGCCCGCCAGGTTGAGCCTGCCTCTCCCCCGCCCAAGCGCGGTCGAGGCCGCCCTCGCAAACATCTTGTGGCTCCCACGGCGACTCCCCGTGGCCGCGGAGGTGATCTCCCGCGCGGTGATGCACGGCTGGCCGCGGCCGGGGGGCGCTCTACGGCCGCGCGACCCCCTAGGCCGCGCTTCCGAGCTGCGGAGGTGTTGCCGGAGTTCGTTGTGTGGTCGGTGGAGCTGACTTGCGCCCGGCTTCAGCTTCCTCGCTTCCTCCTAGGTGAGCTCCCGGCTGGCGCCCCGGGCGGCCTCTGGCTCCAGGCAGACGGCTGCTGCAGTCGGGCCTCCTGGGCTTCGTTGGAGGTCTCCGCGGCCGGGAGCCTGGCCTGACTCATGGTGGCAGACGTTTGCCAGCGTGGCTGAGCCGTCGAGGCACCCCTGCACTTCAAGTTCGACGGTGATGCCACCCTTTACGTGAGAGTGTTCGGGGAGGATGGTCGCCGTGCTGGTTGCTGCCCTGAGGACGACGACCGCGGCCGGGGGCCCAGCCCCGGCGATGACGGAGAGGACAGCGCACGCGTGGTCGGCGGTGCTCAGGGCTCCTCGAGCTTCATCGATTCTTCTTCGGGCAGCGGCTCTTCCAGCAGCGGCCGCGATCAGCCCCCACGCCGTGCCTGCTTGGAGGGTGGTAGTGGGTCCGCCCGCCGTCGCGCCTCGGTGAAGCGCGAGAGGGAGTCCGCCTGAGCCCCGGAGGCGGCTCGAGTCTTCCCTGCGGGCTGGTGTCGGGCGAGCCGCGCCTGATTTGTTCTTCCTTTTCCTTTTTCCTGCGTAGAAAGACAGAGTGTGGGGCCCCGTGGGGCGTGTTTGACTTTCGCCGTTAATCATCGTATTGTTTCGCTATTTCGGTGCTCGTGCCTTCGGGCCGCACGCTGTAGCGTAGGTAGTTCCCACCACTCGGCCGTGAGGCGATCGACCCAGGTCCTGTGTTCGTGTCGCGGTGCCCATGAGGCACGAACGGGAGGGGTGCTCCTGTGGTGGATCCAGGTTGGGAAACCTTGAACAATAAGGGCAGAAAACACTCGCGAGGGCGCTCAGGCTGCCCCCTCGCGAGACCTTGCGCGAGAGAAATCGAGGTAGGAGGGCGAAAGGTCGAAGAGCCACAAATCAAAAACGGCAACAACTTCGATAAATCTTCAAATGAGAATGAACAAGCCAACTGCAGAAAGCAAATGAAAAAGCCGCGTCCGGCACCTAATCTAGTCTTCGACGTCTTCTCACCAGCGCGGAGCTAAGTGCTGCCACTGGGCGTGGGAGGGAGCCCCAGGGCCTGAGGCCGGCGCTCCTGAGACTCCGGGGCGTGTACAACCCCAACTCATTATTACGTGAGAGTGTCACGGGCGGCGAGCTTCACAGGTGTTGGCCTTCTTCACAGGCTCCGGGCCTTTCTTGGGGGAAGCAAGCTTCACGGGCATTGGCCCTCTTCACAGGCTCTGGGCCTTTTCCAAAACGCGACAGCTTCACAGGCATTCGCCTTCTTCACAGGCTCTGGGCCTTTTCCAAAAAGATAAGCTTCACAGGCATTCTCCTTCTTCACATGCTCTGGGCCTTTTCCAAAAGATAAGCTTCACAGCATTCGCCTTCTTCACAGTGCTCTGGGCCTTTTCCAAAAGATAAGCTTCACAGGCATTCGCCTTCTTCACAGGCTCTGGGCCTTTTCCAAAAAGATAAGCTTCACAGGCATTCGCCTTCTTCACAGGCTCTGGGCCTTTTTAGGGGTAAAACCTCCGGAGGTGCTGGATGTTCCACAGCGTTCGGACTGGCACCCCTCCACGAGTCTCCAAGCCTTGAGCCGGGCCTAGAAACATGAACAACCTTGAATGGGCCCTCCCACATGGGAGAGAGCTTATGCAGTCCCTCCCCGAGAGAACCCGCTGAGCACGAGGTCCCCTACCTCAAGAGTTACAGGCGGATGTTGCGGCAGTGGTATCGTCGCGGATGCTTGTTGGTACCTCGCCGCTTCGCAACGCAGCTTCTCGACGACGCCTCCCCAAAGACGAGGTCCGTCCCTGCATGGTGTCTGTTGCGCCTCGTCGAACGCCAGACCGTGCGGGCGACATCGACCTCGTGAGGAGGACCGCTTCAGCTCCATAGACCAGGAAGAACGGGTCTCTCTGGTTGGCTTGGTGGTGGTGCGTGCGGATGGACCACAAAGACGGATTTGGCTCGCCGTACCAACCTCTCGCATGAGCCTCCGGTTTCTTCTTGAATGTTCGGTTTTGAGGCCCCTAAGGACCTTTGCGTTGGCCCGCTTCGGCTGGCCGTTGCCGAAGTGCGCCACGGCGTAGCAGATCTGCGTTCCCAGGTTAGCACAGTATGTTTTGAAGAGGTTACTAGTGAATTGCGAACCATTGTCGGTGATGATGCGGTTCGGCACCTCGAACCGGCTCACGATGCCCTTGACGAACTTGACCGCAGAACCTGCGGGGATGGTGCGGACGGCTTCCACTTCAGCCCACTTGGTGAACTTGTCCACGACGATGTAGAGGTAGCGATAGCCCCTGGCGCTCGAGAAGCGGGCCTGGATATCCAGCCCCTGCATTGCGAATGGCCACGAGAGGGGTATAGTTTGCGACCTCCCGCCGGTGATGGATCGCTTGGCATGGAATTGGCGAGCCGCAAGTCTTCACTAGTTCGGCGGCATCGTTGAGCGCAGTAGGACAATAGAAACCGCTCCGGAATTCCTTGCCCACGAGGGTTCGTGATGACGAGTGATGCCCACAGTCTCCACCGTGTATATCCGCCAGCAGTTCTTTCCCTTGCTCCCTGGAGATGCAGCGTAGGGACACATCATTTGGTCGCTTCCGATAGAGCTCTCCATCCCTGATGCAGTACGCTGTGGCTTGCCGCGCCACACGCTCCGCCTCCTCCTCCTTCTCCGGTAGGGTCCCTTGCGTTAAGTAGCTCCGGAGCTCTATGATCCAGCACCCCTCCTGAGGCTCCATTGTCAGGAGTAGGCGCACTCCTGAGGCCGGGCCACAGACCGGGGCTCGTGAGGCAGGTGGCTGGGGGAGCTCCTCCCGAGGCTGCGCCGTGTTTGATAGTGATGGCATGGCGAGGCTTGAAAAGCCGCTCCTCGAAGACGCCAGCTCTGAGGTAACTGCCGGATGCTCGTTTGGCGATGTCGTCGGCCACTGATTGGTGCCATGGGGCACATCTTGCAACTCCAACCCCAGAACTGCTTCTCCATCCTGCGGACCTCCATGGGTAGGCTTCCATGTGCTCGTCTTTTGGCTCGTACACCTTGTTGGAGAAATTGGCGAGGAGCTGCGAATCGCCCTTGGTGGTAGGCGCTTCACCCCTAGGGCAGCTGCGGCCTTCAAGCCCGCTATTAGACCTTCATACTCCGCTATGTTGTTGGAGACCTTTTCACCTTCTTTGAAGCAGAGCTGCAGCGTAGTAGAGCTTGTCCTGAGTGGGAGATATGAGCACCGCCCCAGCCCCAGCGCCATGCCTAGAGAACGCCCCATCGAAGTACATGACCCAGCCTTCTGGCGCTTCGCTTCCCGGGGAGAGGGACCGATCCTCGTCGGCCTTGAGGCCCGGTGCCTCCGTCCATTCTGCCACAAAATCCGCTAATGCGGCCCCCTTGATGACTCTGGTCGTGCTGAATTCGAGCTGAAACGCTTGCAGTTCAATGTTCCACTCAGCGACCCTTCCGGCTGAGTTAGGGTTCCTGAGCACCCTTTCCAAGGGGTATGCTGAGACGACCTTGATGGGGTGACCCTAAAAATAGTGTCGTAGCTTGCGCGAGGCCACCAGTAGTGCGAGGAGGAGTTTCTGAGGCATGGGGTACCGTGCCCTCGCGTCCCGCAACACCGTGCTGATGAAGTACACTGGGTGCTCAACGAGGTTTGGAGCGCCAGTGCCGATGGCGCCCTCTGGGGACCGTGGCGCCTCCTGAGGCGATGGAGCCTCCAGAGGCTGGTAGTCTGGGGGAGGGACCTCGTCCGTTCCCAGTGCGTTCCCCTGCGGCGGCTGATCCTTCTCAGCCGTGGTAGTGGTTTCTGTGGGTCTTCCTTGTTCCTGCTTTGCCTTGACCAGGCTCTTCTTTGTGGTTTTGGTTTGGCGCTCTTCCCTAACGCCACGAGCTGCTTGTTGGCGAGAGTAGGGAGTGGCGGCGAGTAGAGCACCGGGGGTTCTCTGAGGCGTGGGGCCACCATGACCGGAGGGCTGGTTAGGTACCTCTTGAGATCTTGAAACGCCTTTGTCGGCATCTTGATCCATTCAAAGGGTCCCTTTTTCTTCATTAGCTGGAAGAAAGGTAGCGCTCGTTCCCCAACTTGGAGATGGGCGCCCTAAGCGCGATCCACGCGCCCAGTGAGCCTGCGTTTCCACGAGGGTCTTTGGCGGGCTCATGTCCTCGACCGCCTTGACCTTTTCTCGGTTAGCCTCAATGCCTCGGTGGGATCTGAGAAGCCCAAGAGCTTGCAGGGGAATCAAACACACACTTCTCCGGGTTGAGCCGTAGGTTCACTGCGTTGAGGCTCATGAAGGTTTCCTCCGTGTCTTGTATCGTGGTCCGGCTTCCCGAGACTTCACCACAATGTCATCGGCGTAAGCCTCAACATTCTTCCCGAGCTGCGGACCCAAGGTGATGTGCATCACCACCGGAAGGTCGCCCTGCGTTCGCAGCCCGAATGGCATGCGTGTGGCAGTACACCCCACACGGGTCGGAAGGCCATTTCTCCACGTCTTCTCGCCATCTTGATCTGGTGATACCCGGAGAAGGCATCCAAGAAGCATAACAGTCGCTTTTCGGCGGTGGAATCGACGATCTGGTCGATCGCGAGGGAGCGGAACAGGTCTTGCGGGCATGCCTTGTTGAGGTTGGTGAAGTCGACACATCGCGCCTTCCTCCCTTCTTTGCACAACGACGGGGTTGGCCAACCAATCCGGATATCGGACCTTGCAAATGACCCCAACGGCTTCTAGTTTGCGGGTCTCCTGGATGATGAAGGCTTACTTTTCAGTGGACTGCCGTCTTGCTTTCTGCTTCACGGGGCGTACGTTGGGGCACACGTGGAGGTGATGCTTGATTACGCCCCTAGGGATCCCCGCCAACTGAACAAGCTCCCAGGCGAATACCTTCTTGTTCGCGCGCAGGAACTTGACCAGGGTCTCCTCCTGCTCGGGCTCGAGGTTGGCGCCTATGGTGAAAGTGGTGTCAGTGGACCCGTCCTCGTCGACGGGTATTTGCTTGGTCTCTGCCTTGTCTTGGGTGAACAACTGTTTCTTCTTGGTTGGTGCAGCCCCCTTGGGCTCAGGGGTCTCCGCGTCGGCGGGCTGTGCTGGCGCCGCCGTCTTGAAGGCGAGCTTGAGCACTCACAACATATCGACGGTGTCCCCGGGCACGGTGAGGACACCGTTGCTCCCAGGCATCTTCATGAGGTTGTACGCCGGGTGAGTCGCGGCCATGAATTGGGCCAGTGCTGGGTAGCCGAGGATGGCGTTGTAGGGGAGGCCGATGGGGGCGATGTCGAAGTCAACCAGCTCCGTGCGGAAGTTGTCGTAGGTGCCGAAAGTTACCGGGAGCCGGATCTGTCCCAAGGAGCTGGATGACCCGCCCCCGACGCCCGAGAAGGGCGGCTGGGCTGCAACCGCTCCGGGTATCTGAGAGGAGGTTGAAGGCCTCAGCGAGAAACACGTTGAGGCCAGCGCCACCGTTGATGAGAGTCTGGTGACGGCCACTGGCAGATGGTGGGGTGCACAGATGGGGAGCGCACCCAGCAGGCCGAGTTGGAGGGTGGTCCTCCGAGCTGAAGGTCGACCAGCCTTGGCGGCGACGGTGCGGGGCCCCTGCGGCGTGGAGGCGGCGCCGACCAGCGGACGAATGGCTTGCGTGGTGACTTGAAGGCGGCGCTGCGAGCCGCCAGAGGGCCGCGACGGCCGGGCGCCCGGCGCACGTGGTGGGTGAGGAAGAGGCGCGCAGCTCTTCCCAGAGGCCACGGAGGCTGCCGGCAGTGGAGCAACCATCTTGCGCGCTGGAGGCGCGGTGAGGGCCATGGGAAGCCAGTTGGCCATGACCTGTCGTCACCTCCGGCCGAGGAAGGCCTCCTCGTCGCCGCCAGGAAGGCCAGTGGATCGGTCGCGCCGTTATGCCTGTGGCGTCGGCTTGAACTTGTCCGCCATCGCACCCGTTGCAAGGCCGGGCCAGGCTCGAGCCCCTGGCCCCATGTTGTTGGCGGGCGGCCGGAGCGGGCGGCGCGCTGCTCATCGCGAGGCGGGTCAGCGGCGGTAGCGGAAGGAAAACTCCGGCACACCAAATGTCGGATTTCGGGTTCAGCGCACCCTTGAGGTTCGAACACTTTGGGTGCGCGGAGATCTCGCCTCTACCTACCTGCACCCCGCCGCCTCGCTAGGATCTAAACTACGAAAGGAACAACACAAGAGACACAAGGTTTATACTAGTTCGGGCCACCATTGTGGTGTAATACCCTACTCTAGTTTGTGGTGTGGTGGATTGCCTCTTGGGCTGATGGTGCTGAACAATACAAGGAAGAACAGCCTCGCGAGGGTCTGTTCTTGGCCGGGTGATGAACTGCTTGGAGGAGTTCAGTCGATCCCTCCCTTTCTCTCTCTCCCTCAATTTAAGATCCCCTAGCTCTGTGCGTGGCTAGTCCTATTTATAGGCGAAGGCCCTGGGCCTCTTCCCAAATATTGAGCGGAAAGGGAGCCAACAATTGGCCATTTTGAAGGGGAACATCTGGTACACTTATCCTGACTAAAGTTGGTCCTCGTCTGTCAAAGGCTCTGGTGATGACGCCGGCTTGGGCTCCACAATGACTTCCTTCCTGCCGTTGGGCTGGTCTTGGTCTTATTGCACCGAAATGGATGCCTTTGCTTGATGCTCTCGCCTGCGCTTGCTCCCTTTGCACCAAAGAGGAAAGGAGGACATCTTCTGGGTGGCGCCCCTTGGCGCCCTTGGTCGTCATGGCTTGCATCATGGGCACCTCGTGAGGTACCGCGCCTTGATCTCTCCGCCTCGTCGCGAGCCAGCCTGATGAGGCCGTGCCTGAGGAAGCTCCCTGTCGTCCGCCCCGCGAGACTTGGCCCCTCGCGAGGGTCTTGAGCTTGGGTTGATGAAGATATGCCGTGATGGGCCCCCCCTTTGAGCCACGCCGCATGCCGCAGGTAGGCAAGTCTGTGGACCCCCGTTCCCAGAACGCCGACAGGTGCCAGCGGGTCTAGCGTGGCCGACTTCTGCTAGGCGGCACATGATTTGTCGAGCACCTTAAAATCGTGAGGCCCTCCTCCTTGATTTGGCGTATATAGTAAAACCAATGAAAAAAATAGCGCGCTACAGAAAATAGCGCGACCCCTGAAAATATGCTATTAGCAAGCTATAGCGCGCTACAATGTGCTATTAGCGAGACATTATACATAAATTAATTTAGCGAGACAATTCTCTATACGCTATAGCATGCTATTAGCGGCGTTATAGTGCGCTATTTTTTTCAATGAGTAAAACATGTCATTGATGCACCTGGGCACCACCGATCCGCCGGTCACCTCGGCACAGGAAACATATTCTTGACTTGGAGCAAATAATAACAAGAAACATATAAATCAAAATAGCTACCATTTTTACGCGATGAGAATTTTACTTACCTTTTCTAGGCAGGTCTACCAATTAATGCACGACCGTTGTATGTTTTACTTGAGTCCATAGTATTGGATCGATTTTCTTTAATTTGCATGCAGGTGTACCAACTATGCACGGCTGTTGTTTTACATGAGTCCATAGTATTGGATCGATTTTCTTTAATTTGCATGCAGGTGTACCAACTATGCACGGCTGTTGTGCATGTTTGACAACCCCTAAACGCACGCAATATGATCTAGCGGCGCCATCATGGCCACGGCCACGCGACTGGCCGACCTGGAACGCAATTCATGTATAGCCCACTGTCCGTTTCTCGCCTCGGTCCTTGAGATATTAATTTCCAGCTCCTTCCTTGTGTGACACACATTCTAAGATTTTTGTTTCCATGTCTCTCCCATTTGCCCATATTATATTTCCATATCCCTCCTTCCTTTTTCCTCATAGAACAGAATTTATGCCCCCATTATTCCTTTCCTTCCTGGACCATATCGAAATTGATTCCCTCTTTTATGACTTTTCCTTCTGTCTGTTGATTCTTCAGGAGGCTAATTGACATCAAATTATAAACGTATATAAGTTGTTCCGTTGCAGTATAAGCAAGCGAGGTGGGCCTATTTAATAAGTTAGCAAATAGTCTTTCCTATTAACAACAATGATGTAGCTCAGATGGACTTGGGCTTTGTGTTAGTACCTCAGGTCGGGAGTTCGATCCACCACGCCAGCTCCTATTTTTTGCCTCCTCAGATCGGACGGGTCTGATGGGCTAAGGCCCAGGCGCGCCGAGGCCCAACGCAGCGACCAAGTGTAAGTTAGTAAATAGATTTTTGGACCATTAGAAATTTAGTACCACCTTGAATATGTTTTAAAGTCAAACTAAAAGGGTAAAATCACGGGAAGAAGCGTATTATGACGGTGAACTCACGGAGTCAATCCGTGCTTTATTATTAAAGAAAGATTAGGGAAAGATTATCTCATAGAGGTAGCACACTCAATCAATTTCACTACGGTAAGTGTGAAAAAATATATGCAATCTGGTTTGCGAATAGCACACGGTTCGTTGATGAAAGCCATGTGCCGACCAAACCCCGCCACCCCGGCCCACGATCTGAGTCGTGCTTTGGCCAAAACCCAAACCCCACGGATCGTACATCTGCACCGTTGAATGCTCCCAGATCGAACGGCGATCCTCATCCCTTTTGACAGCACATGCAATTCCGGTTGTAATTTTATTTTTATGCACAAAATGCACGTTAATCTAAAAAATGTCTTAAATATAGCTAATGATACCTGAAATGCGCCAGAAAATCAAACCCGTGGTATAATGGTGATTGCGTACCGTGGAAATTTTTATGAGGCAAACGATGAAGTCACCGCCCACGGGAGTTTGAATTGACACGTCTCCTTTTGGAAAACCATGATCCTTCACGTGAAATGCTTCGGTTTGTAAGGAGCGGTCATCAAAACTTGTCCCAAACTTTACCATTTTTTTCCATGGGGTCGTGAGAGCATGCCACTGGCACACATCGATTGTGATGATGTCCGAACTCCATCTGAATTTCCTGTAATTAAAATACCAACTAGGCCTATGCCAGTGGCCGCACCTTGCGGCCAAAATGTTTGAAACTTCTCCCCGCTTCTCGAACAAACGGATGAAAACTCACAAAGCGACGCACAAATGATCTGTACACCTTTGCTAGGCTGATTGTAAGGGGGTATCATAGCTAGTATCATGCATACCAACTAGGCAATTTTGATGAGCTGTCATAGAATTAATTAAATGAAGAAAGAGAGGGTTAAGTATCATATCATGAAACTGTATCATAATAAATGCCATGTTATTATGTGTCATGCATGACAATATAAATAAAGTACTACATATGATACTAGCTACTCTATGATACTATGCATTAGAGCAAGTACACAATAGAGTGACATAAGACTAGCCACAATGGGTAGTAACATAACATGTTACTAGTCTATGTTACTACCCCTATAATGGGGAGTAACATATGTGTAGTAACAAGCAACACTTCAATTATTAGGCTATAGACTCATCTTGCCTTGAGATGTGTGATGTTACTCAGACTAGCCACAACGGGTAGTAACATAGACTAGTAACATAGTCTTTGTTACTACCTCTATAGTGGGGAGTAACATATGTGTGGTAACATGCAACACTTCATTTATTAGACTATAGACACATCTTGCCTTGATATGTGTGATGTTACTCATACTACTAGTAACTAGCTACATTACTACTTTCCTCTCTTTCTTCAATTATTGCTTGCCACATCATCTATTTTATCTAGATATGTGTGATGTTACTACCAATGTTACTCCCACTGTGGGTAGTCTTACTAGTAACATAGGGTAAACACATGCATCATACGAGTTCAAGTAACCATAGGGACTGGTTACAGATATCAACATAAATGGAGTGGGCATCAACCGAACTCAATCATGTCAAGTCCTTTGACTTGACCCAAGTAGTTCTTCCCACTTATCCAAACACACACACTGGTTTGTAAACATGTGGACGTAGCCCAAGAGCGGTTACCCAACTGTCCTTGACCGTGGACACGGCTATTCGAATAATTTTACACTCTGCAGAGGTTGCACACTTTACCCGCAAGATCCGGGGAACTTCCGTGTCATCCACGACCCGCGGTACCTCAAGTACCCGGGGTAAGCACCCGATCATTATCTTTCCCTAGACGACACTAACATAGAGTCTACTCGATTGGTAGTAACCCCTGTGCCCAACATTTCACATCTTAAAATTGTGGAGCCTCGCTCCCATATTCATCACATACCACAAGCACGGGGTACCAACAGTGTGTCCGGTGCCCTGTAAAAACAGTCATGGCCGCCCTACCTGGCACAACCCCGTCCCGAGAGTGACCTTGTGTCACTCCCATCACTACTAATGCGGGCACCATGCTAGTATCGGCCTAGGTAATCAATAATGCCCTTTCCCATATAAGGGTAGAGTGGTTGCGCATGTAAGGTTGGAATAACGGTTGCAACTTAAACCAATCCATTTTGAAAACAGCACACACTCTTCCCTCGGTACACCACTTCGTCATCAAGTGGTTACCCAACTCATTTTCTTCCTCGGGCATAAGTGGCATCCGACAGGGTTTTTGAAAAGTATTTTGAAAGTACTCTTCCCCCTTCACCATGCATATTCCCGTCCCATTTGCGTAGCCACTACTATAGCATCCTATCTACTCCCACCGGCATAACCCTCATAGGAAGGTAGGGTAATGCATAATGGAAGTATCAACGAGGAAGTAACGGAGGCAACCCATCAAATTGGTTACCGCCACATCATGATTCAGTTGCAACAACAATATGGTGCTATATGACATGCATAAAAAGGGTTTCATAGACATGGTCAATGGGCTGCTTGCCTGTTTTAACAAAGCCTTCGAGGTCTTCAAATATCTCTTGTCCAACTCCGAGCATTTTGTCTACTTCGTCAACTATCGTCGAAAACAACCATAATAAGCAACACAACAGGGCAAAAATAAAAGTGCTTTGAAATATGAATTTGAATTTTCTATGATATCTCTTGTTATGTGAAAAATAACTAGAGTGGTTTCATTGGGACTGGATCAGTGGATATTTTTTAGTATTTCGATATGATAGAATCAATGGATTTATGGATTTCCAAGAAGTGCACAGAAATATAATTTTGAAAAATGAGCAAAGGCACCCATTTAACAAATCATGATTTTAGAAGCATCTAGGAGTTGGTTTCACTGGATTTGGAGTTCAAATGAATTCCCTATGAATTGGCAAAGTTGACAAATATGAAGAAATGGCTCATTATATTGTGTGGAACAGAAAGTATTAATAAAAATGTTCATAACCTAAGTTATAAACTCAGGAGCATCTAGAAATTTGAATCATGGCATTTGGATCAAAGATGATCTCTTTGTGATTTTCTAAAGTTTATCATAAAAATGGAAAAGTAGGATTTCATAAACATTTGTGAAGGAAATGTTTCTGGAAAAACGTGCAAATAGCACCATGTGATAGATAATGAATTTATAAACTACTAGAAATTTGAATCACCAAATTTGGTGGTAATATGAATATTTCCGAGATTTTACAAGTTTCTGGAAAAAGAAAAGGACAAAGGAAGGGGGGATTTATACCTATACTGCGCTCTGGGTGTAGCATAGTGCCACAGTGCACTGGGCCGGCCCGGCGGCTCGGCCACGCGGACGATAGGGCGACGTCGAAGGCGCCCGGGAGGAGTGCGCCTTCGCTGCAGGGACGCGGGAGAGGGCAAACACGCCTCCACTTGCCAGCATGGCCCGGTGGCTGGGCCACTGACGAGCGGGGCCTGCCTGTAGGTTCGTCCTCAACCTTCCACGCAGGCGCGAAGGGAGAAAGAGGAGGCGTTCGACGCCGTCCGGCGGCGCTACAGGGCGTCTCCGGCGATGCTCCGCCCACCGGCGTGCTCAGGGGAGAGTGGCGCATCCGACGAGGTACTGCACGGAGGCAGGGGTGGTTGGGTGCGAGCGGTGCATCGCCCCGGCGGACGAAGGCGACTGTGAGGTTGGGGCACGGTGAGTCAGGCACGGGAAGGATGAAATGAAGCGCGGGAAAGATCCACGATGGTGGTGGAAATGCTCTGGAATTGAGAGGTGGAAAGGAGGGGGTCTTGGTGGCACGAATTTGGGCAGAGTCCGGCGGCTCGGCTCCGGCCATGGGGAGCGACGGAGGGCTCGACGAGAGGGTTGGCTGGGTCGAGGGTGCTTCTAGGAGGGAGAGGGGGCAAATGGAGTGGAGAGGAGGGCTCGTAACGGCCTCATATGGGCGCGGCTAGGAGCATCGTGGGCCGAGCTCACGGCCACGGCCCAGGGCGTCGCCAGGGGCCAAACGGGCACTTTGGGGCGTGTCTGAGGTGCCCGTGGGCATGGGCCAGGTCAAGGGAGAGAAAATAGGGAGCGGGGACAGGTCAGAGGCATCGCGCGTGTGAGGCTGCCCATTGGAGCCCTCGGGCGGCCGGTGCGCGTGCGAGAGGAGGCAGCAGGAGGAAGAGAGAGAGGAGGGGAACAGGGTGGTGGCGTGTTATGAACGTCGAGGCACCTCGACTGGCGCGAGGGGAAGGCTCGAGGTGGTCGAGGGGTGCGGTGTCAACGCTCGGGTGCTCTTCCACGCGCTCTAGAGCATGCAAATGACCGGCATCCGCGGCTTTTTGCATGCACCCGCGCGTCCAGTTGTGTCTAGTGGCTGCAGGAAGAATAAACAAGGGGGAGGGAGGCTTTGGATGCTCTGGAACTTGCCAGGAAAGGGAGAGAGACGAGAAAGGGAGGGGAAAGTGGTTTTACAGAGAAGAAAAATGGGTCTCTGCCCCCCTTAATCATTGCTCCTTGGGCAGCAAAGCATGTTGTAGTTAGAGGAGGACCAGATGAGGCTGTGGGAAGAGTTTCAGCTCATGGAGATTAGTGGAAGGGGTTGAAACTTGCATTTTGAAATTCTGCCAGAAGGTGTTTGATGGTGGTTTGGGCAAGAAATTTAATTTCACTTGACATGAAACTTAATAGGATGAAATGGCACATAGAAGTAGGGTGTTCCACCAAGTTTGAGCTCATTTGGGTAAAGTAGCCAATGTAACTTTGGTAAACCTAGAAATCAGCAGAAATGGATTTACCAAGATTTAGTCATGCAACTCTATTCTCCTTGATGCACCACTTGGTGTAGTGTCATCATTTGAGGATTTGAACATGTGCACAAAAATTCAAATCAAAAGGACACACTTGGCAATGTAGAGTTGTTCAAATTTGGTTCTGGACAGAAAGGGTTTTAGAACACTTTGATCATGATATCCTTCTCTCCAACTTGTTCCATTTGGTCTAGATGCATTATTACACCATTTGATCATGTGTACCAAGTTTGAGAGCATTTGGACATGTTTGGCAGTGCAAAGTTGTTCAAACTTGGAAAAGGACATAAATGGTTTTGAGAGGGTTTGGTGGTTCTATGTTGTTCCCCATGACATGAGACTATGTAGGATCCTCAAGTAGGTCATTTCTGACATGGTAGAATTTTCTGGGATTTAATGGATAATATTTCCTTTGTAAACATTTCAAAAGCTTGAAATGTCCAGAAAGGGTATTTGAGGGGTTTGACCAATAATTTGAACATGACCATGTGTTGAAACTCTTATATATGGAAACTATATGTCCACTGAGTTTCTCTGATTTTTCTCAAATATTTGTGAAGCTTTAAAATAATTTTAACCTATTAAAGACCATTTTTGGCCTTAAGAAAAAGCCTTTAACTAAAATAGGAAAATAAATTTTAAAATTATATTTTTGTGGTTTATGGGAGTCCTATACCTAATAGGAGTCAAATATGCTTTTGGAAATATTTTTCATGCCCTAAATTAAGTACTTGTAGTGCAAGCCTCAATTTAGGGGTTTTTGGAAAAACTAATTTAGAAAATACTTTTTGGCCAAATTATTTTTGCAAGAAATTATTTTTACGACCTATACACATGGCATGATCATTGGGCAAAGTTTTTGGATCAAGGAGAAGAGGTATAGGGATGGAAGCTACTATATGACTTTTAGAGCACTTTTGAAAATAGCACAAAAATTCAAATCAAGGCAAGGACCAAAACACTCAAAAGTTTTTGTCAAACCACATCTTATCATTACTTATTAGCTTAAGTGTTGTGGCATGAAAATCAAGGTGTGACAGACATATGATGTCTACTATGCAACCTTCTCCTTGTAGACGTTGTTGGGCCTGCAAGTGCACAGGTTTGTAGGGCAGTAGCAAATTTCCCTCAAGTGGATGACCTAAGGTTTATCAATCCGTGGGAGGCGTAGGATGAAGATGGTCTCTATCAAACAACCCTGCAACCAAATAACAAAGAGTCTCTTGTGTCCCCAACACACCCAATACAATGGTAAATTGTATAGGTGCACTAGTTCGGCGAAGAGATGGTGATACAAGTGCAATATGGATGGTAGATAAAGGTATTTGTAATCTGAAATAATAAAAACAGAAAGGTAACTAATGGTAAAAGCGAGCACAAACGTTATTGCAATGATAGGAAACAAGGCCTAGGGTTCATACTTTCACTAGTGCAAGTTCTCTCAACAATAATAACATAGATAGATCATATAACAATCCCTCAACATGCAACAAAGAGTCACTCCGAAGCCACTAATAGCGGAGAACAAACGTAGAGATTATGGTAGGGCACGAAACCACCTCAAAGTTGTTGAGGGAGTTCCGGACTAGGGGGTGTCCGGATAGCCGAACTATCATCATCGGCCGGACTCCAAGACTATGAAGATACAAGATTGAAGACTTCGTCCCGTGTCCGGATGGGACTTTCCTTGGCGTGGAAGGAAAGCTTGGCGATACGGATATGTAGATCTCCTACCTTTGTAACCGACTTTGTGTAACCCTATCCCTCTCCGGTGTCTATATAAACCGGACGGTTTGTAGTCCATAGGACGAACAACAATCATACCATAGGCTAGCTTCTAGGGTTTAGCCTCTTTGATCTCGTGGTAGATCCACTCTTGTAACACACATCATCAATATTAATCAAGCAGGGCGTGGGTTTTACCTCCATCAAGAGGGCCCGAACACAGGTAAAACATCGTGTCCCTTGTCTCCTGTTACCATCCGCCTAGACGCACGATTCGGGACCCCTACCGAGATCCGCGGTTTGACACCGACATTGGTGCTTTCATTGAGAGTTCCTCTGTATGCCACCGATAGGCCCGATGGCTCCTTCGATCATCAACAACGACACGGTCCGGGTGAGACTTTTCTCCCGGACGGATCTTCGTGTTCGGCGGCTTTGCTCGCGGTCCAATTAAGCTGGCCATCCGGAGCAGATCGAAGCTACACCCCCGCCATCAGTCAGATTTGGAAGTTTAAACTATCTGAGACGATATCGCGGAGACTTGATCTTGGCGGATTCGAACCGCGACAAGCGCGCGACCGCCTCAATGGGCATGATCTAGCTCTGCAGCGAGCGGTGCCACGGAGGCCGCACCGATATCCGCTCCGACCCTTAATCCGGGCGGATCCCCGATCGAGGACAAGTGGTTGGACACCGCCTCGGGGCTACAATCTCTGGCGATCGAGCGAACTCCATCCCTGTCGCTGCGAAGACCTTGACTCCAGGAAGCCGGACTCCTCTCTGGACTCCGAACCCTCCTTGCCCTTGCCAATCGAATCCGATTGGGCGCCCGTTATGGAGTTCACGGCCGCGGACATCTTTCAGCATTCGCCCTTTGGCGACATCCTGAATTCACTAAAGTCTCTCTCTCTTTACCCGGAGAGCCCTGGCCGGACTACGATCAGGAAGGTTGGGATACGGACGATGAAGAAATTTAATGCCCACCCACCACCCACTTCATAGCCACTGTCGAAAGCTTACACGACGTGCTCGATTTCGACTCCGAAGACATCGACGGTATGGACGACGATGTAGGAGACAACAATGAACCAGCACCTATAGGATGCTGGACAACCTCATCCCATGATGTATACATGGTGGATACACCTAAAGGAAATGAAGACGAGGAACAACGGGGCGCTCTGAAGGATAAATCTCTCGGCAGTCAAACGGCAGCGTAAGCGCCGAACAAAGTCCCGCCTCAACAAAGACCCAGCCATAGAGCAGGCGAACCGTGGACAACGAACAAGCCATCGAGCAATCGTCCAACAAGACAACTTGGATAAACAATTTGTCCCGGCGAAGACAACAGTCCGGACGATCTCACGCCGGACGAACCATTGGAGCAAAATGACCTCCGAAAAGGCTCGCCGCCATCGCTGCGCGTAGCCCTAAAAGCAGCGGAAGCTCAAAATAGCGGAAGATGCACTCAGGATCGGATGGAGCAAAGTATTCAGCACCCATGAACAAGTCTGGCGACGATCGCCGAACAAAGAGCTACCTGAAAAGAAAGCTACTGCCCGAATTCGACGAGGAGGCCCTAAAGCCCCCACAATTAAAAAGTAAGAAGGCCACCCGGTTGGATGGACGACCCCACGGCAAAAAGAGAGCGGTGAATGGCGCGCACACAAGCCAATATGCGATCCGCAAGGATTCACATCAAAAGGATGGCCCGATTAGGTCCATCTATGGGCCAAGAAAGCACGCCGTCAAAGCAATGCAATACGCCAAAATTCAAGATCACGACACACCCAAATATAGGGCGCCAGACACCCGCTATGTTTCACCGATGAGTCTTTGGATCATGAATTTCCAGCAGGATTCAAACCCATAAACATAGAGGCATACGACGGAACAACAGACCACAGAGTGCGGATTGAGGACTACATCCTCCACATACACATGGCTAGAGGATATGATCTCCACGGCATAAAATACTTACCCCTTAAACTCAAAGGGCCAGTTCGGCATTGGCTTAAGAGCCTCCCCGAAAATACCATTGGAAGCTGGGAAGAGCTCGAGGATGCATTTCGGGAAAATTTTCAGGGGACCTATGTCCGCCCTCCGGACGCAGACGATCTAAGTCACATAACTCAACAGCCCGGAGAGTCAGCCCAGAAATTCTGGAATAGGTTCCTTACTAAAAAGAACCAAATAGTCGACTGTCCGGACGCCGAAGCCTTAGCAGCTTTCAAACACAACGTCCGAGACGAATGGCTCGCCAGACACCTCGGCCAAGAAAAGCCAAGAACAATGGCCGAACTAACAAGCCTCATGACACGCTTTTGCGCAGGGGAAGACAGCTGGCTGGCTAGATGCAGCACCAGCGACCCGAGTACATCCGAAATCAGGGATGGAAATGGGAAATCACGATGCAGGAAAGATCAGCACCAGAATAAAGAAAATGGCCCAAATAGTATGGCGGTCAACGCCGGATTCAAAAGCTCTCGGCCGAACAACAAAACACTGCCCTAAAGGATAACGGGACGAGCTATCCAACCTAAACAAGATTCGGATAGACTGTGTCAAATACATGGTACCTCCGGAAGCTCGCAAACCATACCCACAGAGATTGTTGGGTCTTCAAGTAGTCCGCCGACTTAACGCCCGAACACAAGGGCTCGACACACCAAGTGAAAGTAACGAAACCCAAAAGCACCACAAGCGAGCCTCGGAAAACAAAAAACTTTACCACAGGAGATCAAAACAGTCAACTCACTTCACGTGATCAAAGGAAAAAGCAGCGGCGCCCCTAAAAGGCGCGCGCACAATCGTTGTCAAAACCAATCACCTTCGACCATCGTGGACTATTCCGATAATATCCGGAATGCAGGATGGACTGCCTTAATATTGGATCCTATAATCGACGGATTCCAATTTACACATGTCCTCATGGATGGCGGCAAGGACATAAACCTGATATATCGGGACACAATCCGCAGGATGGGGATAAACCAAGCAAAATTCGCCGTAGCAACACCTCCTTTAAAGGAGTACTTGCTAGGCCCATACGCCTTTGCACGGGCTCCATCTTGCTAAGTTGTGTTTGGTTCATCCGACAACTTCCGTCGCGAAGGTTACTCTTCCATGTCGCCCGTTTAAAAGTAGCCATCAAGCACTATTGGGACGAAGCTTTACGCCCGCTTTAACATAATACCGCATTATGCGTCTCTAACACTTAAAATGCCGGTCCACGCGGCATCATCTCGTTAAAAGGAAGTATTAGTGTTACTCGAGCACGGAAGAAGGGAGATCGCGCATCGACAGCTCCACAGCTATCCGGCTCCACTAGGCAAAGAACCTGAAATTGGTCATTCAAACACCGGACACGGCTAGACGAGTCCGGCGCCTACTAGCGGCATACCCCCATACGAGGGGCTACATGCATGTATAACAAGAGACAATAGAGCTCAATTTTATTCTTCGAACTGTACTCTGTTCATTTAATATTAAGTACATCTTTCGCACGACCCTTTTTCTTTCAAACTAAGTTCCTCTCTTTTACAGATGAACAACGTGCTACACCCGTCCGTGATACGGCTGCGCGGAGACACAGGCAGACGTGCAGTGGGACCCATTGCAAGGATTCTTTTCAGATTAAGACCTGCGTAAACCTTTTTCACTGTCTCTTGTTGATATACACCCCCGGTTCCTTAATATAACCGAGGAGGAGGCTGGTGCTTTGGCATTGGCCGCACCAGAATTTTTTGGCGTGCACTGACACAAGTGGCTTAGGGCATTATTTTGCCCATTTTCATAAAGACCGAATACCTTAGGGAGTATTCGGCGTCTCGAGTTAGGCCTTATATGCGTCAGCTCGAATCATGTCTTTGGTCAAATGTTGGGTTGCCCGGCTCCTCGTGTTTTGCTGCCTTACATTCCGTTTTCACGACTAACGCGGCACCGGGAGAACTCTGCGATTGTGCCCGGTTCGCCGGGCGAGCACCTCGATGAGAAAGCGAAAGTGACTGTCATGATATAGCGAGACTGGTCAACCACTCGATGACTCACATGAATTTTAGGATTCCTCCGCATTAACGAAGGACCGGTTTTCGGTCGAGCACATCGCACTCGAATTCGGAAGAGTGCGGTGCCCCCAGGGGCTATATAGTAGCCCCACCCTCGAACTCCTATGGCTAAGTGAAAGTGATAAAGCATTATAGTCCGGTTGCCTGGTTTGCTACGCCATCACCTCCTTAACAGGACCAAGATGTTGGATTAAGTGTGAAAAACCGCTTTCTTTGCAAACACCCCCGCACTATGTGCGTGGGGGCTGAAGCCAAGGACTGCCATCTTTCAGGTTATATATACATATACATAAACGGCCGCACAGGGAGTAGTTTGCTACTTGAAAGCACAAGTATAAAAAGCTCTTATATTACATTGAGACATTATTTTCACAAATCATACATGTCATTTAAACATAACATCCTTCGAGCACTGCGTCTCTATCAAACGAGCGCCCGGCAGGACTTCTTCAAAGTAGTGCTCGGCGGTACTAAACTTCGTCCGAATCTTGGGATGCAACGTCAGTGGACTTCATCTCTGCCCAGTATGTCTTGACACGGGCAAGAGCCATCCGCGCTCCCTCAATATATGCCGATCGCTTCATTGCGTCGATACGCGGCACCGCACCAAGAAACTGCTGCACTAAACCAAAATAGCTCTTCGGCTGGGGTCCGCCCGGCCACAAGTGAGTCGAGACATGCTTCATGGCAAATCCGGACAATCGATTCAGCTCGGCCCATTCGGCCAACCGATTGGTCAGCGGCAGAGGACGCTCCGGACTATGGAATTGCGACCAATATAGCTCTTCCCTTATGTGCCCCTTCTGGCCCCGGAAGTGCTCAACCGCGTCCACAGCGCTCGCCGCCAAGTCCAGATAAGCATCCTCCGAACTCCACAACTTATCCAACTGAGCATACTTTGGATCCATATATTTCCTCCGCAGCAGAAACGGTTTTCCAGCCGCAATTGCCCCGGCTTGACTCAGCTCCTCCTTGGCAGCTCTCAAAGCCGATTGGGCATTCTTGGATTCGGCGGCGGCCTTCTTTAGGCCCTCTTGTTCCGCTTGACGCTCTTTTTCAAGAACCTCGCAGCGATCGGTAGTATTCCTTAACTTTTTGGCCATATGGGCCATCTCCTCTTTGCTTCGGTAGTGAGCAGCCCGTTCAGCTTCTAGCTCTTCGGCCTCCTTTAAAGCGGCCGCATTACTAATCCTGGCTCCCTCTTTCGCTCGGGCGAGTTCTGCCCGCAGCTCCTCCACGGCAGCGGCACCATCTGCATTAAGCATACGAATAGTAAGACATGGGCCAGCCCCTTACCAGTGTCCGCATAGAAGTCGCATACCTTGTGACTCGTCAAACCGCTTATTGACCAGCGCGATGTCCGCATCCGCCTCGTCAAGTTGCCGCTTTAGTTCGGCATATTCATCGATCCGCTGGCCTCGGACGCCCGCCACCTGTTTAGGAGCGGCGATATGTTAAAATCGAGAATTTGATCCTCGACACGTCGTCAATTTTGACAACATACCGAGTCTCGGGGCTACTATCTATACATGGCGATTTTATATGCATAAGCTGTTAGAAGGTACATTATTTTTGCGTACCTCAAACCCGTCGAAGAAGCTTCGACGGCCGTGCAATCCGCTCTCTGCGGATGCAATTCTTTCAATCACCGTACCCATTAGAGCACGGTGATCTTACGAGATAGCCGCCGCCCGAGCAGATCCTTCACTCCTCCGACCGCACACCACTTGGCGCGGACCTTCCGGCCCGCCGACTTGGGGGAACCCTCCGCGACGACACCTCCGGGTCGTCCGCTTCACATGAGGGTGGGACAGGTGGAGGCATTTCGCTCTCCATCATCTCCGGAAGAAGATCCCCCGAAGACGAGCTCTGCTGAGAAGGGCTGAGGTCCGAACTACAAGGTACAATTTCGGTTATCTTCATAAATAAATACAGGGATGTTACTTATTTACAAGACCCCTTTTTTTACTTACGGCTGACTGGAGGGCTGATCCCCTTGGGGAAATAATGCGGCTGGGTTACTTCCCAGTGCCGGACTCTCTGCCGAAGATTCCTTCCCCCTCTTTGAGGCCTTGACCTCCGGATCTTCCGAAGCGGTCCTCTTCTCTCCTCGGAAGGTGGGACTCTTAATCCCTCCTTCCTTGATATCCTCCTTCGTGGGGGCAGTCGCTTCCCCGCTCCCCCCTTCGCCTTCTTCAAAGGGCACGACCTTCAACATCTTGGTCAGCATGGGATCCGACGTGGTCTCTGGGAGGGGAGCCGGACACCTTATTAACTTTGCCTTGGCTATCCACTCCTGTTCAAGAAGCGGCTCCTTTAAAGGGCATATATATAAAATAAATGAATGAACAGCTTGTCCAGTTACAGGACTACTTACTTGAGTATATGGGCGATTGCAGCTTAGTCCTGCGTCCTCGGTCAAGTCCGAACACTTCTCTTGTGATCTGAAGAACAGTTTATACATCTCCACGGGCGTCGTGCCCATAAATTTTGGAGAGCTCGTCCCTCCGGATTGAATTCCCACAGGCGGAGGGGGCGACGTTTGCAGGGCTGAAGGCGTCGGATTACCATAACCTGCGCCACTGCAACCAGATTGATCCCTCTTTCCTGGAGATCTCGAATACGGCCCTGCAGCAGGGAACGCCCTTGACGGCCCCAGCCGAGCCCCTTGTTGACCCATGATGCCAACCGCTGTGGTGGACCTGAAAGGAAGGCGGGGGCGCCGCCCATTTGGTGCCCCCAGAGCGGTGATATAAAACCACTCCCGCTGCCACAAACCAAGCTCCTCTTGAAAAGAGCCCTCGGGCCATGGAGCATCAACAAGATTTGCTTATGACCGCCCCTCCGCACTCGCTTGTTGCCCCTTGATCATCCTTGGCTCCACCTTGAAGGTCTTGAGCCACAATCCAAAGTGGGGGGTAGTATGGAGGAAGGCCTCACATACGACAATGAATGACGAGATATGGAGGATGGACTCCGGATTCAAGTCATGGAAATCAAGCCCATAATGAAACATGAGCCCCCGCACAAAGGGATCCGTCGGGAAGCCTAAACCCGAAGGAAGTGGGACACGAATACCACGCTCGCGCGGGCTCGGGAGTGGAATGACCTTCCCTGGAGCAGGCAGCCTATGCGAGATCTCGCCGGTTAGATACCTGGCATCTCGCAGCTTTAGCACATCCTCTTCTGTGACAGAGGAAGACATCCATCAGCCGTGCTGATCAGAGCCGGACATCATCGAAAGTCCGAGGCGCCTAAATCTGAAGCTTTGGGTGTTGGAACTCGAAGCGCGAGGCGAACTCGATGGAGGGTTTAAAAAATAAGAGGGCCTTGGTCTCATTATAAAGAGGTTGAATACCAAGAGCCCACCCCGTGGTCGATTAGGACTCGCCTTTGATAGAGAAGGCAGGCCGACAGGCACGGTTGGGTTACCCACGTCCGTATTGATGAGAATCCCGGAATAAGGGGGGCATGATATACGCTTTGATAAGACGTGCCAAGGAAACCGCCTCGCTAAACACGCTGAGGTGGAACAATAAAAAACGATTCATATAAAGGCCTGGCCGTGGTGTGATGTCACGCCGCGGAATACGTCAGCAGATCTGTGCAAAATTATTCTCTCTACGGTGTTATGTGGAACTTGTTTTGCAGAGCCGGACACTATCCTTGTGTTCAAAACCTTCTATGAAGTATTCGGAGGAGGAACCCGCCTTGCAATACCGAAGTCAATATCTGCGCCGGACTCGTCGTCATTGAAGCCTGGTTCGAGGGCTCTTGAGGAGTTCCGGACTAGGGGTGTCCGGATAGCGAACTATCATCATCGGCCGGACTCCAAGACTATGAAGATACAAGATTGAAGACTTCGTCCCGTGTCTGGATGGGACTTTCCTTGGCGTGGAAGGCAAGCTTGGCGATACGGATATGTAGATCTCCTACCTTTTTAATCGACTTTGTGTAACCCTAGCCCTCTCCTGTGTCTATATAAACCAGACGGCTGTAGTCCATAGGACGAGCAACAATCATACCATAGGCTAGCTTCTAGGGTTTAGCCTCTTTGATCTCGTGGTAGATCCACTCTTGTAACACACATCATCAATATTAATCAAGCAGGACGTAGGGTTTTACCTCCATCAAGAGGGCCCGAACCTGGGTAAAACATCGTGTCCCTTGTCTCCTGTTACCATCCGCCTAGACGCACAGTTCGGGACCCCCTACCCGAGATCCACCGGTTTTGACACCGACAGCTGTTCTTTCGGATCAATCTATAAAAGAGTTCGTACTAGAATAACACCTTAAGACACAAATCAATCAAAACCCTAGTGTCACCTAGATACTCCATTGTCACCTCAAGTATCCGTGGGCATGATTATACGATATGCATCACACAATCTCAGATTCATCCAACCAACATAAAAGTACTTCAAAGAGTGCCCCAAAGTTTCTACCGGAGAGGCAAGAACATCTGCCAACCCCTATGCATAGGTTCATGGGCGGAACCCGCAAGTTGGTCACCAAAACATACATCCAGTGGCACATGATATCCCATTGTCACCACAGGTAAACACGGCAAGACATACATCAAGTGTTCTCATAAAAGACTCAATCCGATAAGATAACTTCAAAAGGGGAAACTCAATTCATCACAAGAGAGTAGAGGGGGAGAAACATCATAAGATCCAACTACAATAGCAAAGCTCGGGATACATCAAGATCGTGCCATAGAGGGAACACGAGAGATAACACGAGAGAGAGAGATCAAACACATAGCTACTGGTACATACCCTCAGCCCCGAGGGTGAACTACTCCCTCGTCGTCATGGAGAGCGCCGGGATGATGAAGATGGCCACCGATAGTGATCCCCCCTCCGGCAGGGTGCCGGAACGGGCTCCCGAGAGGTTTTTGGTGGCTACAGAGGCTTGCGGCGGCGGAACTCCCGATCTATCTTCTCTGTGGATGTTTTTAGGGTACGTGGGACTATATAGTCAAAAGAAGTCAGTCGGGAGGTGCTCGAGGGCCCACGAGACAGGGGGCGCGCCCAGTAGGGGGGGCGCCCCCTATCTCCTGGCCTCCTCGAGGATCTTCTGACTTGAACTCCAAGTCTCCAGGATGATATTCTTCCCAAAAATAGCGCTGCCGAAGGTTTGATTCCGTTTGGACTCCGTTTGATATTCCTTTTCCTCGAAATACTGAAATAGGCAATAAAACAGCAATATGGGCTGGTCCTCCGGTTAATAGGTTAGTCCCAAAAGTAATATAAAAGTGTATAATAAAGCCCGTAATCATTCAAAACAGGTAATATAATAGCATGGAACTATCAAAAATTACAGATACGTTGGAGACGTATCAAGCATCCCCAAGCTTAATTCCTGCTCGTCCTCGAGTAGGTAAATGATAAAAACAGAAATTTTGATGCGGAATGCTAGTTGGCATAATTTCATTGTAATTCTTCTTAATTGTGGTATGAATATTCAGATCTGAAAGATTCAAGACAAAAGTTCATATTGACATAAAAATAATAATACTTCAAGCATACTAACAAAGCAACCATGTTTTCTCAAAATAACATGGCCAAAGAAAGTTATCCCTACAAAATCATATAGTCTGGCTGTCGGTGTACTAGGATAGGGGTACCCTAGTATCCCTAACTTGTGCACGGGCGGTTGCAGCACCCCGCGGCGAGCCTTGCCGCGGTGACCGCCTAGCTCCTTCATGGTTCCTTTGTAGCCATTCAAGAACAAAGTATTTAAGTCAAAGAGACAAGACCCCGGCAAGAGGAGCTTGCCGGGAAGGCCAACCAAGGCACACAGGAGACAAGGCCCCGGCAAGAGGAGCTTGCCGGGAAGGACCGGTGAGCGACAAGCTTCCGGGTGCGGCAAGGCGCTTGCCGCGGCAGGATACCACCCCGTTCCTGCGCTCCAGCACACCCACCAACGTGTCACCATGGGACCATTCCAGGCGCGCGTGGCAAGAGGTCAAAGGCCCAGCAGAAAGCGTGGCAAGCGGTCGACAAGATCGCCATCGTGGCAGCAAAGTGGCGTCCCTGACGGTCCCTTTCCGCACTGTTTAGTCGACTTTGACGGGCATTTAATGCCTTTGTCCCCTGCCGTCAGGGTTAGGTATGGGACACTGTACAAGTAGCTGTACCAACCGCAACTCATTTTCCGTTTCTGCCCTTGTCTACGTTGCCACCTGTGGAGACCCTTGAGCATATAAAAGGAGGCCCATGCTAACGAGAAGGGGTTCACTCATTCAAACTAGAGAACTCCCACGCTAGGTCTTGTAGCTCTCAACGCCCCTAGCAAAAACACAATACAATCGCATAAGCAGCAGTAGGAGTATTATCTCTCCGGAGAGCTCCGAAGCTGGGTAAACTGCTCGTGTGCTTCGTCTCGATCTGCTCTTTGTACGATCTCCGCCCTCCACCGAACCAAAAGGGGCTCGGTCCGCCGGCCCCATAGGTGTTCGTGGGTACGATCAGCTTCACCGACATCTTTGGCGCGCCAGGTAGGGGGCATCGAGGCTGTGTGGACCTAATCCAGCGTTCACACGAGCAACATTTTCATCGTTTTCATCGACATGCCACCGAAGAAGAAGGCTTCGGCGGCAGCAGAGCCATCCGCGTCGAACCCACCACCACCGGGGCAGACGAGTGGTGGGGTAGACGCCGGCGGAAGAACGGGCGTCGACGAGGGAGCCCATGTTGCTGCTAAGTCCAAGGACAAGGCAGCGCAAACCTCGGCGTCCGTGCACACACCGCGTCCATCTCAGGAGGCGCGGGACCGACAGCGTCATGGTGCTCGCAGCGCCATACGTTCGTTGGGCCAAGATCGAGCTGGTGGATCCAGGGACGCTCAAGACCAGCATGCGCGCCAACATGCTGGTGCGAGTGGGGCACGGTCGCCTGGACGGGATAATGCTCCTTCTAACATATTCAAGTCCGAGCATATCCGCCTCGCACTGCTTCGCCATCGCCGCCCACCACTCAAGCGGAAGCTTTGGCGCGTGCTCAACTGCTCCTGGATTACCCTCCGACGGCGTACAAGGTCGACGAATGGAGGGCCACCATTCAGAGTCTCATTGGCTTTGCCAACGGCGACGCTCCGCGGCAACCGAGCACATCGCTGCCGCGACAGGACGACAAGGCACGATCCGGTGGCGACGAGACCTGTGGGGGTGCAACCACCATGCACTCTCCACCCCGAAGGCCAAGATCGCCGACTTGTCGGATCCACCTCGACAGCGACTCCACCGCGTCATCGGATCCACGAGCTCGTCGCGATCAGCGCCAAGTTCTTCACGGACGACAACAAGAAGACGCTCGAACTCGCATCGAGCGCCGAAGAGAAGCGCGATGTCAATCCGACCAGCGCGCTGGGCCCTCTGTCGACATGCATGCGCCAGGGGAACTAGGCGACTTGCCGTACGCGGTAGGTTGCCCTGCGTTCACTCGTGAGCTGCGGCAAGTCCAGTGGCCCAACAATAAGAATTTCAAGCCAGATGTGCCAGAGAAGTACGACGGCAAGACGCACCCGTCGGAGTTCCTCAGCATCTACACCATTGCGGTGCAAGCTGCCGGGGGACGAGATGACAAGATTACGCCAACCGCTTCCCACCGTGCTCAAGCCCAATGTCGATCTTGGCTCATGCACTTGCCGGACAACTCCATATCCTCTTGGACAGATTTGTGCCATCAGTTTGTCGGCGCCTTCACAGGCGGCCACAAGCCCCATGGCCAAGAGAGCGATCTTCATCTGCTCGCCCAGCAGGAAGGAGAACCCCTGCGCAAGTACATTCAGAGATTCAGCCGTGTACAGCACAACATCCTAGATGTCCATCCCGCCACAGAACAGCTGCTCCATCGAGCGTCGCGAAACCGCAGGATGCGGGAAGAGATGGAGATGTGCAAGATCAGATATGTCAGTGAGCTATATGCCCTGGCCGACAAGTGTGCACGTGCTGAGGAAGGGAGGAGACTCCCCGGAGAGAATACAGAAGCTGCAGGATCTGACAGTGAGGGATCCACCCCGGCAAAGAAGAGCCGGCGGCGAGGCATCAGGAAGAAGAAAGGCAAAGACGTACTAGTTGTCGAGCAGTCCGGCAATGGAGGTGGCGCCAAGAAAGCCAAAGTTGGTAGCTCCGGCAAGGAGATTGCCGCGGGAACCAACTGCCAGGCTGTGGCGGTCGCCGACAAGCAGGACAGCTCAACAAGCAAGATTGCAAGATCCACCGCACCAAGGGCCATGACCTTCAGAGCTGCAAGAAGGTCGAGCAGCTTGTTGAACAGCAAAAGGCTGAGTACGAGCGGCGTGACAAGGAGAAGGCTCAGAAAGTGCCGGAGGAGCCAAGAAGAAACGCCCGCCGGGGGCACCGCGGCAAGGCCAAGCAGCGGCAAGGAGACCGACCTCCCCGCGGCCGCGACAAGGATGAAGATGAAGACGACGACGAAGACATGGAAGATGACGAAGCCGATGAGCAGGAGTTCCAGAAAGCCACGGAGGTCTTGTGCGTTGACGGCGGTGCTTCCCTGCATACTTCACACCGCCAGCTCAAGCAGTGGATGCGGGAAGTCAATGCAGCGGAACCATCCGTAGAGTCGCGCAAGCCTCTGAAATGGTCCAGCACGCCTATCATCTTTGATATTGAGGACCACCCTGATCACATAACTACGGTCGGGTGCTTGCCGATGTTGGTTTCACCAACTATCCGCAACCTCAAGGTCACTAAGATGCTAGTTGACGGCGGGGCCGGCTTGAACCTGATCTCCTCCGCAGTACTCCAGAAGCTTCAAATCCCTGACAGCGAGCTCGAAGAAACCGGCACATTCCAAGGAATCAATCCGGGAAGGAGCAAGCCAAAGGGAAAGATCACGTTGCCGGTGACATTTGGCAGCGAATTGAACTTCAGGACTGAGAGGGTCACCTTTGACGTTGCTGATTTTTCATTGCCTTGCAATGGGATACTTGGCCATCCAGCACTCGCCAAGTTCATGGCAGCCTCTCATTATGCATACAACTTGCTCAAGATGCCCGGCCCGATAAGTGTCATTTCTGTCCCTGGCGACAAGAAGGATGCTCTTATCTGCGACGACAAGATCTACCGGGAAGCAGCAGCCGCAGCAGATCACAAGTCACTTGTCGCTGAAGCTCCTGGGAAGAAGAAGACCAAGTCCGCAAGAGCTCGATGCCCACTCCGCAAGAGCACCTCTTCGAGTGCTGCGCTACCGCCGAGGACGCACCATCGAGCTCCACCGCAAGTGTAAGAAGACAATGGCAGCTCCAGAGACCAAGAAGGTGTCCGCTAAGGAGGACGGCACGGTGGTACCTTCACCATCGCTGCCACGCTTGACCCTAAATAGGAAAGCGCCGCTGTTGCTTTCTCATGGGCGAACGCCGACGTGTTTGCGTGGCAACCGTCGACATCCCCGTGTTCCTGTGAAAGTAATTGAGCACCATCTCGCCGTCTGTCCTCGCGCGCGCCCGCCAAGCGTAAAGTCGAAACAGCAAGGAGCGCCAAGAGTTCATATCGAAGAAATCAAGAAGTTGGAAGCAGCAGGCCTTGTCGAGGAGTGCTCCATCCTACATGGTTGGCCAATCCAGTAGTTGTGCGCAAGGCAAACGGAAATGGAGGCTTTGTATCGACTTTACCGATGTTAATAAAGCTTGTCCCAAAGACCCATTTCCTTTGCCGCCAGACGACCAGATTGTTGACTCCACGG
The DNA here is from genome assembly GCA_021605205.1 of Aegilops longissima. Taxonomy (NCBI): domain Eukaryota; kingdom Viridiplantae; phylum Streptophyta; class Magnoliopsida; order Poales; family Poaceae; genus Aegilops; species Aegilops longissima. Next base: position 242,022,905 of record CM038681.1, read on the forward strand.
CCGGATGTGATTTGCTTTCATTTCTTGATGCATACTCAGATATCATCAGATCTTCATGGCGTAAGAGGATCTAAGAGAAAACCGCATTCATCACCCCGTGGCACATACTGCTTTTGTACGGATGCCTTCGGATTAAAGAATGCCGGTTCAACATTTGCAAGAGTAGTCCATCACGCTTTTGAGCCGCAAATACACGAAATGTGGAAGCCTACATGGATGACATAGTGGTCAAGAGCAAGGACAGGCAACTTTGATTCAAGATTTGATGAAACCTTCGCAAATCTGCGCAAGATCAACCTCAAGCTCAACCCCGAGAAGTGCGATTTGGAGTCCTTCCGCAAGCTTCTCGGTTCTTCATGTCTCAAATGGGAATTGAAGCCAATCCCGACAAGATCAAGGCCATTGAGCAGATTGAAGCACCAAAGCGTGTCAAGGATGTGCGAAGACTTGCCGGTTCGTAGCTACTCTCGGCGAGGTTTATCTCTAGATCTGCTGAGCGCCCCTACCATTTTTCAAAATTTTGAAAAGGCGGTCCAATGAAATGGACTCGAAGCGGAGGCTGCGCCGCAGACTTGAAGAGATACCTGTCCTCCACTCCAGTACTTGTCGCACCTAAACCACAAGAGAAGTTGCTGCTATATTTAGCGGCGACCAATCAAGTGGTTAGTGCTGCGTTAGTAGCGGAGAGGGAGGCAGATGATGAGCCGGCGACCATGGCAGAGGCATCCAGCGACAAGCAGGGGGCTTCACCGACAAGCTCTGGTCCCGACAAAGATAGATCTGCGCAGGAGCATGAGAAGATGCGGAAAAGGATGGTGCAGCGCCCAGTTTACTTTTGTCGGTTCCCTTCGCAGGGGCTAGGTCGAGGTACTGTGTGCGAAGTTGCTTTTCGGCCTTCTCATGGCCTCGAGAAAGCTGCGCCATTACTTCCAAGCACATGAGATCACAGCTTGTCACTCGCTTCCCGCTGAAGAGGATAACGCAAAATCCGTAAGCAACAGGCAGGATTGTCGAGTGGGCGCTGAACTGCAAGCTTTGGTCTCAAGTTTGAGAGCACTTCAACTATCCAAAGCAGAGCATTGGCAGAGTTCATAGCAGAGTGGACGCCAACGCAGGACGAAGAAATCCAGAAACGAGCATCCCCGTCAAGGAAGCAAGCAAAGAGTGGCTTATGTACTTTGATGGTGCCTTCTCGCTGCAAGGCGCTGGAGCGGGCGTGCTACTTGTCGCACCCACCGGAGAGCACCTCAAGTACATAGTTCAGATGCACTTTCCCAAGGAGCAAGCAACAAACAATACTGCAGAGTACGAAGGTTTGCTTGCCGGCCTCAGGATCGCAGTAGACCTTGGGATTAAGAAACTCATTGTTAGGGGTGACTCACAGCTTGTCGTCCGCCAAGTGAACAAGGATTATCAGAGTCCATTGATGGAAGCCTATGTTGATGAAGTGAGGAAGCTAGAAGAGCACTTTGACGGCCTACAGATGGAACATGTTCCAAGAGCTCAGAACGACATTGTTGATGGCCTGTCGAAGTGCGCCGCACTTAAATTACCTGTGGAACCAGGGATCTTCGTGCTCAAGCTGACTCAACCAACTGTAGCACCATCAACTGGACAAAGCAAGAAGAGGAAGTTGGTTTCTGGTGACTACTTTCCGGCAGAGCTCCCTGAAGCCGCCGCCAAGAAGGTCCCCAAGATCAACGCCAAGAGTGCTGAGGAGCAGTCTGCTCCGGCAGACCCTATGGTTTGTTCGGTTGAAGCAGACGCTCCCGACAAGTTCTGCTCCGGCAAACTTGCCGGGGAACACCAAGCTCCGGCTGAGCCGCAAGTCCTCGCCGTGGAAGCGGATGTTCCCGCAGCAGCAGATGCGCCTTTAGTCCTGCTTGTCAAGCCACAAGCTCCAGCATGGGCACAGCAGATCGTCCATTTCCTTCAGACAGGAGAACTTCCCGAAGAGCAAGAAGAAGCGGAAAGAGTAGCCCGGCAATCAAGTATGTACCAGTTTGTCGACAACATTCTGCATGTAAGAAGACTCAACGGTGTGAAATTGAAGTGTATTCATCGGGAAGATGGATGAAGCTGTTGGCAGAGATACATGGAGGCATATGTGGTCACCACATTGGCGAAGAGCACTTGCCGCAAAGCATTCCGCAAGGTTTCTTTGGCCAACAGCCCTCCGTGATGCAACTGCACAAGTAACCAAGTGTGAAGCGTGCAGGCCCATTCCAAGCAAATACACCAGCCAACTCAAGCTCTCCAGACGATCCCTTTATCCTGGCCATTTTCGGTCAGGGGTTCGACATCTCGGCCCCTTTCCCCGAAGTTGTCGGGGCTTTGAGTACTTGTACGTTGCAATCGACAAGTTCACAAAGTGGCCGGAAGTGGAAGCAGTGAGGAAGGTGACAACACAGTCAGCAGTCAAGTTCTTCAGGTCGATTGTTCGCCACTTTGGGATTCCTAACAGGATCATCACCAACAACGGCACGCAATTCACAAGCCGCACCTTCATGCAATACGTCCAAGATCTTGGCGCCAAGGTCTGCTTCGCTTCTGTTGCTCATCCGAGAAGCAACGGTCAAGCGGAGAGGGCAAATGCTGAAGTGTTGCGAGGGCTCAAGACCAGAACTTTCGATAGGCTGCACAGGTGCGGAAGAAACTGGATTGAGGAGCTGCCGGTGGTTCTTTGGTCGGTCGAACGATGCCAAATCGAGCCACCGCCGACACCTTCGCCTAGTCTATGGAGCAGAGGCAGTTCTCCCCACGGAACTCAGTATACGGATCACCTCGAGTGCTCGCTATGATGAGCTCGAGCAAGAGCAGCTGCGACAAGATGACGCTGCTCCTTGAGGAGGACCGTCTTCAGCCGCTGACGAGCAGCTCGTTACAAAGAAGCTTTGCGCCGCTACCATAGCCGCAAAGTTAGTGCCAGAAGTCTCGAGGAAGGCGACCTTGTTCTTCGGCGTGTTCAGTCCGCCAAGAATTCCAACAAGTTGACGCTGAAGTGGGAAGGCCCTTACCGGGTGAGACGAGTCACTAGGCCTGGCGCTGTCCGCCTTGAGACCGAAGATGGCATTCCGGTGAGCAACTCCTGGAATATTGAACATCTTCGTAAGTTTTACCCGTAGGGCGCGGTTGCCAGAATCTGTTCCGGCAACCACCTTTTGTACAAGTCTTGCCGATGTTGCAAGTAATCCTTTGTACAAAGCCGGGCGCAGACCCCGTGCATCAGTAAAGCTCACGTGCTTCGCACAACTTGTCAATTTCATGCTTTCTACTTTTTATTTTGCATGTATTATCTGACACTTTGTGCAGCACCTATTCTGGTAAGCAATAACGAGCCACAAGGCTCCATATCTTTATTTTCTCTTCTTTCTCTTTCTCAAAGAAAAGAAGGTTCCCTCGCCCACAAGTTTGCCAGGGGGGAAGGAAAAGAAGATAATGCTGTGGACCAAGCATCGCTCGAGGAAGTTTCGCCTTATCGAGAAGAAAACGACAGAAAAGCTAAGTTGCCAAAGCTTGAGCAATCAGTTTTAAAATTTTAAGTTATTTTCCTCGAACGACCGTACTTTGTATGGAAAACCCAGCGCAGAGGAACCAACTCAGTAGTTAGTTTGCGCCTTACTTTGTTTCGAGTCTGCTCAACAACTTAAGTGAGCTGCAACTAGTCGCGACAAGGTTGCTTGTCGGAAGCGACACCGCCAGCAGGCTGCTAACGTTCCGCACTCAGCCATGCAAGGGTGCCCGCGCCGACAAGTTCCCTAAAAGCGAGGGCGAAACATACAAAGGAAGGACCCAAGTAAAGGAAATAACATAGCAATCACTAACTGAAATAGAGTTATATTACAAGATAGCTTGTCGCAGCTCTAATAAATTGTTCTCTTAACATGATCAGCAGCGACAAGGAAAAGATAAACGAAGCGGCCTAGTCTCGCGGTCGCCATCAACCCTCTTGATCCCGCTCACCCTGTCCACAATCGGTGCGACGAGGGCCTTGAGCGCTTCAACATCAGCGTTCGGCGACAAAGACTTGGGGACGCTACGGTTAATACCTGGATTATGGAAGGCCACCTTCATCAAGACCTTCAAGAGCTCCCGACAGATCTGGTGCAACTTCGTCGGCCAGCTGCTTTGGGATCTCTTCCCGGAGTCGTTGGAGAGCCGTCACCACGCCCTTGAAGAACAAGCTGAGCTTGGCGCTGGGTTGGAGATGCTCGTCGGAGAAATACCCGAGATCCACCATCCCCAGCTCCATCAGCTCCCTATCGATGGTGGCGGCAATGTTCACAAGACCCTCGGTCCAGTGCTCCACATTCTCTCTGAAGGTGTTCTGAGCGGTCGTGGCACTCGCCAGCAGCACCTCGTCGGTCTTGATCTTCTCCAACAAGGCCACCTCCCGCTCCTTGGCGCCGTCCAACGTCTACATCAAGGTGGTCAGCTTCAGCTCAAGATCTGCCTTGGAGTCCTTGGCGGCGCTGAGCTCCTTGCCCCTCTCGGCGAGACGGCCCTGCAGCTCGCCAAGAGTGTAGGCGTCCTTCTCGCGCTCATGCTTGAGTGCGGAAAGCTCTTCGCCGCTCTTCTTCAGACTGACCTCCAGCTGCGTCACCTTTGTCTCCAGCTCCTTCTTGGTGGCTTCGGCAGCTGCGGCAGCATCCCTCGCTTCCTTGAGAGCTCTGCCAAGTGTTTGCTCGCGCGCGGCAAGCTCTTCCTCATAGCTGTCAAGATTGATCTTCCGCTGCGCCAGTTCGCCTTCTTGCGCAGACAGCTTCTCGGCAGCAAGCCGCTGCTGCTCCTCAACCTCAGCCTTCTCGAGGATGAAGGCTGTGCGCTTTCAGCGAGTCGCTCCCGCTCTTTGGCCACACTCCGGAGAGCCTCTTGGTTGAGGCCCCGGAGCTCTTCTGCGCGCTTCTCCATGTCTGCTCCTGCCCTCGCGACAAGTGCTTCTCGGGATTCCAGTTTGGCTTGTCGGGCGCGGTAGAGCGACAGCAGCTTCCGCAACAGCTGCTCCTCCTCAGACTCGCCGCTGCTGCTGCTTGGCGCGTCAACCAGCGTCAGCCCAGCGGAGGCGAGCAGCTCTTCGTCGAAGGTCTCTCCCTCGACCGGCGCCCTGGAGCTCGACGCCTAGGGGAGCTTGATGAAGACGCCATCGCCGGCCTTCAAGTAGGCGCTGGGCTGGGGCTCCTCGGAGCCTGGCGCTGCGGCAGCGGCGGAGGGATCGGCGGTCGGTGTAGCGCTGGCGCCTCCTGCGCCTCGTGGTCGCTCTGTCGCGGACCTCGCCAGCTTGGGCGGCGGCCTTGGCGGCCTCTTCGCCGGCGGGCTCGTCAGCGCCGGTCTCCTCCTCGGCGACGGCGGCGTCGTTAGTGTTGCCGCGCGCGTCCTCCTCGCCGGCGACCTCAGTCTCCATCGGCTCTGCGGCGGATGGATCTGATGACAAGAAAAAGAAAGAAAAATCAAGCAAATATCCAAAAAGAAGATTGGAAGAAGAAGAACTCAAGGGCAGCTTACAGGCAAGAGGATTACCTGCGATAGGATCTGCAGCCATGGTCTCAGCTGCCGGGGGGTCGCTGATGCCGTCTCTTGCCGGAGAGCCGCCCCTTGTCGGAGAGGCCTCCCTTGTCGGAGAGCGCTCCCTTGCCGGGGGATCCTCCCTTGGTGGTGTAGTTGAAGCGGACGGCATGTCAGGAGCGGCTTCAGGGCACTCCTGATGGGGCTGCTCTGCTCCTACTCAAATCAACAATCAGATATCAGCAAATAAAGAGCACCCATGCGCGCCTAACAGCAGAAAGTAAACCATATACTTACGCTGGGGGCTGCGCTGGGGGCTGCTTTGTGGAAGAGTCGTCGGGTCCGGCAAGGAGGTCTCGGACGCGCCTCCCGCTGCTGCAGTGGGTTCGTCCTCGATGACGATCACCGGAGTCTTGGCTCTCTTTGAAGCTCTCTGGGCCAGCGTCCTGAAAAGGGAAGAGTTCAGAGTAAATGAAATCAGATACAAGACAAAGCAACAAATTGAAGAATTACAAGTACAGCAACAAGATCTTACTCTTCTTCTTCCTCGGAGCTGAGCGCGGAGAGGTCGAATTCCGGTTCACCTCCGGTGCGACGAGCTGGAAGGGTAGGCTCCCTTGGACGCTTGGCGGGTGCAGGAGCTGTGGTCCCAGAAGGTCCCGCTCAAGTTGCTGCAGCGGCGTGAGGTGCTCCCGTGGCAACAGTGCTTGCCGCGGTGGAGCGCGTCGCGCAGCTCGACGGCTGTTGGCCTGTCTGCCGCCCCGCCGCTTCCCCGGCCTTGCGGAGACGCCTTCTTGGTGGAGCTGTGGGCTCCGCTCGAGGCAAGCTACTTGAAGGTGGGGAGGAGGCGCCCTCAGCGGGCTCGCTCGGCTCAGCTTCGGGCTCGGCAGGCTCATCCTCGCCGACAAGCTCTTCTCGATCGACAAGGCTTGCCGCCTCTGCTGCCTCCGCCTCCTCCACAGTAAATCCAAATTCGCCCGCGGCGGCAGCTGCTGCCGCCTCCTCAACCTGGTGGCTATGCGCTGCATCTCGTCATCAGTGGTGTCATGGGTGAGGCCCCTCTGCTCGTCGGGGCGGATTGGCACTTCTTCCAAGCTATCGAAGAACTGCCGCACGACGTCGTCGGCAGGCTCTTGCCAAGTTGGAACGATTCCATGCGAATCGCACAACGGCATCATTGCGCGGATGCGGTCGAGCGAAGAATTGTTGCACAATGGAACGACTCCCCTTGGCAACCTGAACCATTCGGGATGATCAGGGTCGTGCTTGAATAACTCCAAAAGCATCGCATCAAGCTCCAAGACGGTGAAGTTGAAGTTGAGGCCCGGGCGCAGCCTCATGATGTCTGCCGCGTTCTGAAACTCCCAAGCAGGTCTCCTCCTCTCCTGTAGGGGGGCGATGCGGCGGCGAAGGAAATCTGCGCCAACTGCGCCTACAGTGAGTCCGGCAAGCCTGAGGCGCAGGATCCGAGTAACGGCAATCTTCAATCTAGCGTCCTCCGGCGCCAAGTTGCTCCAATCCTTGCCGCGCACTATTGGAGTTTGGCGCTGAGCAGTGAATGGCTGCGGGTTCTCCTCTACGATCCAGCACCAGTCTGCCCTCCACTCCTCCCACTTGCTGCGGAGCTCTCCTTCTAGATAGGCCTCTTTCTTGCCGATCCTTGAGATCCAGGCGATCCCTCCGGCAAGAGGCTCTCCTCTCTCTACTCGAGGCATGAAGAAATGGCGGAAGAGGGCTACGTTTGGGTGGACTCCGACAAAGTTTTCGCAGAGATGTGCAAAACTGCCATGGTCGGACAGCATTGGGGTGAAATCAAGGAGGCGAAACCCGTAGGTGTTCATGACATCGCAGAAGAATTAAAGAAGGGCGGCAGAGCCCACAATAGAAGAAGAGCGAAGAAGGGATACCCGCCGAGCCAATTCAGATCCGGCGGTGAGAGTACCTTCGCGCGGGATGCGCCGCGTCTCCGTCGACCGAAGAGGTAGTACCATTCCTCAGCTCCTTCAAGGCGAGCTGAGGGGGAAGATGGCTCGCTCTTTCGCAGCGCCGTGAGCCGCTGCGCCTCGGCCGACTTCACGACCTTCCCCTTGTCGGCTTTCGGAGCCATGGCGAAGGTGGTGGGGGAGACCGACGGCGTTGGTGATGCTGGTGGCGATGGGGGGCGGAGCGCTGCTCTCTTCAGACTGAGGAAGAGGGGGGGAGCAGCGGTGGTTTTCGAGATTAGACAGCAAATGGCGAGGTGGGTGAACCGCCCCTGCTTCCCCTGTTTATAAGGAGGGAGACGGGGCGGACGTTCCGCTTTGCCGAATAAAGAAACCCCCCACGATCTCTCCCACGACGCCGCAGTCGATGCGTGCCGTTCGTGGGGGACGTGGTGGGTCCGGAGCGAGTTATGGCATAACTAAGGCCGTGTGTGCCCGTGCCCTGTTTTGGGCCTGGCCCTACGGCGCTCGGCACCGTGTATGGCCCAGGCCCGGGGGCTCCTGTCGGTGTACTAGGATAGGGGTACCCTAGTATCCCTAACTTGTGCACGGGCGGTTGCAGCACCCCGCGGTGAGCCTTGCCGCGGTGACCGCCTAGCTCCTTCATGGTTCCTTTGTAGCCATTCAAGAACAAAGTATTTAAGTCAAAGAGAAAGACCCGGCAAGAGGAGCTTGCCGGAAGGCCAACCAAGGCACACAGAGACAAGGCCCCGCAAGAGGAGCTTGCCGGAAGGCCCGTGAGCGACAAGCTTCCGGGCGCGGCAAGGCGCTTGTCAGCGGCAGATACCACTCCGCTCTGCGCTCCAAAGACACCCACCAACGTGTCGCCATGGGACCTTTCCAGGCGCGCGTGGCAAGAGGCTGTGCGTCCAGCAGAGCGCGGTGGCAAGCGGTGCTGACAAGATCGCCATCGTGGCAAGCAGTGGCGTTCCTGACGGTCCCTTTCCGCACTGTTTAGTCGACTTTGACGGGCATTTAATGCCTTTGTCCCCTGCCGTCAGGGTTAGGTATGGGACACTGTACAAGTAGCTGTACCAACCGCAACTCATTTTCCGTTTACGCCCTTGTCTCGTTGCCACCGCCCGGAGACCCCTTGAGCATATAAAAGGAGGCCCATGCGCAACGTAGAAGGGGTTCGACTCATTCGAAACTAGAGAACTCCCACGCTAGGTCTTGTAGCTCCCAACGCTCCCTAGCAAAAACACAATACAATCGCACAAGCAGCGTGAGGAGTATTATCTCTCCGGAGAGCTCCGAAGCTGGGTAAACTGCTCGTGTGCTTCGCCTCGATCTGCTCTTTGTACGATCTCCGCCCTCCACCAAACCAAAAGGGGCTCGGTCCGCCGGCCCCATAGGTGTTCGTGGGTACGATCAGCTTCCCCGACACTGGCTATGCTCTATCTTCACCACACAAAGTATTTAAATCATGCACAACCCCGATGACAAGCCAAGCAAATGTTTCATACTTTTGACATTCTCAAACTTTTTCAATCTTCACGCAATACATGAGCGTGAGCCATGGACATAGCACTATAGGTGGAATAGAATGGTGGTTGTGGAGAAGACAAAAAAGATAAGATGGTATCACATCAACTAGGCGTATCAATGGGCTATGGAGATGCCCATCAATAGATATCAATGTGAGTGAGTAGGGATTGCCATGCAACAGATGCACTAGAGCTATAAGTATATGAAAGCTCAACAAAAGAAACTATGTGGGTGTGAATCCAACTCGCTTGCTCACGAAGACCTAGGGCCTTTGAGTAAGCCCATCATTGGAATATACAAGCCAAGTTCTATAATGAAAATTCCCACTAGTATATGAAAGTGACAACATAGGAGACTCTCTATCATGAAGATCATGGTGCTACTTTGAAGCACAAGTGTGGTAAGAGGATAGTAGCATTGTCCCTTCTCTATTTCTCTCTCATATTTTTTATTTTTTTTATTTTTTATTTTTTTATTTGGGCCTTTTCTCTTTTTTATGGCCTCTTTTCTTTCCCTTTTTTTATTTTTCGCCCGGAGTCTCATCCCGACTTGTGGGTGAATCATAGTCTCCATCATCCTTTCCTCACTGGGACAATGCTCTAATAATGATGATCATCACACTTTTATTTACTTACAACTCAAGAATTACAACTCGATACTTAGAAAAAAATATTACTCTATATGAATGCCTCCGGCGGTGTACCGGGATATGCAATGAAACATGAGTGACATGTATGAAAGAATTATGAACGGTGGCTTTGCCACAAATACGATGTCAACTACATGATCATGCTAGCAATATGACAATGATGGAGCGTGTCATAGTAAGCGGAACGGTGATAAGTTGCATGGCAATATATCTCGGAATGGCTATGGAAATGCCATGATAGGTAGGTACGGTGGCTCTTTTGAGGAAGGTATATGGTGGGTGTATGATACCGGCGAAAAGTGCGCGGTATTAGAGAGGCTAGCAATGGTGGAAGGGTGAGAGTGCGTATAATCCATGGACTCAACATTAGTCATGAAGAACTCATATACTTATTGCAAAACTCTACAAGTTATCAAAGCAAAGTATTACACGCATGCTCCTAGGGGGATAGATTGGTAGGAAAAGACCATCGCTCGTCCCCGACCGCCACTCATAAGGAAGACAATCAATAAATAAATCATGCTCCGACTTCATCACATAACGGTTCACCATACGTGCATGCTACGGGAATCACAAACTTTTAGCACAAGTATTTCTAAAATTCACAACTACTCAACTAGCATGACTCTAATATCACTACTTCCATATCTCAAAACAATCATCAAGCATCAACTTCTCTTAGTATTCAACACACTCATAAGAAAGTTTTAACTATTTTTGAATACCTAGCATATTAAGATTATTAAGAAAATTACCATGCTATTTAAGAATCTCAAAATAATATAAGTGAATCATGAGAGTTCATCTAATTCTTAAAAAAATAAAACCACCATTGTGCTCTAAAAGATATAAGTGAAGCACTAGAGCAAACAACAAACTACTCCAAAAGATATGAGTGAAGATCAATGAGTACTTAAATAATTGTGCAACTATGTGAAGAATCTCTAACATTAAGGAATTTCAGATCTTGGTATTGTATTCAAACAGCAAGCAAAGCTAAATAAAACTACATTGCAAGGATAGCACAACTCATGTGAAGAAGCAAAAACTTAGGTTCAACCGATACTAACCGATAGTTGTTGAAGAAGAAAGGTGGGACCGGGGCATCCCCAAGCTTAGATGCTTGAGACTTATTGAAATATTATCTTGGGGTGCCTTGGGCATCCCCAAGCTTGAACTTTTATGTCTCCTTAATTCCTCTCATATCATGGTTTCTCTTTTTATCAAAAGCTTCATTCACAACAAACTCAACAAGAACTCGTGAGATAGGTTAGTATAAACCAATGCAGAACCTTATTATTTTCTACTGTAACAAATCACTAACATTATTATTCAACATTGCATACTAAATGCCTCTGTATATTTAATACTCCTATCCTTAAATAGAATCATTAAACAAGCAAACATATGCAAACAATGCAAATATAACAGCAATCTGCCAAAACAGTACAGTCTGTAAAGAATGCAAGATTCATCATACTTACCTAACTACAAAAATTATGAACTAAAATTCCCACTGTAATAAATTTATCAGAGCTCAATATGCAAAAAGATTCAACATTATATCACTCTCTGAATTTTCTAGGGAATTTTTGCAACAGCGGTAAACTTTCTGTTTTCAAACAGCAACATGTATACTAGCAAAATAACCATGGCAAAGGCTATCCTTGACTTTTTATTGAAACTAAAGATTCAAAACATTATTCTAAATAACAGCAAGCAAATAATAACAAGATAAAATGACGCTCCTAGCAAAACACATATCATTTGGTGAATAAAAATATAGCTCCAAGTAAAGTTACCGATGAACGAAGACGAAAGAGGGGATGCCATCCGGAGCATCCCCAAGCTTAGGCTCTTGGTTGTCCTTGAATATTACCTTGGGGTGCCTTGGGCATACCAAATCTTAGGCTCTTGCCACTCCTTATTCCATAGTCCATCGAATCTTTACCCAAAACTTGAAAACTTCACAACACAAAACTTAACAGAAAACTCGTGAACTCCGTTAGCGAAAGAAAACAAAATACCACTTCAAGGTACTGTAATGAACTCATTCTTTATTTATATTGGTGTTAAACCTACTGTATTCCAACTTCTCTATGGTTTGTAAACTATTTTACTAGCCATAGAGTCATCAAAATAAGCAAACAACACAATGAAAACAGAATCTGTCAAAAACAGAACAGTCTGTAGTAATCTGTAACTAACGCAAACTTCTGGAACTCCAAGAATTCTAAAATAAATTTGTGGACCGGAGGAATTTGTCTAGTAATCATCTGCAAAAAGAATCAACTAAATAACACTCTTCAGTAAAAAATTTCTAGCTAATCTCGTGAGTGCTAAAGTTTTTGTTTTTTACAGCATGATCATAAAGACTTCACCCAAGTCTTCCCAAAGGTTCTACTTGGCACAAACACTAATTAAAACATAAAACCACATCTAAACAGAAGCTAGCTGGATTATTTATTACTAAACAGAACCAAAAAGCAAGAAACTAAAATAAAATTGGGTTGCCTCCCAACAAGCGCTATCGTTTAACGCCCCTAGCTAGGCATGATGATTTCAATGATGCTCGCATAAAAGATAAGAATTGAAACATAAAGAGAGCATCATGAAGAATATGACTAGCACATTTAAGTCTAACCCACTTCCTATGCATAGGGATTTTGTGAGCAAACAACTTATGGGAACAATGATCAACTAGCATAGGAAGGTCAAACAAGCATAAGTTCAAAAATTGAAGCACATACAGAGGAAACTTGACATTATTGCAACTCCTACAAGCATATGTTCCTCCCTCATAATAATTTTCAGTAGCATCATGAATGAATTCAACAATATAACCAGCACCTAAAGCATTCTTTTCATGATCTACAAGCATAGAGAATTTACTACTCTCCACATAAGCAAATTTATTCTCATCAACAATAGTGGGAGCAAACTCAACAAAATAACTATCATGAGATTGAAAATTAAGATCAAGATGACAAGTTTCATGGTTATAATTATTATTTAAAGCATACGTGTCATCACAATAATCATCATAGATAGGAGGCATGCTTTCATCATAGTAAATTTGGTCATCAAAGCTTGGGGGACAAAAAATATCATCTCCATCAAACATAGCTTCCCCAAGCTTGTGGCTTTGCCTACCATTAGCATCATGGATATTCAAGGAATTCATACTGACAACATTGCAATCATGCTCATAATTCACATATTTTATGCCAAGAATTCTATGTAATTCTTCTTCTAGTACTTGAGCACAATTTTCCTTCCCATCATTTTCACGAAAGACATTAAAAAGATGAAGCATATGAGGCATCCTTAATTCCATTTTTTTTAGTTTTCTTTTATGAAATAAACTAGTGCTAAAACAAGAAACAAAAAGATTCAATTGCAAGATCTAAAGATATACCTTCAAGCACTAACCTCCCCGGCAATGGCGCCAGGAAAGAGCTTGATGTCTACTACGCAACCTTCTCCTTGTAGACGTTGTTGGGCCTGCAAGTGCACAGGTTTGTAGGACAGTAGCAAATTTCCCTTAAGTGGATGACCTAAGGTTTATCAATCTATGGGAGGCGTAGGATGAAGACAACCAAATAACAAAGAGCCTCTTGTGTCCCCAACACACCCAATACAATGGTAAATTGTATGGGTGCACTAGTTCGGCAAAGAGATGGTGATACAAGTGCAATATGGATGGTAGATAAAGGTATTTGTAATCTGAAATAATAAAAACAGCAAGGTAACTAATGGTAAAAGCGAGCACAAACGGTATTGCGATGATAGGAAACAAGGCCTAGGGTTCATACTTTCACTAGTGCAAGTTATCTCAGCAATAATAACATAGATAGATCATATAACAATCCCTCAACATGCAACAAAGAGTCACTCCGAAGCCGCTAATAGCGGAGAACAAACGTAGAGATTATGGTAGGGTACGGAACCACCTCAAAGCTATTCTTTCGGATCAATCTATAAAAGACTTCGTACTAGAATAACACCTTAAGGCACAAATCAATCAAAACCCTAATGTCACCTAGATACTCCATTGTCACCTCAAGTATCCGTGGGCATGATTATACGATATGCATCACACAATCTCAGATTCATCCAACCAACATAAAAGTACTTCAAAGAGTGCCCCAAAGTTTCTACCGGAGAGTCAAGAACGTGTGCCAACCCCTATGCATAGTTTCATGGGCGGAACCAGCAAGTTGGTCACCAAAACATACATCAAGTGGCACATGATATCCCATTGTCACCACAGATAAACACGGCAAGACATACATCAAGTGTTCTCATAAAAGACTCAATCCGATAAAATAACTTCAAAAGGGGAAACTCAATTCATCACAAGAGAGTAGAGGGGGAGAAACATCATTAGATCCAACTACAATAGCAAAGCTCGGGATAAATCAAGATCGTGCCATAGAGGGAACACGAGAGAGAACACAAGAGAGAGAGAGAGAGATCAAACACATAGCTACTGGTACATACCCTCAGCCCCAAGGGTGAACTACTCCCTCCTCGTCATGGAGAGCGCCGGATGATGAAGATGGCCACCGGTGAGGGATCCCCCCCCCGCAGGTGCCTAATGGGCTCTCGAGAGGTTTTTGGTGGCTACAGAGGCTTGCGGCGGCGGAACTCCCGATCTTTCTTCTTCCTGGATGTTTTTAGGGTACGTGGGACTATATAGGCGAAAGAAGTCGGTCGGGAGGTGCTCGAGGGGCCAACGAGACAGGGGGCGCTCTCAGTAGGGGGGGGGCTATCTCCTGGCCTCCTCGAGGATCTTATGACTTGAACTCCAAGTCTCCAGGATGATATTCTTCCTAAAAATAACGCTGCCAAAGGTTTCATTCCGTTTGGACTCCGTTTGATATTCATTTTCCTCGAAATACTGAAACAGGCAATAAAACAGCAATATGGGCTGGGCCTCCGGTTAATAGGTTAGTCCCAAAAGTAATATAAAAGTGTATAATAAAGCCCATAATCATTCAAAACAGGTAATATAATAGCATGGAACTATAAAAAATTATAGATACGTTGGAGATGTATCAACATACCCCCCTTACAAGAATCTCGTCCCCGAGATTCCCAAACTAGGCGTGGAAAGGAATACGAAAACTTGGATCCGGGGTAGTCTTCACGTCCTCATACTGCTTCTGCTTCCGAGTGGTGCTCCATTAACCCTTGAAGTACTTGTTGGTGTGGCTTCGTGTATGATGTTCTGCTTGACCCAGGTTGCTAAGGGGTCTCTTGCGTAAGTCAGGTTGGGCCAGGGGTCGATGGCTCGGTGATCGATGTCCTTGTAAAGATCGGGCTAGTTAGGAAGTTGAAAAGACTTTTGGAGTTGTGTCGCGTGGAAACATTGTGCACAGTGGGTAACTCTGGTGGCAACTCCATCTGGTAACTGTCTTCTCTTCGACTCGTAGGGATCTCGGAGGGGGTCGATAATCTTGGTGTGAGCTTCTCTTGACATGAAAATGCTTGGTTCTCTTGAGAGGAGTGGCTCGTAGATACACATGGTCTTCGATGCGGAAGTTTACTTCTTGGCGACGGTGGTTGGTATGGTTCTTCCTCCTTGACATGGCGGTCTTCAAATGTTCCCTAACCAGCTGAACGACTCTTCTTCCGTCTTCAGGTAGACAAGTATATCACCAAATAATGATGACAACCAGCTTGTTCGAGTACTCCGTGAGGACTTGCCCACGGGGTACATAGGGTATAGGTTGGGGTATCGGTGGTGGTCACGGTTGGGTATTGGTCAGGGTCTTCTCGACCTGGGGCCAAAGCCCATGGTCATGATGTGACCATGTTATGGCTTGGTAGGGCTTTAGGGTTTTAAGGATTCTAGGGTGCGAGTAAACGTTTATCATATTATCCTTGAGCACAGATTCTCGGACGCCAACTATTCTACCTAGTCCTTCAAACAAATCACCTTATCCCACCGAAAGCATTATCTTTTATAGGTCAACTCCAATCATTACTCATGCTATTCATATCCTCATGACTCCCAAGAGGAGGTCTAACAAAACTATACATGTCAACTATCCCCAAACTCATATCTATGCAAAAATAATCCATGGGCAGAACGTACAAGCTGCTAAGCTTGAATTAAAAATCACAATCCAAGTGCTCAGCTTATTCTTCCAAGGTCAATATAATGCATCCCTATCCTAAGGAAACACGTCGTAAGCCGCTCCAAGATCTTGTTTCCTTCCTATGGATCAACCCAAACTTCCCATTAACTTCCATCAATCACTACATAATCCAATAATTCCACAAATCCAAAGTCTATGGTGTCTCACACGAATCTTCTAATGTCCTATAGTCCCCAAATACTTGAAAGGGCTACCTTGCTATAGTCAGTCCACCAATTCCCATTATCATGATCAAGTAAATTCCAAGATCAAGCTCATACAGATCCCTAGATAAACTCCGACAATTATTCCAAGCTCCTAGTTTATTGTCCATCGAGAAACATGGTATCACGATCAAGATTATCAGTCTGAATCCAATTTACTCTGAACCATGTAGACTTACTCAGCATCTATACTCCAATAGGATCACCTATTTAAATCCAAATCTCATGTCCAACGGAAATTCCCATAATTTCCCTCAAGTCATTATCGTAATGCCAACCATCTCCTATCAATATCCCCTAGCTAAGTCAAATCCTTATACTTCCAAGAATTTTAGCTTGCGATCATAATTGTCCTACTAAATCCAATTTACTCAGGGGCAATGAAAGTTATGCTACTCTATTAACATGATCCCACCAAGTTCATCAACCAACATGAAAACCTCATAATCCACCAAAAAGTCTCGGATAATTCCTCAAGGTCTCTGATATAAACTCATCAAGTCATTTGTCCTATATCATATATCCTCAAATAGGTCTACCCTATGGCATCGTCAGTTCTTGTGCTATCTTAGGATGATAATGTGCTCGTTCACTATGTCCACTAGTTCCATAATGAACCCAGTGATGTGCAAGGTTACAGAGGCTTAACTGGTCTGCTTGCAATTTCTGTGGGTTAAATACTTGGTTAAGGATTCGAGTTGGGGTATCTCGTGAAGTCTTGAAGGGTATAGAGATGGGTTTCCAGTCTTGGGGGGTAAACATAACCCTACGGGGTTGCACTTGGTCGATGAGGTTGTAGCAAAAGTCCTCAGTGCTAGTTGGTTCCAAAGTAGAACCCTTGGTGTATCTTTTCTTGCCGGCCTTTAGTTGAGTAGAGAGATGAGAGGGAAAAGTAGCATAGAGGAGGAGGATGCCAAAAGGGGGTTCTATAGTGCCAGTGCAAACAAACGGGTGCAAAAAGGGCGAAACAAAAGAAAACAAGGAAGGTGATATAGTCGCGTACTTTTTGCCTAGGGCAAAAGTGTGACTTATATCAAAACACCAACAATAAAAACAAGCAACACACAATCATGGTTCTATTTGAACCATCATACGGACTCGACTGCGCATAGGGGGTACACGACTCGTCCTACCCTAGGGGTTCTCGGACTCAGTAGTCGTGCCTTGTGCCTCGTGCAGTTTTTTGAGTTTTCCTCAAGTGTTGCTACATCTCTTGTTCGATGAAATGATCTGGGTTAAGCCTGAAGAATATTCAACAACTTCTCGCTTGATGAGGTGATGTGGTGAAGGTGGCTCCTCGTGGCTGGCATTGACTTGATCTTCTCTTGTCTTCTTATTCATGACAATCACTTTTGCCTTTTAAGGTGTCGGTGGTTCTAGGTGGCACTCCTTTATGCAATGACATTAACAAGGCATAATAGAGGTCCAATCTGTCAGACACATTGTTGACAATATCGTCACCGAGAGCGGGGGATGAAGAGAACCGTTTTCCTGCTCACTATAGTGAGGCGGACCAAATGGCTAGGTTCTCATCCACCGGTGGTTACCGATGCAACGATGATAAGGACATGGTTGCTCTATTAGAAATGTATATCATGATCTTGCATTTCCTATGCCCTGATCATCATAGGCTAAGGTCGCATCATCTTAGGTCAGTGTCAAGGGTGTCACCATCTTCTGGGTCTTCATGTCCTCATTCCTCGAGGATGTATCTTCTGTTGGCATCGTCTTGTTGTGGTGTCGCCAATCTTGTGCTCAGAAGATGTGGGTGAATGTCTGACAAGGCATCCTCCTTCTAGATTATCCACGAGGATTACAAGGAATCCTATGGTCAGGGGCATAAGGGTACTAGCGACCAATTGCAAAAGTTTCGAAGGGGAAGAGATCGATAGGGAAAATATACCTTAGTTTTTTTTAAAATTAGTGATAGTCTTGGAAATAGTTTTACCTAAACTAACGACCATGCTAACTAAAGCTTCCTACAGTCAACCTGGCTCTGATACCAGCTCTGTAGGGACCCCGACTCATAAGTCGTGATCACCGGATGCATGTGTACAGTGATCCCGGAGATCAATGCTCACTGAACACACAGAAGCTGAATAACAAGAGTCTTACATCCATACATACTGTGTTACACAAATAGGACCATTATGGTCAAGTCTTGAGTATAACATCGCAGCATATATCTTCATCGATATCTTGGACCCATACCATCTGCCTTAACCCTACAGGCATTCTGACTGGGAAGCGTCCTATCTCGCATGTTCATCATCGAAATATTCTTCATCATAACTTGTTCTTTCAAGCCTGGCCAATATAATAACTAGTGGCAAGCCAATGTGTACTTTGAATGTACTCGCAAGCAACCCATGTTTTGGTTCAAGATACAACAATGCATGATATAGGTAAATTTTGCAGAAAGCTAGTTTTGTTGTGCTATGACATGTTCAACAATTGGTAAAACATGCATCATACAAATTCAAGTAACCATAGGGACTGGTTACAAATATCAACATAAATGGAGTGGGCATCAACCCAACTCAATCATGTCAAGTCCTTTGATTTGACCCAAGTAGTTCTTCCCACTTATCCAAACACACACACTGGTTTGTAAACATGTGGACGTAGCCCAAGAGCGGTTACCCAACCGTCCTTGACCGTGGACACGGCTATTCGAATATTTTTACACTCTGCAGAGGTTGCACACTTTACCCACAAGATCCGAGGAACTTCCGTGTCATCCATGACCCGCGGTACCTCAAGTACCCGGGGTAAGCACCCGATCACTATCTTTCCCTAGACGACACTAACATAGAGTCCACTCGATTGGTAGTAACCCCTCTGCCCAACATATCACATCTTAAAATTGTGGAGCCTCGCTCCCATATTCATCACATACCACAAGCACGGGGTACCAACGGTGTGTTCGGTGCCCTGTAAAAACAGTCATGGCCGCCCAACCTGGCACGACCCCGTCTCGAGAGTGACCTCGTGTCACCCCCGTCACTAGTAATGCGGGCACCATGCTAGTATCGGCCTAGGTAATCAATAATGCCCTTTCCCATATAAGGGTGGAGTGGTTGCGCATGTAAGGTTGGAATAACGGCCGCAACTTAAACAATTCCATTTTGAAAACAACACACACACTTGCCTCGGTACACCACTTTGTCATCAATTAGTTACCCAACTCATTTTCTCCCTCGGGTATAAGTGGCACCCGACAGGGTTTTCAAAAAGTCTTTTGAAAGTACTCCGCCCCTTCACCATGCATATTCCCGTCCCATTTGCATAGCCACTACTATAGCATCCTATCTACTCCCACCGGCATGACCCTCATAGGAAGGTAGGGTAATGCATAATGCAAGTATCAACAAGGAAGTAATGGAGGCAACCCATCAAAGTGGTTACAGCCACATCATGATTTCGTTGCAACAACAATATGGTGCTATATGACATGCATAAAAAGGGTTTGATAGACATGGTCAAAGGGTTGCTTCCCTGCTTTAACAAAGCCTTCGAGGTCTTCAAATATCTCTGGTCCAACTCCGAGCATTTTGTCTACTTCGTCAACTATCGTCGAAAGCAACCATAATAAGCAACACAACAGGGCAAAAATAAAAGTGCTCTAAAAATATGAATTTGACTTTTCTAGGATATCTCCGGTTATATGAAAATTAACTAGAGTGGTTTCATTGGGACTGGATCAATGGATATTTTTTAGTATTTCAATATGATAGAATTAATGGATTTATGGATTTGCAAGAAGTGTACAGAAATATATTTTTGAAAAATGAGCAAAGGCACCCATTTAACAAATCATGATTTTAGAAGCATATAGGAGTTGGTTTCACTGGATTTGGAGTTCAAATGAATTCCCTATGAATTGGCAAAGTTGACAAATATGAAGAACTGGCTCATTATATTGTGTGGCACATAAAGTATTAATAAAAATGTTCATAACCTAAGTTATAAACTCAGGAGCATCTAGAAATTTGAATCATGGCATTTGGATCAAAGTGATCTCTCTGTGACTTTCTAAAGTTTATCACAGAAATGGAAAAGTACGTTTTCATAAAAATTTGTGAAGGAAATGTTTCTGAAAAAATGTGCAAATAGCACGATGTGATAGATAATGAATTTATAAACTACTAGAAATTTGAATCACCAAATTTGGAGGTAATATGAATATTTGGGAGATTTTACAAGTTTCTGGAATAAGAAAAAGACAAAGGAAGGGGGTGTTTATACCTATACTGCGCACTGGGTGCAGCATATTGCCGTAGTGCACTGGGCCAGGCCAGCGGCTTGGCCACGCGGACGACATGGTGACGTCGAAGGCGCCCAGGCGGAGTGGGCCTTCGCTGCGAGGACGCGGGAGAGGGCGAACCCGCCTCCACTTGCCAGCGTGGCCCGGTGGCTAGGCCACTGACGAGCGGGGCCCGCCTGCAGGTTCGTCCTCAACGTCCCGTGCGGGCACGAAGGGAGACAGAGGAGGCGTTCGACGCCGACCGCCGGCTCTACAGGGCGTCTCCGGTGATGCTCCGCCCACCGGCGTGCTCAGTGGAGAGTGGCGCATCTGAGGAGGTACTCCACGTAGGCAGGGGTGGTCAGATGCGGGCGGTGCATCACCCACAGCGGATGGAGGCGATGGTGAGGTTGGGGCACGGTGAGTCAGGCACGACAAGGATGAAATGTAGCGCGGGAAAGATCCACGATGGTGGTGGAAATGCTCTGGAATTGAGAGGTGGAAAGGAGGGGGTCTTGGTGGCACGAATTTGGGCGGAGTCCGACGGCTCGGCTCCGGCCATGGGGAGCCACGGAGGGCTCGGCGAGAGGGTTGGCTGGGTCGAGGGTGCTTCTAGGAGGGAGAGGTGACAAATGGAGTGGAGAGGAGGGCTCGTAACGGCCTCATATGGGCGCGACTAGGAGCATCGTGGGCGGAGCTCACTGCCACGGCCCAGGGCGTCGCCAGGGGCCAAACGGGCGCTTTGGGGCGTGTCTGAGGTGCTCGTGGGTGTGGTCCAGGTCAAGGGAGAGAAAAGAGGGAGCGGGGACGGATCAGAGGCATCGCGCGTGTGAGGCTGCCCATTGGAGCTCTCGGGCGGCCGGTGCGCGTGCGAGAGGAGGCAGCAGGAGGAAGAGAGAGAGAGAGGAGGGGAACAGGGTGGTGGCGTGTTACGAACGTCGAGGCACCTCGACTGGTGTGAGGGGAAGGCTCGAGGTGGTCGAGGGGTGCGGTGTCAACGCTCGGGTGCTCTGCCACGCGCTCCAGAGCATGCAAATGGCCGGCATCCGCGGCTTTTTGCGCGCACCCGCACGTCCAGTTGTGTCCAGTGGCTGCAGGAAGAATAAACAAGGGGGAGGGAGGCTTTGGATGCTCTGGAACTTGCCAGGAGTGGGAGAGAGATGAGAAAGGGAGGGGAAAGTGGCTGTCCAGAGAAGAAAAATGGGTCTCTGCCCCCCTTAATCATTGCTCCTTGGGCAGCAAAGCATGTAGTAGTTAGAGGAGGACCAGATGAGGCTGTGGGAAGAGTTTCAGCTCATGGAGATTAGTGGAAGGGTTTGAAACTTGCATTTTGAAATTTTGCCAGAAGGTGTTTGGTGGTGGTTTGGGCAAGAAATTTAATTTCACTTGACATGAAACTTAACAGGATGAAATGGCACATAGAAGTAGGGTGTTCCACCAAGTTTGAGCTCATTTGGGCAAAGTAGCCAATGTAACTTTGGTAAACCTAGAAATCAGCAGAAATGGCTTTACCTAGATTTAGTCATGCAAATCTATTCACCTTGATGCACCACTTGGTGTAGTGTAATCATTTGAGGATTTGAACATGTCCACAAAAATCCAGATCAAAAGGACACACTTGGCAATGTAGAGTTGTTCAAATTTGGTTCTGGAGAGAAAGGGTTTGAGAACACTTTGATCATGATATCCTTCTCTCCAACTTGTGCTGTCGGATTTCGGGTTCCGACAGACCCTTGAGGTTCGAACACTGGGGTGCACGCGAATCTCGCCCTCTACCTACCTGTGCCCTGCCGCCTCGCTAGGATCTAAACTACAAAAGGAACATCACAAGAGACACAGGGTTTATACTAGTTCGGGCCACCATTGTGGTGTAATACCCTACTCTAGTTTGTGGTGTGGTGGATTGCCTCTTGGGCTGATGGTGATGAACAATACAAGGAAGAACAGCCTCATGAAGTCTGTTCTTGGCAGAGGATGAACTGCTAGGAGGAGTTCAGTCCCTCTCTCTCTCTCTCTCTGCTGATTCCAGATCTCAGATCCCTTCTCTACTATGGTGGCTAGCTCTACTTATATAGGCAGAGGCCCTGGGCCTCTTGCCAAATATTGAGCGGAAGGGGCGCCAACAATTGGCCATTTTGAAGGGAACATCTAGTACACTTATCCCGACTAAAGTTGGTCCTCGCTGTCAAAGGCTCTGGTGGTGGCCTTGACTTGGGCTCCTAATGACTTCCTTCCTGCCGTTGGACTGGTCTTGGTCTTGTTGCACGAAATGGGCGCTTTGCTTGATGCTCTTGATCGCGCTTGCTCCTTTGCACCAAAGAGTAAGGAGGACCTTTGCAGGGCTGGCACCGCTGGCGCCCTTGGTCGTCATGGCTTGCGTCATGGGCACCTCGTGAGGTACCCCACCTTGATCTCTCCGTCACCTCGCGAGCCAGCCTGATGAGGATGTGCCTGAGGAAGCTCCCCGTCGTCCGCCCCGCGAGGCTTGGCCCCTCGCGAGGGTCTTGAGCTTGTGTTGATGAAGATGGGCCGTGATGGGCCCCCCTTTGAGCCACGCCGCAGGCCGCAGGCAGGCAAGTCTGGGGACCCCCGTTCCCAGAACGCCGACAGTAACCCCCGGGCCCAAGGCGCGCCCGGGCTTGGCTGAGCGGAGAGGCTAAGGGGCAAGTGTGAAGCGCCGCGGGCCCTAACAGCCCGCGGCCTTGGGCGCCGCGTGGCAGTTGATTGGACGTGGGCGACACTGTTCCCCCACGCCTCCTTATTTTGTGCCGTGCTAGGCGGACTCGTAGCCGCACACAGCCGCTCCCTTTTTCGTTGCTCGACCGTCCCCCACTCTTCCTCCTCTCGAACTCCAGCTTCTGCTCCCAATCCAATCTCGAACCTTCCTCCCCCCTTCCGTTGCCATGGCTCCGACGAAGAAGGGAATAGGGAAGAAACCCATGCCTCCGCCTCGCTCGCTGTCGTCGGCGGCCCCTGCCGTCGATCGGTCAATTATACTCAATCGAGAGGGCCTGGGCAAGGTCAGCTCGGCCTTGGCCACCATCTTCAACGAATGCGGGCGGACGAGGGCCTAGCCTGCGTCCCACTTCGCCATCGATAGGATAATCACTGAGGTCCAGTATTTTCCCGACGCCCTGTGGGCGGGGCTGGTTCCCCCCTTCTCCGATTTCTTCAATGATGTGCTCTCCCACTCTCAGATCCATATGATGCACTTGGGTCCAGAATCCATCACTCTTCTTGCGGTATTTGCCTTTGTTTGCAAGGCGATGATGGGCATCCTTCCCTCAGTTGCCTTGCTGCGCCACTTCTTCTCTCTGCGCCTTGTTGACCCCACCCAATGTTCGGGTGTGTGAGCTTCATTGCTGCATCCAAACAGCGGCTTGAGGATTGACTTCACCCTTCCTCCGCTGCGCTGGTTCTGCGGCGGTGGTTATGCGTGGGCGTGGGGTGCCCAGCCCCTCTGTCGGTGCCAACATCACCCGCTGTCCCCAAATCAGGTGGGGCAGAGACGCTCACGAGCCCCGGCTCGCCGTCTGGCGTAAACCCGGCGTTCTGAGGCGCTCGGTGGCGGCACCCAAGGTGGTGAAGGAGTTCTGTTGTGCCGCATTGCCCTCTCCAGCGCCATTCCGCGGATGTGGGCCTTGGTAGGCGTGAAGACCGCATGAGGCTCTAGGAGGAGGACTTGGCGCTGAAGCACCGAGGAAGGTGCTCTTGGTCTTGATGGGGATCCCAACCCCGGCAGCGTCCGGCAGGGGTGCTGTGCTGTACTTTTTCTCAAGCAGGGGTGACTTTGTGAAGCAGATGCCCAGGTTCGATGAATGGGGGCTGCGCCCCGCAGGCCTTATGGGGTCTCGTGAGAACCCGGTGGTGGTGATTTCCCTTCCAGTTGGACGTGGCAGCTCTTCCTCGAGTGGCGGAGCAGGGAGGCACGAGCCGCTGGAGGCCGAGGGGGCCTCCGCAGGGGTGACGGTCCCAGGCGGCGCTCTTGAGGGAGCAGCTCCTGAGGCCCAGACTGCCGCGGTTGGGGGTGGCGAGCAGCTGCCCGTGGTGCCTTCGGCCGAGGCCCCTGGGGCCCCAGCTACCCTTCTTGGTGAGGCGACCGGCGGCGTGCGCCAGGGGAGCGCCCACAGCGCCGGTCGTCTCGGCGCTCCTTCCTCGTCGCGGGTTGACCCTGCGCTCAACTCTTGGGTCGCCGGTGTGGACTTGAGGCTCTCTGGAAGAGAAGGAAGCCTTGGGCGGCGATTACCCTTGTCGCTTTGCTGAAGTGCAGGAAGTGCCGCCACCAATGAGTAAGCTTTCCCTTTTACGGCCCTGGTTCTCCTGTTGCTTTTCTTGATCCTTGCTCATGAAACCTTCCCTTGAGCTCACGGAGATGGCTGAGGAGCCATCCCCAGGCTCCGCCTTCTCCGCCGTCTTCAAGCACTCCGAGCAGCGGGGCCCTTGTGGTGAGGCCGGCCGAGAGCGAGCCATCTGGAGGCGCATCGCGTCCCAGCGCCTGCGACCCTCCTTCGCGAGCCCTCTCGTGGCATTGCCGGCCTGCCGTGGGCTTCTCGTCTGGTCGTCGACCGTGATTGGCTGAGGCATTCCCTGCGCTCTTCTTTGGGGGATGGGCTGGCTCCTGGCCGGGCTTCTGGCGAGGCGTGCCCGGCTGTGGCGAGGGCGCCAGCCCCCAGCCCCCTGCCCGGAGGGGGAGTGCTGATTCATGGCCCTCGGCGCTCGCCTGGGGCGGATGATGGTGTGGAAGACGTACTTGAGCGCGCCCGGGAGCGTCACGCTCTTCGCCAAGGGTTTCTTCGGAGGGCGGCTGATGTGGTGAGCCTGCTTGATGAAGAGCTCGCCGATGAAGACGCGCGCCTCGAGGCCGAGGGCCTGCGCCTGGCCGTGGAGAGGCACGAGCTGAAGGCGGCTATCGCCCTTGCGCGCCACTAGCATGATCTTGACGATGAGGAGGCCAAGGCATCGCTGGCGGCCTCTCGAGAGGTCTGTTCTCGGGCCGTTGAAGAGGCACGGGAAGCTGACCGGCGGCAAGAGGCGGCGGAGGAGCGGGCGCAGGAACTCCTGGCCCGTTGCCGCTCACTGGAGGAGCAGGTGGAGCTGCGCGAGACGGCCCTTGCGTCGATGAGGGTGGCCTCAGGCGACCCATGAGCCGAGCGAGAGGCCGCCGACACTGAAGCCGCCGAGCAGCGCCGCAATCTGGCGCCCGGAAACAAGGGAGCGCTTGGTGATGAGGGCGGAGGATGATTTTGCTGCGCGGGAGGCCCGTGTCCTGGAGGAGGTCAGGCGTCGGGTGGCGGCGGCTTTCGAACCTCGGCGAGTTCGAGAAAGGCTGGGGTTGATCCGGGCTGAGGCGAAGGTAGGACCGCTGCCTTGAGGGCCAAGCAGGAGGAAGCGACGCGGCGGGCCGATGCTTTTCGGGCCGCCCTTGAGGTGGCGCAGGAGGAGTTAACTACCTCCCGTGCTGAGGTGCTTCTTCTTTGCCAACGTGTGGACGAGGCTGAGGCCGTTACGCGACAGAATGCGGACGAGATGCGCCAGCGGCGGGTCCTGGAGCATGAACACGGCCCCATGCTCACTGCGCTCGGGAGAGCCAACACAACCTTAGGTAACATCTGCGGGCGGCTGTTGGTGAGCCGCACGCAATTAATTCACGCCGCAACCTTGAGTTCTTCACCGGCGTGGTGACTCGGTGGAGGCGCGGATCGGTCGGGGCCGACAGGTTGGTGGAGGAGAGGCAGCCCCTGCCGGGCGCGCCTTTCTCGCGTCTTCAGCCATCTCGAATATGGACCCCACTTCGACTTCGGCGCAGCCATCGCCCGGTACCCCGGCCGTCCGGGCGACACGGTGCACTGGTGGAGGATTAACGTGGGCGCCCTTATCGGGCCTTTGCTTGAATAACGATGCCATGATCGTGGCTCTTTGATGAAGGCGGCGTGGTGAACGGCCCTGACGCCGCTGGTGACGACGCAGAGGGCGACGGCGAGGCCAGCGACGCCAGCGACAATTCAGGAGGTGCCCCTGAGGATGCATTGGGGGATTTATCCGACTGACTACGCACCCTTCTTGTTTCCTGCATGAGTAGAGCTCAGGTTTTGCCCTGACGGTCGTGAGAGCATTTTGGTAGGGGGAGCCCCTCATGTAAAACTTGTGTTCTGCGTATTAGTAGATGCTATACCACCCGTACGCCTGTGCCAAGTGGCTGGCTAGTTTATCTTTGTCCTTGCGGGCCCGAGATAGCTGTGGAGGGCTGTGGCGTTCGGCGTCTCGATCAAACCCATAGGATCTGCGGTAAAAGCCTCATGAGAGGATCGGCGGCGGCGAGATGGGCTGCATAAGCTAGGCCCAACCCGGCTCGCGAGGGCTCACGAGGGGAGGCAGCTGAGGCAAAGCGGTGGCTGGAATGCTAGAGATTGCTCGAGCGAGACTAAACACCCCTTCCCCAAACACCGCAAATCTCGAATTGAATCAACTTAAATCCAGCGGGGAAAGTGACAACCAAAGGGAAAAGCAATGAAAGCAAACCAAAAAAGGCGCGTCCGCACCTAGTCTAGTCTTGGCGTCTTCTCACCAGTAGCAGCTAAGTGCTTCCAGGGGGCGTGGGAGGGAGCCCAGGGCTGAGGCCGGCACCCCTGAGACTCCGGGGTGTGTACAGCCCCACCGATTATTACGTGAGGGTGTCACGGGGCGGCGAGCTTCATAGGCACTGGGCCTTCTTCACAGGTACCGGCCTTGCTTCATATCGCCAGACGAGGGCCCCGCCTTGCGCTGCACTCTAGTACCATCGGCGACGACCGAAACCGGGCGCCGCCGATGGGGTAAAGCGATCGCCATGTTCCCCCAACGACCACGGGTCCTCCGCCGAGAGCAGGCCACAGGCACCTCCCCAGCAGAGGGCCTACCTCCACGAGAACGCCTTGCTCCAAGCGCCGCGGTGGTGATGCACGATCTCGGCCCCTCTCCTGCAGCCCCGGCGCCCTCCTCCCGAGGGTAGGAGATGCGGGGCGGGGGCAACCGCTCTGTGGCGACCTGCACCTCCTGCGATTCATGATTAACGTATGCCTGCTCTGAGGAATTAGTGGTACCCGATAATCGTCGCTTCAGCGTGGCGGTGGGGCCTTCACGAGGCTCTTGGAAGAGCTCAGCTTGTCGCCTCGTCCCCGACTGGGCTGAGGCGAGCCTTGTTAAGCCTTCGTCTTTGGTGCCCTTGGTCCATCATGTGGGACACGTATTCTTCGGGGCCGTCATCCGAAGGCGCGCCATAGTGCTCCGCGTGCCATGCGGTTACTGCTTGAAGCGCCCACACAGGGGTGGTAGCGGCGGCTGCCCTGGGGCCGTGGGTGTGGCGAGTCCTTCTTCGCTGGCGGGGCAGAGAAGCGCTGCCGTTGGCGGTCTTGATAGCTTCACCGGCGTTGGGTAGCCTTGGGGCCCAGCGACGCGTGTGAGAAACCCTGCGCGGGCCGCCTTGGACTGAGGTGGGAGCTGGGTGCGAAGGATGAGCCCCGAGGAGGCAAAGCCGGGAGCTCGCCACCGCTCTAGCGATGCGTCGCGGCCGCCTTCGATGAGCCTTGCACTGCAGTAGCTCCGAGCCACCGTGGCGCGGCCCTCGGTTCGCTTTGCTCCCGGCGGGTGTCTGACGTCGCGGCCATGGCGTGCTTGAAGGCCCTCGCTGCCGACCGTGCTGCCAGCGGCGTGAGAGTTGCGAAGCCTGTCCGCCTCGCCCGCGGCCCTCAGCGCCCTGCGGACCGCGAGCTACTGGGGCATGGGGTGCGCCCGAGGCGGCTTTCTGCGTGGGCGAGCCAAGCCGCCCGAGGACGGGGTTGCCCGCCTGGTCGCCGGACATGATGAGGACGATGCGACGGGACACGAAGTGGCAGGAGGTGGATCCCGGTGCACCCCTACCTGGCGGGCCAAATGTCGGATTTCGGTTTCCGGCAGACCCTTGAGGTTCAAACACTGGGGTGCGCGCGGAATCTCGCCCTCTACCTACCTGCGCCCCGCCGCCTCGCTAGGATCTAAACTACGAATGGAACAGCACAAGAGACACAGGGTGTATACTAGTTCGGGCCACCATTGTGGTGTAATACCCTACTCTAGTTTGTGGTGTGGTGGATTGCCTCTTGGGCTGATGGTGATGAACAATACATGGAAGAACAGCCTCGCGAGGGTCTATTCTTGGCCGGGGGGATGAACTGCTAGGAGGAGTTCAGTCCCTCTCTCTCTCTCTCTGTGCTGATTCCAGATCTCAGATCCCTTCTCTACTATGGTGGCTAGCTCTACTTATATAGGCAGAGGCCCTGGGCCTCTTCCCAAATATTGAGCGGGAGGGGCGCCAACAATTGGCCATTTTGAAGGGGAACATCTAGTACACTTATCTGACTAAAGTTGGTCCTCGCTTTGTCAAAGGCTCTGGTGGTGGCCTTGGCTTGGGCTCCACAATGACTTCCTTCCTGCCATTGGACTGGTCTTGGTCTTGTTGCACCAAAATGGGCGCCTTTGCTTGATGCTCTCGCTGCGCTTGCTCCCTTTGCACCAAAGAGTAAAGGAGGACCTGCTTGCGGCTAAGCGCACGCTGGCGCCCTTAGTGCGTCATGGCTTGCGTCATGGGCACCTCGTGAGGTACCCGCCTTGATCTTTCCGCCACCTCGCGAGCCAGCCTGATGAGGCCGTGCTCGAGAAGCTCCCGTCGTCCGCCCAGCAGGCTCAGCCCCTCGAGGTCTTGAGCTTGTGTAGATGAAGATGGGCCGTGATGGGCCCCCCTTTGAGCCACGCCGCAGGCATGCAAGTCTAGGGACCCCCGTTCCCAAAACGCCGACATGTGCCATTTGGTCTAGATGCATTATTACACCATTTGAGCATGTGCAAGAAGTTTGAGAGCATTTGGACATGTTTGGCAGTGCAAAGTTATTCAAACTTGGAAAAGGACAGAAATGGTTTTGAGAGGGTTTGGTGGTGCTATGTTGTTCCCCATGACATGAGACTATGTAGGATCCTCAAGTAGGTCATTTATGACATGGTGGAATTTTCCGGGATTTAATGGATAATATTTCCTTTGTAGACATTTCAAAAGCTTGAAATGTCCAGAAAGGGTATTTGAGGGGTTTGACCAATAATTTGAACATGACCATGTGTTGAAACTCTTATATATGGAAACTATATGTCCACTGAGTTTTCTTGATTTTTCTCAAATATTTGTGAAGCTTTAAAATAATTTTAACCTATTAAAGACCATTTTTGGCCTTAAGAAAAAGCCTTTAAATAAAATAGTAAAATAACTTTTAAAATTATATTTTGTGGTTTATGGGAGTCCTATACCTAATAGGAGTCAAATATGTTTTTGGAAATTTTTTAATGCCCTAAATTAAGTACTTGTAGTGCAAGCCTCAATTTAGGGGGTTTTGGAAAAAATTAATCTAGAAAATACTTTTTGGCCAAATTATTTTTGCAAGAAATTATTTTTATCATTGCTTATTAGCTTAAGTGTTGTGGCATGAAAATCACTCAAAAGTTTTTGTCAAACTACATTTTATCATTACTTATTAGCTTAAGTGTTGTGGCATGAAAATCAGGGTGTGACTAGTACGTATATAAAACTTATTATTGTACATCCCCGCTAAGAGGTTGGCTGTATATGACATGGCAACTTCTTATAGCCGACCCTTGGTTGTATTATTAACCATGCTCTTAGTGAGGTAGCTAGCATATCATATACGACTAGCTAGTATCAGACTAGCCACATTGTGACGCCCCAAGACCGGAGCTTCAGTTGCCTTCCAGGGTTTCCGAGTTTTGTCGTGTGATTTGTTTTGTTTGTGCATTGCTCATGTCATCTCTTGCATTGCATCATGTCATCATGGCATTATATCATTAATTTTTAAAACTCTCCTAAATAAATTGCATGGATTTTTCGATCCATTTAAACCGAGGGATTCACATGGTGATTTCTCTTTATAACATATCCTCCCAATATTAGGGAGCTATATTAAAAATATTCCTCGTTTTGGAATCACCATAACACACTTGCAAATCCCATGCCCTTTCTACTTCAAGTTTGGCCCCCAAACCTTGCCATTATTATTCTATCATTTTCCGGAGATCCACCAAAAAACCTTGGATCATTTTTGTTAAATTCCTCACATTTTTGTGAGTCCGGGGAAATTATCCCCATGTCCTACTTCTTCCTCTAACCTCTCTTTCTTTTCTTTCTTAGTCTTCGTTTCTTTCTTTTCTCTTTTCTTTTTTTTAGAGAGAGAGGAGCTAGGCCCAGCCGGCCCCTGGCCATTTCCCTCCCCTCCAGGCCGACCTAACCCCCGCGCTGGCCCAAGGCCTCCCTGGCCCACCTAGCGCCTCCCTCAAGGCCCAAGGCCCAGCCAATCCTCTAACCCTAGCCCGCAGGTCATCTCTCCCTCGATTCCTCATCGCCGCCGCTTCGCCCTTCCCTGCCCGATCCCGCATCTCTCTCCTTGCCCGATCCCTTTTCCTCCCTCGACGCCTCGCTCGCCCGATCCCCATCTCTCTTCCTCCCCGTCGCTCCTCCATGCGACCAGGCGGACCCCGTGGCCTCCTCGTCGCCGCCCGGCGGGTCTCCTCAAATCCATCTCCATCGCCTCCCTCCTCCCTCTTTTCCCCTCGACCTCCTCCACCCGTCGCCATTCGAGCGCGCCCGTCCGGTCTTGCTGCACCATGGCCAGCACCGTCGCCGCCTCGGCCGTGCCGGCGAGTCCAGCCGGCCGCAGCTCGTCGCCCGCGCCTGTGGCCTCATCCCGCCTCGACCTCGCGTCCTCGCCTCCGAACCGTCGCTGCGACCCACGCCCGACCTCCGCAGCACATCCGCGTCGTCGCCTCCCCATGGCGCCCGCGCCCGTCCAACTCCGGCGGCCCTCGGGCCGGATCCGCCCGCGCCTCAACCCTCCTCGCCTCGTCCTCCGGTGGGGTGCTCCCGAATCACGCCCGCCGCTGCAGTTCGCCCGCCTTTGCCTCCTCTCCATGGGCCACCTGCACCACCTCGGGCAGCCCTGCCCGACGCCATGGCCGTGGCCCTCCTCGCCCGAGCTCCAGCGCCGCCCATGATGCCCGGGCCTTCGTCATCTCGGCGTGTTGCGCTGCGTGCGACCACATTAGCCACATGGTCGCCACCTCTGCAGCCTCCTGCTGCTGTTTTCGTGCACCGCGCCGCTGCGGTGGCAGCGACGCCAAGACCGAGGCTTTTGGTGTTGCTCTGTTTTGGAGCGCCAAGTACCACGGCGCGAAGACCGTGTACAACTACTGTTTCCTGCCTAGAACAACTACCGCCCGACATGTGCGACTACGAAGCGAGCGACTACTTCCACGACGACCGTCGAGACCGTCAAGTTCGACCGCCGATGAACGTTTTGGACCGTCAAGTTCGACTACACGTGGATGCGACAAGTACCACGACTACTCTCGAGGACATTCGGTTCCGTCGAGATCGACTTCACAAACGACAAGTACCCCGACGTCACATGTACCACTACCGTCGACCCCGAAGCCCTCGGATTCGTCAAGTCCGAAGATGCAAGTACCACTCCAAACCATGTACGACGACCGTCGCCGAAAACCCGTGAAACGTGTACAAATACTTCCGATGACGAGATGTACCACTACCATCGAACGAGAACACTACTTCCTCTACCGTCGCCGTGTACCACTACTTCCCTCGGCGATCATCGCGAGAACGACTACTTCCTCTACTTCCCTCGACGACCCGTGAACGTCTACTTCCCTCTACGAAACGCGAACCGTCCCGTTTTAACGCTTCGAAGGTATAACCTGTGACGACCGCCGTGATCGAATCATCCTTGCGATGCCCATCTTTTGCCATGCCACCGTTCCGTGGGAACCCGGAATCCGGGATCACCCCACCATCTTGCATGACTCGCTTCCGTCACGCTTTCCTTTGTACCGATATCTCAATCGAGTTATCGGAACCGATATGTTGCCGTGGCATCATTTTCGGATTCGTTGCCGTGGCACCCCTTTCTTCTACCACGGTGACATAATGCTTCATATCATGCTCATGATAACATTTTCATAAATTGCATAAAACTTGCACTTGTCATCCGCATCATGATAACAACAATTAAAATGTTTAAAATTGTTGTTTGCATTAATTTGCTAAAATGCCATGCTAAAATGATTTAATTCATAACTAAATAACCGTAACTCGGATTTAAATAATTTATATATGTAAATGGGGTAGAAAAATGCCTAGTTTAACATGGTAGCATTACTTTGCATGTTTAACAACTCTAAAATATGCTTTAGGTCAGATCTGTACCTAATCCATAATTTGTATATGGGGATTTTCCGGAATTGTTGTTTCTTATTTCCGGCCTCATTTAAACTTGCCTAGATAGGTAGTTTCTTTATGCTCCACCTCTTGCCATGTTTAACAACATTTAATATTGTTGTGTACCTAACCGAGAGAGAACTAAATAAGTGTTGTGGTGTTCCGTCAATATGCAACTTGTTGCATATTGAGCTCCACTTAACTTGGTAGTATTGTTTGTGCATATTGCCATGCCATGCCTCATTAAACCGGACATGCATCATATTTGTTTGTGCATCATGCCATGTTTATGCTTGTGCATTTATCATGTTGTTTGCTTCTTTCCGGTTTGCTTCTCTCGTTAGCTTCGGGGTCGTTCCGGAGTTGTGAGGACTCATTCGACTTCGTCCGTTTGTCTTCTTCATGGATTCGTTCTTCTTCCTTGCGGGATTTCAGGCAAGATGACCATACCCTCGAAATCACTTCTTTCTTTGCTTGCTAGTTGCTCGCTCTTTTGCTATGCCTATGCTGCGATGCCTACCACTTGCTATATCATGCCTCCCATGTTGCCATGTCAAGCCCCTAACCATCCTTTTCCTAGCAAACCGTTGTTTGGCTATGTTACCGCTTTGCTCAGCCCTCTTATAGCGTTGTTAGTTGCGGTGAAGATGAAGTTTGTTCCTTGTTGGAACATGGAGATGTTGTTCCTTGTTGGAGCATGTTTACTTATGGGGATATCACAATATATCTTATTTAATTAATGCATCTATATACTTGGTAAAGGGTGGAAGGCTCGGCCTTATGCAGTGTTTTGTTCCACTCTTGCCGCCTAGTTTCCGTCATATCGGTATTATGTTCCCGGATTTTGCGTCCCTAACGGTCGGGTGATTTATGGGACCCCTTGACAGTTCGCTTTGAATAAGACTTTTCCAGCAAGGCCCAACATTGGTTTTACTATTTGCCTCACCACCACCTACATTTCCTTGGGAGTAATTAACCCAAGGGTCATCTTTATTCAGCCCCGGGCCAATGCTTGTCTAAGTGTTGGTCCAAACTAGACACCGTCTTGGGACCATCCCTTGGCAACATGGGTTACGTCGGTTCTGTCGCTTCGCTTATCGGTGTTGCCACGAGCGAGATATGTGCAGCTCCTATCGGGATTGTCGGCGCATCAGGCGGTCTTCTTGGACTTGTTTTATTGCTGTGAAATGTCTTGTGGCAGGATTCGAGACTGATCGGCTTCCGGGAGAAGGTCTATTCCTTCGTTGATCGCGAGAGCTTATCATGGGCTAAGTTGGGACACCCTGCAGGGTTTGAACTTTCGAAAGCCGTGCCCGCGGTTATGTGGCAGATGGGAATTTGTTAATGTCCGGTTGTAGAAAACCTGAAGTTGATCTTAATTAAAATACACCAACCGTGTGCGTAACCGTGAGTGTCTCTTTTCGGGGTTGATCGAGAGGAGAACACGGTTTTGGGTTATGTCGGCGTAAGTAGGAGTTCAGGATCACTTCTTGATCATAGTTGTTCGTAGTGCTTTGCCTCCTCTTCTCGCTCTCTTTTGCGTATGTTAGCCACCATATATGCTAGTCGCTTGCTGCAGCTCCACCTCACTACCCCTGACTTACCTTTAAGCTTAAATAGTCTTGATCTCATGGTGTGAGATTGCTGAGTCCCGTGACTCACGAGATACTTCAAACCAGTTTGCGGTGCCGATGAAACCGTGCGGTGATGCACTGAGCTCAAGGAGGAGCTCGATGAAGATCTGTGTGCATTGTGTTGTTTCGTTTCAGCTGATCGATAGTGGAGCCAGTTGGGACGATCGGGGATCTGTGTAGCTTTTGGGGTAGTCTTCTTTTATTTTGGTTCCGTAGTCGGACCTTGATTGTATCTGTATGATGTAATGTTTTACTCATGTATTGGGTGAAGTGGCGATTGTAAGCCAACTATGTATCTCTTTCCTTATGTATTACATGGGTTGTGTGAAGATTACCTCACTTGCGACATTGCTTTCAATGCGGTTATGCCTCTAAGTCGTGCCCGACACGTGGGAGATATAGCCGCATCGAGGCGTTTAAGTTGGTAATCGAGCCTTCCCGACTTAGGAGCCCCTACTTGATTGTTTCTTGGCGTTGTTGAGTCTAGAATGGAAAATGTTTTGAGTCTTAGGATTATATATATCGGAGTAGGATTCTTTTTACTCCTCGGTCCCTTAAATCGCTCTGGTGAGGTATCTGGCGTAGAGTTTTGACTCTTCTCTTCTCAAATTTCACTAAAATTTTTTTTAGGATCACGTGGGTATCTTGGAATCGTTCAGATGGTTTTGTGGCGAGAACATTGTTCTTGGTGCCTCGACATTTAGGGGTTGTGGCGGTGTCCGGGGAGTTGAGCTCCGAGGTGTTGTCGTCACAATTTTATCGTTGCGATTCGGAATACGAGTTTTGCCGACATCGAAATCTCTTTTGTGCGGTTGTTGGTGAGATAACCTGATAGCCCGATCTTGTGGCGAGTCGGGAATATTGCCATGACTTGTATAACGGATGTTTTTGAAGGTCGAGGTACCACGATTTCGAGGATTTCTTGGTTATGTGTTGACGGATGGATACAATTTGGATCTAGGTATTGTTAGTTTGGGTGATATATTTTGTGTCCCTGTATCCCCAACACCAGATTGCATAACCGAAAGTTTCGGGAGTTTATAGGTGGGAATTCTAGTAGCTTACGGGATATTCTTTCCGACGGATGTATGATTTGAGATTGGGGTTCAAAGTCTAGTGGTCCGCCCATTCACGGTCGATTCTGATGGTCGTGAGGCGTCTTAAAGAATCCTTGGCTATGCTGATTCGGGGCGTCTTGTTTGTCATTCGTGACGTCCGCTATCGTCGTGTCCGTGTGGGCCCCACCACGAACACTTTGGGTGAAATCTCTATCATGTGTTTGTTCGGCTCATTCTTGAAGCCAATCCTTTGTTTTGTTTTGTTTTGTGGTATTGAGTTGCTTCAATGTCAAGTGTGGATTCCATACCTTATTCTAAATGGTGTTCTCATGTTTCTATGTGAATACTAATCCTTCTTGATCATCGAGGTCGTCATGTTAATTCTTTTCCAACCGGCGTGTTTCTCTTCAAGTGAATCCGATCATTCCAACATTCGCAAGATCAATTCTAAGCTTTTTCTCAACGGTGTTCGTTTCATCCAACCCAAGTTGTTTTGATTTCCCGCCCTCCCACCCTTTTTCTTCAAGGACTCAGATTTCTTAATCAAGTATCCATTATATTGAGTGAAGTTTCTTCATTCTTTTCCTTTAATGTTTTATCCGGTGATTTCTCATGAAGACCCTAAGGAAGCTTCAACCTTATCATTGTTCCATTCTAATTTTCTTCTCCGGTGGATTTAAGTCAAGTTTTCAGTGTTGATCATATTCTTTTCATCGTTTCAAATGCTTTCTCATGTCGGTGCATCTCTTAATCATCCACTTCTCGCTATTCAATTGTTCCGGAGTGTTGAAGTTATCTCAGAAGATTCTAGTTTCCATTCTCAATTCAATCAAGTTCTTTTGAGGATGCTATCTCATTCAAGCCATTTAACTCTACCGGTGCAATATCTATTTCAAACAATTGTTCAACGGTGGTACTTTTGAGTGGGCCCATAACCCACAGGTCTTTTCCCAGGATCTTACCTAACTCTTCTAATTTTCAAGAGCTATTCCCAAATTCATTGCAAAGTTTGACGTAAAAATGAATTATCATCAGTCTTGGTTTTCTCCAAGATCTTCCAAATTATTTTCATTGTTGGTTCAACCTTCCTAATTTTCATTCCGGAGTGCTTCAATAATTCATGGTGATGTTTCTTGTCGTCATTCTCGAATTTTGAAGACCGAAGAAGAGTTTCTCTTAAATCTCGCTTCTTTCTCTTCAAGATTCATGG
This sequence comes from Aegilops longissima, assembly GCA_021605205.1. Classification (NCBI taxonomy): domain Eukaryota; kingdom Viridiplantae; phylum Streptophyta; class Magnoliopsida; order Poales; family Poaceae; genus Aegilops; species Aegilops longissima. The sequence continues at coordinate 242,059,348 of CM038681.1, forward strand.
TTCTAGCTTCGTGCCATCCTCATAATTGTTTTGATTGTGAGAATTCTTTTAACCCACCGGAGCATTTCAGAGTCTTTTCAGTTTGATTCTTGAGCCATCATCTCAGAATTATTCATTCAAGCATTCAACTCTGGTTTCCAAATCTCACGGTGCATCGTCGAAATATCCTCTAATCAGTTCATGATCTCTTCGTTCTAATGTGTCTAAATTTTGTCAAGCATCCTTATTCGTTTTACAATTCTTCCCGGTGAATTGTGCCTTTGCTACGTTCATTCTCAATTATTATGGTGGTTTGTTCAAGAGTTCTCTTCCTTCGCTATCATATAGACTCATTCGTTCTTTCCAATCCTACCGGTGGTTCGTTGAAGACCTTCCCAAGTTTGCGCCATATCTATCTTAATCCTTTCTACGAGAATAAGTAGTATGCCTAATCCATTGCTGGCCATCAATTTAATTAGTGAAGGATCAGCATAATGTAATTCTTATTCTTGTTCCATCGAGTAAATTCAATTCCTTATTCCGGAGGTTCATCAAAAATTCTTTATTTCATTTGTTCATCTTCCTTTCCGGAGTTCCAAGTTGTCTCGGTTATATCACTTCAAAGCTTCATCTTATCACTGCAAGGCTTCACCTTGTGTTTTCAACTTCTCTTTCTTTCTATCATCCTTTTGTTTACCGGAGTTCTTCATGGAGGTTCTACATGGTGGTTCGTCAAGGATTCTTTTCATTTCTCCAATTGTTCATCAAGATTTCTCTCGGAGTTATGATCCGCCAAGCCATACTCAAAATTGAACATGGTGCTCAACACATGTTTTGTTTTGAGGAGTTCAAGTATTCTTCTTCGTGCATTTCGAAGTGCAATTCTTTCTACCTTATCTCTTGAGATGGTGTCATGTCATTCTTGACAATTTTCCTTCATGCTTCATGATTCACATGTGGTCAAGAATGAGGTATTTTAAATCCATCAATCTCTTCATTGGAGTCATCTTGGGCTATATTTCACCTAAAGCCTTCCCTAAGGATTGTTGCTATTTATGGTGCTTATTAATGACCCAAGTTCTTCATTTGTCCTCTCGGTGAAATAAGTTTTCATCTTCTTGTTGATCTTAATTCAATCATGTGTTTCCGTTGGTGGCAGAAGCTCACCTCATAATTTTGAGATGTTTTTCATAAGCCCACTACAAGCTTATCCTTTCGTTGTTGGTTTTCCAACAACTACGTTCAATCCAACTTCGTAATTGCTCTTTCAAATTCATTTATGGTGGAAGATGTTGGTTTCATTCTTCGTTCTATTCATTCCAACTTTCTATCGATCATGCATTGTTTCCGGAGGCATTGTGATGTTGCTCTCTTGATCCATCATCTTCTTTTGTCAAGACCATGTTCTTTTCCTTGCTTATCGTTTTAACGGAGTGTCATGTTTTCATTCGAGTTCTCTCATCTTATCAAGTTTTCCTTCTTCTTTTAGTCAGTGCTGCCCAAATTTTATCAATCTTATTCCTTGTCTATCTAGTTTTAACGGAGTGCTTTCAATATCTATTTTATCACTTAACCTCTTGGTTCTCGTCGTATCCTTATTCCTCTTTTCTAACAGAGTGTTTTCAACTTTCTTCATCTTCATTGTTTTCTTTCTTTCATTTTGTTCAACCTCTCAAGGTTCTTTGGTTTCACTCGTTTGTCGGAGAAGCAACTTTGTTTTACCTCTTCCTCTCCGTTTTTCTCGGTGCCATCCTAGATCTCGGGACGAGATCCTCTCGTAGTGGTGGAGTGTTGTGACGCCCCAAGACCGGAGCTTCAGTTGCCTTCCAGGGTTTCCGAGTTTTGTCGTGTGATTTGTTTTGTTTGTGCATTGCTCATGTCATCTCTTGCATTGCATCATGTCATCATGGCATTATATCATTAATTTTTAAAACTCTCCTAAATAAATTGCATGGATTTTTCGATCCATTTAAACCGAGGGATTCACATGGTGATTTCTCTTTATAACATATCCTCCCAATATTAGGGAGCTATATTAAAAATATTCCTCGTTTTGGAATCACCATAACACACTTGCAAATCCCATGCCCTTTCTACTTCAAGTTTGGCCCCCAAACCTTGCCATTATTATTCTATCATTTTCCGGAGATCCACCAAAAAACCTTGGATCATTTTTGTTAAATTCCTCACATTTTTGTGAGTCCGGGGAAATTATCCCCATGTCCTACTTCTTCCTCTAACCTCTCTTTCTTTTCTTTCTTAGTCTTCGTTTCTTTCTTTTCTCTTTTCTTTTTTTTAGAGAGAGAGCTAGGCCCAGCCGGCCCCAGCCATTCCCTCCCCTCGAGGCCGACCCTAACCCCTTGGCCCAAGGCCTCCCTGGCCCACCTAGCGCCTCCCTCAAGGCCCAAGGCCCAGCCAATCCTCTAACCCTAGCCCGCAGGTCATCTCTCCCTCGATTCCTCATCGCCGCCGCTTCGCCCTTCCCTGCCCGATCCCGCATCTCTCTCCTTGCCCGATCCCTTTTCCTCCCTCGACGCCTCGCTCGCCCGATCCCCATCTCTCTTCCTCCCCGTCGCTCCTCCGCGCGACCAGGCCGGACCCCGGTGGCCTCCTCGTCGCCGCCCGAGCGGGTCTCCTCCGTCCATCTCCATCGCCTCCCCTCCTCCCTCTTTTCCCCTCGACCTCCTCCACCCCGTCGCCATTGAACGCGCGCCCGTCCGGTCTTGCTGGCACCATAGCCAACACCGTCGCCGCCTCCGGCCGTCCGGCGAGTCCAGCCGGCCGCAGCTCGTCGCCCGCGCCACAGGCCTCATCCCGCCTCGACCTCGCGTCCTCGCCTCGAAGCCGTCGCTGCGACCCGCCCGGCCTCCGCAGCACATCCGCGTCGTCGCCTCCCCATGGCGCCGCGCCCGTAACTCCGGCGGCCTCGGGCGGATCCGCGCGCCTCAACCCTCCTCGCCTCGTCCTCCGGTGGGGTGCTCCCGAATCCGCCCGCCGCTGCGTTCGCCCGCCTTTGCCTCCTCTCCATGGGCCACCTGCACCACCTCGGGCAGCCCTGCCCGGCGCCATGGCCGTGGCCCTCCTCTGCCCGAGCTCAGCGCCGCCCCATGATGCCGAGGCCTTCGTCATCTCGCTGTGTTGCGCTGCGTGCGACCACTGTTAGCCACATGGTCGCCACCTCGCAGCCTCCTGCTGCTGTTTACGTGCACCGCCGCTGCCGGTGGCAGCAGCGCCAAGACCGAGGCTTTTGGTGTTGCTCTGTTTTGGAGCGCCAAGTACCACGGCGCCGAAGACCGTGTACAACTACTGTTTCCTGCCTAGAACAACTACCGCCGACATATGCGACTACGAAGCGAGCGACTACTTCCACGGCGACCGTCGAGACCGTCAAGATTCGACCGCCGATGAGCGTTTTGGACCGTCAAGTTCGACTACGTGGATCGACAAGTACCACGACTACTCTCGAGGACATTCGGTTCCGTCGAGATCGACTTCTAAGCGACAAGTACCCGGCGTCACATGTACCACTACCGTCGACCCGAAGCCCTCGGATTCGTCAAGTCCGAAGATGCAAGTACCACTCCAAACCATATGCGGCGGCCGTCGCCGAAAACCCGTGAAAGCGTGTACAAATACTTCCGATGGCGAGATGTACCACTACCATCGAGCGAGAACACTACTTCCTCTACCGTCGCCGTGTACCACTACTTCCCTCGGCGATCATCGCGAGAACGACTACTTCCTCTACTTCCCTCGACGACCCGTGAACGTCTACTTCCCTCTACGAAACGCGAACCGTCCCGTTTTAACGCTTCGAAGGTATAACCTGTGACGACCGCCGTGATCGAATCATCCTTGCGATGCCCATCTTTTGCCATGCCACCGTTCCGTGGGAACCCGGAATCCGGGATCACCCCACCATCTTGCATGACTCGCTTCCGTCACGCTTTCCTTTGTACCGATATCTCAATCGAGTTATCGGAACCGATATGTTGCCGTGGCATCATTTTCGGATTCGTTGCCGTGGCACCCCTTTCTTCTACCACGGTGACATAATGCTTCATATCATGCTCATGATAACATTTTCATAAATTGCATAAAACTTGCACTTGTCATCCGCATCATGATAACAACAATTAAAATGTTTAAAATTGTTGTTTGCATTAATTTGCTAAAATGCCATGCTAAAATGATTTAATTCATAACTAAATAACCGTAACTTCAGTTTAAATAATTTATATATGTAAATGGGGTAGAAAAATGCCTAGTTTAACATGGTAGCATTACTTTGCATGTTTAACAACTCTAAAATATGCTTTAGGTCAGATCTGTACCTAATCCATAATTTGTATATGGGGATTTTCCGGAATTGTTGTTTCTTATTTCCGGCCTCATTTAAACTTGCCTAGATAGGTAGTTTCTTTATGCTCCACCTCTTGCCATGTTTAACAACATTTAATATTGTTGTGTACCTAACGAGAGAGAACTAAATAAGTGTTGTGGTGTTCGTCAATATGCAACTTGTTGCATATTGAGCTCCACTAACTTAGTAGTATTGTTTGTGCATATTGCCATGCCATGCCTCATTAAACGGACATGCATCATATTTGTTTGTGCATCATGCCATGTTTATGCTTGTGCATTTATCATGTTGTTTGCTTCTTTCCGGTTTGCTTCTCTCGTTAGCTTCGGGGTCGTTCCGGAGTTGTGAGGACTCATTCGACTTCGTCCGTTTGTCTTCTTCATGGATTCGTTCTTCTTCCTTGCGGGATTTCAGGCAAGATGACCATACCCTCGAAATCACTTCTTTCTTTGCTTGCTAGTTGCTCGCTCTTTTGCTATGCCTATGCTGCGATGCCTACCACTTGCTATATCATGCCTCCCATGTTGCCATGTCAAGCCCCTAACCATCCTTTTCCTAGCAAACCGTTGTTTGGCTATGTTACCGCTTTGCTCAGCCCCTCTTATAGCGTTGTTAGTTGCAGGTGAAGATGAAGTTTGTTCCTTGTTGGAACATGGAGATGTTGTTCCTTGTTGGAGCATGTTTACTTATGGGGATATCACAATATATCTTATTTAATTAATGCATCTATATACTTGGTAAAGGGTGGAAGGCTCGGCCTTATGCCTGGTGTTTTGTTCCACTCTTGCCGCCCTAGTTTCCGTCATATCGGTATTATGTTCCCGGATTTTTGCGTCCCTAACGCGGTCGGGTGATTTATGGGACCCCCTTGACAGTTCGCTTTGAATAAGACTTTTCCAGCAAGGCCCAACATTGGTTTTACTATTTGCCTCACCACCACCTACATTTCCCTTGGGAGTAATTAACCCAAGGGTCATCTTTATTCAGCCCCGGGCCAATGCTTGTCTAAGTGTTGGTCCAAACTAGAACACCGTCTTGGGACCATCCCTTGGCAACATGGGTTACGTCGGTTCTGTCGCTTCGCTTATCCGGTGTTGCCACGAGCGAGATATGTGCAGCTCCTATCGGGATTGTCGGCGCATCAGGCGGTCTTCTTGGACTTGTTTTATTGCTGTGAAATGTCTTGTGGCGGATTCGAGACTGATCGGCTTCCGGGGAGAAGGTCTATTCGCCGTTGATCGCGAGAGCTTATCATGGGCTAAGTTGGGACACCCTGCAGGGTTTGAACTTTGAAAGCCGTGCCGCGGTTATGTGGCAGATGGGAATTTGTTAATGTCGGTTGTAGAAAACCTGAAGTTGATCTTAATTAAAATACACCAACCGTGTGCGTAACGTGAGTGTCTCTTTTGGGGTTGATCGAGAGGAGAACACGGTTTTAGGGTTATGTCGGCGTAAGTAGGAGTTCAGGATCACTTCTTGATCATAGTTGTTCGACCGTGCTTTGCCTCCTCTTCTCGCTCTCTTTTGCGTATGTTAGCCACCATATATGCTAGTAAACTTGCTGCAGCTCCACCTCACTACCCTGACTTACCTTTAAGCTTAAATAGTCTTGATCTCGCGGGTGTGAGATTCTTTGAGTCCCGTGACTCACAGATACTTCAAACCAGTTTGCGGTGCCGTGAAACCGTGCGGTGTGATGCACTGAGCTCAAGGAGGAGCTCGATGAAGGCTGTGTGCATTGTGTTGTTTCGTTTCAGGTGATCGATAGTGGAGCCAGTTGGGACGATCGGGGATCTGTGTAGCTTTTGGGGTAGTCTTCTTTTATTTTGGTTCCGTAGTCGGACCTTGATTGTATCTGTATGATGTAATGTTTTACTCATGTATTGGGTGAAGTGGCGATTGTAAGCCAACTATGTATCTCTTTCCCTTATGTATTACATGGGTTGTGTGAAGATTACCTCACTTGCGACATTGCTTTCAATGCGGTTATGCCTCTAAGTCGTGCTTCGACACGTGGGAGATATAGCCGCATCGAGGGCGTTTCACACATAGTGGGAGTAACTTCAGCAGTAACATCGACTCCAACTCAGCAAACTTGCTTATGTGGCAATAAGTTAATGAGGAGAGAGATAGTTTTAGTAACTTAGCTAGTTACTGTAACATCACATGTCCCAATGCAATATGAGTCTATAACCTAATAGCTGAAGCTTTGCATGACACTACACTTATGTTACTACCCACTATGAAGGTAGTAACATATATAGTCTAGGGATATGTGTATGTTACTAGTGTACTCTCCATTGTGGCTAGTCTCATACTCCCTCCTTTTTGGTTAGGCTGGTTGTAATGGTATTATCATAAGCGGTATCATGCATGCCAACTAGACTTTCTGGATGATGTCGCACACAATTAAATGAGGAAAGAGAGGATGTGGTATCATATCATGATACTGTGTCATATTAAATGTTGTACTACTACTTTGTGTGATGCATGACAATTAGCAAGGCAACCTAAAATGCTAACTTATGATACTATGCATTACGGAAGTAGTATCCTACACTATCATATGCATGCAATGATTTAATTCACCTTGGAATCTGGACATGTGATGGGGAACAACCAAATTGAGCCTTATAAAATGGAAAAGCTAAATTTCGAGATAAGCCTATAAATCGGAAAGGAGGGAGTATATATGCATGATACTAGTATATGATTGGCAATACCTCCATAATGCGCGCATGCACAGAATCATAAATTAGTATCTTAGGTTCCTTATTAATTACCATGCATGACACAAACTAGTACACAATTTAATATGATACAGTATCATGATATGATACCACACCCTCTCTTTCATCATTTAACTGTGTGCCACATCATCCAAAAAGTCTAGTTGGCATGCATCATACCGCTTGATACTCCCATATTACGACCAACCTTATTAGGGTGGCCATAGTGGGGTGTCATAGTCGGTATCTTGCACTCGGGAATAGAAAATATGATGATGTGGCAAAGAAGCATAACATAGGTGAATCTGTAACATATATATATATATATATATATATATATATATATATATATATATATATATATATATATATATATATACTTTATGTCATGCATGGCCATAAATACGGTCATCTATGATATATACTCCCTCAAGTAAACTAATATGAGGCGTTTAGGTCACTATTTTAGTAATCTAAGCGCTCTTATGTTAGTTTACAGAAACTAGTACTACTCTATGATACTATATATGCACTATGAAGAATGCGTGCGTAGTATCATACACTAGTATCATATGCATGATACTATATATATATAGTATATGATACTCCCCACTATATAAGGCTGGCCATAGTGGTGGTATCATAACCGACGATGTCATGCACTCGGAAATAGCAAGTATGCTGATGTGGCAAAAATTAAATATATATAAAGAGGTTAGAGTAACATATAGGTGAATCTTAGTATCATGTTAAATGTGATGCTAATTTGTGTCATGCATGGCAATAAATATGATCTATATATGATAATATACTCTATGTATTATACTATGCGCTATAATTAATTAAAGGTAGTATCATACACTAGTAGAATATATACTGTATATTCATGATACTAGTATATGACACTCTCCACTATACTCGTTATTTCTTACCGTGGAAAAAATTGGAGGCAAAACGATGAACTCATGTTTTCATTTGAACAAAAATATGATGTTAGGTAATGTAAATGTTTTCAAAGAGCACACGATTCACTCACGGCACCCGTGTGTCCACTAAACCCTGGCCGATGCACCCCCCACCCCTATGCCACACGCGCGATATGAGTCGTGCGTTCTGATTGGCAGAACCCAAACCCCATGGATCGTACGTCTGCACCGTCGGATTCTACTTGATCGAACGTCGACCCTCATCCCTTTCGACAACACATGCACATGTTTTCAGATAGCCCCTCCCAAAAAATGTTTTCAAATAGCACACAGTTCACACACGAAAGCCGTGTGCCTACCAAACCGTGGCCGATGCCCCCTGCTGCGCGCGATCTGAGTTTTGCGTTCTGATTGGCCAGAACCCAAACCCCACGGATCATACGTTTGCACCGTTGGATGCTCCCAGATCGAACGGCAATCCTCATCCCTTTCGACAGGAAATGTAGTCCGGCTAGGAATTTTTACATGCCAACATGCACGGTAAATGCCAAAAATGTCTTATATATAGCACACGGGACCTGAAATGCGCCAACAAATCAAACCCGTGGTAAAACTGTGATTGGTTTACGTGGGAAAAAATTAGAGGCGAAACGATGAACTCACGTCTTCATTTCAAAATTAGTACGTCTTCATTTCAAATGAAATTATTCTGTTTGTGCACCACGGCGCTTAGAGGCAACCGTTTGCATAGGCCTTTCAGCGCCTTGCGACGACCGAGATATTTTCACCCTTTTCACCTAGGCCGCCAACACCCGGAGTCTCCAACACGCCCCCACCGTCGCCCGCGTTTCACTCAACTAGTCCACCCAATCTCCTTCGCCAGCACCCCCTCCCCCAGATCCACAACAGAACCCTCTTCGGCGCCGCCGTGCTCACCCCGGCCGTGTGCCCGCTCTTCGGCGTCAAGCCTACCTCCATTGTCGTTCCCGACACACGACGGCCCACGCCTCGCCGTCTTCGTTTGCTCGCCAGCCACCCTCGAGCATATCGATGCAGTAACCCTCTCCTCTCCTGTGGCCCGGCCAGCTTTGCATTAAGAAGCCTGTTAGTTACTGCTCTCCATCGCGGTGAGGCATATTTCCTCGCAATCCCTCTTCCAATTTCGTTTCGTATCTTCCCAAATTGGCTATAAAATAACGGAGAGCGTATATATGTTCATTATCTACCTTCCTTACTACATATAAGTTGTATTTGTTCCAATAAGTTACTGCCTATTTACAGATCGTGGCCGCCCGAGTCACACAAACTTAACAAATTAGCCGTACATTTTCTAAATTATTGCATGGCTTGTTTAGAAAGCTTGATACCAAGTTGTTAGTTTTATGCTTCTCCTCCTTTCCTGAGTTTCACATGTGTTCTCTGTAGATGCCGAGTAGCAGCGACAACACTAATTCAGGCCATGTATCTTCATCTGATTCGGACAACCCTAGGTCTTACGCAGATTGTGAGGATCAAGTAGTCTTGAGCAGGACAGAGCTGCAACAATTACCCTTCAGGTCGGGACACGGAGGAGCGCTCCAAGGAATCCCACACACCAGCCTAAAGGTGTATATGAAATGTCGAGATTGATTTAAAGTCACAGGCTCCAACTAAACCAGATAAAGCACGCATGAGTTCGGGAGTGTGTGTGGATTTGTTGGCGGGCAAGGCTCAACATTAATCTGCGGGGTTTGGAAGGCTGACACGAAACACGGCGAAGGATAGTCCGGGAGATCATGGATCACTTCAGCGTTCGAGCGGTGGAGAATGCAGGTGGAACACGCTGCCTTGAAGAAGGTTAGGGATGCTTGGGCTGGAAGCACGTGTTGTACAAGAAGTACTTGAGTGAAGTCAAGGACCCAATCCCGCATACCCCAAGTTACAAAGGCGGTGGGCAGAATTCAAAAGGGTCGAGGCAACTACTGAGTTTCTTGAGAAGAGTTTCAAGCAATGAACTTGGAAGAATAACATACACCCCCACCGTATGGGTGTGGCAGGATATTACGGAATGAAGCTGATATGGGAACAAGAGGACAAAGAAGCAGTAGCGGCGGGTGGGAATCCGGCCTTTAGTGAAATCAGGGGCGAACGCACCACAGACTACTTGCGGGCACGTGCAAAGACGCATGATGTCGGAACTTATTACTTTGAAAGCATACGTGGCGTAAAACTGTATGAAGTGATGTTAGAGGCTTCCAAGATCCTGGAAGGTTCTCTGAGAACTTCGAGGGCCATGTGACATTACATCCATTGCTCTGGACACAAAAGAACCCCCTGGCCGTGCAAGGGTGTAACACACCCAGTATCATGCTATAGTAACCTCATACCTGATTATGCCTTGTCATCATAATGAAGTTGATAATCCTCACTTGTTTCAAACACAGGTCAAATTCAAATTCCAAAAACAAGTCAAATTCTTATTTCTTCAAACTGTCGAGCAAAAATGTTCGATGGGTTGAAAATATTAACTAACTAATTGTCATGAATGGTTCAACATCATTTGAGATATTTAATTTCCTTTGGAAATTAAAATAGTTCAAATCAGCTTTTCTTATACTTTTCCTTTTGTGAAAAGTTCAAATCAATTCAAACTCCTCCCAAACTTTTGTGGTAGTGCCAAATATTGCAATGTATTTATGTGGCCAAGTCCCACATTTTACAAAGGCCAATTGGCAGCTCAAAATATTGCAAGCAGATTCTGCAAACAGAATAAAAATAAAACAAAAGAAAGGCCAATACCCCTTTCCTCACGGGCCTCAACCCGTCGGCCCGTCGCCCCCCATAGGCAGGCCCTCCCTTGCGCCCCTGGCCTTTTAGGCCGCTCCTCCCGTGACCTAATCCACCCCAACCCAACCCCGATCTCTACCCTCTCCTCCAGGCGCCGCCACATGAGAGAGTGCTCGGCCCGATCCACTTCCACACCCGCATGATCCCTCTCTCTCTCGCCCGACCTCCCTACCCCTTTCGTCTGGATGCCTGCTCGTGCCCAACCTCGGCGCCATCCACCTCGACCTCCTCCTCGCGGCCCCGTCGCCTCTCCCTCTTGGCGAGACACCTGCCCGGCCTTGGCCCGGCCTTCGCCCGGCCTTGGCGCCCAGCGCCACCCCCGTCGTCCTCATCTCCTCCTCGCCGGCGCTCCCGTCCCGTCGCTCGTCCCGTCCTCCTCCTCACGGACTCCGTCGAACCCACGCCGCCCCGTTCATCTACAAGCAGGGTGAGCCTCGTCCGCCCCCTCTCTCCCATCACCCGGATCCGGCGCGCCTCGCCTTGCGCGCCGCGCCCGACCACGTCGCTGTAGCCGCCGTCCACAGGCTCGTCCAGCTCCGCTCCGGCCGCCGTCGTTGCCGGCGCCGAGCCCGACTCCGACCTCCTTGCTGCGGTCATTTGCACGGTCGGCGGCGGCGCTGCCGCGTCCGATCCCCACCGACAGCGTCAAATGGGTGTCGGAGCACCGATCGAACACCATCGTCGCGCGTCGTGAGCCTTGCTCCTGCGGTCACAGCGCCCTGATCGCCGTGGCGGCGCCCTGGTGGCCTCGATCCTTTGGCGCTTTGCCCGTTGACCGCCCGCTCCGCTGCCTAGCACCTCCGCCCACCTTGCTTGCTCCCCGGCCGCCTCCGGCGCCGATGGCTTCCGCCGCTGCCGGCGCCGTTCGAGGCACCGGCCGGCCTCGCCCCTCGCGTCTTTGGCGCTGGTGCGCCCGCCCGCCGCCCGTAGCCGTCGCCCGCTAAGGCCATAGGGCCTTTGGCAGTGGGCCGCCCCAAAACATTAAAAAAGAAAATGTATTTTTAAAATTAAAAAAATTAATTAATTAATTAGGTAATTAATTAACTTAATTAACTCTGTTTAGTACCTAATTAACTTGATTAGTTAATTAAAACAGTTAATTAGTTGTTAGACTATGTGAAACATTGCAGCGTCGGGGTTGACTTTGGTCAACTCATTTGCCTACTCACGTCATGATGACATCATCTTGATGCAATAACCCCCCATTTTAGTTTTAATAATAATTTTTGAAAATGGTTTAATCTTTAGAAATTCATAGAAAATAAACCGTGCCTCGGATAAAAATGTGTTCTATATGAAAGTTGCTCAAAAAATCCAGCGAATCCGGATCGTGGTCCGTTCATCTGTCACATGCCCTAGCATGCTGAACATGGAACTTTCCCCTCTTTCCCTTTGTCGGAATCCACCTAACGTCGAAATTCACCTCGGATGTTTCCCCCTTAAATGCAGCAGCGTGTAGTACCGCGTTAGAAACACGCCTAGCGCTACGTGTCGTCATGTCATGCTTAGTGTTACCTCTGTTTGCTATGTATTTACTGTTTCTTCCCCTCTTCTCTCCGGTAGACCCGAGGCGGCGATGCCCGGTGATCGACTCGTCACCGCGACTCCTCCTTGCCGGAGAAACCAGGCAAGCCCCCCTTTGATCATCCCGATATCGCCCATTCCATTCTCTCATGCTTGCATTAGATTTTGCTATTGTTATTGTTTGCACCTATTACGATGCATAGCCTGCTTTTGTATCTCTTTGTTGTACCTTACCTTATCCTAAACTGCTTAGTATAGGATGGTTAGAGACCATCGATGACCCCCCACTTGACTCGACTACCCATTTGGATTATCGAGAGACCGATCAGCGGGATCGAAGACCAGGACCCGACACCTCCGTCACATCACGCCCTTCGTTGCTCGACTATCGGTGTTACTATTGAGTGCGAGGGTGAGACCTCTACAACACTTCGATGTTAACTTTGTGGTGTAGCTATTGATCGTGGTCATCGAGGTGATTTCCTCCTTAACCACTTCGATCGACTCGTCGTGCAACCCCTCAAGTGTGAACCTCGGGGTGATTCCTCTTACGTTCATCTTGATGATTACATCTAGTGGAATTCATCGGGGTGATTCCTCGGGTTTTCCCTTGATGTTTGGACACCACGGATACTTGGACTTTATCCTGTTACTTGGAAAGGCGGGTGCGACCACGAGGGTACCAGCGTGTAATGCGAGTGATGTGGAGCGGGTTGACTGGAGGGTGCCAGCGAGATAATTACGGCGTGGCGGGCATTCCTAGCCCTTGGCGCAAGTCCTCGAGGCGAACAGCGGGGTCACATCTTCGTGAGTCTCTGCTTGTTACCGCCCGTTCCTAATCCACTACGATTTGGATATTTGATCAGGGGCCTCGGCACGATAGCACTAACCATCACGTGGGCATAGTATGGGCGTTCTGCGTCGTATACATTAGCGAAGCTTAATAGGCGTCGGCGGCCGGCGTGGCGTCGGGTTGGACTGCGTGGCGCTGCCTTGTTGAAGGAGGTAGCTAGGTCTGCTCATTTGGCATGCATAGCGTCACGGGGAGTTCACGGGAGATGGCCCTTGACCCTGGGGGCATAGGTTTAGTCCGGCGTGCTGGCCTCTCTATTAAGCCTAGGTCGGGTTGCGGCGTATTGTTTGGCGAGGCGGGCATGACCACAGAAAGTGTGTCCGTGGGAGTTAAGCGGCGTGGTGGGTAAGTTGGTGCACCCTGCGGTGAAAAAACATCTATCGATAGCCTGTCCTCGATGCGGACACTTGGGTTGTATCGATCGATACAACTAGAACTGGATACTTGAGATGAGACATGGATATGAGCAATGGATTGCGATGAGAACTGGATTGTGATGATAAGCTGGATAGTATGGCTCAGGGATTTCTTTCTCGCGGGAGTCGAGAAAGGATCTCCGACGAGGTTGATAACACCACTTGCTACTTTACTTTATGCTACTCTACTCCCTCCTGTTGCTGCAAGATGGTGGGTTCGAGAAGATGCTAGTCTTCGATAGGACTAAACCTTCTCTCTATTACGGCATTTCTGCAGCCCGGTCCACATATCTGACCTTCCTTTGATAATGTTGCATATGTAGTGTAGATCCTTGCTTGCAGTACTTTGGATGAGTACTCACGGTTGCTTTGCTCCTCCTTTTCCCCTTTCTTCTTCTTTCCGGTTGATGCAACGGATGTTGGAGCCAGGGCGGATGCCACCGCCGATGCTTACTACTACATGGAGGCCGCCGATGACCGGGGAGTAGTTAGGAGGCTCCAGCGGGAGGCCTTGCCTTTTCGATCGATGTTGCTTTTGGTGCTAGCCTTCTTAAGGCAAACTTGTCTAACTCATGTCCGTACTCAGATATTGTTGCTTCCGCTGACTCTTGTGTATTCGAGCTTATGTATTCGAGCCCTCGAGGCCCCTGGCATGTAATATAAAGCTTGTATTATTTTAACTTGTGTCTAGAGTTGTGTTGTGATATCTTCCCGTGAGTCCTTGATCTTGATCGTACACATTTGCGTGAATGATTAGTGTACGATTGAATCGAGGGCGTCACAAAGGGGTATAGGTGTTAATGTCACGCACAAGAGGGCTTCCACACTCAGCAAAGAAGAGAGGCTCATCATGAAAAAAGCGAGGAGTGAAATGAAGTAGAATGCATTGTATGAAAGGTTGAAGAAGGAGATTTATCTGGCTGTTCGAAAGGATGTTGAGGAGTCAATGATGATCAGAAGACTCTAACAACGACGGATAGCCAGCAGATGGGAGGGAGGCGGGCATGGAGGATCTTTGCTTATTGCTTGCGACAACCTTTGCACAAGAGTAGGCGTGCATCGGTGACCCAATGATCTTGAGGCTGCAGCTGCTCGTGATGATGCTATATCTGATCTATCTGGAATGAAAGACGGTGAAGGCGTGCTTCCACATTATGAAGGTACATTAAAATGTGCAACAGCCTGGGTTTGCCCACCCTTCTTGGAAGATGGCCTCTTCTTGGACAATGTGCCATTGAAGTTGGGCTGTGTGAAGTGCTACGTGACGGAAGTAAAGCCTGGATTCAATGAATTTACCCTGAAGAATGTCCTAGGAGACTTGATGAGCAAAGGACCTTGGGGCTCTTTGTTACATCACATCCAGTGGCCACGAAAGGAAATAGAGTTCATCAATGAGATTACTGAAGCCCCGCCAAGAGCAACCACTATCGCCCCTCAACCGATGACGCTCTCCTTGCTACAGCAGCTCTCGCGGGCTGATGCATCAACCTGTGATCAGCCGGCCCGACTTTGTGGCATACAGGCCATGTCATCCTCCACCCCAAAGCAGCCAGTGGCAAGGCGTACAACTGCTGATGACACACCCTCGGTTCAGATGCCGGCCGCTGAAGCAGCGGGGGAGACCGAGCTGCAGCACATGCTCAGCAGACCAACCTGGTGGAACAGACTGCTAAGCAGCTGATGCTTCAGAACCGCCTGCTAGGAAGTCTGTAGGTCCATAACTGACTGCTCATCAGTCCGTCGATCTGCAGGCGCGTGATCAGCATACCAATGCGTCTGCACTTCCTGCTCAGCAAACCAACGCGTTGGCACGGCCTCCACAGCACACCGACAAGTTGGCACCACCTGCGCAGAAACCCAACATAGCTTTAATGCAAAGTTAGCAGTCCGATGCCTCTGCTCCTATAGCCCAGAAGTCCGTCACAGCAGAACTACCAGCTCAGCGGTCCCGCATAGATAAACCGTCTGCTAAGCAGTCCGTCCAAGCTTCAGCATGCGCGGCGGTCTATCTTACAACCAACGGACGTTACGCGAAATGCTTCAAGTACCAAAGCAAGTGGCCAAAAGGCTACACCCACGACCACAAGGAAGCGCGGCGGGAGAGTGAAGAGGAAGAAAACGATTGCCTCTTACTTAAAGCACTCATCGCCCGAAACCAAATTAACAACAACTTGTTGAATCAGGGGTAATATTATTTCTGACGCCATGGATGATGAAGAAGTACATTTGTTGCTTGCTAAAAGTAAAGCAGACGTACTAGAAGCACGCAATTACGTCCATGGCTAGCCATTTCTTGTTGGCGAATACTTTGATGAGTGCAGCTCCAGTTGCCGTGAGTTACATGAATATTGCATGGATCAAATGTCAGAAGGTCATCATGGTTTGCTAGTCCACTACAACAGAGATCATTTCTGACACAATGCTGCTTTCATCAATGTGAGTTTCGAGGACTTACATCTCTTCTTCAACTTCAACATGCTCGATGCCACTCTTGTTAGATGCCTGATTTTGTAAGTACTTAACAAACTCTGATCAACTTCTCCATACAAGGCTGTAAATGATAAACAGCTAACTGCATTTTATTCCTCTCGAGGATTGAGCAGAGAGAAGAAAAAGGAAGTGTGTATTTCATAGATCCTGCATTAGCAAATGGCACATCATTAGATGGTAAGGACCCGATGGGACTGGGCCGTTAACACGATCGTCCGTATCTTCAAAAACCGTCCCATGCAGAATCATTTCTCTGGCCATATCATGAACGGTAAGTCAAGTAAACAACCACGCATACACTGATTGTCTTTCAGATTTTGACATCATTCGTAAGTTCATGTCTTTCTTAATATGTAGCAATCACTGGATATTGGTATTCATTGTTCCAAACAAGAACACAGTTTACTACACTGATTCTCTCAGGGAGTCAACAAACGCTCAGGATCTGACGCATGTTCAACAATTCTTGGATAGGTATTGAAATCTATGATGTTGAAATTAATTTGCATTCATATCTGGTTCAATAATTGATGTTGTCAAAATTCATCATCATTTGCAGTGTGCTCGCATTCTGGCAAACTAAACCAGGAAACATGTTCAAGAGGGAACTACCTCTGCAGCACGAGATCGTTTCTCCGGTAACACACCAGAATCCATTATTTTCGGAAAATTTATCCAACAGTCTGCAAATACCTTTCCTTACGCTACTCAAATGTTCAAGCTTCTAAATAAACCTATTTCTATTTTTTCCAAAGAAAAAATAATACAACTAACACTGGTTAGGTTGTTCCTAACAGGACAAATACATGACTAATTTTGTACAACAAATTTCAGTGTCCTCAGCAAGAAGCAGGGACCAACCTTTGTGGATACTACTGTTTGCACACACATGATCTCCATCTGCAAATCTGCTGATAGTTGTGACGATCCTCGTGAATTAGTACCAGTAAGTCTATCTTAATTAATATCTTCTACTCCACTCATGTGGCACATTCTGATCTTAAAAATACTGCAGCTCATATTAAAACCGAGGACCCCTGAACCGCTCCCGGCTGGTGAATTTCTGATGGTTCGGGGATTTATCAGCGACTTCTTCTTGGATCACTACATGAATCCCACTGGTGGTAATGAACATTTCAGCATGCGTTCTCCTGAAATATTGAGTAAGAGTTAGCCGCTAAACATATAACGCATGGATCCTTTGTTTTCCATCTGATGAGGTCTTCGTATTTTGTACACTATGACTAATTATGTAATGCATATATGTGTGGACAAATCATTGGAATTTAGCTACCATATGTTCAATTGCAATTGTTGCGAAATCTGATGAATGTTCTTCCTATGGACACTATTTGTTCAATTGAATATTGTGGCAAATTTGCTTTTTGCGTGACGATTCAAAATGGGATATTTTTGTTTATTTGTTCAATTGAATATTGTGGCGAATTTGCTTTTTGCATGCCGATTCAAAATGGGATATTTTTGTTTTAACCTGGCAATCGCTCCGCACACGGTTCAACTAAATAAGTGTGTGC
Organism: Aegilops longissima; assembly: GCA_021605205.1. Lineage (NCBI taxonomy): Eukaryota > Viridiplantae > Streptophyta > Magnoliopsida > Poales > Poaceae > Aegilops > Aegilops longissima. Next base: position 242,076,989 of record CM038681.1, read on the forward strand.
GATCCACATCGGAAATCATACGTCAATCATAGCGGAACCGTCAGTGATACACAGCAGATCGCAAATGATTTGCAATGCTACTACGTGTGCGTAGGGTCTCCAGAACCGTTTGTGATATCGCGTTATCGCACACGAGAACTGGGAGTAAACCGTGCCCAATGCAAAATACAATCCCAGTCGTAATTCTTTCAGGAAACACAAACAAAAAGCACACGTCACTCTTGCGGCAACCGTCGGTGACAGGGATATACTCAACGGTGTAACCCGCCGGATGTATGACCCGGCTGGAGCGTGGCGACTCACTGGTGACCCGCCCGGAGCTTGGCGATTCACAGATAACCCGCCCAATCTTGGTAGCTCATTAGTAACCCGGCGGGCGGGTCAGATGGACAACAAGGCCCAAAGCCCGGAAGGCCGACTCACGTTATGATGGGCCGGCTTAAGAGGAAAGGGATGAAGAATATTTCCTTTACGAGGAAGGAAGACCCGGACTTGTATTCAACTTGTAAGAGAAGATAGACTAGTCCTAATCCTACTAGGACTCCACATGTAACCCGCCCTTCTAACTTATATAAGGAGGGGTAGGGCACCCCAAGAGGGGACAAGAAAATAATCGCTAAGGCTAAACACAACTAAAGGGAGCCGGCTCATGCGGCGACTCCCTGATGAGCATAATGAGACCTAGCCACAAACAGCATGTAGGGCTATTACCGGATGATGTTTCCCGAGGCCCGAAGCTGTCTAAATCCTTGTCTTGTGTGTTGATCCGCCTCGCGTCTCTCGATTTCGACCAACCCCTTCAAGCTACCGCATAGATGCGTTGGCCTCACGACTAAGTCCTCATACTAGGACATCTGCCATGACAAATCCATGACAATTGGCGCCCACCGTGGGGCTCGCGCACGATGGTGTCGAGTTCTTGGAGGGAGCTCTTCAAAGGATGGAGAAATTCATGATCAGCTGGATTAGGAAAAACCGGTCGAAAGTACATGGACTAAGAGTTCATCAATCAAGATTGAAAGGTCAAAGAAGTAACTTCGATGGCAGCCACGACGATGTGAACAAGTTTTGAGTTCGGAGGGATCTAGGGTTCGGTGTTCTTCTGCCTATCGATACGACCCGATTCGTCGAATCGGAATAAAAGATCAGTTTCCTTTGCTATTATTGCGTGTCGCCGAGACCGACAAGTATCAACACACGTGCAAGTGGGCAAGATTCAAATCCCAGGGTGTTCTCATAAAGCGATCTGCTATGTCATCACAAGTGGAAAGAAAAACTGTCCAAGGCAGGTTGATCAACACGTCAAAACGAAGGAAAAAATAGGGGAAAGGGGGCCACGAGCCTATGACTTGGATGACACGGATCGGGGATGGTCAAACCGATAACGACCAGAACGAGCACAAGGACCAGGGGATTGACTCAGACTCCGCAGGCCTCGCCATCCCGTCTCCGCAGAGTCGCCGCACCACCGTGGCCTTGAGTCACCACTGCAGGCTGCCGCGGCATCCCTCTCAAACCACCTCAGCCTCGCGCTGCTATTGCTCAGCGTCTTAAGCCGGCGCCAAGACACCTTCAAGTTGCCGACCTTGCTGCCACCTTGTGCCGACCTTGCCGGAGCGGCCTCATTCTGAGCTGCGTCTAAGCTGCTGAGCCGCCGGCCGCCCCCGCTGCCTTTGCCGCTTCGGGCGTCGTCTCCACGACCTGCACAAGCCGCCCCTCACTCTGTTTTGTGCTGAGCCGCTGCTTCTGCTTCATCCACAGCTATGATCTACCGCGGGTGAGCCGCCACCGTGCAACTCCACTTTGAGTCACTGGCCTTGGTGTTAAGTCGTCGTGCGTGGCCATGCTGAGCCGCCTCACGGAGAATCGCTGTTGGGGAGCTGTCCGGTGAGCCGCCGTCGCCAAATTGTTACCTGCACGGCCTTGTTCGGAACCACTCCGCCTCGTCTCTGTTGCTGTGGATATGGCCACCCGCTGAGCCGCCCGGTGCAAAAGTTGTCGGGGCCCTCCGAGCCGTTTCCGCTGCTAACCTACGCCATGGCCGCTTCAAGCTCCCTGCGTGTTAGGCCGCCCCTGTCGCGGGCTCGCGATGAGTCACCGCCTCCGCCGCTATAGCTACAGGCTCGACCGTTGTGGCCCGTGCCGAGCCGCCTCGCCTCAACGGCCGCTCCGAGTCACCATCTACTGCCGTCTTCGAGTCGCCGGAAGACTCGGCCTCGACGGCTTCTAAAATCGCCGCGCTGACTCGCCTCGGCCCCGAGCGGCCTCGTATCGGGCCAAATCACCGTCACCTTGCACCTCGTCCTCCTACCTGCCTACGCGTTCGCTGTCGCGCTCAGCCTCCAACAGTCTGCACGGTGCCAAGTCAAGATGCTGCAGGTCTTCTTCAAACCACCGCATGAAAGGCGCCGCCGCAGTCCTCCTTTGAGCCGCCCCAAACTACTCCTTCCGCCGACTCGCCGACATCGCCGCGGGTCATCGTCCTTCACCCTGCAGTGTTGCGGGTCCCGCGCTTCTACTGTCGACGGTCGTTCTTCCGCAGGCCTCCTCAACTGCAGCTGCGCCTTTGAACTGCCGCATCCGTGACCTGGCTTGCTCCGGCCGGCGCTGGCTCACTGCTGCCTCGCCGTGCTGCTCAACATCGAAACTCCGTATGGGCATCTCCGTCTCTACGTAATGTCACATCAACTGTTGGTGCTGCTTACTCCACGTGAGACCAAGGATACGTACCCTTGGTTGCTAGTGCTACTACTGTTGCTGCAGAAGTACTAGTACTAGTTGGCTGGTCTGATACTGGGTGCTGTGAATTGCTACGTCCATTGCACGACACTACCAGGTGCTATTTATCCTATTCCGTTTGATCCGGATATTAAATCTTTCAAGAATTTTTTCTATTTTGACTTGTACTATTTATGCACGTAGATTTATCAGCTCATGGTATCCTGGAAAGTGCGATTTTCCGCTGCTGGGCTTCCGTATATCCCAGTTAAATCTCTGGGTGGTACAAATGTCATGTGCCAATAAAATGTGGTCTCTGCGGTTCAGTCTACATCAACTCGCCGGGACCACACCCGTGATTGACTCGCCGTCCGCGCAGCTCACCGCGTCTGCAATTGACTTGCCCGTCGACGCCGGTTTACAACAGCACAAACAACTCACTCGTCCGCCCCCGCGGCCGAATCACCCGCCCGCGCCGGCTTACAATGCCGCGGCCGACTCATCTATCCGTGCCACCTCTGATGCTACGGTTGTCTTTCCCATCCGTCCCTCGCGGTCTGGTCTACATCAACGCACTGGGCCGCACCTGCATGCGCAAGTTGCTTAACGAGCACATGCAAGTCGCCGCTCCTACTGCCCGGTCTATTACAACAACTCTGAAGAAGGTCATAGTGTCAGCATCTGCCTCCACCGGATGGTTCACTGGATAGGCGTACAAATCAAGGCCACTGCGTTTTGGTTAAACAACCAGCTGGTATGAACCGCTGGCCGGATTACTGACACAAATCATACAGGGTCATTTATAACCCGCCACGGTCGACCTCAAGTTTACATGGATTCACATCACGTTATCAATGCTAAGGACATACAATGAGTATCGCGAGGGTCATCAATTTGCCACCTTGTTTCCAGCTTCATCATATTCCGGCGTTCCGCTGTTCAACCATATGCCAGTTTACATCATGGTCAAGTATGGAGAATCTCAAGCCAACTCCTCGAGTCGTCTTAAGACTTGGGGGCTACAATGGTATGACTCAGCCAATTCATGACCCCGGGTCATTGGAGGGAGAAAATAACCCGGCCCCAGAGGCTGCTGCCCTATTGATGAAAGATAAAAGGCCGTCAGAAAATTTTCGGCTTGAAAAGAAGGATTCTGGTTCAAAATCCGGTTCAAGGGAAATCTGTCTCCCACAAAGTTTTGAAGCTCTCAAATCCAGTTTAAAATTCCAGCTTAAGAAGAATTATCTCTTGCAAAGTTGAGTTCTCAGGAAAATTAAAGGTTTCCAAAGAGAATTTGTTGCCATAATGCACAGTTCAAACATGGGTATTTGATCCGGCTTATATGCCTTATTACAAATCACTTGGAGGCTTGATGCCCGAGTTACAGGGACCATAGAGAGTTTGATGCACAGCACAGCTCAAACATAGGTACCCGATGAGCACAACTTGTAAGTATATCACTTGGGGGCTTCCTGTTCAAACATAGGTGTATTCACCAAAGAGTACATAGCGTTACTACCCTTTTGATCTGGCGCAATGCCACAATTATGGTCACTTGGGGGCTTCCTGATCGTATTCGAATCATAGCATTACTACCCTCTTGATCGGCTCAATGCCACACTCGTCAGTATGTCACTTGGGGGCTTCCTGTTCAAACATAGGCGTATTCGACCAAAGAGAACATAGCGTTACTACCCTATTGAGCAGGTTTTTTCAAATATAGGCGTATTCGACCAAAGAGAACATAACCTTTCCGGGTCATCCTACCTGTAGCCAGCTACTTCAACTCCATTGGGTAATCCCGATTGACCCGCCGAACTCATAACGATCAGTCTTTATGGCATATTTGACCAAGATCTGAGCTCGTTAAGGTTCAAACGGTGGTTTGTCATGTGAGAGTACGGCTTACATATAGTCAGGATAGACTCAGGCTTCATAAGCCGCCTTCCCTGAAACTTGGATAAATCGGCCCGTGATGTATGCTGTTACTCTGGCCCCGCGTACTCCTGATAAGTCTTTGAGCAAGACCAGACTTTATCTAGGGTTCAAATGTCGATTGGGCTGCTGTGAGTCGGCTCACGGAGCATACGAACAATCCGATGGCTCGAGGCTAGTTTCATTGAAGTTTTCTGTCATCATACACATATATCATCATATATTGCATCATACGTTGCATCATCATTACATCATCATAGCATACATCATATATGCATAGATATACTAGTTTATATTGCAGGAACCGATTTTCAAAACGGGTTATATTATTCAAATCTTGAATAGCCAACATGGCTGGATTTTTATTATGGTTATCAATAACCAATATTATGATTGAGGTTTTCAAAGTCGCTTCAGCGCAATGAATATTATTTTATTAATGGATATAATTTATTCTACAATGGAAAGAATAGTCCTGAGTTGCTGCAGGCTTACGACCCGGCACTTGGGGGCTACATTACTCAAGTTGAGATTACATCAAATATGCAAGTCCCATGTCGCTGCAAGCATGCACCATGACACTTGGGGGCTAATGCAAAGTCATTTTTACTAGCCTTATTGAAGACCCGACTCATCACGTCATAATGAGCCGGCCCTTGGGGGCTACCAATTGCTCCTGACAACAGTTCAAGGTACACAAGTCTTAATCCATTATATTGAAGGGTCCGCTACTTTTTTGATAAAGCACAAAGCTCTTAACCTTGTGGACGTGGGTTCAAGCCCCATGATGGGGGTTACATCATATGATGTTCTTTTCCAAGATGTATATATAAAGTCCCAGCTCAATATTATCTTACTGAGATGGCCCTTGGGGGCTACACGTTGCTTTTTAAGTCTACATGATCATATTTATAAAGTCCCTGCTCATTATTGCATAATGACCTGGCACTTGGGGGCTACATATATGGAGTATTCAGTTTTTACTAGTGACTGAGATGAACAACATGGATTTGTTCAAAGTGGCAGTAATTATATTGAAACAAGTCTCAAATCATCACTTTGTTCTGCTCAAGACTTGGGGGCTACAGGTAATATGGATATAAGGGAGAAAAATCTTCAAATTCTCAGATTTGAGTAAACCAGATTGACCCGGTGTCTGCAACAATTATGACCCGGCGTAAGCAACAATTATGACTAGGTGCCATCAATATTTACAAACTAGCAATTTTGGGAATGATAAACCGGCAAGTATTTTTCATCTTAAAGCCGGCTGAAGGTCAGATGAGTAGTCCAAAGACCAATATTTTTTAAGCATTGGGAGCCGAGTCAAATGAATTATTCTTCACAATTTTTCTCTATGAGAAACCAACGTCAGCAAATTGATTATGAAGATGGCCTATTGACCCGGATTTTTTAGAAGAACGAAATGACAGGGACTTAAGGATGTTCAGGTGCCGGCTTACAAGAATATTTAACCCGGAGCATAACCTGTTAAAATTGTTCTTGTGTTTTGTTTACAGGATCAGTTTAAATGGATAAATCCAAATTAAACTGGGGGCTAATGTCGGGGATATACCCCGCGGTGTAACCAGCCGGATGTATGACCCGGCTGGAGCGTGGCGACTCACTGGTGACCCGCCCGGAGCTTGGCGATTCACAGATAACCCGCCCGATCTTGGCAGCTCATTAGTAACCCGACGGGCGGGTCAGATGGACAACAAGGCCCAAAGCCCAGAAGGCCGGATCATGTTATGATGGGCCGGCTTAAGAGGAAAGGGATAACGAATATTTCCTTTACGAGGAAGCAAGACCCGAACTTGTATTCAACTTGTAAGAGAAGATAGACTAGTCCTAATCCTACTAGGACTCCACATGTAACCTGCCCCTCTAACTTATATAAGGAGGGGCAGGGCACCCCAAGAGGGGAGAAGAAAATAATCGCTAAGGCTAGACACAATTAAATGGAGCCGGCTTATGCGGCAACTCCCTGATGAGCATAATGAGACCTAGCCACAAACATCATGTAGGGCTATTACCGGATGATGTTTCCCGGGGCCCGAAGCTGTCTAAATCATTGTCTTGTGTGTTGATCCACCTCGCGTCTCTCGATTCCGACCAACCCCTTCAAGCTACAGCATAGATGTGTTGGCCTCACGACTAAGTCCTCATACTAGGACATTTGTCGTGACAAATCCACGACATTCGGTGATACCCAACAAATCACAAATGGTCTGCAGCACTTGTATGTGTGCGAAGGGGCTCCAGAACCGTTTGTGATAGAACATTATCGCAGACGGTAATTGTTGGGAAACGTGTGTGATGGAGTCTAGCTTGGCAGACGGATTATGCAGAAAACTCGTGTGCGATGGGGCACAAATCGCACACACTTCATATGTTGACCCGTGTGCCTTACATACTGTTTCCCAAACGGTTCCTTACAACGGACCGTATGTTTTCACTGCGTCATTACAAACACTTAATCACTGATACCACACGTGCGAAAGAATTTAGTGTGTGCTACATCGCACATGATTACATTTTAGAAGGCCTCTGGATCACTGCTCCATATCCCCGATGGTTTCTGGGTCGTGTGGGAAGGACACCCTATCGCACACACTCACATGGCGACGGTCCCAAATGCCGTCGCGGAAAGGGGTTAAAACCGTTTGTATAGCACCGACGCGTACCAGTGATTGTGAAACCATTCAGGAGGTTCGATAACTCTTCTTGACCTATGCGGTTCAGTTACAGTCTTAACTGGAGTTTCTATAGGTAGTGTAGTAATTTCTGGTTCAGTTGTGTGGACAACCTGTGAAAGAAATTATGTTTCATTAGTCCTCATTTCTAGAGATTCAATAATGTCATGGATCTGTACTGTCCTCCCACTTATTTATTTAGCGAGAAACTCCTTCTCAAGAAAATGTCCATTCTTAGTGAAAAGTACTTTGTCTTCGGACTTTTGGTAGAAGGAATACACAATTGTTTCTTTGGGATTACCTATAGAGTAACACTTGTCTGCTTTGGGTTCGAGCTTATTTAGCTGCAAACGTTTTACGTAAGTCTCGCAACCCCAAACCTTGAGATGCGACAAATTGGGTTTCTTCCCATTCCATAACTTATGGTGTCGTCTCCATAGTCTTAGACGATGCTCTGTTTAGTGTATATGTTGTTGTTTCAAGTGCGTATCCCCAAAATGATAAGGGAAGATCGGTAAATAACATCATTGACCTTACCATGTCCAACAAAGTTTGGTTATGCCTTTCAGATACTCTGTTTCTCTGTGGAGTTCCTGGAGGAGTATGTTGTGAGAAAATTCCACAATCACTTAGATGTTTGCTAAACTCATGACTCAGATATTCTCCTCTGCAATCTGATCATAGAAATTTAATCTTCTTGCCATGATGATTCTCAACTTCATTCTGAAATTCCTTGAACTTTTGAAATGTTTCAGACTTATGTTTCATCACGTAAATATATCCATATCTACTTAAATCATCGTGAAGGTTACGAAGTATAAGTATCCACGCTGCCCCAAAATACCCATTGGACCACATACATCACTATGTATTATATCCAATAATTCAAGCGCCTGTTCTGGATGACCAGTAAATGGTGTTTTAGTCATTTTACCCATGAAACAAGCTTTGCATGTTTCAAACGATTCAAAATCAAATGATGTTAACACTCCATCTTTATGAAGCTTTTGCATACGTTTCTTTCCGGTATGACCAAGACGACAGTTCCACATGTATGTGGTATTATCAGTCTTCTTAAGACGTTTAGCATTAATGTTATAGACAACCTTTTCATGTTCAGGATCTAATATGAATAATCCACCAATCATGGGTGCAAATCCATAAAACATATCCTTATAATATATTGAACAACCATTATTATCTGACTTACAAGAATAACTGTCATTTATCAAACATGATCCCGAGATAATGTTCTTACATAACTTTGGAACAAAATAAAAATTACTTATTCCTAAACCCAATCCTGACGGTAATTTCAAAGGCAAGATACCAATGGTTTGAGCAGCGATCCCATCACCATTCCCGACACGCAACACAACTTCATTTCTTCTCATCTTTTGAATATTCCGCAGTCCCTACATTGTGTTGCAAATGTTAGCAACAGATCTGGTATCAAATACCATGATTTGGAATTTTCGATGAGTAGAATATCAATAACATTAACTTGTATAACTTTTATACCTTTACCAGAAGACTTGTTCTTCTTATCCGCTAGATACTTCAAGCAATTCCTTTTCCAGTGTCCTTTCTCTTTGCAGTAAAAACATATAGTCTCGCGAGAAGCTCCTTGTATCTTTTGGTGTTGCATTTTCTTTTGAAGCTTTTTGTCTTGTTTATCAACAACTTTTCTTGATTCTGCAATCCATTTTCATGGTTCTTGAACATTGCTTCATAAAGCAAACAGAACATCAAATCATTCTCTGGTGTTTTAGAAATATCTACTCCCATTGTAGTTACACTATCATAATAGTATGCAATCCTGCCACCTTGCTCAACTATCTTGCATTCATTCATTACTTCAGTCATCTCATGAACTTTAGCTGGGTGTTTGTGGTACAGAAATTTCAGTGCCTCGACAATCTCGATGGTACTGAATTGTTCATAACATTTCTTTAAAACTTGAACCATGCATGATAGCATAACACTTTTGATGACACTAAAATCATTCTTGCAATATAAAAACACATTTATGACATCTTGAGATGCTCCAGGTGTTAGGTAGTCACCAAGTTGTTGATCCAACACATATTATTTCTTAGCATTCTTGAGAATATATCTAAGAGTGTTCATCCAATCCTCATGGTTTCCACAATTTGTAGTCAACTTTTCTTTCTCAAACAGAGGTGCTAAATTTAAACTATTGCAAACCATTGATCTAAAATAAACACAAGATTCAGTTTAGACATTTTCATAATTAAACATTGCACTTATTTGTTTAACTAGCAATATAAAATATACTCCCACTCAAATTAACATTTCTCATAATTAACATTGAGTGATTAAAGATACAAATCTAGTTCTCACTCATTGATGTAGACATCATAGATGACGAGAATGTTGACCGGTGGGCAAACTATTGCCGATCATATCACCATATGACTCTTGTTCATCTTTCGATGCTTTATGCTCCGAGATGAGAACGATTCTGCTAGAGCTTCAAGATAACCGAGTGCTATCTACACACATGGTTTGACCATCTCCGTCTTACATCTCTCATATCATTTGAACTCAAGTGGACATGACGAACTCCGAGATGTTAGAATGTCATAGACGGTTGCAACACTGGGAAGAGCACCTTTTAACTTGATATTTACTGTGGGAGATCACCCTAATAATTGACTATTGTGCAATCAAAGAGTGCAAACAACAAACGGATAAACATCTTAGGCAGTTCATAAAAGCATGATATGGCATAGCCCTAGGCGCCAGGAATCTTCGTGACCATCTTCAATCTCCAAATGAAGTGTCGTGATGGCCAGTATTTCGTTGTTGTGGCAACTGTTTCAAAAATGTTGCGTGGTGGCAATTTCAGAAAACGTTGCTATGGCGACTATTTCAGAAAACTTTGTCGTGGCACCAAATGAAATTCTTCCATGTTATGAAATTATAGCTCCTCGTCCCGCGCCTAGTACACCTTCTCCTTGTCGAGGATCCTTCGTGTACGGTTTCCATCGTCACTAGTAACCCATAGGCTATCCCTACGAAATTTATATTAACGTGGCAATATCGTGGCTCCAACCATCATGCCATGACACGCAGACCAGTTAATATTGCAACATATGACCATCACATACATAAACTCATTATCACGACGAAGGCTATACCACATTATATGCATACTCTGCAAAACCAAATTAGACATCCTCTAATCAATTTTAGCAAAATTTTACTTATGCAATTAACACGTTTTAACAAGTAATAATAGCTACCTACGTCCAGAATTTAGGCGATGATTCTTGATGCTAGCTTAAGTTTCGGTGTGTGTGAAAGAAGAGACTTAATCAAAAGTCTCATCCCCCACACTAAACTTCATCTAATACACGTGACCCCCTAGAAGATCATACATCTTCAGCACCCTCTTGTGTACACGATGGTTCACTATTCTCAACTATGGTGAAGCCCAAGGAACTGCTAGCAAATTGTCGACAACCAGAGCCGATCGATGTCAGAACCTTGTAAAAGTGACACCATGCCGTCGATGAATTGAACCAAAGAAACACTCGAGGGAAGCATAGCAAGAACATCAACCCTCACACTCACATGTGATTTAGATCGCAACCTGCACCTACTCATATAACTTCTGATGATGCCACTGTTGGGAAACGTAGTACAAAACAAAACAAAAATCGCACGTATGATCACCCAATATCAATATGAAGATGCATTGTAGCGACCCGACTCGGTAAGAGTCGAAGTCTCTGTGCTTACCGTGCTAGTCCCTGGATCGACTTGCTAGCACACACAATACTCGATGAAATAACAGAAATAACACACATCTCTTTATTACATCGAGTACTGTGTGTGCTAGCAAGTCGATCCAGGGACTAGCACGGTAAGCACAGAGACTTCGACTCTTACCGAGTCGGGTCGCTACAAGATGGTATAAGAGCACACGTTGACTGTAGGACGCGACCCCTAGAAAATGGAAAAGCCATAGGATAAAAACTTTATTTTTCACTTTCCCTATATATCCTTTGGTCTCGTACCTTCTTTACTTCAGTACTAATTTCTTCCCTCTTTCAAAATGTAGATGTCGTCCGCCATTGTCGAGTTCGAGCAGCCCGATGAGACCATGCCCTTTGGACGGCAGCTGATGAAGATCGTGAAGAACCTGAAGATTGGGCTTCCCACCTTTACTAGAACCTTCACCGCCACCTTGCCCGAGGAGACACGTTGGAGGATCGATGCCCATATCCCCGGACGCATCCTCGGAAACCGCACCAAGCCCATTGATATCCATTTGGATACTACAACATGGGGCTTGGGCAGGGGCATCACTGCTCACATTGCTCTCGGACGCATTCGGGAGGAGTATGATGAAGACCTCAAGAGGACCTCCTTCGTGATGTACGGACGCCGCGACGCAAATGGAGATGTGGTGCGTACCCTGGAGGACGAGACGATAGCATCCCATATCCAGCGTTGTGGAAGAAGGACACCAGGTTCGTTTGGACTGAAGAGTGTGAAGCCAGCTTTCAAGAGTTGAAGAAGCGTTTGGTTACAGCCCCAGTGCTAATCCTGCCTGACGTACACAAGGACTTTCAGGTGTATTGTGATGCTTCACGTCAGGGACTTGGAGGTGTTCTTATGCAGGAGGGAAAAGTTGTAGCTTATGCTTCACGACAGCTTTGACCTCATGAGTTGAACTATGCCACGCATGATTTGGAGTTAGCAGCCGTAGTGCATGCACTCAAGACATGGAGACACTATCTTATTGGGAATCATTGTGATGTTTACACGGATCACAAGAGTTTGAAGTACATTTTCACGCAGAAGGAGTTGAATCTCAGGCAAAGGAGATGGTTGGAACTTATAAAGGATTATGACATGAGTCTGCATTATCATCCAGGAAAAGCCAATGTTGTGGCGGATGCTTTGAGCCGTAAGAGTTATGTTAGTACCCTTACAGCAGGAGGTTTACCTCAGGAGTTATGTGATGAGCTTAGAGACCTTCAGTTGGAAATAGTTCCAAGAGGTTATGTTGCCGCACTCGAGGTACAGTCCACCTTGTTGGGAAGAATCAGAGAAGCTCAGAAGTTGGACCAAGGTATTGCTGAGATAAAGGAAATGATGAGCAAAGGGAAAGCAGAAGGATTCCGTGAGGATGAAAATGGAACCATATGGTTTGAGCAACGGATTTGTGTACCCAATGATCCAGAGATTGGGAATTTGATTCTTCAGGAGGCTCATGACTCACCATATTCGATACGCCCAGGCAACACCAAGATGTATTTGGACTTGAAGGAAAGTTTTGGTGGGCGGTATGAAGAGAGAGATTGCCGAGTATGTGGCAATATGTGATGTATGTCGAGAGTAAAGGCGAGCATCGTAAACCAGCAGGTTTACTTCAGCCGCTGCCGATACCGATTGGAAATGGGATAAACTTGGTATGGACTTTATCACGGGTTACCCAGACCCGTTCAGGTTATGATTCCATTTGGGTGATAGTGGATCGTTTGACCAAGGTTGCTCACTTCATTCCAAAGAAGACCACCTATATAAGTGCTAAGTCGGCAAAGATATATATGACCAGGATCGTATGTCTGCATGGAGTTCCGAGGAGCATCGTATCGTAAAGAGGAACGCAGTTTACCTCAAAGTTTTGGAAGCGATTACTAAACTTTGGGTACCGTGCTAGAGTTCAAGATGCCTTCCATCCGCAAACCGATGGGCGAGCAGAGAGAGTCAATCAGATTCGGAGGACATGTTGAGAGCTTGTGCGCTAGACTATGGGTCTAGTTGGGATGATAACTTACCCTACGCAGAGTTTTCGTACAACAACAGCTATCAAGCCAGTTTGCAGATGGCCCCTTTCGAGGCATTGTATGGAAGGAAATGCAGGACACCTTTGATGTGGAATGGAGTTGGAGATCGCAAATTGTTTGGACCTGATTTGATCAGGGATTCTGAGGAGAAGGTCAAGTTGATTCGTGACAGACTTAAGATAGCTCAGTCAAGGCAGAAAAGTTATGCCGATGCTAAACGCAAGGAAGTGATCTATGAAGTGGGAGATAGAGCATATCTTCGAGTGTCTCCACTTCGAGGTATTAAGAGATTTGGAGTCAAAGGAAAGTTAGCACCACGATTTGTGGGACCATACAGAGTTCTGGAACGCATAGGCGAGGTTGCATACCAGTTGGAATTACCAGAGGCTTTGTCAGGAGTTCATGTTGTGTTTCATGTTTCCCAGCTGAAGAAGTGTCATGAAGAGATGGCAGATATTCCTTTGAGAGATACAGTGCCACTCGAGGCAATTCAGTTGGAGAGCGATCTGACTTATGAGGAGAAGCCGGTTAAGATTCTTGAGACTGCAGCACTCGTACCAAGATCATCAAGTTCTGCAAGGTTCAGTGGAGTCACCACACCGAGGAGGAAGCCACTTGGGAACGAGAGGAAGATCTTAGACAAGACCATCCACACCTTTTTGCTGGCCAACCCGAATCTCGAGGACGAGATTCATCTTAAGGGGGGTAGGTTTGTAACATCCCAATTTTTATTAAATTTGGATGTTAATAGAATCATTCAATGCATATCATATTTCTTTGCATTTTGGAGTTTTTAAAATATTCAAATAATATTTTTCCACTCAAGAAAAACAAATGAGAGGGGATAAGATGACTTCCTCAAAATATAAAAGAGTGGAAAATTTTATTTTGAATATTATTTAAAGTTTTGAGTTTATTGGTATTTATTTTATCTGCAAAAGGGCATTAATTGAATTAGGAAAATATTTTAAAAATGTTCGTGCTTAAGTTAATGTTCATTGGGTTCTAAATATTGTATAGTTATTTTATATATTTTTGTGGTGTTTTATAAATTCTTTTGAATTGTTTAGGGACACTTTAGTCTCAGGTTTAAAAAAGCGACGACGCATTCACCGCAGCCTGGACCGAAACTGGTTCGCCCAGAGCGCCTAACCGCCCAGCTGGCCATTTGGCCCAAGGCCAGCGCCATGGCTACCTCGAAACCTCTCAAGACGGTCGACCGCTCGCGCTCGCCCTCACTCGCTACGCGCCGCCATCGACCGGTGGCCCCGCTCCACCTCATCTCCCCAACCTCCCGCTTGCCCCGCGGATGAGCTCGACGCCAGCCTCAAGAATCACGGGCGAGGCCCTCGCGGATAACGCTTATCCGCGGCACCCGAGCCCTCTGCCCTCGCCTATATAAAGGCCAGGACCCCCTCTTCCATCCTCGCCGTCCCGCTTCTTCCCACGCCGCCCCTACTGCTCGCTGTCACCCTTCGCATCTCGCCGAGCTGCGCAACTCGCGGAGCATTTTGTCGCCTGTAGACCACTCCGACCATCCTTTTCCAGAATTTTCTTAGCTCGCCGAGGCGCATCCTTTGACACGATTTTTGCCCCTAGGTCCTGCTGGTTACCACCGACTGCCGACGCCGGAGCCGCCGGAGCAACGAAGGCCGCCGTCCTCGCCCCGCCCTGTCCGGACGCCGCGGACACACGCCGTCACCACCTTCGCGACGCCCTCGACGCGCCGCACCTCCCCGTCTTCTTCCCCGATGCCGAGGACCGCCGTAGCCGCAGCCCCCTCCGTCACCGACGTCGCGCCGCCGTCTTCATCGTCGCCGGCCACCACCTCCAGCCCACTGTGAGCCACCGCCCCACCCTCGTTCGTTAGATTGAAGATCCACGACTTAGCTTAGATTAGGTTGTTTTTTTTAGTTGAACCGGTACGCGGTTAACCGCGGGTTTTTTTATTTAAAAACGGACCGGTTTTGTTTAAGTTAGCCGCCGCCATTTTTTTTTCTTATTTAGCAGCCGATCGCCGTATAACCTCTCGCAATGACGCCGCTCGACCAGCCATGAGTCATGCGTGGCTGTGGACTTGGTTGCGATAGTTTTCTTCACTGCTTAGTCCCTTTTATCATAGACTAGTCCACGAGCTTAGATTAGCCATAACTTTTTAACCGTAGATCCAAACTCGATGAAACCAGCGGCAAATTCTCCGTATTGTTTAGATCTATCCAAAGGGTATCCTTTACAAACTTTTGTCGATTCAAATTTGAATTTATTCAGATTTGAATTCAAACTTGAAATGGCCATATCTCTCAAACCGTAGTCTGATTAAGTTGATTCTTTTGCATTCTGTCACCGTAGCCAAACCCTATCACCGGAACTTTGTCACAATAATTTTCACACACTAGAATCTGCCTATTAATATTTTACTAGTATGCATAGTATGCACTATAGTTCACATCACTTCTTGAACCATGTGCCTATGTTGTTTTGCACCTAGAATATTTTCATGCTAGTTAAGTGTGATGTTTGTTCATTTGGTTTTCCAAGACTTTTGCTTTGCATGTTCTTTCTCGTTCCCTAGAATGTTTTCTTATGTTTGTTTATCTTCTTTGCGTAGATTGCCTTGGAGTGCGGCGTAATATTATCGCCTTTAGAATTCAACCAGCAGTACCAAGGCAAGTTGCATCTTGATCATGTTTCATTACCTATGTTTTTATTATGCACTTAGTTCTTTGCGGTAGGACTGCATGGTAGGAATTAATGCCGATGACTATGCTTACACCAAGTAGTTCATTGAGGTAGGTCTCGAACCTTACCACATTGTCACCATCGCTTTTACACTATGTTGCTTCGCTAAGTAGACGTGGATTGGGAGTTATCATTGTAAAGTATGAGTGACAATGTAGTAAATAGGACCTAAGATAATTAATGAACTACCAAGGAAACTTGTTGGAATGGTGGCGATGGCATTAGGGCACGCATGGGAAATCCATGGTGGTGCACCACTAGTGGACCGTCCGCCAGCTCAAAGAGATCAATCGATTCTCATGTCTAGAAGCTTACGTGTGCAGCCACAAGCCAATATGGGCTCTGGCTTAGTTGAGTAGTTAGTGTGACCCCTTCCGGATGGGCTAGCGATGTAGAATGATGTAGGTGTACCGCCTATCCGTGGGTTAAGGGGGAACATTTTCGAAAGACTATGTCTCGATCTTCCAATCATGGAGGTGGTCGAGTCTTGTGGGGAAAAGTGCGCAACCTCTGCAGAGTGTCAACCTAATCGATTAGCCGTGTCCCCGGTTATGGACATCTTGAGCATCTAGTAGCGAAAATGCCGGGAGATCTCCTCACCTTTAATTAAACAGTTGGGATTTAAATGAAACTTGGGAACGAATGGAGTTCGGTTTGCCAACTCATCCTATGCAAATGTGTAGTAGTAGAATAACATCTTTTCTAATAGGGAAAAACTAGCTTTATGCAAAAACTAAACTTAGAGCTTTCCACCAGCCAAATTGCATGTACAAATAGGTTCTTTACACTTACGATGTGACTTGCCAAGACATTCAATGTATCGATTTATATGGCTGCAACTTATCACGCTGCAGATATATCCGAC
The DNA here is from genome assembly GCA_021605205.1 of Aegilops longissima. Taxonomy (NCBI): domain Eukaryota; kingdom Viridiplantae; phylum Streptophyta; class Magnoliopsida; order Poales; family Poaceae; genus Aegilops; species Aegilops longissima. Next base: position 242,093,767 of record CM038681.1, read on the forward strand.
GAGGATTAAGGTGCGATAGGTCGATGTTGTACACTCAACCTTGCTCGTGGAGTTGGACTCATTTACTAATTTGCTTCCGCAGTATTTGTTTTTTGGCTCTATGCCCTATTTTGTAATAAATGTATTGCTCCTGGATTATCTATGTAATAAAGAGATGTGTGTTATTTATGTTATTTCATCGAGTATTGTGTGTGCTAGCAAGTCGATCCAAGGACTAGCAGGGTAAGCACAGAGACTTCGACTCTTACCGAGTCGGGTCGCTACATGCATAATGGGTTGGGATCACGATCCTTACCATAATCGAGTTGCGGGGGAAGAAGAATGTGTCGGTGTAGATCATACTTGTAGTCCCTTAAACCATCGATGAACGATCCCATGAACCGCCCACGAACTGTCGCTCGAACCGAAGACCGAAATCACGGCCTCTCTACTTGGTTGCAACTGTACAACTTTCATGATCGGGCAACACTTCACGATCCAGAGCTAGTCGTCGCCATAGAATTAGAGGGAGGAGATTAGAACCACACATGGCTTCTAATTATTAGGACAATATTATTAGCCTAGCTCTAATTAGTCAATTAGGACCAACTAGAACTAGAACTAGAAGGACTAGACGAGGATCCTAAACTTGTGTAGTTCAAAGGACAAATTCCCCTAGTATATATATAGGTTGGAGGGGAGGGAGAGGGCAGCCACCAAGGAGGGAAAGCCCCTCCTTGGTGCGCCGGCTTTGAGGGAGGAGTTGGACTCCTCCCCACCTCTTGTCCTTTTTAGGGTTGTTGATATTTAAATTAAATATAAAATGTTATAAATATTTTTAGACCATTATATATACTACGGAAAATGGTTGTGTACTCCTGGGAGTATGTACTCCCGCTCATCCTATAGCACATAGCTGAATCTTTTATACCTCTTTATTATTGTTAATATACTTCATTAATAATTACTAGATACCCCAAAATGAGTTTCATGAAAAACATTCATGTGTCTCATATTTTCAAAGCTTTACATATATACTGATTTGTTTGTACATGAAAAAGGTATATTACAAAAACTACGTCACAAATGCTATTTTTTAACAAAACTCGTATTGGGGTATCACTACAAAAAAAAAGACACATCTGTGACATTTTGGCCCTTCTATGACAAGATTTTTTTGTCATGCTTATGACACTTCTACGACGATAATTGTGACAAAACCACGTATCATCATAGATGTGGTGGGCTCATACTTCTATGACAAATAATCATGAAAAATAATGGGCTTTACGTCCTGGGCTGGCCGGGGCCGCACCTGCATGACATTCTTTGGGCAGTCTATGACGGAAAAAATCGTGGTAGAAGCGAGGACGAGGAAAATATCAAGGAGTTCCCGGTTCTGGTGGGTGGTCAGGGCCGAGCGATGCATGGAGGTTTGTGTGTTTCTCTCGTACACGTACGCGCGTTTGTGCAAGGCGTTGGGCTCTAACTGAACCCGAGCGACGCGTTCGCTTACTGAACCCGAGCGATTGCACTAGCTACGTTACTAAACCAGAGGGACCGATCCCTTGGTTGTTAACCGAACCCGAGCGATTCCTTCACTACTGCTGCTAACTGAAGCCGATCGAACTTGCCTCTTGATGAACAGTGACCGTTGTTGGGGGTTGGATGAATAGTTCCGGGTGGGGGTTGGATGAACAGGACCCCATGGTAGTACAGGCCGTTGCCGCTGGATGAATAGGACCCCGAGGAGGCTGCCACACACCCGAGCCAGTTGTGGGTGGATGAACATGACCCCGTGGAGGGCTGGTTGAACAGTAGCCGGTGGAGGCTAGATGAACAGTAGCACATGGATGAACAGTAGCTCATGGAGGCAGGAGGAAGACGTGGTGGATGAACAATAGCTGGTGGAGGCTGGAGGAAGTTGACGGTGGATGAACAGTAGCCCGTGGAGGCTGGAGCGAGGCAGTAGACGATGGATAAGCAGTGATAACCCACAAGTATAGGGGATTGTCTGTAGCCTTTTTTGATAAATAAGAGTGTCAAACCCAACAAGGAGCTAAAGGAAGAATAAATATTACCTCAAGTTCAATCGACCACCGATACAAGTCTACGCACACTTGACGTTTGCTTTAGCTCGAACAAGTATGAAACTATTTTGCAAGAATAAAACTACGAGTGCTTTGCGAGATTAAAACTATGAATGAAATGCAAGATAATGAAAGTAGATAGCTTTTGTCAAACAAGAAAGTCATTTGTCCCGAGGTGATCGATAACTAAACCGGTGATCATTGTTGCAATTTTATATGAGGGAGAGGCATGAGCTAACATATTTTCGTACTAGGTAAAGGAAATATGCCCTAGAGGCAATAATAAAGTTCTTATTTTATATTTTATTATATCATGATAAATGTTTATTATTCATGCTAGAATTGTATTAACCGGAAACTTGATACATGTGTGGATACATAGACAAAACACTGTGTCCCTAGTAAGCCTCTACTAGACTAGCTCGTTAATCAAAGATGGTTAAGTTTCCTAACCATAGACAAGCGTGTGGATACATGTGTGGAGGCTAGGAGAATGATGTGATGGACATGACCCATCCGTTAGCTTAGCATATTGATCGTTCAGTTTTATTGCTATTGCTTTCTTCATGTCATATACATATTCCTTTGACTATGAGATTATGCAACTCCCGGATATCGGAGGAATACCTTATGTGCTATCAAACCTCATAACATAACTGGGTGATTATAAAGATGCTCTACAGGTATCTCCGAAGGTGTTTGTTGGGTTGGCATAGATCGAGATTAGGATTTGTCACTCCGAGTATCAGAGAGGTATCTCTGGGCCCTCTCGGTAATAAACATTATTAGAAGCCTTGCAAGAAAAGAGACTAATGAGTTAGTTGTGGGATGATGTATTACAAAACAAATAAAGAGACTTGCCGGTAACGAGATAGAACTAGGTATGAAGATACCGACGATCGAATCTCGGGCAAGTAACATACCGATGACAAAGTGAATAATGTATATTGTCATTACGGTTCGGCTGATAAAGATCTTCGTAGAATATGTAGGAACCAATGTGAGCATCCAGGTTCCGCTATTGCTTATTGACCGGAGAGGTGTCTCGATCATGTCTACATAGTTCTCAAACCCGTAGGGTCCGCACGCTTAACGTTCGATGACGATTTTGTATTATATGAGTTATGTGATTTGGTGACCGAATGTTGTTCGGAGTCCTGAATGAGATCACAGACATGACGAGGAGTCTCAAAATGGTCGAGAGGTAAAGATTGATATATAGCATGATGGTATTCGGACATCGGAAGTGTTCCGGAGAGTATCGGGTACTTATCGGGTCACCGGAAGGTGTTTTGGGTACCCCCAGCAATCCTATGGGCCATATGGGCCTTGTGAAGGAATGCACCAGCCCAAAGGGGGCTGGTGCTCCCTATAAGGCCATAGGAGGAGACGGAAAGTGGGAAAGGGAAAGGAAAGTGCGGATTAGGATTCCCACTTCCTTCCCTCACCCCCCCTCTTTCCTTCCCCTTCATGCATACATGGAAAGGGGCGAGGCAATTGGGGCGCCCCTTGGATGCCTTTCCTCCCTCCAACCTATATATATATATATATATATATATATATATATATATATATATATATATATATATATATATATATATATATATATATATATATATATATATATATATATATATATATGGGGGGCACTGCTAGAACACACACCAACAATTGTTAGCCGTGTGCGGCGCCCCCCTCCACAGTTTACGCCTCCAGTCATATCTTCGTAGTGCTTAGGCGAAGCCCTACACGGATCACTTCACCATCACCATCACGATGCCGCCGTGCTAATGGAACTCTCCCTCGCCACTTTGCTGGATCAAGAGTTCGAGGGACGTCATCGAGCTGAACGTGTGCAGAAATCGGAGGTGCCGTACGTTCGGTGCTTGATTGGTCAGAACGATAAGAAGTTCGACTACATCAACCGCGTTGTCAAACGCTTCCGCTTTTGGTCTATGGGGGTACGTAGACACACTCTCCCCCTCGCATTGCTATGCATATCCTAGATAGATCTTGCGTGAGCGTAGGAATTTTTTTGAAATTGCATGCTATGTTTCCCCACAGTGGCATCCGAGCCAGATCTATGCGTAGATGATATGCATGAGTAGAACACAAAGAGTTGTGGGTGGTAATCGTCGTACTGCTTACCACCAATATCTTATTTTGATTCGGCGGTATTGTTGGATGAAGTGGCCTGGACCAACCTTACATGACCACGTTCATGAGACCGGTTCCACCGACAGACATGCAACTAGTTTTGCATAAAGGTGGCTGGCGGGTGTCTGATTCTCCTACTTTAGTTGAATAGAATTTGACTGTGGCCGGTCCTTGTCGAAGGTTAAAACAATAAACTTGACTAGTCACCATTGTGGTTTTGATGCGTAGGTAAGAACGGTTCTTGCTAGAAGCACGTAGCAGCCACGTAAAACTTGCAACAACAAAGTAGAGGACGTCTAACTTGTTTTTGCGGGGCATGTTGTGATGTGATATGGTCAAGACATGATGTGATATACATTGTTGTATGAGATGATCATGTTTTGTAGAAGTTATCGGCAACTGGCAGGAGCCTTATGGTTGTCGCTTTATTGTATGAAATGCAAACGCCATGTAATTGCTTTACTTTATCACTATGCGTTAGTGATAGTTGTAGAAGCAATAGTTGGTGAGATGACCACAACGCTACGATAGAGATCAAGGTGTCAAGCCGGTGATGATAGAGATCATGACGGTGCTTTGGAGATGGAGATCAAAGGCAGAAGATGATGATGGCCATATCATGTCACATATTTTGATTGCATGTGATGTTTATCTTTTATGCATCTTATTTTGCTTAGTACGGCGGTAGCATTATAAGATGATCCCTTACTAAAATTTCAAGGTATAAGTGTTCTCCCTGAGTATGCACCATTGTGACAGTTCGTCGTGCTGAGACACCACGTGATGATCGGGTGTGATAGGCTCTACATTCACATGCAACAGGTGCAAGACAGTTTTGCACATGCGGAATACTCGGGTTAAACTTGACGAGCCTAGCATGTACAGACATGGCCTCGGAACACTGGAGACCCAAAGGTCAAATGTGAATCATATAGTAGATATGATCAACATAGAGATGTTCACCATTGATGACTACTCCATCTCACGTGATGATTGGACATGGTTTAGTTGATTTGGATCACGTATCATTTAGATGACTTGAGGGATGTCTATCTAGGTGGGAGTTCTTAAGTAATTTGATTAATTTAAATTAATTTATCATGAACTTAGTCGTTATAGTATTTGCAACTTATGTTGTAGATCAATAGCTCGCGTTGTAGCTCCCCTATATTTTTGATATGTTCCTAGAGAAAACTAAGTTGAAATATGATAGATGCAGACTTGGTCCGTGATCCGAGGATTATCCTCATTGCTGCACAGAAGAATTATGTCACCGCTAGGTGACAGACCTATTGTAGGAGTAGATGCAGACGTTATGAACGTTTGACAAGCTCAGTATGATGACTACTTGATAGTTTAGTGTGCCATGCTTTACGGCTTAGAATCGGGGCTTCAACGACGTTTTTGAACGCCACGGAGCATATGAGATGTTCCAAGAGCTGAAATTGGTATTTCAGACTCATGCCCGTGTCGAGAGGTATGAGACCTCTGACAAGTACTTTGCCTACAAAATGGAGGAGAATAGCTCAGCCTGTGAGCATATGCTCAGAATGTCTAGGTAGTACAATCACTTGAATCAAGAGGGAGTTAATCTTCCAGATAATATAGTGATTGACAGAGTTCTCTAGTCACCATCACCGAGCTACGAGAACTTCATGATGAACTACAATATGCAAGGGATGACGAAAACGATTCAAATGTTGATGGTTAACAAGACCACTAGTATCAAGAAAAAGGGCAAAAGGAAAAGAAAGGGAATTTCAAGAAGAGTGACAAGCAACTTGCCACTCCCGTGAAGAAGCCCAAAGCTAGACCTAAGCCTGAAACTGAGTGCTTCTACTTCAAAGGGAATGGTCACTAGAAGTGGGACTACGATAAATGCTTGGCGGATAAGAAGGATGGCAAAGTGAACAAAGGTATATTTGATATACATGTTATTGATGTGTACTTTACTAGTGTTCATAGTAACCCCAGGGTATTTGATACCGGTTCAGTTGCTAAGATTAGTGATACGTCTCCAACGTATCTATAATTTTTGATTGCTCCATGCTATATTATCTATTGTTTTGGACTATACTGGGCTTTATTTTCCACTTTTATATTACTTTTGGGACTAACCTATTAACCGGAGGCCCATCCCAGAATTGTTGTTTTTTGCCTATTTCAGTGTTTCGAAGAAACGGAATATCAAACGGAGTCCAACCAGAATGAAATCTTCGGGAACGTGATTTTCTCATCAGATAAGATCCAGGAGATTTGGACCCTCCGTCAAGAAAGCCACAAGGCGGCCACGAGGGTGGAGGCCCCCACCAGGCGCGCCCCGCCTCGTGGGCCCTCAAGCTCCACCGACGCATTCTTCCTCCTATATATACCTACGTACCCTCAACAGATCAGATACAAAGCCAAAAACCTAATTCCACCGCCGCAACTTTCTGTATCCACGAGATCCCATCTTGGGGCCTGTTCCGGAGCTCCGCCGGAAGGGGATTCCACCACGGAGAGCTTCTACATCATCATCATAGCCTCTCCGATGAAGTGTGAGTAGTTTACCTCACACCTTTGGGTCCATAGTTAGTAGCTAGATGGCTTCTTCTCTCTTTTTGGATCTCAATACAATGTTCTCCCCCTCTCTCGTGGAGATCTATTTGATGTAATCTTCTTTTTGCGGTGTGTTTGTTGAGACTGATGAATTGTGGGTTTATGATCAAGATTATCTATGAGAAATATTTGAATCTTCTCTGAATTCATTTATGTATGATTGGTTATCTTTGCAAGTCTCTTCGAATTATCCGTTTGGTTTGGCCAACTAGATTGGTAGTTCTTGAAATGGGAGAAGTGTTTAGCTTTGGGTTCAATCTTGCGGTGTCCTTACCCAAAGGATGTAAAGGGTTGCAAGGCACATATTGTATTGTTTCCATCGAGGATAACAAGATGGGTTATTTATCATATTGCATGAATTTATTCCTCTACATCATGTCATCTTGCTTACATGCTACTCTGCTTTCATTAACTTAATACTCTAGATGCATGTTTGGATAGCGGTCGATGAGTGGAGTAATAGTAGTAGATGCAGCAGTATTCGGTCTACTTATCACGGACGTGATGCCTATATACATGATCATACCTAGATATTCTCATAACTATGCTCAATTCATCAATTGCTCAACAAGAATTGCTCACCCACCGTAAAATACCTATGCTCTTGAGAGAAGCCACTATGAAATCTATGGCCCCGGGTCTATTCTCATCATATTAATCTTCCTACGCTTTATTATTGCTTTGCTTTTTTACTTTGCTTTTATTTTACTTTGCATCTTTATACCAAAAATACCAAAAAATTTATCTATCATCTCTATTAGATCTCACTCTCGTAAGTGACCGTGAAGGGATTGACAACCCCTATTCGCGTTGGTTGCGAGGAGCTATTTGTTTTGTGTAGGTACGAGGGACTTGCGCGTGGCCTCCTACTGGATTGATACCTTGGTTCTCAAAAATTGAGGGAAATACTTACGCTACTCTGCTGCATCATCCTCTCCTCTTCGGGGAAAACCAACGCAAGCTCAAGACGTAGCAAGAAGGATTTCTGGCGCCATTGCCGGGGACTCTACGCAAAAATCAACATACCAAGTACCCATCACAATCCCTTATCTCTCGCATTACATTATTTGCCATTTGCCTCTCGTTTTCCTCTCCCCCACTTCACCCTTGCCGTTTTATTCGCCCTCTCTTTACCAATCTCCTCCTCTCTTTTCGCTTGTCTTTTTCTGTTTGCTCGTGTGTTGGGTTACTTGTTGCCATGGCCGAATCAAAAAGAACTAAGGGTCCTTTCCAGAGTTCTAGTACCTTGGATAACCCTTCTATCCTCTCTAAGCTCATAAATAATGATGCTACGGAAAGACCCACCGAGGTTACCAATGAGAGCTTAAATAATTTTGATGAAGATGACTCTGGAATTTTTCGTTATTTACTTGATAAGTCTTTAAAAGATGCTTGGGATAGGTTAGTAAGAATTCGGACTAGCTATGTACCACAATGTCAAATTGAGGTTTACCTAAAAAGTTTCTATATTGGATTGCCCGCTTCTTTCAAACAAGTTCTAGACTCTATTTTTGATGAAGGTTTTCTTGAAGGGGATGCTATAGATACCTATGAAAAAATGAAAACTATATTTGGGTACCTCATGAATGATAAGGTTGAGTCTACCACTCTCTTATGCTTCTATCAAAACGAAATTATTAAAGAGATGAAGTCTAGTTTGGAGGCAAACTTCCGTAATGTACTTAATATTACTTATTCCATTAATGGCCATGTGCCTACCTTAAATATAAGAATGAATGCTATAGAGAGGAGACCCTCCTCTCCTAGTGCCAAAGATGGCACTCACTAGATCTATCCTTGCTTTTATGCCTAGCTAGGGGTGTTAAACGATAGCGCTTGTTGGGAGGCAACCCAATTTTATTTTTAGTTTTTTGTTTTTGTTTCTGTTTAGGAATAAATAATCCATCTACCTTCTGTTTAGATGTGGTTTTATTTTTAAAATATTGTTTGTGCCAAGTTAAACCTATAGGATCTTCTTGGATAATAGTTATTTGATCTTGCTGTAATTTCCAGAAACTTTCGGTTCACGAAAACAATTGTTAAAAATCACCAGAACATGATAAAATAGTGATTCCAATTGCTGATGATCAATAAAAAAATTGCCTAGGTATTCCTATTTTTTCTGAATTTTTGGAGTTCCAGAAGTTTGCTTTAGTTGCAGATTACTACAGACTGTTCTGTTTTTGACAGATTCTGTTTTTCGTGTGTTGTTTGCTTATTTTGATGAATCTATGGCTAGTAAAATAGTTTATGATCCATAGAGAAGTTGGAATACAGTAGGTTTAACACCAATATAAATAAATAATGAGTTCATTATAGTACCTTGAAGTGGTCTTTTGTTTTCTTTCGCTAACGGAGCTTACGAGATTTCTGTTGAGTTTTGTGTTGTGAAGTTTTCAAGTTTTGGGTGAAATCTTTTGATGGATTATGGAACAAGGAGTGGCAAGAGCCTAAGCTTGGGTATTCCCATGGCACCCCCAAGATAATCCAAGGATACCAAAAAGTCAAAGCTTGGGGATGCCCCGGAAGGCATCCCCTCTTTCGTCCACTTCCATCGGTAACTTTATTTGGAGCTATATTTTTATTCACCACATGATATGTGTTTTGCTTGGAGCGTCTTGTATTATTTGCGTCTTTGCTTGTTTTTTTACCACAATCATCCTTGTTGTACCCAACTTTTGAGAGAGCCATAAATGAATTGGAATTTGTTAGTTTTGCTCTATGTGCTTCACTTATATTTTTTGAGCTTTATAGTTTTGCTCTAGTACTTCACTTATATCTTTTAGAGCATGGTGGTGGATTTGTTTAAAAAAAACTATTGATCTCTCATGCTTCACTTAGATTATTTTGAGAGCCTTAAATAGCATGGTAATTTTCTTAAATTAATAATATGCTTGGTATTCAAGATTTGTAAGACTTTCTTTCGAGTGTGTTGAATACTAAGAAAAGTTTGATGCTTGATAATTGTTTCGAGATATGAAGGTGGTAAAATTAGAGTCATGTTAGTTGAGTAGTTGTGAATTTGAGAAATACTTGTGTTAAAGTTTGTGATTCCCGTAGCATGCACGTATGGTGAACCGTTATGTGATGAAGTCGGAGCATGATTTATTTATTGATTGTCTTCCTTATGAGTGGCGGTCGGGGACGAGCGAATCTATCCCTCTATGAGCATGCGCGTAATACTTTGCTTTGATAACTTGTAGATTTTTGCAATAAGTATATGAGTTCTTTATGACTAATGTTGATTCCATGGATTATACGATTTTTTCTCACCCTTCCACCATTGCTAGCCTCTCTAATACCGCACACTTTTCACCGGTATCATACACCCACCATAAACCTTCCTCAAAACAGCCACCATACCTACCTATCATGGCATTTCCATAGCCATTCCGAGATATATTGCCACGCAACTTTCCACCGTTCCGTTTATTATGACACGCTCCATCATTGTCATATTGCTTAGCATGATCATTTAGTTGACATTGTATTTGTGGCAAAGCCACCGTTCATAATTCTTTCATACATGTCACTTATGAATCATTGCATATCCCGGTACACCGCCGGAGGCATTCACATAGAGTCATATTTTGTTCTAAGTATTGAGTTGTAATTGTTGAGTTGTAAGAAAAATAAAAGTGTGATGATCATCATTTTTAAAGCATTTTCCCAAGTGAGGAAAGGATGATGGAGACTACGATTCCCCCATAAGTCGGGATGAGACTCCGGACAAAAAAGAAAAAAAAAGAAAAAAAGAGGCTATAAAAAAAAGAAAAGGCCCAAATAAAAAAATGAGAGAAAAAGAGAGAAGGGACAATGTTACTATCCTTTTACCACACTTGTGCTTCAAAGTAGCACCATGATCTTTATAATAGAGAGTCTCTCATTTTGTCACTTTCATATACTAGTGGGAATTTTTTTCATTATAGAACTTGGCTTGTATATTCCAATGATGGGCTTCCTCAAATTGCCCTAGGTCTTCATGAGCAAGCGAGTTGGATGCACACCACTGTAACATCCCAAAATTCTAAATTTTGGAATGTTATAAACAAATAGATAGTTTTGATTGATTGTTTGATTGATTGACTGAAAGTGAGTGAATTCGAAACTTTTTTGAAAGTTAAATGAGAGGGAATAAAAGGACTTTCCCAAACTTTCATTTTCTTTTCTGATCTTCATGAATTCAAATTCTTTTCACCACAAAACCCTAGAGAGAAGATGACATGACTTCTTCCATTTATTTAAATGATAAGGGGTGTTGAAAATATTTGAATTTCATTTGGAAAATATTTCCAACCCAGGAACTTTATGCAACTCAATGATTTTCACGAGCGAAGATAAAATGACTTCTTCAAAACATATGAAATATGAGTTGGGAGTTTAAAAGGATCAAATTTTAAAGTCCTTTTGGGAATTATTTTCAATTTGGAGTTATTTGGATTTTATTCAAATTATTTTTCTCCAAAAATAAAATCTAAGGAAAATAGGGTAACATGATTCCCTACAATAGAAAATTGGAGAGAATAAATTTGAATATTTTTGGTATTTTTAAAATGATTTTTATAAGGTTTTTATTGAACCAGTAGCACTCTTTGCTTTATTTAAATTTTGTGGATTTTATTTGATGCTAGAATAATGTCCATGTTGTAGAAAATCTTTTTCTGCAAACGTTGATATATTATATGCCTATAGTATATTTTGATTTATTTAGTTTTATTTCTTTTCTTTAGAAAACAATTGTTTAAGAAAAACTTTCCCCACCACGACTGGGCCGGCCCAAGGCCCGACCGCAGCCGCGGCCCAGCAGCGCCGCCCCTCTCCTTCCCGAGCGGGAGTCCTGCTCGGGCACGCCGTCGCGCCGCCATGGGAGGTCGTGCCCGCCCCGGCCTCTTCTGTCCCCTCGTCCACGCCACGGAGCCGCCCCGCCCTCCTTAAATACCGCGCGCCGCCGACCCCTCTCTCTCCTCGCTTCGCGCCGCATCTTGCGCCACCGCCGCCGCCACGCATCTCGCCGGAGCCGCCTCCACCCTGCTCCGTCCCGTCGCCGTGGACCGCCGCCGACGCCGCCATCCTCCTCGCCATGACGCCGCCTCCTCAGAAATCTCTGCCGCGCCGCCGAGCCTCGAGTCGCCGTCCGTCTCAGTAGCCGATGCCGCCACCGCCGTCTTTCCCTCGTTGCCCGACTCTAAACGCCGCCGTCGTCGAACCCGCTGTGAACCAGTAATAAGCCCGCCCGGTTCGTCTGTTTTTTTAGGGTTTTGGTTTTCGTTTAAAAACCCGTTTTTTTATTTAGTTAAGTTTAAATAGTGAGCGTTCGCTAGTTTAGGTTCTGGAGCAAACGAATTCTTTAGATTAGGTCCTGTAACGAACACTCGCTATTTAGTCTTTTTATTTTATTTTAAGTTTTCTGCCAGGGACCTAGTTGTAGTTGTTTTATTTTACAGTTTAGCCCCTGTTCTTCAAACGCTCATAACTTTTTGCTCGTTAGTCGAAACTCGATGAAATCAACGCCCACTTCTTCGTTACGATCTCCTCTATCTAGTAATCCAACTCAAACATGTTTCTGAAAGTTTAAAATTTGAATCAGATCAGATTTGAATTTGAACTTCGTTTGATCATAACTTGAGTCTCAGAATCTCGATTTGGTTGATTCTTTTGCAAATCAAGCTCTTGACCTAAACTTTCTGATAAGGCCAAATTCACATAATTTTGGTACTGTTAGAAATTGTTTTATGTTGCAAGAGTTATTTGCTTGGTTTTGATGTTTTCCGAATTGTTTTCTTCGTTCTTTCCGATCTTTTGAGTGATTGCTTATGTGTGGTTACTATTGCTTGCTTACGATAGATTGACCGGAGTGTGACGAGTAGAACTATCAAGAGTTTTGAGTGCGAATCATCTTCATCAACATTGCAGGCAAGTTCACACATTGATCATACCTCTTACTACCCAGTTTTTATTGCATTAGATCAATCCTCAAACATTGCATGATTAGGATCTAATTAAATTGTGGGATGGGAAGTAGTTGAGGTAGTACCTATTACCTGTTTATTATCAAACCCTTGGGAGTTACTAATATGTTATGCTTACATTGCCATGATATGCTCGTAGACGTGGATTGGGTTTTGAGAGTATTCATGACAGATGTGAGGTTGTTAATTAATGGTTTACTTAAGGTGGCAACTTAAACACACATCTGGTGGATTGAGGCACTGGGTATTCCAGATTGCTCGCCTAGGCACCTGGGTATACCAGATTGCCTGTTTTTTTATGGACCGCCACCCAGGCTCAAAGGGATCATAAGATTATTCATGCTAGAAACTTCCGTGTGCAGCCACATGCTATTATGGGCTCTAGCATAGTTGATTAAGTCGTGCGAACTCTTACAGTGGTAGACTAGTAGATGTAGGGGAAAGTAGGTGTACCGGTCTACCCATCGTAAGGTGCTAGCGCTTCTGAAAGACTATGTCTCGGTCATTCGTTTCTCAAACACCATGTAGTGCGAGAAAACCAACGGAGGAGATCGAGTCATGTGGGGAAAAGTGCGCAACCTCTGCAGAGTGTATAAACTAATCATGATTAGCCGTGTCCCTGGCTATGGACGTCTTGAGTATCTAGTTCTTGGATTATCCTGTTGATCTCATCATGTTACTTTAATTAATTTTGTTGGGTTTTAATGATGATGATTAATTGGGATTGAGAATGTGTCAACCATTCTCAATGTTTAACAACCACCATGATAGTTAAATAAATTCATTCCTTTGCAGTAGGGAAAAATTGGCTTTTCGCAAAACCCTTATAACCATAGAGCTTTTCCACCAGCCATATATGCATGTAGTGATACCCATATTTCAGCATTGCTCTCATACAGAATTTGCCAAGACATTCAATGTACTGACCCTTTGTGGCTGCAACGTCTCATGTTGCAGGATCTTACGACGAGTAAGTGATACGTTAGGGTTATGATTTCTACACTCAACTTTGCCGTTGGTGTTGATGGAAATCCACAACTTTGTTACTTCCGCTATTTTGGATTGAGGTAATAGTATTTACGTTACTTTATACATGTGATTTACCTCTGTTATAAATCCCCGAGTACTGTGTGTGCCAGCATACCGATCCAGGGATGCCACATAAGCACAGAGACTTGACCCATTCGGGTCGGGTCGCTACACCCACGTAGTTTCATTTGTTGAGTTTTCATATACTTATAGCTCTAGTGCATCCGTTGCACGGCAATCCCTACTCACTCACATTGATATCTATTGATGGGCATCTCCATAGACCGTTGATACGCCTAGTTGATGTGAGACTATCTTCCCTCCTTTTGTCTTCTCCGCAACCACCATTCTATTCCACATATAATGCTATATCCATGGCTCACGCTCATGTATTGCGTGAAGATTGAAAAAGTTTTGAGAATGTCAAAAGTATGAAACAATTGCTTGGCTTGTCATCGGGGTTGTGCATGATTTAAATATTTTGTGTGGTGAAGATAGAGCATAGCCAGACTAAATGATTTTGTAGGGATGAACTTTCTTTGGCCATGTTATTTTGAGAAGACATAATTGCTTAGTTAGTATGCTTGAAGTATTATTATTTTTATGTCAATATGAACTTTTGTCTTGAATCTTTCGGATCTGAATATTCATACCACAGTTAAGAAGAGTTACATTGAAATCATGCTAAGTAGCACTCCGCATCAAAAATTCTCTTTTTATCATTTACCTACTCGAGGACGAGCAGGAATTAAGCTTGGGGATGCCTGATACGTCTCCAACGTATCTATAATTTTTGATTCCTCCATGCTATATTATCTATTGTTTTGGACTATATTGGGCTTTATTTTCCACTTTTATATTACTTTTGGGACTAACCTATTAACCGGAGGCCCAACCTGTAATTGTCAGATTTTGCCTATTCCAAAGTTTCAAGAAACGGAATATCAAACGGAGTCCAAACGGAATGAAATCTTCGGAACGTGATTTTCTCATCGATAAGATCCAGGAGACTTGGACCCTCCGTCAAGAAAGCCACGAGGCGGCCACGAGGTGGAGGGCGCCCCTGCCTCATGGGCCCCTCAAGCTCCACCAACGCATTCTTCCTCCTATATATACCTCACGCACTTCAATAGATCGATACGGAGCCAAAACCTAATTCCACCGCCGCAACTTTCTCAGATCCACGAGATCCCATCTTGGGGCATGTTTCGGAGCTCCGCCGGAAGGGGATTCCACGATGGAGGGCTTCTACATCGTCATCATAGCCTCTCCGATGAAGTGTGAGTAGTTTACCTCAGACCTTCGGGTCCATAGTTAGTAGCTAGATGGCTTCTTCTCTCTTTTTGGATCTCAATACAATGTTCTCCCCCTCTCTCGTGGAGATCTATTTGATGTAATCTTGTTTTTGCGGTGTGTTTGTTGAGACCGATGAATTGTGGGTTTATAATCAAGATTATCTATGAGCAATATTTGAATCTTCTCTAAATTCTTTTATGTATGATTGGCTATCTTTGCAAGTCTCTTCGAATTATCCGTTTGGTTTGGCCAACTAGATTGGTAGTTCTTGCAATGGGAGAAGTGTTTAGCTTTGGGTTCAATCTTGCGGTGTCCTTACCCAGTGACAAAAAGGGTTGCAAGGCACGCATTGTATTGTTGCCATCGAGGATAACAAGATGGGGTATTTATCATATTGCATGAATTTATTCCTCTACATCATGTCATCTTGCTTAAGGTGTTACTCTGTTTTCATTAACTAAATACTCTAGATGCATGCTGGATAGCGGTCGATGAGTGGAGTAATAGTAGTAGATGCAGGCAGGAGTCGGTCTACTTGTCACGGACGTGATGCCTATATACATGATCATACCTAGATATTCTCATAACTATGCTCAATTCATCAATTGCTCAACAGAATTGCTCACCCACCGTAAAATACCTATGCTCTTGAGAGAAGCCACTAGTGAAATCTATGGCCCCCGGGTCTATTCTCATCATATTAATCTTCCTATGCTTTATTATTGCTTTGCTTTTTATTTTACTTTGCATCTTTATACCAAAAATACCAAAAATATTATCTATCATCTCTATTAGATCTCACTCTCGTAAGTGACCTTGAAGGGATTGACAACCCCTATTCGCGTTGGTTGCGAGGAGCTATTTGTTTTGTGTAGGTACGAGGGACTTGCTCGTGGCCTCCTACTGAATTGATACCTTGGTTCTCAAAAACTGAGGGAAATACTTACGCTACTCTGCTGCATCATCCTCTCCTCTTCGGGGAAAACCAACGCAAGCTCAAGACGTAGCAATTAGTAACTCAAAACAGGAATTGCAAAATGAACAGAGACTAGTTAAGGGCGAGGTGACGATGTGTGTTGGAAGTGATTCCAAGGTTGATAAGATCACCATCGCACACTCCCTCTACCTTCGGGATTAGTGTTCGACCTAAATAAATGTTATTTGGTATTTGCGTTGAGCATGAATATGATTGAATCATGTTTATTGCAATACGGTTATTCATGGAAGTCACAGAATAACTGTTGTTTTGTTTACATGAATAAAACCTTCTATGGTCATACACCCAATGTAAATGGTTTATTGAATCTCGACCGTAGTAATACACATATTCATAATATTGATGCCAAAAATATGCAAAGTTGATAATGATAGTGCAACATACTTGTGGCACTGCCGTTTAGGTCATATTGGTGTAAAGCGCATGAAGAAACTCCATGCAGATGGACTTTTAGAGTCACTTGATTATGAATCATTTGATACTTGCGAACCATGCCTCATGGGAAAGATGACTAGAACTTCGTTCCCTGGAACAATGGAGCGAGCCAATGACTTAGAGGAAATAATACATACTAATGTATGCGGCCCAATGAGTGTTGAGGCACGCGGCGGGTATCGTTATTTTCTAACCTTTGCAGATGATTTGAGCAGATATGGGTATATCTACTTGATGAAACACAAGTTTGAAACATTTGAAAATTTCAAAGAATTTTAGAGTGAAGTAGAGAATCATCGTAATAAGAATTAAAGTTTCTACGATCTGATCGCGGAGGAGAATATTTGAGTTACAAATTTGGCCTTCATTTAAAACAATGTGGAATAGTTTCACAACTCATTCCACTTGGAACACCACCGCGTAATGGTGTGTCCGAACGTCGTAACCGTACTTTATTAGATATGGTGTGATCTATGATGTCTCTTACTGATTTACCACTATCGTTTTGGGGTTGTGCATTAGAGACATCTACATTCACGTTCAATAGGGCGCCGTCTAAATCCGTTGAGACGACACTGTATGAACTATGGTTTGGCAAGAAACCTAAGTTGTCATTTCTTAAAGTTTGGGGTTGTGATGCTTATGTGAAAAAGCTTCAGCCTGATAAGCTCGAACCCAAATCAGAGAAGTCCGTCTTCATAGGATACCCAAAAGAAACTGTTGGGTACACCTTCTCCCATAGATCTGAAGGCAAGATCTTTGTTGCTAAGAATGGAAACTTTCTAGAGGAGTTTATCTCAAAAGAAGTGAGTGGGAGGAAAGTAGAACTTGATGAGGTAATTGTACCTTATCTCAAATTGGAAAGTAGCTCATCACAAAAAAGTGTTCCCGTGATGCCTACACCAACTAGAGAGGAAGCTAATGATGATGATCATGACCCTTCAGATCAAGTTACTACCGAACCTCGCAGGTCAACCAGAGCACATTCCGCAGCAGATTGGTACGGTAATCCTGTTCTGGAAGTCATGTTACTAGAACATGACGAATCTATGAACTATGAAGAAGCTATGATGAGCCCAGATTCCAACAAATGGCTTGAGGCCATGAAATCTGAGAGAGGGTCCATGTATGAGAACAAAGTGTGGACTTTGGTGGACTTGCCCAATGATCGGCAAGCCATTGAGAATAAGTGGATCTTCAAGAGGAAGACGAACACTGATGGTAGTGTTATTATCTACAAAGCTTGACTTGTCGCAAAAGGTTTTCGACAAGTTCAAGGTGTTAACTACGGTGAGATTTTCTCACTCGTAGCGATGCTTAAGTCTGTTCGAATCATGTTAGCAATTGCCACATTTTATGAAATCTGGCAAATGGATGTCAAAATCGCATTCCTTAATGGATTTCTTAAAGAAGAGTTGTATATGATGCAACAAAAAGGTTTTGTCGATCCTAAAGGTGCTAACGAAGTGTGCAAACTCCAGCGATCCATCTATGGACTGGTGCAAGCATCTCGGAGTTGGAATATATGCTTTGATAAGGTGATCAAAGCATATGGTTTTATACGGAATTATGGTGAAGCCTGTATTTACAAGAAAGTGAGTGGGAGCTCTGTAGCATTTCTAATATTATATGTGGATGCCATATTGTTGATTGGAAATGATGTAGAATTTCTGGATAGCATAAAAGGACATTTGAATAAGAATTTTTCAATAAAAGACCTCGGTGAAGTTGCTTACATATTGGGCATCAAGATCTATAGAGATAGATCAAGACGCTTGATAAGACTTTCAATGAGTACATACCTTGACAAGATTTTGAAGGAGTTCAAAATGGATCAGCCAAAGAAGGAGTTCTTTCCTGTATTGTAAGGTTTGAAGTTGAGAAAAGCCTCAAAACCAGACCACGGCAGAAGATAAAAAAGAATGAAAGTCATTCCCTATGCCTCATCCATAGGTTCTATAAAGTATGCCATGCTATGTACCAAGCCTGTTGTGTACCTTGCCATGAGTTTGGCAAGGGGGTACAATAGTGATCCAGGACTAGATCATTGGACAAGGTCAAAATTATCCTTAGTTACATTAAAGAGGACTAAGGAAATGTTTCTCGGTTATGGAGGTGATAAAGAATTCGTCATAAAGAGTTACGTCGATGCAAGCTTTGACACTGATCTAGATGACTCTAACTCTCAATCTAGATACGTATTGAACGTGGGAGCAATCAGCTAGAGTAGCTCCATGCAGAGCATTGTAGACATAGAAATTCGCAAATACATACAGATCTGAATGTGGCAGACATTGACTAAACTTCTCTCACAAGCAAAGCATGATCACACCTTAGTACTCTTTGGGTGTTAATCACATAGCAATGTGAACTAGATTATTGACTCTAGTAAACCTTTTGGATGTTGGTCACATGGGGATGTGAACTATGGGTGTTAATCACATAAAGATGTGAACTATTGGTGTTAAATCACATGGCGATGTGAACTAGGTTATCGACTCTAGTGCAAGTGGGAGACTGAAGGAAATATGCCCTAGAGGCAATAATAATGTTGTTATTTTATATTACCTTATATCATGATAAATATCTATTATTCATGCTAGAATTGTATTAACCGGAAACTTGATACATGTGTGGATACATAAAAAAACACCGTGTCCCTCGTAAGCATCTACTAGACTAGCTCATTAATCAAAGATGGTTAAGTTTCCTAACCATAGACATGTGTTGTCATTTGATGAACGGGATTACATCATTAGGATAATGATGTGATGGAAATGACCCATCCGTTAGCTTAGCATATTGATCGTTCAGTTTTATTGCTATTGCTTTCTTCATGTCATATATATATTCCTTTGACTATGAGATTATGCAACTCCCGGATACCGGAGGAATACCTTGTGTGCTATCAAATGTCACAACATAAATGGGTGATTATAAAGATGCTCTACAGGTATCTCCGAACGTGTTTGTTGGGTTGGCTAAGATCGAGATTAGGATTTGTCACTCCGAGTATCGGAGTGGTATCTCTGGGCCCTCTCGGTAATACACATCATAAGAAGCCTTGCAAGCAAAGTGACTAATGAGTTCTTTGCGGGATGATGTATTACAGAACGAGTAAAGAGACTTGCTGGTAACGAGATTGAACTAGGTATGCAGACACCAACGATCGAATCTCGGGCAAGTAACATACCGATGACAAAGGGAATAATGTATATTGTCATTATGTTCGATCGATAAAGATCTTCGTAGATATGTAGGAACCAATATGAGCCTC
Source organism: Aegilops longissima (assembly GCA_021605205.1). Classification (NCBI taxonomy): domain Eukaryota; kingdom Viridiplantae; phylum Streptophyta; class Magnoliopsida; order Poales; family Poaceae; genus Aegilops; species Aegilops longissima. The sequence continues at coordinate 242,113,594 of CM038681.1, forward strand.
CAGGTTCCGCTATTGGTTATTAACCGGAGAGGTGTCTCGGTCATGTTCACATAGTTCTCGAACCCGTAGGGTCCGCACGCTTAACGTTTGATGACGATTTTGTATTATATGAGTTATGTGATTTTGTGATCTATGTTGTTCGGAGTCCCAGATGAGATCACGGACATGCCGAGGAGTCTCAAAATGGTCGAGAGGTAAAGATTGATATATCGGACGGTGGTATTCGAACACCGGAAGTGTTCCGGAGGGTATCGAGTACATATCGGGTCACTGGAAGGTGTTTCGGGTACCCCGGCAATCCTATGGGCCATATGGGCCTTGTGAAGGAACACACCAGCTCACAAGGGGCTGGCGCGCCCTATAAGGCCATAGGAGGGGGAGAAGGAAAGGGGGAAAGGGAAAGGAAAGTGTGGATTAGGATTCCCACTTCCTTCCCTCACCCCCTCTTTCCTTCCCCTTCATGCATACATGGAAAGGGGGGAGGCCGAATTGGGGAGGACACCAAGTAGGATTCCTCCTACTTGGGGCACCCCCTTGGCTGCCTCTCCTCCCCTCCAACCTATATATATGTGGGGGGCACCGCTAGAACACACACAAATAATTGTTAGCCGTGTGTGGCGCCCCCTCCACAGTTTACGCCTCCGGTCATATCTTCGTAGTGCTTAGGCGAAGCCCTGCGTGGATCACTTCACCATCACCGTTAGCACGCCGTCATGCTGATGGAACTCTTCCTTGGCACTTTTCTAGATCAAGAGTTTGAGGGACGTCATCGATCTGAACTTGTGCAGAACTCGGAGGTGCCGTACATTCGGTGCTTGATCGGTGAGAGCGAGAAGAAGTTCAACTACATCAATTGTGTTGTCAAACGCTTCCGCTTTCGGTCTACGAGGGTACGTAGACACACTCTCTCCCTCTCGTTGCTATGCATCTCCTAGATAGATCTTGCATGAGCGTAGGAATTTTTTTGAAATTGCATGCTACGTTTCCCAACACTTGGATCATATGCACTTATGATTGGAACTCTAGCAAGCATCCACAACTACCAAAGATCATTAAGGTAAAAGCCAACCATAGCATTAAGTATCAAGTCCTCTTTATCCCATATGCAATGACCCCCAAACTCGGGTCTGTGCTTCTGTCACTCACGCCACCCACCATAAGTGAACCATGAACGTATTGCAACACCCTACAGCGGGGATCCCTCATGTTTGAGCGACACGGAGGTCACCGCAGGACAACACCAAAATAAAATATACAACTCAAACCAATCATGATCATCTATTGCAGCCTGCGAAAACTCGAGTGGTTGTCAACGGTGTCCCACGGAAGCGCTTCCACCACGCCAAAGGTCTGAGGCAGGGGGATCCGATCTCCCCCTACTCGTCGTTGTCGCAATGGACCCCCTCGCCTATGTAATCAACAAGGCAAGCGATGAAGGAGTACTAAGCTCGTTCTGAGGGATCTCTGCCACCCAAAGGTTGTCGCTACATGCTGATGATCTTGCCATCTTCATCATACCCTCATTGCAAGATCTTAGTTTTGTGAAAACAACTTTTGACATCTTTGGTGAAGCCTCTGGATTATGGATCAACTACATCAAGTCTAACGTGATCCTCATCAGGAAAAATGAGCTGGATATGATGTCGGTGTTCTGGGAACGGGGGTCCCCAGACTTGCCTACCTGTGGCCCATGGCGTGGCTCCACCAGCGGGCCCGTACGACCCATCTTCACCAGTAAACACTCAAGACCCTCGCGAGGGGCCAAGCCTCGCGAGGCGGACGATGCAAGACCTCCTCGGGGGCAGCCTCACCAGGCTGGCTCGTGAGGGGCGGGGAGATCAAGGCAAAGGGAAACCTTGCGAGGTTCCCATGATGTAAGCCATGACGACCAAGGTCAGGCGGGCGCCAGCGAGCACAGTGTCCTCGTTTCCTCTTTGGTGCTAAAGAGGCAAGCGCAGTAGAGTAGTCCCGAGGCATCAGGCAAAGGTTTCCATATCGGTGCAACGAGACCAAGACCAGCAGGACGGCAGGACGGAGGTCACCGTGGAGCCCAAAGCGGCGTCACCACCAGAGCCTTTGGCAGCCGAAGACCACCTTTAGTTAGGATAGCTTGTACTAGCTGTCCCCCTTCAAACTGGCCGTTGTGGCATCCCTTCCCGCTCAATATTGGGGAAGAGGACCAAGGCCTCGATAAATAGGACTAGCCACCACCATAGAGGGGACAGATCATTCAGACCACCCTTTGCACCCACCAGCTCACCAAGCACAAGAACACCTCTCCTCGCGAGGCTGTTCTTCCCTTGTAACTGTTCATCCTCAGCCCAAGAGGCAATCTACCACACCACACTGGAGTAGGGTATTACACCACAACGGTGGCCCAAACCAGTATAAATCTCGTGTCTCTTGTGTCCCTTTGTTCTTCGGGTTCGTCGAGCTAGGCCGTGAGATCGTGGAGCGTGTGAGCTTAGCGGGAGGAGAGATCTTCGTGCGCACCCCAGTGTTCAAACCTTGAGGGTTTTGCCGGAACCCATGATCCGACATTTGGCGTGCCAGGTAGGGGTGCGCTGAAGCTTTCCTCTCGTCGATCTGTGCTTCAGCGCTCCACCACAATCATGTCAGACGCTCGTCGAGCCCGTGCCGAGCGCTGGGCCGCCCTCGCCGCCCGTGTCACTCAGACAGCCCCTGTCGGCGGGCCTCCCCATCGTCCTCCGTCACCCGCTGCCAACGCCGCCACCGGTCCGGCGGGAAACGAGCTGCAAGCGTCCTCTCTGCCCCCTGCCGGCTCGTCGTCTCATCGCGCTCCCACCGACACGCAGGCCGCGCTGCTCATGGCACGCGAGCTCCTGCGCTACCGCCCGGTCGACGACCTCTATGAGGACTGGTTGGACCGCACCACTGAGCTCGTCAGCGCCGCTGGGGGCTCCCCCGCACCGTCCCTCTCACTGGCTTGCCCTCCACCAGCTACGGGCGACGTAGCTCACGGAGCGCCTCCACCACCTCTGCCCCAAGACGGCGCTCTGGCACCAAGACAAGCGGCCCCGCAGCGCAACCCACCGTGTTAGGCACCCGCGCGGGAAGAAGGAAGCTGCCAAGAAGTTCCCCGGCCGCAAGAGAACGCTCCACCGCTCCCAGCACCGCCACGTCAGGATCGTTTGCCGCAGCAGGGCCATGTGCCACTTGCAGTGGCGGCGCGGGGACGCCAAGATCAAGCTCCGCCTCCACGACGGGCCCCGGTGGCCACAGCCGGCTGCCTCGCCTTCACTCCTGAGTTGCATGGCGTCGTCTGGCTGGGAAAGTTCAAGCCCGATCTGCCTCCTCGCTACAATGGCACCCCGACCCTACGGAGTTCCTGCAGCTCTATGAGCTGACCATCGAGGCAGCCAACGGCGACGAGAAGGTCATGGCGAACTGTTCCCCATGGCTCTCAAGGACGGCGCCCGCTCATGGCTCCTGAACTTGCCCCCGGGCTCGATCTCCTCCTGGGGCGAGATGCGTGACCGCTTCGTCACCAACTTCCAGGGCACTCGCGACCGCCCACCGGCTGCAAGCGAGCTGCGGCGCATCAAGCAGCAACCAGGGGAAACCCTGCAAAAGTTCATCTAGCGCTTCAACTGCGCTCGCCTCAAGATCCCCAAGGTGATGGACGAGGCCATCATTTCGGTGTTTTTCGATGGCGTCCGCGACGTCAAGATGAAGGAGGAGCTCGCCACTCGCGAGGAGCTATGCACGGCTCTGGAGCTATTCAACCTGGCGACCAAGTGCGCAAGAGCTGAGGAAGGGCGCCTTTCCCTCCTCGATCTCCCTGCTACCGACCCAGAGGAGAAGAAAGCCAAGGCCAAGGACGTGAAGCGCAAAGGAGTGGCCGTACTCGTGGCGGAGCCTGATACGAAGCGCGGCCGAGACCATCCTGAGTCATCCAAGAGTAGTCGACCGTTCTGCGCCTTCCACAACATACATAGCAACAACACCAACGAATGTCAAGAACTCAGGGCCATTCGAGATGGATGCTTTGGTCGACGCCCCGAGCGCAACAATCGGGGCTACGGCCGAGGAGGAGGAGGAGGCGGAGGACGCTGGCATGACCGTGGCCCCCGCCAGGAGTGGCGCGACCGGCCACGTGAGGACCGCTGGCAAGATCAGCCTCGTGAGGGCACCTGGAGGGACCAACCTCGCGAGGACCGCCCCCAGGGAAACGCTGGCCTTCCTCCGCTGTCGGCGTTCTGGGAACAGGGGTCCCCAGACTTGCCTGCCTGCAGCCTGCGGCGTGGCTCAAAGGAGGCCCAGGACAACCCATCTTCACCAACGCAAACTCAAGACCCTCGCGAGGGGCCAAGCCTCGCGGGGCGGACGACCAAGAGCTTCCTCAGGCACAGCCTCGTCAGGCTGGCTCACGAGGAGGTGGAGAGTTCAAGGCAGGGTACCTCGCGAGGTGCCCGTGACGCAAGCCATGACGACCAAGGGCGCCAGTCGGGTGCCAGCCCGCGCAGCGTCCTCCTTTCCTCTTTGGTGCAAAGGGAGCAAGCGCAGGCAAGGGCATCAAGCAAAGGCATCTGTTTCGGTGCAACAAGACCAAGACCAGCCCCAACGGCTGGAATGCATCCATCGTGGAGCCCAAGCAAAGGCCATCACCAGAGCCTTTGGCAAAGCGAGGACCAACTTTAGTCAGGATAAGTGTACCCATTGTTCCCCTTCAAAATGGCCAATTGTTGGCGCCCTACCCGCTCAATATTTGGGAAGAGGCCCAGGGCCTTCGTCTATATAAGTAGAGCTAGCCACCATAGTAGGGCTCTCTGGGCCGACGATCAGAGAGACAAAGAATCCCCATTCGGAATCCAGAGAGAGAGATAGAGACCCGATCCTCAAGCAAGAGCGACGGGACACTACTTAGCAGTTCATCACACCCACCAAGAAAAGACCCTCGCGGGGCTGTTCTTCCCTGTACTGTTCTTCATCAGCCCCAGAGGCAATCCACACACCACACACTGGAGTAGGGTATTACACCACGATGGTGGCCTGAACCAGTATAAATCTCGTGTCTCTTGTGCTGTTCTTCTTTCGAGTAGTTCTAGGTCCTTGCGATTCGGCGAGGTACGAGACGGTGGAGGGTTGGATCTCCGCGCGCACCCCAGAGTTTGAACCTTAAGGGTCTGCCGGAACCCGAATCCAACATTTGGCGCGCCAGTAGGTGCGCTGAATCTGCCTTTCGTCGCTTAGTTCTTCCCGACCACCGCAACCATGTTCGACGCTTCGTCGGGCCCGCGCCAGCGCTGAGCCGCCCTCGCCTCCCATGTCGCCAGACGGCTCCTGCCGGCGGGCGCCTCGCTGCTCCTCGCCGCTTGCTGTCAACGCCGCCACCGCCCGGCGGGGAACGGTAGAAGCGCTGCCGCAGCACCCGGCCCATGAGGTGGGACGACCGCACCGCCACGCCGCCACCCTCGCTGGTTCTTAAATCGCACGCGCGCTTCAGCGGGCTATGGAGGCCCGAGCTGCACTCATTGCGCTAACGAGCTCCTGCGCTACCGCCCGACGACGCGTCTCGAAGAATGGCTCGACCGCGTCGCTGAGCTCGTCCACAGCTGGGAGGCGACCCGCCGTCTGCCTCGCTGCACCGCACCGCTTCGCTGCGGGCGATGAAGCTCCTGGGCGCCAGCCGCCTCCTCAAGACGGGCGCCACAGCACCAAGGCGCGCGGCCCATGGGCGGAACCTGCTCGCCAGCGCCGGCGTGGCAAGAGCAGAGCTGCCAAGAAGTTCTCGCCGCAAGAAGCTGCCCGAGCGCCCCCGCCCAGACGCTAAGACCTGCGCTGCCCCCAGCCACGGCGCAGGAGGCTCGCAAGACCAAGCTCTCGCCGTCCGAGGCCCCCCGCGGCCACGGCGGGCTGCCGCGCCTTCACAAACGAGCTGCGCAGCGTCGCGTGGTCTGCCAAGTTCAAGCCGGACCTGCCTCCATGCTACGACGGCACGGCTGACCCTACGGAGTTCCTCCAGCTCTACGAGCTGGGCATCGAGGCTACCAACGGGGATGAAAAGGTCATGGCGAACTGGTTTCCCATGGCGCTCAAGGACGGAGCACGCACCTGGCTCCTGAATCTGGCCCCAAGCACGATCTCTTCCTGGGCCGAGATGCGCACCCGCTTCATCGCCAACTTCCAAGGTACTCGCAACCGGCCACCCGCCGTGAGCGACATGCGCCGGATCAAGCAGCAGCCAGGGGAAACCCTGCAAAAGTACATCCAGCACTTCAACAACGCACGCCTCAAGATCCCCAGGGTAACGGAGGAGGCCATCATCTCTGCCTTCTCCGACGGCGTGCGCGACGTCAAGATGAAGGAGGAGCTGGCGATGCATGAAGATCTGTGCACCTCCTCGAGCTGTTCAACTTGGCGACCAAGCGCGCCTGGCTGAGGAAGGGCGCCTCTCCTCCTCGAGCTGCCTGCCGTGGATCCCAAGAGAAGAAGTCCAAGGCCAAGGACGTGAAGAGCAAGGGGCTGCCGTGCTCGCGGCCAACCAGCACACCAAGCGGGCAGGATCAGCCCGAGTCCTCTAATGGCAGCCGGCATCGCGGTACCACGACCTCCACACCCACAACACCAACGAATGTCAAGAGCTCCGGCCGGCGCTGAAGGAAGGGTCGGCAGCGCCCAGCGCAGCGACCGGGCTACGGCCGAGGAGGAGGAAGGAATGCAGACGCTGGGAAGACCGCGCCCGAGCCAAGGGTGGCGCGACCAACCTCGCGAGGATCACTGGCAAGACCCACCGCGAGGGGGGCCGGAGGAAAAGCCTTGTGAGGATCGTCCGCAAGGGAACGCAGGCCTCCCTCCGCTGCCGGGCGCCACCAAGGAGAGTCAAGACCGCCATCGACAAGGGGCTGGGGGCTTCCAGAAGCGCGGCGATCGCTGCATCCTGGCGGAGCTCAAGCCCCACCTCTCACCGCATCTTCAAGCAGTTCGCCTGTGAAGTGAATGCAGTCCTCCCAAGCTCGAGTCCACGCGCCTCTCGTGGTCGGCGTGCGCCATCACGCTCAGCTTAGCGGATCAGCTCTGGCGCGCAGCCACAGCCGGAGTTCTTCCGATGCTTTGCTCCCCAATCATCAGCAACGTGCTGGTCACCAAGACCCTCATCAACGGCGTAGTAGGGCTCAACGTCATGTCCGTGGAGACATTCAACAATCTTCAGGTGCCCTACAGTCAGCTTCAGCCAACCAAGCCCTTCTCCGGAGTCACCGGCGGCTCCACGGTCCCGATCGGGCAGGTCCGGCTTCCTGTCACCTTCGGGGCCCGCGACAACTACCACACCGAGCTCATCGACTTCGACGTCGCCCACATTCGCCTGCTTTACAACGCCATCCTCGGGTACCCAGCGTTGGCCAAGTTCATGGCCGTAACCCACCATGGCTACAACATCCTCAAGATGCCAGAAGCGGCGGGTCATCATGGTGCCCCGTGAAGAGAGAGATGCAGCAGTGCCCCGGAGCGAGCTTTTCATGCCGCATCGCTGGAAGACCTGCACCACAAGCAGCAGGATGCCTCCCGAGGCAGCACCCAAGAAGAAGAAGACATCGACCGCCCGGCTCTTCAAGAGACAGCCTCTCAGACCCGTGACTGGGCAGGGGAGCCTCCTTCCATCACATAGGAAAGCGCCCGGCGCCTCCTCAGCGGGCTCGGGCTCTCCCCGGAGGGCCGCCGACCTCGCCAAGGTCTCGAGGGAGGCGCTTGGGCACCACGTGGAGGCGTGTTTCGAAGCACGTTTCCCGCAAGCAGGAGCAAGACCAGGAGGACAGAACCCTCAAGAGTTCATCAGCAAGGCCATTCAGGAGTTACAGGAGTCAAGGGTCATGAGGGGCAGCCGCCGCCATCACTGTGGCCCCCCATCCAGCGAGGATGGTGGGCTACGCGTCTGATCGAATACCAGGGCTCAACCGAGCCGATCTCAAGAGCGCCTGCCCTCGCGAGTGGGACGCTGCAAGGGTCCGCCCCACAGCTACATACGCATGCCTTATGGCTCGCCAAACGCTGCTGCTGCGCACTGGCCTCATGAGGACCATCCCGAGGCTCAAGAGGTCGCACGCCGCAGCCCTCAGCGGAGATGGAGATGGCTCATGAGGAGCCGCCGCGCCTCCGAGCCTCCCGAGGCCCCGGGCTCGGGGCTCGTGAGGATCGGCCCCGCAGCCCACCGAGTCTGCTACATCAACAACCCTTCCTCCCCAACATCACCAGTGACATCTTTAAGTTTTATTTCCGATCGGGAGCGCCTTGAGGTCGCATTATTCCTGTGCCGCGTGGGTCCGTCCTGCGGCATGTATCCCTTTATTTCATGTCTTTAGCTTATCCTGTTGGGGCGCCTCGGGCTGCATCATCCCCTGTGCTGCTCGGGCCACCCCAGCTGCATGTATCCTTCATGCGCTTTCTTTAGGATTATGCCTCGCTCCACCATGCTTGTTATTTGCGCCTTCTCCGGTGGCGAAATCTTGCACGTTAAAGGGGGTGCCCGAGCATCGCGACTCAGGCTCCTACCGCTCTCCGCCCTCACCCTCTGGTCTTGTCCATGGCATCGCGACCGGCTTGCCAAATGATGGTCGAGACCAGCCCGAGAGCCGGACCCGAGGACGAGAGTTTTGTCATCCAATCCAGCTTGCGCGTTAAAGGGGGGTGCCTGAGCATCGCGACTCATGGCTCCTACCGGCTCTCCGGCCCTCACCCTCTGGTCTTGTCCATGGCATCGCGACCTGGCTTGCCAGCGACGGCTGAGACCAGCCCGAGAGCCGGGACCCGAGGACGTAGAGTTGCTGCGTCTGACCCAGCTTGCGCGTTAAAGGGGGGTGCCTGAGCATCGCGACTCAGGGCTCCTACCGGCTCTCCGGCCCTCACCCTCTGGTCTTGTCCATGGCATCGCGACCTGGCTTGCCAGCGACGGCTGAGACCAGCCCGAGAGCCGGACCCGAGGACGAGTTGCGCTATCTAACCTAGCTTATGCTAAAAGGGGGGTGCCTGAGCATCGCGACTCGTGGCTCCTACCGCTCTCGCCCTCACCTCCGGTCCTGTCCATGGCATCGCGACCTGGCTTGCCACCGACGTAGAGACCGCCCGAGAGCCGGACCAAGACGAGAGCACCGCATCCGCCAAATTTGCGTGAACACACTCAAGATAAGGCCAGAGCCAGCGCAACCCGCCTTTGAGGTAGGGCCTCGTGAGTCCCACGCTGGCTCACGGGTGCCCCGACACACCTCGCGAGGCCTCTCGCGCCACTCCAAAGCAACTAACGACAGATTAACGACGCCCGGCGAGATCTTGTTCCTTTGTGGTGAACCTGCAGGTCTCTCAAGGAGCACGGCGACCTCGCTCGTAATCTCTCGTCGGCCAAGGCACGGACCTGGCGCGCGCCAGAAGCATCGCCCTAACCTCGAGATAAGTCACCCTCTGGGCACACTAGTCATCGCAACACCATCCCCACACTCAATGCAACTTCGTGTTAGCAACGCCGCCTCCTTTCTCACGAATGATGGCTGCTTGGGCGCTAAGGGGACCCCCGAGCATCGCGACTCGAGGCTCTTATCGACATCCGCCGCCACCTCCTGGCCTTGACCACGGCATCGCGACTGGCATACCAGCGACGGCTGAAGCCGCCTTGGGACTGGGACCTCTCGGCGCAGAGCACCAAGCCCTCACGAGGTCTGAAAGGAAGAAACTGAGCTAGAACGGAATGAGCATCCCTCATTACCTCATAATAAGGATCATATTGGCAAACAAAGCTACAAATATCTTACAAGCCCCCGCGGGGTACATTCTTGGCTCCTCGCAGGAACAAAAGACGCGAATCCTAAGGAGTCCCGCTCTGGGGACCACCGCGCAGACGCCATCATCAACAAGGGCCACCCGTCCGAGCCAACCCCATCCAGATCGGGGCGGCGACGACTGACGAGCTCGCCTCGCCCGGGAGCGCGCAGGCTCGGGGCTCAGAGTCGTTGCTCGCCTCCGCGCCGCCAAGAGCTCGGCGGAGTCGCTGATCCTCCGGCGCCACGCCGCCTCGAGAAGCTGCCAAGGGAGTGGTTGGCCGGCCTCCGCCTCACCGCAGCAGGCCCCACCGCCTCCCGGGCAGCACTCCAGCCGACGACCCTCCGCGTCGAAGAGCTTGAAGGACATCACCAAAGCACCGTCGTACTCCAGGTGGATCGTGAGGGCGCCCCTCGTCCTGCAGACCCGGGCGACCTCGCTCCAGCCTCGAGTCATGAAGACCTCGCCCGAGGCAACTACTGCGACCTCAGCCCCGGTCGCGAGGGTGCCGCAGCCAGAGTCCCAGGGGCTCCCCCTGCCGGACGACACAGGCGAAGAAAGAAGGAAGACGAATCCAAGACTTGGGAGGCGCGGCGACGCGAAGCACGAACTCCCGGCAGGAGCCCTCGGCGTGGACTCCAGGGGGGAAGACGCACACCTTCGTGACCCGTCGGCGTCGTCGGCGGCGCCGCTCGTGGCGCCCGGCGTCACCTCCTTCAGGGCCACCAATTCGCGCGTACAAGGGAAGAGGAAACCCTGGTGGCGGTCGCACGCACCAGGGCACGGGCGCCTCCTCGCACACGCTCCTTCCCTGACACCAAAGAGCAAGCCGCTTCTTTGGGGGGAGCGGGTCAGGATCCTCTTGAGGAGCCTTTCCCTTCTCTTCCCGGGAGAACCGACGGATCGGAGCCATGGCAACCAGACGAGACGAGGAAGAGGAGAAGCGTATGATAGATCGAAGGGCGACGCCGCCTGCATTTATAGCCGGGCGAAGACCAACCGCCGCCACCACGATCACCGGTAATCATGATCGCCATGCATGCAAGGACTTGTCGAATCCGGCGGTTACCAAGGCGCTATGGGGAGCAAAGCCGCCACGCCCAATCAATCGCCACGCTGGCGCCTAAGGCCGCAGGCTGTTAGGGGCCGCGATGCCAGACTTGCCCTTTCGCCTCTGCTCGGCCAAGTTTGGGCGCGCCAGGCCCGGGCTATTGTCGGCGTTCGGGAACGGGGTCCCAGACTTGCTCGCTCATGCGGCTGCGGCGTGGCTCAAAGGAGGCCCAGACAGCCCATCTTCACCAACGAACTCAAGACCTCGCGAGGGGCCGAGATTGCTGGGCGGACGACCAAGAGCTTCTCAGCACAGCCTCGCCAGCTGGCTCACGAGGAGGCGGAGAGTTCAAGGCAGACTCGCGAGGTGCCCGTGACGCAAGCCATGACGACCAAGGGCGCCATGGGCGCCAGCCCAGCAGCAGCCCCTCCTTTCCTCTTTGGTGCAAAGGGAGCAAGTGCAGCAAGGGCATCAAGCAAAGGCATCCGCTTCGTGCAACAAGACCAAGACCAGCCCCAACGGCTGGAATGCAGCCATCGTGGAGCCCAAGCAAAGGCTATCACCAGAGCCTTTGGCAAAGCGAGGACCAACTTTAGTCAGGATAAGTGTACCCGCTGTTCCCCTTCAAAATGGCCAATTGTTGGCGCCCTTCCCGCTCAATATTTGGGAAGAGGCCCAGGGCCTTCTTCTATATAAGTAGAGCTAGCCACCATAGTAGGGCTCTCTGGGCCGACGATCAGAGAGACGAAGAATCCGCCATTCGGAATCCAGAGAGAGAATAGAGACCCGATCCTCAAGCTAGAGCGACGGGACACCACTTAGCAGTTCATCACACCCACCAAGAAAAGACCCTCGCGGGGCTGTTCTTCCCTGTACTATTCTTCATCAGCCCCAGAGGCAATCCACACACCACACACTGGAGTAGGGTATTACACCACGATGGTGGCCTGAACCAGTATAAATCTCGTGTCTCTTGTGTTGTTCTTCTTTCGAGTAGTTCTAGGTCCTTGCGATTCGGCGAGGTACGAGACGGTGGAGGGTTGGATCTCCGCGCGCACCCCAGAGTTCGAACCTTAAGGGTCTGCCGGAATCCGAAATCCGACATCTGCTGCCGCCACCGCCAAGAAGGAATGACGACCACCATCAGGACGAGGGGGCTGGGGGCTTCCAGGAGCCGCGCACTATCGCCTGCATCTTGGGCGGAGCTCAAGCTCCAGCCTCCCAGCGCATCTTCAAGCAGTTTGCTCGCGAGGTGAACGCAGCCCTTCCCAAGCTCGAGGCCACACGCCCGCTTAGGTGGTCCAAGTACGCCATCACTTTCAGCTCGGCAGACCAGCTCAAGTGCGCGGCCACCGCTGGCACTCTCCCAATGCTCCGCTCACCCGTCCTCAGCAACATCCAAGTCACCAAGACCCTCATGATGGTGGCGCGGGGCTTAACGTCCTGTCCGTCGACACGTTCGATCGCCTCCAAGTAACATATGATCATCTGCAACTGACCAAGCCCTTCTCAGGAGTGACTGATGGTTCCACCACCCAGATCGGGCAGGTCCGCCTCCCTTTCACCTTCGGTGGGCGCGACAACTACCACACCAAGCTCATCGACTTCGACGCCGCCCACATTTGTCTGCCATACAACGCAATCCTCGGGTACCCAGTGTTGGCCAAGTTCATGGCGGTGACCCACCACGGCTACAACGTCCTCAAGATTCCAGGGACTGGTGGTATCATCACAGTCGCCTGTGAGGAGAAGGATGCGGTGTGCTCCCTCGAGCGCGCCTTCCAAGCTGCAGCAATCGAAGACCCTGACAACGAAGGAATCCATGATACATCTCCGTCGTATCTACTTTTCCAAACACTTTTGCCCTTGTTTTGGACTCTAACTTGTATGATTTGAATGGAACTAACCCGTACTAACGATGTTTTCAGCAGAATTGCCATGATGTTGTTTTATGTGCAGAAAACAAAAGTTCTCGGAATGACCTGAAACTCCACGAAATATCTTAGAATAACTAATAAAAAATCCTCGCCAAAGATGAAGACCAGGGGGCCCACACCCAGTCCACGAGGGTGGGGGCGCCCCCCCCCTCCTGGGCGCGCCCCCCTACCTCATGGGCCCCCCGGAGACCCTCCGACGCCAACTCCAACTCCATATATTGGCTTTCGGGGAGAAAAAAATCAGAGAGAAGAATATGTGAGTTCTTGATCCAACTCCAACTCCAATTTCATGATGCTCACCGCCGTGCGTCAGTAATTCCATCGTAGGCTTGCTGGACGGTGATGGGTTGGATGAGATTTATCATGTAATCGAGTTAGTTTTGTTAGGGTTTGATCCCTAGTATCCACTATGTTCTGAGATTGATGTTGCTATGACTTTGCTATGCTTAATGCTTGTCACTAGGGCCCGAGTGCCATGAATTCAGATCTGAACCTATTATGTTTTCATGAATATATGTGAGTTCTTGATCCTATCTTGCAAGTCTATAGTCACCTATTATGTGTTATGATCCGACAACCCCGAAGTGACAATAATCGGGATACTTCTCGGTGATGACCATAGTTTGAGGAGTTCATGTATTCACTATGTGCTAATGCTTGGTTCTCTATTAAAAGGAGGCCTTAATATCCCTTAGTTTCCATTAGGACCCCGCTGCCACGGGAGGGTAGGACAAAAGATGTCATGCAAGTTCTTTTCCATAAGCACGTATGACTATATTCGGAATACATGCCTACATTACATTGATGAATTGGAGCTAGTTCTGTGTCACCCTATGTTATGACTGTTACATGATGAACCGCATCTGGCATAATTATCCATCACTGATCCGGTGCCTACGAGCTTTCCATATACTGGTTCTCACTTATTTACTATCCCGCTGCTACTGTTACAATCACTACAAAATACCAAAAACATTACTTTTGCTGTGTTTACTTTTGTTACCGTTACCACCACTATCATATTACTTTGCTACTAAAGACTTTGCTGTAGATACTAAGTTTCCAGGTGTGGTTGAATTGACAACTCAGCTGCTAATACTTGAGAATATTCTTTGGCTCCCCTTGTGTCGAATCAATAAATTAGGGTTGAATACTCTACCCTCGAAAACTGTTGCGATCCCCTATACTTGTGGGTTATCAAGACCTTTTTCTGGCGCCGTTGCCGGGGAACATAGCTCTATTCTTTGAGTCATTTGGGATTTATATCTGCTGGACACTATGAAGAACTTGAAAGACGCTAAGACAACAATTTATCCCTCAACTACGAGGGGGGGGGGGGTAAGGAACTTCCATCTAGCTCTGCACTTGATTCACCTTCTGTTATGAGTAAGCTAGCGACACCTAAACCTGCTTCTGCTATTCGATCCGATATGTCGCATGTTAATGATGATGCCACTTCTGCTATGCATGATAGTTATGATGAAACTACTTCTATGCTTGATACTACTGTGCCCCTTGGTGAATTTTTAGATGAACAAATTGCTAGGGTTGGAGAAAAAGAAATTATTGAATCTGAATACGATGATGAAAGTGATGATGAAAATATGCCTGTTATTCCTGAGGGTTATGTTTTTGATATGGAATCTTCTGCAGCTATTTTTGCTTGCAAAGATAGATATGAACTTAAGAGGCTGCTAGTTAAATGGAACAGAGAATCTCTTAGAGACAGAATGAAACCCGACCCTGCTTTTGCTACTTCACCTATATGTATTCCTGATAAGGATTATGAATTTTCTGTTGATCCAGATATAATTACTTTGGTCGAATATGATCCTTTTTATGGCTATGAATCTGAAACTGTTGTGGCACATCTTACTAAGTTAAATGATATAGTTGCCCTGTTTACTAATGATGAGAGATCGCGTTACTTTTATATACTCAAAATATTTCCGTTCTTATTAAAGGGTGATGCTAAGATATGGTTTAATTCTCTTGATCCTGGTTGTGTGCGTAGTCCCCATGATATGATTTATTACTTCTCTGCTAAATATTTCCCTGCTCATGAGAAACAAGCTGCTTTGAGGGAAATATACAACTTCGTGCAAATTAAAGAAGAGAGTCTCCCACAAGCTTGGGGGAGGCTTCTCAAGTTATTTAATGCTTTGCCTGATCATCCTCTTAAGAAACCTGAAATACTTGATATCTTTTATAATGGACTAACCGATGCTTCTAGAGATTACCTGGATAGCTGTGCTGGTTCTCTTTTCAGGGAAAGAACACCGGATGAAGCTGAAATTCTATTGAATAATATGTTGACAAATGAAAATAATTGGGCACCTCCTGAGCCACCTCCTGAGCTAGCTCCTGCTCCAATTGCTGAGCCTATTCCTAAACCAACTCCGAAGAAGAGAGGTGTTATATTTCTCAGTCCTGAAGATATGCAAGAGGCAAAGAAATCTATGAAAGAAAAAGGTATTAAAGCTGAAGATGTTAAGAATTTACCTCCTATTGAAGAAATACATGGTCTTAATCTACCGCCTGTTGAAGAAGTATATAATCTCAATTCTTTATTCACTGAAGAACCTCCTGATCCCGATATCCCGACACAGGTAGTAAAGGTAAATTCTCTCTGTAGATATGATAAAGCTGAAGTCCCTCCTACTAAAATTGCTAGTCAGTGCTTGGATGAGTTTGATAACTTTATTTTTAAGCAAGATTAATTTATTGCTTATTTTGGTAGACAATTAAAACAAGATGCTTATATGATTAAACGCTTGGGTGATTATATGGCTAAGATTAGAGGTGAACTTAAACTTGTTAGCAAACATGCTTCTATGGTTACCACTCAACTAGAACAAGTACTTAAAGCTCAGAAAGAAGTTCTTGATGAAATGAATAGTAAGAAAAATGATTATGCTGTTAGAGTGGCTACTAGAACTGGTAGAATGACTCAGGAACCGTTGTATCCTGAAGGCCACCCTAAGAGAATCGAGCAAGATTCTCAGAGAAATAATTTTGATGTACCTAGTTCTTCTAAAAGGAAGAAAAGAAAATGATAGGACTTTGCAAACTTCTAGTGAACCTATTGCTGAACCACCGAGAATCCAAATGATATCTCTATGTCCGATGTCAAACACAACTGGTAATGAACATGAACCTAGTGAAAATGTTAATGATGATGTTCATGATGATGCTCAACCTAGTAATGATAATGATGTAGAAGTTGAACCTGCTGTTGATCTTGATAACCCACAATCAAAGAATCAACGTTATGATAAAAGAGACTTCATTGCTAGGAAACATGGTAAAGAAAGAGAACCATGGGTTCGAAACCCATGCCTTTTCCTCCGAAACCATCCAAGAAAAAGGATGATGAGGATTTTGAGCGCTTTGCTGAAATGATTAGACCCATCTTTTTGCGTATGCGATTGACTGATGTGCTCAAAAAAATCCTTATGCTAAGTATATGAAGGATATCATTACTAATAAAAGAAAGATACCGGAAGCTGAAATTTCCACCATGCTTGCTAATTATACTTTTAAGGGTGGAATATCAAAGAAACTTGGAGATCCAGGAGTACCAACTATACCATGCTCCATTAAAAGAAATTATGTTAAAACTGTTTTATGTGATCTTGGAGCCGGTGTTAGTGTTATGCCTCTCTCTTTATAACGTAGACTTGACTTGAATAAGTGGACACCTACTGAAATATCTTTGCAAATGGCTGATAAATCAACTGCTATACCTGTCGGTATTTGTGAGGATGTGCCTATTGTGGTTGCAAACGTTACTATTTTAACGGACTTTGTTATTCTTGATATTCCCGAGGATGATAGTATGTCTATTATTCTTGGAAGACCTTTTCTTAATACTGCAGGGGCTGTTATTGATTGCAACAAAGGCAATGTCACTTTTCATGTTAATGGTAATGAGCACACGGTACACTTTCCGAGGAAACAACCTCAAGTTTATAGTATCAACTCTATTGGAAAGATTCCATCGATTATATTTGGAGGTTTTGAATTTCCTATCCCTACTGTCAAGAAGAAATATGATATACTTATTATTGGGGATGTCCATATCCCCGTTGAGGTAACCTAGTGCTATTCGAAATTTCTCCGGTTCCATGTTAGTCGGAATGAGTTTGTTAACAAGACCTGATCAACCTTGTTAGTGGATTCCTTTTGATGAGCATGAGATGGATGAAACTAGAAGCACAACCTTCTGTACCCTATTTATATTTTCTGTTATTTAGTAGAAACAAAGTAAAATAGTATTTTTTTTCTGACTGTCTCCCGACTTATCCGTGCAATATAAAAATATCCCGAAAATAAAAGTCCTCAGAATGCCATGCCAATTTAATACGTTTTTTAGGGAATATTTGAGGATTTTTAGTGCAAAAATCACCGCGGGGGGAGCTGCCACCTGGCCACGAGGGTGGAGGGCACGCCCTACCCCCCTAGGCGCGCCCCCTGCCTCGTGGGCCCACAGTGGCCCTCCTCCACTTATCCCTGCACCCATCTTCTTCCTCTGCCTCACACAAACCCGAAAAATCAACTCAAGCACGAGTTCCAGCCACTTTTGCTGTGATTTTCGATCTCCTTGCTCAAAGCACCTCTCGCAAAACTGCTTGGGGAGATTGTTCCTTGGTATGTGACTCCTCCATTGGTCCAATTAGTTTTTGTTCTAGTGATATTCTTTGCCAATTTGTGCTGCATACGTGACCATGTTCTTGAGCTTGCGTGTCAAATTTATATGATTCCAAGTAGTTCTAATGCTTGATATAGGCTCTAGGCACTTGTGGGAGTAGTTGCTATCAATTTTATTGAAGTTGGTTCACTTTTGTTTGAAGTTACTAAAAATTTCAGATTATTTCAGAAAATAATGAAGAGACTTTTGAGGGGCTCGTCGAGCCGAAGCTCGAAGTAAAAACAAAAGGAAGAAGAGTAGAAGCCCAAATATAATTTGCCTCCAACCGCGGAGGTCCGGCCGTGTGAATGGCCTTCCGATGACTTCTTGAGGAGAGCCGGGATTTATGAGGATTTCTATCTATTAATTGAGAACGCCGGCCTCACCGACTTCCTCCGCGACCAACGTCATCAGTATCTCTTACTCACAAATAATTTTGTGCAAAACTTCTACTTTTTCCCTAAGAAATCACCTCCATCAGTAGAGTTTCATTTATATGACGTTGTTAAGAAGATGCCATTAGCTGAATTTTGCGAGGTTTGCAAAATACCCTTTAAGGGTACCTTGGATGAACCACACCGCAATGAAGTAGAAGCTTTTATTAACACTATCACTGTGGGAGAGACCAGGAAGGTTTCTGATGCAAGGATCACTAGCATACATTTTCCTGTTTTACGCTACTTTGTCTTATTTGCTAGTCGTTGCTTGATTGGACGCGGGAACTGTGGAAACCTTAGTGTTCCCGATATTATTATTTTGTTCGATGGTTTATACCGCAATAAATCTGTTAGTATGGGTGGAATTGTTGCTAGATGGTTAAGTCTGAACCGTACTAAGGGCCCCATCTTTGGAGGCATTTATGCTTCACGCCTAGCTGAATATTTTGGCATACCTATTAGGCATTTGGAGAAATAAGAAACATCGTTGCCCAGTGCTTATTTAGATTATAAGAGTATGCTAGCGCATGACTTTCTTGTTAAGAGTCGTGAAGGGGAGCTCAAATATAAATTGTACTTTGATAAACATCACCCTGAGACTATTACTTTGCCTGCTCCTTCTTTGTTTAAATTGTCTGCAGGTCCTCACCTCGTTCCGTGGGCGGCTGTTCAAGCCTATCAGAATCCTGCACCAGACCCGGAACCAGAACCACAAGATGAGCCTCCACGACAGTCTGTTTATTCTTGGGATCTGGAGGCGGTTGCGAGCTAGTGGCAGTCAGAGTCCTCTTCATCACACTATGATTCCAACTATTCTGCATCACAGTACGACCCCAACTACACCTACGGGTATCCGCCAGGCTATCCCTGGCAATAGACCAACTTAGGCCAAAAGCCTAAGCTTGGGGGAGTACGTATTTCTCACCGACATTACATTTATGTTCACACACACTTATTGCTAAATGTCGGTGCTCATACTCTTTCACTATAATATCCATGCTAGTTTATTTTCTTTTTCCTGCTTTCTTCTTGTGTGTTTAATAAACCTTAAGAAAAACCAAAAAATTAGTAGTAGTTTATTTCTTTGTTGTAGTAATTAAAAAGAAAACCCAAAATATGTCTCGCTCTTCTTTTGCTTGTTGGGAGCTTTCCTGTAAATAGTTTTATTTCTTTTCTTTTCTTTGGGGGTCGAGGAGAAGACCATGATTAAATTGTTGAAGTGACTCTTATATGCATCATTGTTGATTTAACCAAGATCCCATATTGCCTTGTCTTCTCCTGCTTATTGAATGCTCACAGATTCCAGCTTAGTCCAATGCACGCACTCTTATTATTATTCACACCGCTCGGTCGCAAGTGAAAGGCAATTATGATGATATATGATGGACTGACTAAGATGAGAAAAGCTGGTATGAACTCGACCTCTTTTGTTTTTGTAAATATGATGAGTTCATCGTTCTTGATTTAGCTTATTATGAATAAACATGTTTGCAATGACAATTAGAGATCATAGTTGCTCGTGCCATGCTTGATTAGCTATGAGTTATAATGGTTTACCTTGCATGCCAACATGCTATTGAAATGGTTGTGATGTGGTATGATGGGTTGGTATCCTCCTTTGAATGATTTAAGTGACTTGACTTGGCGTTCACGCATGTAGTTGAAACAAATCAACATAGCCTTCACGATATTTATGTTCATGGTGGATTATATCCTACTCATGCTTGTATTCAATGTTCATTAATTTTAATGCATGTTCATGACTGTTGTCGCTCTCTAGTTGGTCGCTTCCCAGTCTTTTTCTAGCCTTCACTTGTACTAAGCGGGAATACTGCTTGTGCATCCAATCCCTTAAACCCCAAAGTTATTCCATGTGAGTCCACCATACCTTCCTATATGCGGTATCTACCGGCCGTTCCAAGTAAATTTGTATGTGCCAAACTCTAAACCTTCAAATAAACATTCTGTTTTGAATGCTCGAATAGCTCATATATCAACTAGGGCTGCCCTTATCTTCCAGTTAGGAAGGTTATTCTCAAGAGGAGTGGACTCCGCCTCACTCACTTAGAAAATGGCTGGTCACCGGGATGCCCAAATCCATGCTTTATGCAAACTAAATCAAAATAATTGCAAACAAAACTCCCCGGGACCCGCTTGAATGTTGGAGGCACTCGTTGTTTCGAGAAACCATGGATTGATGCTTGTGGAGGAGGGGGAGTATAAACTTTACCATTCTATTTGGGAACCGCCTATAATTTGTTTAGCATGGAAGATATCGTCATCTCTTAGTTGTTATGTTGACAATGAAAGTATGCCGCTCAAAATATAATTTATCTCTATTTCAAAACCGAGCTCTGGCACCTCTACAAATCCCTGCTTCCCTCTGCGAAGGGCCTATCTATTTACTTTTATGTTGATTCATCACCCTCTTACTAAAAGCACTAGCTGGAGAGCACAGCTGTCATTTGCATTCATTACTGTTAATTTATATCGGGTATGACTATGATTGGATCTCTTTTACCATGAATTACAATGTCTAGTCTGTCCTTGATCTTTGAAGGTGTTTTGCATTTATGTTTTGCGGTCTCAGAAAGGGCTAGCGAGATACCATCTTGTTATATCATATTATGATTATTTTGAGAAAGTGTTGTCATCCGAGATTTATTATTATGGCTTGCTAGCTGATTATGTTATTGATATGAGTAAACATGAGACCTAGGAGTTATTAAAAATGTGGTTAGTTATGATCTTTGCTGAAAAACTGAATGCTGGCTTGACATAGTTACAACAACAAGAGCAAACAGAGTTTGTAAAAGTTTTTCTTTTTCTCTTTCAGTTTGTCAACTGAATTGCTTGAGGACAAGCAAGGGTTTAAGCTTGGGGAGTTGATACGCTCCGTCAGATCTACTTTTCAAACACTTTTGCCCTTGTTTTGGACTCTAACTTGTATGATTTGAATGGAACTAAACCGATCGACGTTGTTTTCAAAGAGAATTGCCATGATGTTGTTTTATGTGCAGAAAACAAAAGTTCTCGGAATGACCTGAAACTCCACGGAATATCTTAGAATAAATAATAAAAAATCCTCACCAAAGATGAAGACCAGGGGGCCCACACCCTGTCCACGAGGGTGGGGGGCGCGCCCCCCTACCTCGTGGGCCCCCCGGAGACCCTCCGACGCCAACTCCAACTCCATATATTGGTTTTCGGGGAGAAAAAAATCAGAGAGAAGAAATCATCACGTTTTACGATAGGGAGCCGCCGCCAAGCCCTAATCTCTCTCGGAGGGCTGATCTGAGTCCGCTCGGGCTCCGGAGAGGGGATTCGTCATTGTCGTCATCATCAACCATCCTCCATCACCAATTTCATGATGCTCACCGCCGTGCGTGAGTAATTCCATCGTAGGCTTGCTGGACGGTGATGGGTTGGATGAGATTTATCATGTAATCGAGTTAGTTTTGTTAGGGTTTGATCCCTAGTATCCACTATGTTCTGAGATTGATGTTGCTATGACTTTGCTATGCTTAATGCTTGTCACTAGGGCCCGAGTGCCATGAATTCAGATCTGAACCTATTATGTTTTCATGAATATATGTGAGTTCTTGATCCTATCTTGCAAGTCTATAGTCACCTATTATGTGTTATGATCCGACAACCCCGAAGTGACAATAATCGGGATACTTCTCGGTGATGACCATAGTTTGAGGAGTTCATGTATTCACTATGTGCTAATGCTTGGTTCTCTATTAAAAGGAGGCCTTAATATCCCTTAGTTTCCATTAGGACCCGCTGCCACGGAGGGTAGGACAAAAGATGTCATGCAAGTTCTTTTCCATAAGCACGTATGACTATATTCGAATACATGCCTACATTACATTGATGAATTGGAGCTAGTTCTGTGTCACCCTATGTTATGATCTGTTACATGATGAACCGTGATCCGCATAATTATCCATCACTGATCCGGTGCCTACGAGCTTTCCATATACTGGTTCTCGCTTATTTACTTTCCCGCTGCTACTGTTACAATCACTACAAAATACCAAAAACATTACTTTTGCTGTGTTTACTTTTGTTACCGTTACCACCACTATCATATTACTTTGCTACTAAAGACTTTGCTGCAGATACTAAGTTTCCAGGTGTGGTTGAATTGACAACTCAGCTGCTAATACTTGAGAATATTCTTTGGCTCCCCTTGTGTCGAATCAATAAATTTGGGTTAAATACTCTACCCTCGAAAACTGTTGCGATCCCCTATACTTGTGGGTTATCAATCCTGTGCCCTTCTGAGGCCACCCCCAAGAAGAAGATGCAGCTGCTCCACCAAGGGCCTCAGGAGAGCGGCGTCACCAGCAGCACAACCCCAAGACGTACGCCCTCAAATGGGGCGCCTCCTTCCCGCGCATAGGAAGGCGCGCCCGGCGCCCTCCTTGGTCGGGGCTCGGGGGCTCTCTTCTGGAGGGCCTCAGACCTAGCCAACATCACGAGGGAGGCGCTCGGGCGCCACATGGAGGCGTGCTTTGCGACACGTTTCCCTCAGGAAGGCACCGGGCGAGGAGCACTTGGTGCTCAGGAGTTCATCATCTAGACTACCCAAGAACTTCAGGAAGCAAGGGCCATGCGTGGCGATTGCCGCTCACCGGGCGAGGCTCCACATCCAGGCGAGGATGGCGGGCTGCGCGTCTGCATCGACATCCTAGGGCTCAACAGGGCCGCATCTCAGGAGCTCTTCTGGCCTTTGCGCGTGGGACGCTGCGAGGGCCCACCTCACAGCTATGTTCGCATGCCATTCGGCCTGCCGACCATGGTGGCCGCCTATCAGCGCAGCCTGCGAAGCGTCCTGGCGGCTCAGGAGGCTAGGCATCACGCAGTCCTAGAGGAGATGGAGACGACCCTCAAGGAACCGCCTGGACCCCCAGAGCCTCCCGAGGCTCAGGGTCCCGGTGGCTCGTGAGGAGCAACCCCATCGCCACGTATCTTCAGCTACCCCAACACCCCTTCGACAACGGAACCAGGTGACATTTTCCAAGTTTATTTAGCTGGGAGCGCCCTCTGGGCCACATCATTCCCAGGCCGCGTGGGTCCATCCCTGCGGCATGTATCCCTCTTGCATATTTAGCTTACTCTGCTGGGGGAGCCCCTTGGGCTACATCATCCCCAAGCCGCTCGGGTCTAACCCAGTGGCATGTATCGGTCTTGCATTTACCTAAGCTAGTTTGCTTTCCATGCACAATTTATCTATGGTTGTCACCTGCTTGATTATCGCCCACCATCAGAGCTGCTCATGCTGGCACGACCCTTGTGCTCGGGTCCGTCCCTACAATGTCGACAAATCTAAGCGGTCGAGCTCGCACTCACGGCACGCCCCGCGCACATCACCTCACCAGGCCCTCAGTGCCTTCACCTTCTTGCGGAGCAACCAGCGGCGGACCGGCAATCGCAGGAGCAATTTGTGTCCCTCCTCGCGCTAACCTGCAGGAACCTCCCGAGGATAACAGCAGGCGGTACCGTGGGCTCCCTCATCTCCCATGCAATTCGCTTGCGCGTTAAAAGGGGGGCTCCTGAGCATCGCGACTCAGGAGATCTTACTGGCTCTCCCGCCCTCACCCCCTGGCCTTGACCACGGCATCACGACCTGGCATACCAGCGGCGGCTGAGCTCGCTCAAGGGACGGGACCTGAGGACATAGAGCACATAGAAGAGCGTGGAGAAGAGGGGGAGGCCTGCACGGGCCTAACCTAGCTGCACTACGGCTGCCGACGCATGAGTCTGGCACATCACAAGGAACCGACTCTCCACCGCCAAGATAAGTTTCACGCCCTGATCAACCAGGCGCTATGGCACAGAATGTCCACTTGTTGCAGCCTTGTTGCGGCAACATCGCCTCCCTTTCCTACCTCTCGGTGGCCGCTTGCATGCTAAAGGGGACCTCTTGAGCATCGTGCCTCAGGAGCTCTTACTGGACCTCGGGCTGCTCACCTCCTGGCCTTGACCACGGCACCGCGACCTGGCATACTAGCGACGGCTGCAGCCTGCCTGGGGACCGGGACCTGTCGGTGTAGAGCACCAAGCTGTCGCGGGGATGGAAAGGGGAGACTGAGCCGAAACAAGACATGCATTCATAGATTTTCATGATAAGGAAGACATCAACAAAGACATTACATCCCCTTTACACGCCCCATGGGGTTCATCTCGATTCCTCGCAGGGAACAAAAGAAGGGGATCTGGAGCGACACGAAAGAAAGCAATGAAGGCAAGCGTTGCCCGCGCCAGTCTTTTGTCAGACGGGCAGTTGCCGAGGCAGCGTGGGGAAGCGGAGACGCCCACGTCCAATCAATTGCCACGTGTTGACCAAGGCTGCAGGCTGTTGGGGCCCGCGGCGCTCCGCACTTGCCCCTTGGCTTCGCCTCGAAGCCAAGTCCGAGCGCACCTTGGGCCCGGGGGCTACTGTCGGCGTTCTGGGAACGGGGGTCCCCAGACTTGCCTGCCTGCGGCCCATGGCGTGGCTCCACCAGCGGGCCCGTATGGCCCATCTTCACCAGCAAACACTTAAGATCCTCGCGAGGGGCCAAGCCTCGCGAGGCGGACGGCGCAAGACCTCCTCGAGGACAGCCTCACCAGGCTGGCTTACAAGGGCCGGAGAGATCAAGGCAAAGGGAAACCTCGCGAGGTTCCCATGACGTAAGCCATGACGACCAAGGCCAGGCAGGCGCCAGCGAGCACAGTGTCATCGTTTCCTCTTTGGTGCTAAAGAGGCAAGCGTAGGCGAGGAGTCCCGAGGCATCATGCAAAGGTTTCCATATCGGTGCAACGATACTAAGACCAGCAGGACGGTAGGACGAAGGTCACCGTGGAGCCCAAGGCAACATCACCACCAGAGCCTTTGGCAGGCGAAGACCACCTTTAGTTAGGATAGCTTGTACTAGTTGTCCCCCTTCAAACTGGCCGTTGTGGCAGCCCTTCCCGCTCAATATTTGGGAAGAGGACCAAGGCCTCTATAAATAGGACTAGCCACCACCATAAAGGGGACAGATCATTCAGAACACCCTTTGCACCCAGCAGCTCACCAAGCACAAGAATACCTCTCCTCGCGAGGCTGTTCTTCCCTTGTAACTGTTCATCCTCAGCCCAAGATGCAATCCACCACACCACACTGGAGTAGGGTATTACACCACAACGGTGGCCCGAACCAGTATAAATCTCGTGTCTCTTGTGTCCCTTTGTTCTTTGGGTTCGTCGAGCTAGGCCGTGAGATCGTGGAGTGTGTGAGATTAGGGGGAGGAGAGATCTTCGTGCGCACCCCAGTGTTCGAACCTTGAGGGTTTTTCCGAAACCCGTGATCCGACAACAGAGAGTGGAGGTGATGCTGCAATGCAAGCTCGGATGCTTTCCCTGCTACTACCTAGGTCTTCAACTTGCGATAGACCAACTAACCAAAGTAGATTGACAGCCCCTCATCGACCAGGTCAGGAACTTCATTCCAGCGTGGCAGCGTGGATTCATTCAGTGACCAGGGAGGCTAATCCTCGTGAAGTCAGTGATCATAGCAAGACCGATTCATCAGTTACTAGTGCTTGACTCCTAGCCTAGGTTATTGAGGACATCAACAAATGGATGAGGTCCTTCTTCTGGGTAGGGAAGGACAAGATCAACATCGGTCAATGCCTCATCGCCTAGGTTATGACTTGTCGTCTAACTCGCTTTGGAAGCCTCGGGATTAAAAACATGAGCCTACAAGCGCTCGCGCTTCGAGTACGATGGGAGTGGCTGAGAAGATTCGACCTAAATAGGCCTTGGCAAGGCATGCACATGACGGTGGACGAGCGAGCTCGAGGGGTTTTTGATAGCTTTGTCAAGATCACAGTGGGTGAAGGATCGAAAGTGCTCTGGAAATACCGATGGATCCATAGAGTAGCAGTAGTGAACATTGCTCCTCTCCTACTGTAGTCTCTTAGTACCAGAAATCACAACAGAAGAACTGTCCACCACGTGCTCGTCGATAACGTTTGGGCAGAGGATGGCCAGGGCGAGCTATCCTTTCTGGCCAAATGCAAGTCTATGAGCTCTGCCAAGTCATCACCATGGTTGATAAGAATACCGAGACGCCGGACCGTTTTGAGTGGCCTTGTGATGAGTCTGGGAAATACACTGCCACATCGATGTACAAGAGACTCTGTATGGGACACATTCAGTCCACCACGGTCGCCTGCATTTGACATAGTTGGGAGACACTCAAATGCAAAAAATTCATGTGGCTAGCTACCCAATACCGCTTATGGACGTCCGATCGACGGGCCCTCCATGGATTACTGGATGCCCCAGTGCCTTGCCACACTTGTCTTCAAGATGAAGACAACGTTGACCATATCCTCGCCCATTGAATTTATGCAAGAGAACTTTGGCATTCTTGCTTCCTAGCGCTAGGTATCAACATTCAAGACCCATCCACGGATGCAACATTCACTGACTGGTGGCTACTACAACAGCGCCGGTTCGACGGGAAGATACGGAGAGGGTTCGACTCCATAGCCATAGAAATGTATTGGGCTCTCTGGAAACAGTGGAATGCAAGAGTGTTCAACAACATCTCGAGACAAAAAATGATGCCTCAACTCAAGACGATGGAGATACTCGACGATATTGATAATTGGAGGAAGGAAACACTGGGTGGTGTTGGTGCTTTAGATCCTTTCGTGAGAAAGTAGTTTCATGTACCTAGGATGTAGGAGCGGGTGTTTCGGTTACCCTAAGAGATGTTCGCATCATGCTAGGGCTATTTTTTTAAGAACCGATCTTGCTGGCGTTTCATTGATTGATAGCAGAGAGCAGTGGAAAAAGCGTTACAGAGATGGATGATGCGAAGATCAAGGAGAAAAATAAGAGAAGGAGAAAGAAAGACATGCCCGTAGGCTAGCCCTCATGTTGATATTCTCAAGGTGCTTCCTCGAAGGGGTTCTCAATGCATTTTACTCCAGCTTGACTCCAAAGTGTGAATGCCCGCATAATCTCTAGTTGCACATCCCTCTCATTTGCAATCTTTCCTTTGAAGATGCAACGATTTCTCTCCTACCATATCTCCCAGAGCATGAGCATGGCAATCGACTTGATCCTTTCCTGAGCCGTTTCAGTGTTCTGAATGATGGCCTTTGTCGGTGTCAAAACCGGCGGATCTCAGGTGGGGGGTCCCGAACTGTGCGTCTAGGCGGATGGTAACAGGAGACAAGGGGCATGATGTTTTTACCCAGGTTCGGGCCCTCTCGATGGAGGTAATACCCTACTCCTGCTTGATTAATATTGATGATATGGGTAGTACAAGAGTAGATCTACCACGAGATCAAGGAGGCTAAACCCTAGAAGCTAGCCTATGGTATGATTGTTGTTCGTCCTACGGACTAAAACCCTCCGGTTTATATAGACACCGGATAGGTTAGGGTTACACAGAGTCGGTTACAATGGTAGGAGATCTACATATCCGTATCGCCAAGCTTGCCTTCCACGCCAAGGAAAGTCCCTTCCGGACACGGGACGAAGTCTTCAATCTTGTATCTTCATAGTCCAGGAGTCCGGCCAACGGTAAGAGTTCGGCTATCCGGACACCCCCTAATCCGGGACTCCCTCAGTAGCCCCCGAACCAGGCTTCAATGGCGATGAGTCCGGCGCGTTGATTGTCTTCGCATTGCGGGCGGGTTCTTCTCCAAATTCCATATACTTGTCGAATAGTGTCCGCTTCGATAAATGCTGCGCTCCTCGGCCTGCGCCCAATAATGGCCATCTTCCACGTGTTTGAATGAATCTGAAAAGCCAGGGTATTTTACAATTACCCCCTAGCCGTGCAAATGAGCCGCTTATAAAAGGGCAAGGATCTAGATCTGAGTCACACCATCCCCCCTTTGCGAAGCTTTCATCGGGCGCCTCGACCAAAGCCCATTCCATCATGGGCGGTCGACGCGGCTCCTCCTCTCGCTCCCCAGCCCCAGCCAGGAAATTGGGAGAGATGCTCGGTCCGCATAGCGAGCTAGTTATACTCCGAGCCAAGGGATTTCTCCCTCCGGCCTTCATGGTTCCGGTTCGAGCCGGACTTGCCACCTACAAGGGCGGAAAGCAAGCGGAGAGCGTCCCTGATCCCTCTAAAGGAGAGCGGGTGTGCTTCATCTCTTATCTAGTAAGAGGACTCGGATTTTCAATCCATCCGTTTCTCCGGGGGCTCTTGGAGTTCTACGACCTCCAATTGCACCACCTTACTCCTGCCTCCATCCTGCACATCGCGGGCCTTGTGGCCCTTTGCGAACTATTCTTGGGCGTTGAGGCTCATTTCGGACTATGGAAGAGAATATTCTGCCTAGTACCCCGCTCTCATGAGGGGTTAATATATCAAGTGGGCGGAGCCGAGCTACGGCGCATCACCGGGACCGGATACCTATCCGGAACCCCAAAGAAGGCGTCCGAAGACTGGCCTTCGGAATGGTATTATATGGAGGACGTCCGCTGCCGGATCCTGTTCGGATCGGCCTTCGGAGTTCAACAATGCTCCTCTCGAAGAAGCGCCTAAGTGGCGCCCTCGGAGCCCGGAGAGAAGATTACCGGATGTCCGTTATTTGATGAGCGAATAAGGTTCTTGGCTCATGCGGATTGACCATGACAGAGTCATGGCAATCTGCATTATGAGGGGAGTGCAGCCGCTCCAATACAGGGGCCACCCCATGTGGGACTTCAACGGGGAGGACGATGCCACCCGTCATGGCCGCAAAGGGCCAGGATCGGTCACCGAACTGGTGAAGATCTTGTCTGCCATGTACAAAGGAGAGGAGGAGGATTTCCTCCGTGTCAACCCTCTGAAGGAGTTTTCTTCGAATAATCCTCGAGGCTGGGTAAGCAAACATTTTGTGACCTGCAGGATCCATGTTCCCGTAGTTAAATATCTCATTTCATGGTTTTTGCGCAGGAACTGCGCCGGACTGTGGAGAAGATACACAGCCCGCCCCCACAACCCGAGGATCCGGAGCGGTCCCTCGATCCGACCTCCGAAGAGGATCCGGATATAACGGTGGAGTTGATCGATGGGGTGTTCTACCAACTTAGCATCGACAACGCTTTGGTAGCCATTACGGCCGATTACCTCGGAATACTTCCAGCCCCACAAGTAACTGAGACCGAGATCCCAAAAAACCCTGATAACGACCCATCCATGCTTATTTTTGATCACCGTATACCAATGGTGCTTCGCAGGGGGTACCTTCGAGGCAGGAAGCCGAGCCCGCGGCGACTGGCCAACAAAGGGCAGTGCGGCCCCGCAGGCTAAAAAGAAGTGCGGTCCGGATCGAAACTCCGCTGCAACGGTATGGCATGTCACCATACTTCTAGGATTGATTCCTGGAAGGCGTACTAACGCTGATGCTCTTTTCGGAAAAAGCGCTCGCGGACCGAGTCCGGAGGCTGCCGATCGAACCTTCACGGACAAGCTTCAAAGCCAGGTCCGAGGCTGAGGCGAGCATGAGGCGTGTGTCGGATGCTCCTTCGACGAGGATGCCGACAGGTTGTCCGCCACCAACTCCGAGGTGGAGAGCGCCTTGAATCACAAGGCGCCGCGGACAGTTCTTTGTGACGCATGTTTCTCCCAGAGGCCTTGAATGCCTTTGATTCGGAGATCGCATCTCCGTGCCGCTCAAGATGGTCTAGCGAGCCACGAGCAGTATGTGAAGGACATACGGGTAAGGAAATTTGATGATTATATATGCCAAGAGCCCCGAGACTTAAAATAGTTAGAATAACTGATTTAAGGATCATTTGTTATCTGAGGATCTTCTGAGAAAAGAATACCCGACTGTCCCGGGAGCTGGAAGAGTGCAGGCCCAACTTGAGGCCGCACTAGCCGCTTCTGGGGAGCCACAGAGACCCCTCTGGTAATATACGCTTCAGAAGATAAATAATTTATGAAGTGCGGCGGGTGTGTAAATCTGACAAAAACATTGCAGATGGCGCCGGACTAAATCCGGACAACCAACAGATCTTACGCCAGTTAAAGGCCGGCGAGAGCGTGCTTACGAGGGTGTGGCAGGAGAAGAATAACCTCCAAGACGCCAACACCAAGCTGGGTGAGGAACTAAAGGACGTTCGTGCCCAGTTAGCTGACTCCGTAAAGGAGAATCGGCGGCTTCGTCGCAGCATTTTCAGTAAGTGCTTGAGCGAACTTTGAAAGAGTTCGGCAAGGAAGGTGACTAACAAAAACATGTATGTAGGTTTGCTCACAGGTCGTCCTGAGGAGGAGATGCCCAATTCTTCGGGTGATCTTCTTCCCGAACTGCGTCAGCTGCACGAACGAGTCCGGCAGGTGATGAAAGGCATCGGCCAGGCCTTGTGGCCATCTATCTCCCTGCCCGAAGGCATTGGGGAGCTGGCGGAGCGGCTTCAAGGAGCACGGCGGCGCTTCCGGCTATGGAAGATATCGGCCTGCCGTCAAGGCGCCAGGGAAGCCTGGGCCATGGTAAAGATGCGGTACACGAAGGCTGACCCAAACCACATGGCCGAGGTCGGACCTGTGGGGCCGGATGGGATGGAGATCCTGAAAGCAGTTCTACGCCAAGTAGAATTGGCCGCCAAGTATTCCCAACAAGATTGTAAATTAGATAGCCTATTACATGGCATTGAGGAGGAATACAATGAGTCGAGTTGACTATGTAAAATATGACATGAAAGAATGTCTTCTAGCGGATTGTAGATCGTTTGTCATAGCGGACCTTTTAAGCCGACCTCCGGACCCAATAGTCCGGAGTGTGTCCGAATACCTTCGTGGTTATATATGAACCGGGTATGCATGGAGACCAGGCGTGGGGTCATTGTTGCTGTGTCGCACAAGTGCCCAACTAGTTATGTTATATTACATGGGTAGTAAGAAACATCTTCCAGGGAGAATAGTTCCGTTAAGGGTTCCTTTTGTTGGGACGCATGCCCTAAAGTGCATGTCAAAGCTGCTATAAAAGCAGAAAATCATCTGGGGGCAGATGGGTAAATAGTTAAAATCATCTTTCAGTTCACCGACCAATATTCCCTTAAGAACGCTAGCTTTGGCTTCACCCACCGAGGTACACATCCAGTGACCCGCAAGAACAATCGCAGAGGTGCTCCTTTACCACCTAGCGAACAATCGGGAACGTAGGGGTAAGCACAGGAGCCAGGCAACCCATCTTGGCCAAAACTTAAGTCATATCGATGCATATAATGGTGAATAAAAGGTACATGCGGAAGTTTAACGCATGTGTTGGGCATGAAAGCCCATATAAATAAGCTTCTTTAAAGAAGCCCCTAGGTATAATGAGCGCGGACAGCGCGTCAAGTGTGTGCGAAAAAAGTGCAAACGAGCCTCTAGAGGCTAAAAGAAGAAGAAGGGGGAAGGAGAGAAATAAAAGACAGCAAAAAGCAAAAATAAAAGAATGCGGACGGAGGAAGGAGACGAACTTGGAGTCCGGCACTTAGGCGTAGAATCTTCGTAGACGGGCTGCGTTCCATGGGTTCGGCTCGAGTCGGTTATCCGATGCGTTTCGCAGACGCTATGCTCCGCCGGTCAGGACCTGGTCGATGATGAAGGGACCTTCCCATTTGGGCTTGAGTTTGTCCTTTTTCTTGTCCGGCAGGCGTAGAACTAGTTCGCCAACGTTATAAGCTTTGGCCCGTACTTCCCTGCTTTGATATCTTCGAGCCTGCTGCTGATAGAATGCGGAACGAGCCTTTGCCACGTCGCGCTCCTCCTCCAATGCGTCCAAATTGTCCTGCCGATCGAGCTCGGCTTCTCTTTCTTCATACATGCGTACGCGAGGTGAGTCATGTATTATGTCGCAGGGCAAGACTGCCTCTGCACCGTACACCATGAAGAATGGTGTGAATCCGGTGGTACGATTCGGCGTGGTCCGCAGCCCCAGTCTGGTCGAGCTCCTCAACCCAGTGCGTGTTAGATTCCTTGAGGGACCGCACTAGTCTGGGTTTAGTGCCGCTCATGATTAGACCGTTTGCCCGTTCGACTTGGCCGTTGGTTTGAGGGTGATAGACTGAGGCATAATCGAGCTTGATGCCCATGTTTTTGCACCATGATTTGACCTCATCGGCCGTGAAGTTGGTGCCATTGTCAGTGATGATACTGTGGGGGACATCGTAACAGTGCACTACCCCTGATATGAAGTCTATCACAGGTCCGGATTCGGCCGTTTTAACTGGTTTGACCTCTATCCATTTGGTGAATTTGTCCACCATGACCAATAGGTATTTTTGCTTGTGGGTTCCTCCCTTGAGGGGTCCAACCATGTGAAGCCCTCAGACCGCGAACGGCCAGGTGATGGGTATAGTTTTAAGGGCGGTGGGTGGCATGTGGCTTTGGTTAGCAAAAAGCTGGCAACCGAGGCATCGTTGGACTAAGTCCTGTGCATCTGCCCGGGCCGTCGGCCAATTAAATCCTGTACGGAAGGCCTTGCCTACAAGGGCCCGGGCTGCGGCGTGGTGCCCACCCAGTCCGGCATGAATTTCAGCTAGGAGGTTTCACCCTTCCTCGTCGGAGATACACCTTTGAAGGACTCCGGTAGTGCTTTTCTTATAAAGCTCTCCCTCATGGACTTTATAGGCTTTAGAGCGCCGTACTATGCAGCGAGCCTCATTTTGGTCTTTGGGGAGTTCCTGCCTAGTTAGGTAGGCTAGGAATGGTTCCGTCCACGGGGCGATAACCGCCACTATTTCGTGAGCAGAGGGTGTTATCTCGGGGGCGGAGCCTCCGGTTGTGTCAGAGTGTTCGGCGTCAGGCGGTGCGGTTGGGTCCGGATTGTTATTGCCGGACTCCCCTTCCCATAGTACGGATGGCTTGAACAGCCGTTCCAAAAAGATATTGGGTGGGACGGCATC
This sequence comes from Aegilops longissima, assembly GCA_021605205.1. Lineage (NCBI taxonomy): Eukaryota > Viridiplantae > Streptophyta > Magnoliopsida > Poales > Poaceae > Aegilops > Aegilops longissima. The sequence continues at coordinate 242,146,360 of CM038681.1, forward strand.
GCGTTTTGCACCGATGCGTGCCAATATATCCGCCGCCTGGTTGTTATCCCGGGCTATATGATGAAATTCGAGCCCTTCGAACCGTGCTGACATTTTTAGGACCGCATTGCGGTATGCTGCCATTTTCGGATCTTTGGCGTCAAAGTCTCCGTTTATTTGAGATATTGCGAGGTTTGAATCCCCGCGCACCTCTAGGCGTTGAATGCCCATGGGCCTCGTATTCGGCTGCGTTGTTGGAGTCCGTATACATTATCTGAAGGACGTATTGGACTGTGTCCCCGGTTGGGGACGTCAGGACGACGCCAGCCCCCAGGCCAGCCAACATTTTGGAGCCGTCAAAGTGCATGGTCCAATTGGAGTATCGCCCGTACTCTTTAGGGAGTTGACTTGTCCATTCGGCCACGAAGTCGGCCAAAATCTGCGACTTAATAGCTCGTCGTGGCTTATAAGTTATGTCGAATGGGAGGAGCTCTATGGCCCATTTAGCAATCCGGCCCGTCGCATTGCGGTTGTTCATAATGTCATTAAGAGGTACTTCGGAGGCTACCGTTATCGAACACTCTTGAAAGTAGTGTTGCAGCTTCCGGGATGCCATGAACACCGCGTATGCTATCTTCTGATAGTGTGGGTACCCGGACTTGCATGGAGTTAGGACAGTGGACACATAATAAACCGTTTTTGAATAGGGAACCGGTGTCCGTCCGTTTCTCATTCGACAACGAGCACCGCGCTGACAACTTGATGTGTTGCGGCGATGTATAACAGCATTGGTTCGCCCATGTTGGGCGCAGCCAGGACCGGATTTGTTGCCAAAATGGCCTTTATTTCTTCGAGTCCGGCCGTGGCGGCATCCGTCCACTCGAAGTGTTCGGTGCGGCGGAGGAGGCGGTAAAGAGGTAATGCCTTTTCTCCTAAATGGGAGATAAAGCGGCTTAGAGCCGCTCGCATCCGTCAATTTTGTATTTGTTTGAGGTCTTTTGGAATATCCAATTGTGACAGAGCTTGAATCTTGGCTGGGTTTGCTTCAATTCCTCTACGGACACAATGAAGCCGGGATCTTTCCGGCTGGAGCGCCAAGACGCATTTTCGGATTGAGCATGATGTCATATTTTCAAGATTGTCGAATGTGAGCCTCAAGTCGTCTACTAGAGTTTCGACGTGCTTGGTTTTGACGACCACGTCATCTACATATGCTTCCACCGTTTTGCCGATCTGGTTTGCGAGACATGTCTGAATCATGCGCTGATATGTTGCGCCGGCATTTTTGAGCCCAAAGGGCATTGTGTTGAAGCAGAACGGGCCGTATGGAGTGATGAATGTTGTTGCAGCTTGGTCTGCTCCGCCATCTTGATTTGGTGGTAGCGGAGTATCTGTGAGGAAGCACAATGAGTCGTGTCCTGCTGTAGCTTCAATGATTTGATCAATTCGAGGGAGGGGAAAGGGATCCTTTGGGCAATCCTTATTAAGGTCTTTGAAATCAACACATAGGCGCCAGGATTTATCCTTCTTTGGTACCATCACCAGGTTCGCTAGCCAGTCCGGATGTTTTATATCTCTGATGAATCCGGCCTCCAAAAGTTTGGCTAGCTCCTCTCCCATGGCCTGTCTCTTGGGTTCGGAAAAAGCGCCAAGAGCCTGTTTGACTAGCTTGAATCCTTTTAGGATATTTAGGCTGTGCTCGCCGGTGACGTGGGATTCTGGCATGTCGAAGGGTGCCGGTAAAGATGTCCCATTTTCTTGTAGAAATTCTCGTGGTCGCGTCTACATCGGGTTTAATTGTGCCCCGATGGAGGCCGTCTTTGCAGGGTCCGTTGGGTGGACTTGGAATTTGACTATTTCATCCGCTGGTTTAAAAGAGGTGGACTTGGATCTTTTATCAAGTATCACATCATCCCTGTTCACCGTGGAGCGCATCGTGGTGAGTTCCTCGACCGCTAGGGCTTCAGATAGTGCCTCGAGGGCTAGTGCGGTTGTCTTATTTTCGGTGCGGAGTGCTATGTTCGGATCACTAGCGAGAGTGATAATTCCGTTGGGACCGGGCATTTTAAGCTTCATGTACCCATAATGGGGTATAGCTTGAAAAATTGTGAATGCCTCTCGTCCTAATAAAGCATGATATCCGCTGTTGAACGGGGCCACTTGAAATGTGACCTCCTCGGACCTGTAATTTTCCGGCGAGCCGAACACTACGTCCAGCGTGATTTTTCCTGTGCAACATGCTTCCCGGCTGGGGATTATTGCTCTAAAGGTTGTGCTGCTTCGCTCAATGCGGTTCCAGTCTATTTCCATTTTTCGGATGGTTTCCTTATAGATGAGGTTTAGTCCGCTGCCGCCATCCATGAGTACCTTAGTAAGGCGAAAGTCGTCTACTATCGGGCTGAGGACCAATGCGGCTGGTGCCCGGCAGTTCGAATTTAGGTTAAATCGCGGCATTGAAGGTAATAGCCGTGTCACTCCATGGATTTATTGTTGCTACTTGGTAGACTTCGGCAAGGTTGCGGAGTTGTCGTTTTCGCATGTTATTTGATGCGAAAGTCTTGAAGAATGTTAACACCGAACAGGTGTTGCTGGGCTGGGATTCTGAAGCTAGAAGCTCTTCGCCACTTTTGGCCACCTGCCGTAGTATCCAACATGCTCGAAGGCTATGAGTTGGAGTGGCGCCCTCGTGCTATGAATTTTGCAGGTCCATTTAGCCAATCCTCGATGACGGTTCCGCACCCTTTAGGGGTTTTGGTTTTTGGTATTCAACCTGGTGCTTGATAATGATGCACCCTTTTGTTCCGGACTAGGGATGTATTCGGGGCCGGATTATCCCAAAATTTACTTTCGGTTTTCCAGGCGCTCTCCATCGCACAGTACTTTTGTACGACGGTCACCAAGTCAGCAAAGTGTGTAATTTCGCGACGACTTATAGCGTTTAGGATACCCTTGTCCGTGCAGTTATTGCAGAAGATTGGTAATGCGTCCTCCTCTCGACAGTCCTTTATCCTGTTCATAACCGGGAGGAATCGCCCGATAATGATGTCTTGTTTGGCGGGCTCTTGCGAATTCGAGAGATTGCTAATGTTTGGGTGGCGGGTGGCACTAAATCCGGAACCACGTCCAATTTAGGACTCAAGGGCCGGGAAGTTTCCGAACTCGGAAGTTTGGATTTTTGAGTGCTATCCAATGAGTCCGACCCGCCGCCTGACTTTATGTTTAGGGCTTGATCAACATTCGTCCCTCCGCAGGAATCCGGCATGGAGGGATCGGGAATCCGGACGTAGCTAGTCCTTAAGATAGGAGAGGAGTCGCCACATTGCTCCTCTATCACAGCAACATGATGGGTAGCCTGGGGAGAGTTGATCTCTCTCAGATCGGTTTTAGGCCCGATCCGGTCGTAATCTGTGACGACTCCCAGGGCGGCGATGCGATCCAAGAGCTCGTTTACGGAGGAGAGCTCGATTGGATCTAACTGTTCGGCAAGTTCCGAACTAACATGGAGATTGGTTTCGATGACTCGAGAGGCCATCGTCGGCGCGGCGGCCGAACTAGAGGTCATGAGAAAACCGCCTAGCCGAAGAGTCTGACCAGTGGCCAAGGCTTCTTAGGAGATGGTATCGTCTTTAAAGACGAGATGAGGCATCCTACCTGACGGTGACGGCATAGAGGAACTCTCAATGAAAGCACCAATGTCGGTGTCAAAACCGGCGGATCTCGGGTAGGGGGTCCCGAACTGTGCGTCTAGGCGGATGGTAACAGGAGACAAGGGACACGATGTTTTTACCCAGGTTCGGGCCCTCTCGATGGAGGTAATACCCTACTCCTGCTTGATTAATATTGATGATATGGGTAGTACAAGAGTAGATCTACCACGAGATCAAGGAGGCTAAACCCTAGAAGCTAGCCTATGGTATGATTGTTGTTCGTCCTACGGACTAAAACCCTCCGGTTTATATAGACACCGGATAGGTTAGGGTTACACAGAGTCGGTTACAATGGTAGGAGATCTACATATCCATATCGCCAAGCTTGCCTTCCACGCCAAGGAAAGTCCCATCCGGACACGGGACGAAGTCTTCAATCTTGTATCTTCATAGTCCAGGAGTCCGGCCAACGGTAAGAGTTCGGCTATCCGGACACCCCCTAATCCGGGACTCCCTCAGCCTTCATAACCTCCATTGCATTCTTGTGGTGCGACCATGAATTTTGACGAAGCGCAGAGCAGCCATGCTAGGTTGCCATTGCGCTCCACACCGAGCGAGAGAAGTTGCAGCGCCAAAAGAGGTGGTCAGAGCTTTCCAAGTTCCTCATGCAAAGTTGGCGGAAGTACTTGTTCTCCCACCCGCGACGCTGCAAGCGATCATAGCACCATAAGCGATCTTGATGCAGCAACCATGCAAAGATCTTGATTTTTGCTGGTGCCCAAGATTGCCAGACGACCTCTGCGAACTATTCTTTCTTCGATCCTAGGAACTGCAGGAGGTACGCTGATCTTGAGGTGTAGTTTCCAGGGCTCTCAAAATCCCATCTGCTCTGGTCTTCAGTTTCACTGTGGATGGCCACCTGGCTTTGCTGCAGCAGCCTATGCAGGCGTAGCACATCCTCCATCAGTCCTTCCATTCTCCCGTGGGCTAGGTCTGCGGTCCATTTGTCATCTGCAAGCGTCTGCGCAACCGAGCGATTTTTCCTCGCGGAGTGTTTGAACAACGTGGGGAAGCACGTCTTCAGGGGGTTGCACCCAGCCAACAATGGTGCTAGAAGCTCATCGTTTTACCATTGCCCAAGGTTGACGTGGTTGCCGCATTGAAGAGCACTCTGTTTGAATCATCACATGGTGGTTTAGTCCCAACCCATGGCTGGTCTTGATGTTGCCAGTCATGCCACAACCATCTAAGGTGGAGTGCACAGCTGAATTTCTACATGTCCAGGATGCTCAGACCGTCGTGATCCAACGGGGAGCAAACTCGACTCCAATTCACTTTGCAGCTCCCTCCCGTGAGTTCCTGATCATGCGCCCAGAGGAAGCAGCGTCGAGCCTTGTGCACTTCTTTCAACAACTTCTTTGGAACCTTCAGAGCTGCTCTTCTAAATAACTTTCTGCCTTCTATAAAAATATGGTACGCCATTGACATACTCTAAAAATGGTTCTAGCACTAAAGCGTGCCATGCATCTCAAGTTTGTGTGCAATGTGTGCAATGTGCACCATGCACCGCAATCAGCCCTCTATCGTCCCTCATCTCGCTCTCGTGGGTGGTGGTGGGGGAACCCTAGCCCCCATCCCGTGCCCCCCTACACCATCCCCTCCCCTCGCCGCCGCCAGAAGGCACCGCCGAGTGAAGTCCGGTGCGCGTCAGCGGCAGTCGGGCCCTTCTTCCTCTCCCGTCGTGAGGCAGTAGCGCAAGATGCAGCGGCATGGCGGAGTCTTGGTGCTGATGCGGCGAGGGTGCGTCGGGCGGCACGGTGGCCAGGTGGCGGCACGAGCGGACGGCCAGGCCGTGGTGGTTGCCCGTGGGGCAGGCTCCGGGCGGCGGCGCGGGCACGGATCCATCGCGGATCTGGTCCCGCGGGCGCGGTCTCGGCCTCCCCTACTCGACTGGCGGGTCACGGTGGGGAGACCTCCTTGCTACGATCTGGCAGCGGTGGCCTGGATCATCCAGACCCCGGCAGGGATGGCGGCGGCCCGTGCATGAGAGATGGAGATCTTCAATCAGATCTGGGTGAAAACCTGCTTTTGGCTATTGCCAAGGCCGGCGATGGCGACGCTGACTGTGTCATTCCTTCCTGAAGACATCGTCGTGGAGAAGTTCAAGGCCACTCTTTGCTACCTCCAGGGGAAACCCTAGATCAGTAGATCGGATGACGGCGGCTCTCTGGTGTCGTTTCCCCCTTGGGGGCGTCATTCTTGCAGGTGCACATAGGCTCGAGGGACCGGAGGACGGCGTCTTTGGTGGAGCGATGCTTCACCTTACACACTGATGGTGGCGGATCTCGACGGTGTGGTGCTGTGGAGACTCAGCGTCTGATGCACGGAGATCGACTCGCATAGGAGGAGGAAGCTGTCTGGCATCATGGTGGCGTTGATGGAAGAGAGGCCTGGCAAGGTCGGTGCTTCAGTTCTGCTCTAAGGATGGACCGAGGGATGATGGAGGTGACGGCCCTTGCAGCGTGCGATGCTTACTGGGAGTGTGCCAGACCGGTGTGGGACCCAATCTAGGTAGTGGTTTGGATGGGACACCCGGCTTTAGATGTTAGGCTTTGGTGCGATGTCTGTTTGGTACTAGGCCCAGATATTCGGCACGCCTTCATCAAGCGGATAGGAGTAGCAATGGTGTTGCCAAGATGGTGGTTTCAGGCTTATTGTTTTTTCTCGAATATGCACGAGTGTGCATATCATATATTAAAGAAGGAAAGACATAGGAAGCCTCCACCGGTCCTTTACAAAGGTGTGATTCCTTACACCCGTATGTACAACTCCACCCCACTCACGCTAACTAGGCTACTCCTCCCCACTCGTCCACCTAGCTAAGCCTGCAAACGCGGCTCTACATTGCCTTTGAAGAGTCCTACCATCGACCAGCTCTTACCTTCTGCCTCAATTCTCTTTATAAGTTGACCAGTTGATGGCGAAGCACCATCGAACACAACCGCGTTTCTATGCTTCCACAACTCCCACAACATCAGTAGTAGTATAGCGTGCAGATCCTTCCTTGCCACATTTCCGACCACTTGTTTGCCACATACCCATGGCCTAAGAACATCCTGCGTAGATGGCGCCCACTCTGGTTTTCCAAGTGCCATACAAACCACCATCCAAATTGCTCTAGCGAAGACGCATGTTAGCAACACATGGTCAATTGTTTCCTCCTCTTGATCACAAAGAGGGCATTTGTCCTGATGTGGCAGCGCCCTCCTAGCAAGCTGGTTCGACGTCCAACATCTGTTTCGTGGTGCCAGCCACGTGAAGCATTTGCATTGTGACTGAGCTCGTGATTTCCAAGTTAACTCCGCGGAGGGAATGACCTCCCTTCCCCAAAACTTCGCTGCATACGCAGATCTCACCGTGAATTGTCCCGTTGTTTCCCAAGACCAAACTAACTTGTCCGAGGCATTCTCCACTGGTTCCCAAGCCTGTACCCTCTGCCAGAGCTGTAGGAACTGTTGCAATACCGCCATACTTATGTTGGGACCGAGGCATGCTGCCCAGGACCCGTCCATTCCCACCTGGCCGAGCATGCACGTCTGCCTGATCCGGCGTGGCACCATGTCATATACCGCCGGTGCAAGCTCCTGAATCCTCATCCCATCCAGCCATCGATCTTCCCAAAATAAGGTATTAAGCCCGTTGCTTGCCCTGCACCTTGTGGCCGCTTTAAAGATTTGCATCGCCTCGGGTGGCACTCTGATTTTGAATTCACTACAGAGTCTACTGCTATCCGTCCTCTGCAACCATGGCCATTTGGACTGTATGGCCAAGTTCATCCACCTCAAGTTAGGCTCACCTAGCCCTCCTGCTCATTTTGGGGTACACACGGTCTCCCATGTGACCGCACAGTTGCCCCCATTAGCCTCCGCTCTCAGGCACCATAGGAAACCTCGACAAATCTTGTTCATGGCCGTCAGGGTTTTTGCAGGAAGGTCCAAAGCCATCATCGCATGGATGGGCATAACACAAAGGACCGAAAGCACCAAAGTGAGCCTACCACTCTTCGGCATAAGAGCCGCCTTCCACCTTGGCAAGCAGTTTGCCATCTGATCTACCAGGTATTGAAGCTGAGCCACTGATTGTTTCCTTAGAGCAGGGGCAACCCAAGATATTTTACAGGGAAAGATCCAACTGGACATCCCAACTGCTGACTCGCGAAGGCAATACTCTGCTCCGAACACCGTATCAGCAGCGCAACCGATTTGCTCATGTTAATGTGCAGGCCCGATGCCTCTCCAAATAGGTCAAAAATGCATTTGCAGATAGCAAGATCCATAGGCTCCGGCTTGGTAAATAAGACAACATCATTCGCAAATATTGAGATCCTCTTCTTCAACCCCGTTGTCGCCAACGGTTGCAAAAACCCACGCTGGGCAGCCCACTCAAAGAGCCGATGCAGTGGCTCCATAGTGAGAATGAAAAGCATTGGTGAGACAGGATCACCCTGCTGCAAGCCCTTGCAGTTGTATATAGTTTCACTCGGGTCACCATTCACCATGATTCGTGTTGTGGACGTAGCTAGGATTCCACACACCCACGATCTCCACTTGGCGCCAAACCCTAGTTGTTCCATGACCTCCAGAAGAAAAGGCCATTGGACGGAGTCGAAAGCTTTTGAGATATCCAGCTTCAGGAGCACTGTAGAGTTTCTCAGAGCATGCAAGCGCCTGGCCATGCTCTGAACTAGCATGAAATTGTCGCGCAGCGATCTACCTCTGACAAAAGCGCTTTGATGATTCCCTACCAAGTTTGGCAGCTCCACCACGAGCCTAGAAGCAAGCACCTTCTCGAATATCTTGACTGCCCCATGAACCAGGTTTATGGGCCGAAAACCCCCCACATCTAAAGCACCCTCCTTCTTCGGTAAAAGGGACACAAGGGATTTGTTGATTGTCGCCAACCCTCTCACATCACCATTGTAGAAGCATGTCATTGCTGTCATGAAATCCTCCCTTATGATATGCCAACATGTGGCATAGAAACAACTCATGAATCCGTCCGGCCCTGGTGCTTTATCCGGAGGCATGGACTTAATCACCTTCTCAACTTCCTCCATGGAAAAGGGCTCCTCAAGGTGAGCAAGGTCCAACCGTGGCAAGCCTAGAGCCTCCAAGTTAAGCGCGTGCCTCCTCGTTTCACAGGACCCGAAAGCCTCACCATAATAATCATCCACCCCAGCTGCCACACTATCCTGGCCCATGTATATATTCCCATTGTGCCGCACCGTTATGATGGTGTTCTTCCTCTCCCGGTGACTTGCTTGTTGCTGGAACAACCTAGTATTGCCATCCCCATCTCGCAGCTGAATCAACCTCGACCTCTGCCGAGCAATAGATCGTTCAAGAGAGCACAAGCCCAACAACTTCCTTTTCAAGCACTTACTGAGCCCCGTCTCAGCCTCAGATAGTTGACGATCGTCCATGGCTATATCCAGACGATTTATCACTTCCAATGCAATGCATATTTGCAGCTTCACATTGCCAATCCATCTATCACTCCACCTCTGAAGAGCCATGGCCGTGGCTTTCAACTTGTCATGCAACGTGAGGTAAGCGTTTGATGCCACCGGGACCGAGTTCCATGCTGCTTGCACCGTATCCATGAAACCATCCGCCTTAACCCAAAACGATTCAAACTTGAACCTCCTACGCGTGTGCACCTCCATATTCATGTCCAGCTCAACGGGCAGTGGTCCGAGATGGCAGTTCCCAAAGCCGAGAGGAAACACGTGGGAAATGCCTCATCCCACTCATTGGACACGAAAACATGATAAATCTTCTCGAGCGTTGCATGTCGTCTTTCATTCGACCACATATAGCGCCTACCGTTTAAGTACAGCTCCTTCAACTCGAGCATATTGAGTTTTGCCCAAAATCTACCCATCATTCTGCGGTTTATCGACGCGTTGCTCTTGTCCTCCTGATTGACCAGCAGGTTAAAGTCGCCGGCCACGAGCCACGGGCCCGCATGTAGGTCTCTAATATCCACCAGCTCCTGAAGGAAGTCCACCTTCTCCCTCTCATCATTAGGGTCATAGACACATGTGAGCCACCACTCCTGCTCACCCCCTGTCTTGACGATCGCCGTTAGTGTGTTCTCTATGTAGTGTGGGTTTGACAGTTGGGTTATTGAGTCACCCCACGCCACCAGGATTCCTCCACGAGTCCCAGCCGCCGGCAAGTAGAAAAACTGCCCAAATTTATTACCAAGGCACTGTTGTACAACGGACAGGGATACATCTTGTAACTTAGTTTCTTGCAGGCACACAATGGCCGGATTCACCAACGCAACCACTTGATACACTACGTTCCTACGAGCCGGAGCGTTTAGGCCCCGGACATTCCACACGATCACATTGAGGGGTTGTGCATTCATTGATCACACACAACCAAGCCACCCAACCTCACATGGGCGAGCTACGCCGCAGCATCCGCTGCCTCCTCCATGAGCGGCATAGCCGGTGACTCCCAACCAAACAACGCCAACACGACGCCAATGTGTGCGTCCGAGAGGGGGCGGGAGAATAAGTCGACGTACATCCGAAGGGCTTCCTCAGAGATCACCTCCCCCTCATGCGCGAGACACAACTTACGAATGAGGACTTGCTACTGTTTGGTGGTCGCATGCTTCGCAATCCTTGCACTCCTCCGCGCCGGTGCCACGTCCAGTTTCCTTTTCTTCGATGGTTTGCCACCCTTGGTGGCTGGAGCTCGACTTTCCGGCCTTGGCAGAATGGGCGAAAGGGACCGCTGCATCTCCGCGCAGAGCACGCCCACGTTAGTTTGCACTGGGCACACATAGGCCCGTGCCAATGGTGTGCATGGCGCCGATTCCATCCGCTGGTCACCCGCGGTAGCAGGCAGGTTCTCAGCCAATCTCACGACCGGCTCCAAATCGACCGCCTCCTCACGTGCTGGCGTGCATGGGCACGTCTCATCCACATGCAAGTACCCATCCTTCGGTAGGCTAACCATAAACAAATCCCAAGGGTAGAAATCCCCCACTGTTGGCCCACCATCCAGATTAGACAGCACCTCTCCTGACAAATCAAGCAGCACCGACCCCACCTGGATCGATCCGACACGATCCTTGTCATTACATAGCGTCCAATCCACGCAGTTGTCCACTCCTTAGAAATCCCTCCCGAACCCCGGGGCCCATCCCGCGACTTCCACCTGGAAAGCTGCACCGATGCGGGGGAAACAGCGGGCCCAACTGGCCCAGCCACCTGCGGTCCTGGGCGAATCGCCAGAAGCGGACACGGGAGTGTGGGGCTAACCGGATCCTCCAGATCCTTCTGGCCAATCCTCGCGTAGGGCCGCATGCGGTCGCACACGGTCAGCTGGTAGCCGCGCGCAACCCGAGGCAATCCTGGCCCAGGCACCAGCTCTGATCCCGTGACGGCAGCCACACAGCTGCTGTCGCTACCATGCTGACGCCCACCCGAAGCGGCCGTTTGAACGACGCACCTGGCCGTCGGCGGCGCCGCTGTCGATGACCCGACCATGGAGGCCGCATCTCCACCAGATCCTCCCGAGCCGCCATTGCTGCCCGCCCCAGCAGCCGAAGGCAGGTCCGCGCCATGGCGCGCGTGCCAGTCATCATTCCCCGTCGGCGGCGGCTGCAGATCATCCACCTCCTGATCATCCAGCCGCACTGGCTCACCTAGAACGGCGATATCCACGGGGTACCAGAGTGCGGAAGCACACCAGGCAGCCGGCCGGCGACTGCCCCCCTCCGTGGCCCAGAGCGAGCGCCTCGGCTCGTCGATGTAGAGGAGACGACACCGCGGGATCCTCTCCGGACGATCCGTACGCAACCAAACTCTGAAATCCGCCATGTCGTGCCTTCTCGCCGTACTGTCATCCACCCCCACCACATATCCCAGGCCACGCAGGATCACCGCCGCGGTCCTCTGGCACCAGGCATGCGCCGGGACACCCCGAAGCGAGACAGGGACTAGGAAAGGCAGGTTTGCTGCCGTGGCCTGAGCTTGTTGAATCCACGGGCGAAGCTTGAGCTCGAACTAGGACGCCGACGCCCTCCCAGCGCACCATACGCTCCCGGAGTGCCCCATCGTCACAGAGCACGAGGAAATCCTCCGGGTAGTACGGGCGGATGGACATGTCCGTTGGGCCAATGTTGAACTCCCGATGAAGTGCCTCCGCAGCAGACGCCAAATCCACCGACGGGCGGGTGTCGGTGACCATGACGAGCACCGCACGCGCGAGCTCCGCCTCCATACTCCAGACATCCTCCGAGGCCTCCAAGTAACAAACTTCCACGATGTCCGCCGGGACGCGCTCCCCAGGCCCCACAGCAGCCTCGCCGGCGGCTATGAACGGGACGGAGAAATTCGGGCCAGACCCGCGAGCAGAGACAGCCTGCGCCCCACGCGCCCTAGGAAAGGGCTGCACCCGCACCACATCCGTCCACAGCCTGACGGCACCCGGCGGAGGAGGGCCAGGGGGTGGCGGCGGCAAAACGGAAGTAGACCTCCTCGGCGAAGCAGGGGGACGAGGCCGGACCAGCTGCGGAAGGGGCCCTTGGACGAAGATCCGGGGTGGGCGCGGGGGCTGTTCCACCGGAGACGGGCTGCGAGGACGAGTGCAGCCCTGAGAGATGCGCCCCACCCCGCGGCTCGCACGCAGAAGCTAGGGTTCCGACACTCCGCCGAGATGTGCCCGTCATCTTGGCCACATTTGTAGCAGCATCCGAATAGCTCCGCCGGCATACGGGACTCCGACGGCGGGCGGGGCGCGGCTAGCGCACGCTGGGCCTGACGACGCCGCGAATGGAGGGCAGAGCGGGCAGGCGGCGCACGCGGACGGCGGCGCCTCTTGACCTGCCAACCATCCACCACCCGGGGCGGGCGCGAGGGGCCAGCGACATCTCCTTGGACCAGAGGGCCAAAGGCCGTGCCAACCACCGGCGTGACGACGATGGATCTGAGCTGCGGGCGGGGGGAAGGAGGCTGGACAGGGGGGGAACGCTCTAGATGCGGCGCCGAAGAGACAGGGGAGGAAAACCCCGCCGAGGACGACCCCAACAGCGAGACCCTCGAGGCCATGGCCGAGCAGGCGAGGTAATTTTCTCAGGCTTATTGTTGTATCACCTTGTATGGTCTTTGTGAATAATCAATAATATGGCTGCATGCATCATCCAGATACAGAGGCCGGGGTACATCTTCCTTTTCTAAAAAAAACTCGTACAAATATTCAGCACAATTCCAACTATTCGCATGAATGTAGACGGTGTTGGCGTTGGCCTTGGCGTCGGCTAATGCATGTGAACAAAACCTGATTGGTAGTACTTCCTCTATAAACTAATATAGGAGTATTTATATTATCACTTTAATATTTTAAATGTTTTTATATTAGTTTACGGAGGGAGTAACACTTAATGCACAGTCCAAACTATGGATCTATAGCACGCGACAACATCATCGAGAGATGAGCTGGGCCGGGGGGCATGCTACCTTTCTTACCGTAAAAAGTCGTCTCAGCATGCACGCATTGTTTACTGCTAATAATCCAACGACTAATAATGGCACCTAAATTGTCGAGCTCGCGGGCGGGAGAGGATTATATAAACAACAACGAAGTCTCACGCCGGACCAATCAGGCAGCGATACGCGGGCCAATGGCGAGTGCTCCTTGTGCGGGGAGGAGGAGAGGAGTGGGAGCGAGCAGACTCTATCATTAATTAGTTAGGGTTAGAGTTCCCAGAACCAGACTGTCTGGATGCCAAAGGCACGCCAGCACGTTCGGCCACAAAGCTAGCTTGCACAGGCAACAACTCCGGCCACATTTATGTTCTTCCTGCATGCACAAGTGCCCATAAGGCTAGCCATAGTGGAAGTAACTTAGGCTGGTCATAATGGGTAATATCATAAGTTAGTATCATGTATATGATATTAGTGTATGATACTATCTCCCTAATGCATAGTATCATATGGTAGTATCATAGATGCCTTTATTTATTGCCATGCATGACACATACTAGTGTAGCATTTATTATGATACGGTATCATGATATGATACTCAACTCTCTATTACTTCATTTAATTCTATGCCACCTCATCAAAGTTGCCTAGTTGGTATGCATGATATTAGCTATGATACTCCCATTACAACCAGCCTTAGCTAGTAACATAACGCATCTCAAGACAAATGTGCTTATGTGGCAAAGAGTTAATGAGGAGAGAGGTGTTTGTGGTAACATAGTATGTTATTGTAACATAACACACCCCAATGTAAAATGTGTCTACAACCTAATAAATGAATGCTTACATGACACTAAACTTATGTTACTACCCACTATGAAGGTAGTAACATAGACTAGTAACATATGCATGTTACTACTCTAAGTTACTTCCCACTATGACTAGCCTAAGACTGGTCACAATGGGCAAGAACATAAGCTAGTAACTTACACACTTCCCTAGATTATGTTACCACCTCCGTAGTGGGTAGGAACATCTCTGTAGTGTCATGCAACAATGTATTTATTAGGTTATAGACTCATTGTTTCTTGGAGTGTGTGATGTTCCGGTAACTTAGCTAGTTACCACAAGCACCTCTCTCTACATTAAATATGTGCCACATAAGCAAAGTTGTATTGGAGTGTGTGATGTTACTCCTAAGTTCCTCCCCATTGTGACCAGCCTAAGGAGCTAAGACTAGTCACAGTGGGAGTAACTTCGGTAGTAACATCGAGTCTAACTCAGCAGATATGCTTATGTGACAATGAGTTAATGAGGAGAGATGTAGTACTAGTAACTTAGCCAGTTACTGTAACATCACATGTCCCAATATAATATGAGTCTATAACCTAATAAATGAAGCTTTGCATGTTACCACACTTATATTACTATCCACTATTAAGATAGTAATATAGTCTAGAGATATGTGTATATTACTAGTGTATGTTACTTTTTATTGTGGCTAGTCTAAAGAAGTTTAGGCGGGGACAAAGCTAGGCAGCTCCAGGCTCTGGCCTTGCCATGATAGTTCAGGTCATGTCTTGGAATATCCCCTGCCCCATCGAACTCTACTTAGTCGCTTTCATGCCATCATTGAGCAACCGCATACTACACGCTGCATGAAAATGACTCTTGGTTGTGTGGTGGGCCTTGATCGGCGAGTTTTAATTTGTTCTAAGTGCTGTTCCAGAAGAAGCCTGTCAGATTGGCTGCCAGGTTTTATAGAAGTACTATCAATGGGTTTTGGAGTTTCAACTTTTAACTTTCAACAGTCCAGTTGCACTAGCAGCTTGCTCCTCGAGCACATCATACGGAAGCAGCTCCACGTCCCACGCAACGTGCCCAATGCCCGTTTGATCCTCTCACTCACGCACTCACTCAGTCTCTTTAATCTTTTTTTTATGACGCTCTATTCATCTCCAATCATGACAGTACAATGAACGCAAATAATAATAATAAATTACATCCAGATCCGTAGACCACCTAGCGACGACTACAAGCACAAAAGAGTCGAAGGGGTGCAGCCGTCATCGCCCCTCCCTCGCCGGAGCCGGACATAACTTGTTGTAGTAGACAGTCAGGAAGTCATCGTGCTAAGACCCCATACAACCAACGCACCAGAACAGCAACCGCTGCTGATGAAGAGCAACTTAGATCGGAAGGATCCAACGTGAAGACACATGAACAAAGACGAACAAAGATCGGATCCGAGCGGATCCATGAAAAACAACCACCGACCGAATCCCGTGAGATCCGCCGGTGACACACCTACACGCACCCTCTGACGATGCTAGACACACAATCGGGACGAAGGCTAGGCAGGGAGAACCTTATTCCATCTTCAAGAAGACGCCGCCGTCTCATCTTCCTAAACAGGACATAAACCCTAACAAAACTTAAAGAAGCACCTAAAAACGGAGCCCTCCTGCCGGCAAGGGCCATGATCCACCACGCACCCATGGCCTAAGGCCACCAGAGACGTGCCAGATTGGCGGCGCTGCCGACGGGAGGCAGAAACCCTAGCCGCCTTTTCTTGAAAGAGAGACAAAGCTTGGAACCAACTATTAGGCGTGTCGGTCTCTCTAATCTTTAATATGGATCAACGAAATTGCAGGCCACACACTACGCTTATACTTTTATCTTCACACCCTAAATGAAACTTTGGATGAGATATTTGTGAAAGCCAAGTATTGCTTCTGTTCAATTTGAACTGTCAAAACATTTAATATTTGAAAACAGAGGATATACAACATTTCATAATCCATGCCAGTGACAGACATATTTTTGTTTATAAATTAGATAAGACACCAAGTTTTGATAATTGAGAACAGCGAGTTAGCGGCTCGACCACTAAGGGCATCTTCAATACATGTAACATAATTATTGATAAAATTTGTCAGGTAGGACAACTGATGATGTAGCATAAAATAAAATAAATGGGGAGAGACTAAAGACCGAGTATGTAAATTAATCAACCACCCTTCCACAAGCTCTAAGGTGAAAATTAGAGAGCAACCATAATTATTCTGTCGCCCCTTATTGGATAGGCTAACTTATTGGAATAGTTGATGATAACTTGTTGGTGATGGCATAAACATTTTTGTGAACAGGATTATACATAAAGAGATGCCCTAAACACACACTCGATCGTGTTGGATACAAACGAGTTTCCCGAGAAGCTAGCCCAAACATCCAAAAGAGCGAGGGAGGGTAGAAATTTTAGGTTAATTCTATTTCTTTTGTTTTTGTTTGGCAAACTGGCCTCTCTCTCTTCCATTTTTTTGGCTGGTGAGGGGTAGTAGCGGACGCGCGGTGGTGGTCGTGTTCTTCTCTTCCTCTCTCCTTCATATGATTATTTTATTTTAATCATCAAACGACAAAGTGGGGGGAGAGTGAAGGAAAGGGGGCGGACCGCCGTTCCTTTACATCTTTTCCTTGCCGCAATATCATACTCCAATCCAACCACAGCTTTCCTTGCTTAATAATTTGGCAGTTCTTCTCCTCCCTCTTCTCCCACTTATTTACTCCACCTTTGCTTTCGTTGCCACTGTTCCATCTCGTAGGTTTCGTCGTCCCTTGCCACACGAGAGGTTTGTCTGTAGATAAGATAGAGGCGGAATAAAGAAAAAAGCAAGAGAAACGAGAGAGAGCTGAGCAAGAAAGGATAACCTAGCTAGCTAGGTCGGGAGCATGGATCCGGTTACTGCATCCATCCACGGTCACCATCTTCCTCCACCCTTCAACACCCGTGATTTCCATCACCATCTCCAGCAGCAGCAGCTGCATCTCAAGTCGGAGGACGACCATGGCGGCGGCTCTCCGTTCGGAGGCCACGGCACCAAGCATGGCCACGAGGATGACGAGAACAGTGGCAACGGCAACGGCAGCGGCGGTGAGCTTGCTCTGATTTCCCCTTCAGGTGGCGGACTGCAGGATGGAGGCGAGAACGGATCGCGCCGACCGAGGGGCCGCCCGGCCGGGTCCAAGAACAAGCCGAAGCCTCCAATCATCATTACGCGGGACAGCGCTAACACGCTCCGGACGCACGTCATGGAGGTCGCGGGCGGGTGCGACATCTCCGAGAGCATCACGGCGTTCGCCCGCCGCCGGCAACGCGGGGTCTGCGTGCTGAGCGGCGCGGGCACCGTGACCAACGTCACGCTGCGGCAGCCTGCCTCGCAGGGCGCGGTTGTCGCCCTCCACGGCCGGTTCGAGATACTCTCACTGTCTGGCTCCTTCCTACCCCCTCCAGCACCACCGGAAGCCACGGGGCTCACCGTCTACCTTGCTGGCGGGAAGGGGCAGGTGGTGGGCGGCACCGTTGTCGGCTCGCTGACCGCCGCGGGGCCGGTGGTGATAATGGCAGCTTCCTTCGCGAACGCTGTCTACGAGCGATTGCCGTTGGAGGAAGACGAGTTGCTTGCAGCGCAAGGGCAGGCAGACAGCACCGGGATGCTGGCTGCGGGGCAGCAAGCATCTCAGATGGCCGGTGGAGACGTGGATCCAAGCCTCTTCGAAGGGCTGCCACCGAACCTCCTCGGCAACGTGCAGCTCCCGCCTGAAGCCGCCGGCTACAGATGGAACCCAGGCACAGCCGGTGGCCGCCCGTCACCGTTCTAATCACGGCCGCTGGACGGCGCAGCCGCGGCACGTTAGAAAGGTTATTATGTGTTTTAATTAGCTTTCTTCCTTAACGTCGCATCTCGAAGGATTTCCGTGGGAATTATTGCATACCATTTCGGATCTTGTTAAATAGCATGTCCGCATCAGGATTGTTTCTGATATGTATCGTTGTCTACATCAGTTATTGTTTCGGTTATATCTTGTGTCTCATAACTGATTTTGCAGTTGAGGTGAGAGGCTAGCACCTTATATTCTTCCTTTTCTTTCTCATGTTCAGATACTAGTCATCAACCTGTGCGACCGCACAGGCTTGCTTAATCTTGAACAATCCATATGGAAAACTGTAGAAATTATAACCAAAAATACATGAATTCTATCAACTTGGGTTGTTTGGTTCACATGATTTGAAAAAACTAAAGAATCCTGATAAACATGGCCAAATTAAAGTCCAACCACATGAAAATGTATTGTTAGATTCTCAATATACCACTACAGATCTTAGTCTTGTTTTTCGTGCATAGAAATTTGAAAAAAGAAAGTCCAAGTGAATGTTAGCATTCCTGCGTTTTCTTTGAAACTAAGATCAAAGGAAATGTCCTCCCTTTTTCCTTTGCCCCATTCATTTGAACTAAATGCATGAATTGTACTATCACAAAAAGTATATATCTATTCCTACTTTTGTCCCTCTACTTCTCCGTTGAACCAAAGAGGCCCTTTAATAGCTATCCACTTACCTAAAAACAGCATTCAATTGTTTGAATTAAGATGTTTGTATTATTGTTCCTAGACAGTATGACAACCAAGTGACTTTTGATATGTAAGCGCAAGTTCTTTAATTTTACACTATGTACTCCTTCCTTTCCGGTTTATAGAGCTTAATTTAAAAATCTCTTCAACCAAGGGAGATGTTGAATCGTAGAATTAATTCCGTAGTTTGCAAAAGTACTTAATTAGTACTCTCATTTTTCTCAAAATTTTATGTATACCGACGCATTAATTACACCACATACATGCATGGCCACTTAATGACCAAGAACTTCCACATGCATTGGCGAGTTTTTTCTTCATCCTTCCATATAGTGATTTAATACACCTTGAAATCTGAACATGTGATGGGCTGGTCAGTATCATAGCTACTCCCTCCTTCCATTTATATAGGGCTTACTGCGTTTTTCAAAACCGCCTTTGACTATTGACAAGATTAATAGTACATGAGATGTATAATGTGAAAATTATATAATTGGAAGCTCCTTTCACATACGAATTTGACCGTATGCTTTGTGTAAGATGCATGTCATATATTATTACTCTAACATTTGGTCAAAGCTAGCCTCGAAAAACGCATTAGGCCATGTATAGATGGAAGGAGGGAGTGATGCTAACTAGGCTATTTTAATGAGGTGTCATAGAATTAAATGAAGGAAAAGATGGTTGAGTATTATATCATGATCCGTATCATAATAAATGTTGCTATTATGTGTTATGCATGTCAATAAATAAAGTACTACATGATACTAGTATATGATACTCCCTCCTTTTCGGTTTATAAGGCTTATCTTGAAATTTTAGTTTTTCCATTTTATAAGGCTCAATTTGGTTGTTCCCCATCACTTGTTCAGATTTCAAGGTGTATTAAATCATTGCATGCAAGTATTAAAAGAAAATAAGCATGCACTTTATGCATACATGCATTGCAATTAATACATTGGTAAACATCATTTTTTGAGAAAAACAATAACATTAATTGGGTGCTTTTGCAAACTACAAAAAATATTTCACCACTCACCATCTGCCTTGGTTGGTGAGATTTTTGAATTGAGCCCTATAAACTGGAAAGGAGGGAGTACTATATATGCATTAGGAAGGTAGTATCATACACTAGTATTATATATATGCATGATACTAGTGTATGATACTCTCCATTACAACCAGCTTAAGTACTAATCCCTTCGTCTAGGTGTATAAGTCATCTTAGATAGTGCACTGTGACCAAGGCGAAGGAAAAAAATGAGAGATTTTAATGCTTATTTGCTAATTAATAGCATTGCATGCAATGAATTGACCACTGCATGTCGTGTCTGAAAGTCTCAAGTCATTGAAGTCATACACGCCCCACATCTCTTATTGATTGGTTCCTTTATTTATGTCAAGAAACAAGAAATAAGGTAAAAATGAATGCACTGCGTCCAAATGTTTTGGGATTATTTGTTTTTCTAAGATGACTTATATACCTAAACGGGGGGAGTAGTAGAATTAAGACTTATAAAACGGAAAAACAAACTTTTTGAGATGAGCCTTATAAACCGAAAAGAAGGGAGTATTGTTTCTTCAATCCATAATTGGGATTATTCGTTAAATAACTAGGTGCCGTAAATGCAAATGTTTTCTATCTAGACTACTTTTAAATAACAAATTTGTTTGAATTTTATTTTGCATAAATAAAATCCCATTGAGCACTCATATATTCCACCAATAACAACCCGGGTATCTAATGGAACATAACCCTCTTGTCACGAGAATCCCGCAGCAAAGAAGTGTGGCTTCCTGGTAAAAAAAGTGTGGCTTGCCAACCTTCCGCTCGGCCTTGCACCCTCTGCCACCACCACTTCCCTGAAGATTTGGTCAGACCACTCCTATGACATGTTTTCAACAAAGGAGAGGAAAGCTTGGAGCTCCCTCGTTCAGCTCGTATGGTGGAACTTATGGATCGAACGGAACGCAAGGATCTTTAGGAACCAGCACGCTCCCGCCGTGGCTCTGATCGCCAAGATCATAGAGGAGGCAGCTGTTTGGAGTAGGGCAGGCAGATGGAGGGCCAACTCACTGCTAGATAGACCTAGGGAACCATACTAGGTTGATGTAGAGGAGGCTGGTGTTGTCTTCCCGTGATGGTGTTTGCTGTAAATCCTTTGTATTTCTAAATCCCTCTCCTTTATCAATGAAAACGCTGCGCTGTCAGCTTTTTCATAAAAAAAAAGAATCTGGCCATGTGTGTGTCACCAAGGAATACGAAGTCCACATGCCAAACAAAAATAAAGGAACAAGGTAGATCCACTTATGTGATATTCCTGTGTACGTAAATCTGTTGACCAATAAGCCATATAACTCACATCATTTGTTTGCCCTCAGATGGATATGTAAACACCTTTCTCTGTTGGATGCACTATTATTCTGATTTTAAAAAGAAACATGTCATTTTAGTTTGCTTTGAAATTCTTGTCTTAAGGAAAGGAAATTGCGCCAATAGAAAACACGAATTTATGTACAAATTAGTAATGAATGGGAGCTATTTTGACCAGATGGAAAGTACTCTATGATTTATATATAGATTATTCATAATGGCATGAAGCAACTCTACCAGAGGGGAGCCCTTCAAATACCTTACTGGATTACTAAGATGTCATCATGTTTCCCTCCAATATAGTTACGCTAAAACACTAGAAGTAATTTCACACTAGAGAAGGTAGCCAATCCGGCAAGGCATGAGATGTATTGTTTATAAGGGGTAATAAGGAAGATTGTGTAAAATACCAGTAATGTAGCACACGAGCACTTTGCAGTATCTTACATTTTGGGAAAATGCTTCTATATAAGGTGTTTGATCCTTAGCAGTGGCACTACCTCGCTGGGATTTGTTGAACAAAATCTAAAGGTACCAAGTGTTATTGCATTCAACATTCTAAAATCGAAAACACTTAAAATGGTTTGTGTACACTTACGGGCATGATCAATACTCCCTCTATTCCATAATGCAGTGCCTAAAGTTTTTTGAAAAGTCAAACTTACGAACTTTGACCAGTTTTACTAAACAATATACATTTAAAATACCAAATAAATGTCATTATACACGTCACGAGACATATTTTTTTGAACACAATACAGATGCAAGCATTCATATACACGTGCATACACTCATCCATATGAACACACACACTACCCTTATGAGCATCTCCGAGAGGCTGAGCAGACATATCATCTTGAGATTTTAAGAAGTCACCATAAGCACCTCGTAGTCGACGTGAACGTCTTCTCTCGCTAAACGCGCATCATCGGAAATCATGAAATAAACCCAGGATAAATGTGAGCACTAGGACTCGAACCCTGGTGGGTTGGGGATACCACTGTCCTCCTAACCATCCAACCACAGGTTGGTTCGCATCATGAGACATATTTTCATATTGTATTTATTTGATATTTTTATGTTAACTTTCCCTTTATAAATTTGGTCAGAATATAGAAAGTTTGACTTTTATCTTCCAAAAAAGTTATATACGCACTACATTATGGAATGTAGGGAGTATCTGATATGGAGACCATTGTAAAGCACATTTTCTCTAAATCTGGAACTAACATATGTGCATAAATTGAAGATCGTCATCTTAAGGGCTTGATTTTTAGTTAATTCTTAAGGACTTGAATTAACAAAAAGGGAAAAAATAGATTAACAAAATTGATATAACACGCATAGACAAACAAATCTTTCAGATCCAACCTATCTTAATAATACATCTCACCTAAATAACCAACATTAGGGACCTTTCACTAATCTGACAATATTATGAGAAACAGTAGGCATGAAGTAGCAACGGATATTTGGATGACATTCATTATATAACATTTACAACCTAGGGCGATACACAATAGTCCCAACTCATCAATATATATAGGCATGTATTTCATATATAGTTATACGTGTTTGGAATAAGAACTTGTATAACATCTTTTGTTCTACTCTCCCGTGGTAGCAGAATTCTAATGGAAATATAAGGGTAATTAAGGCGCTACTTTTAATAGTGAACCGGAACAAAGCATTAACACATAGTGAACACATGAACTCCTTAAATTACAGTCATTCCCGGAGAGTATTCCCATTAATGTCACCTTGGGGTCAACGCTACAGAACAATAATAGGTCCATATAAATTGCAGATAGGATAAAAAAAATTCAAATATATTGAAAACATAATAGGTTCAGATCTGAAATCATGACACTCGGGCTCTATAGACAAGCATTAAGCATAGCAAAGTCATAGCAATATCAATCTTAGAACATAGCAGATACTAGCACTACTGCAGGATGCTGCTGACGTGGCACATGTATCAGAGACACTTCGACCAAACTGTGTGCAACGCATGAATCGCAAACAGCCGTAATAAAACCTTCACCAATAATACGAATTGTGTGTGATGGCGGAGACATCAATCATGATTCAGATTTGAGGCGCGTGTGCGATATGTGGCATATAGTTGATCCATAAAAACTTCCTGCAATGAGTCAAAACAACAGAAATGGTCAGCCAGATCAAGGTGTGTGCGATATGCGGCATACAGTTCACTTGGATGAACTGTTTGCGATTAGTCGAAACAACAGAAACGGTGTAACACCCCTGTATTTTGAGCTACAGTAACCCTGTGATTAAGCTAAATCATTTTGCTAAACAGTGTGTTGATCACCTTTGATTCGATATCTCATTTCAAATTCCACTTTGAATTCAAATTCAAATAATAAGTGAAATAAAAAATTCACAAAGATGAAAACTTAAATGTTCTTAATATGGCAAATAGTCCATAGATAATTACGGTGGTGAAACCAACATTTAATAAAATGGTTAAGTGCCCTAAAACAAATAAAAAGAGGGCAAAACAAAAATTTAAATGCTTTTTAAATTATAAAAATCCTAAACTAATTTAAGTAAGTGCCAAACTTTTGTGGCAGTGGCCTAATATATATATATATATATATATATATATATATATATATATATATATATATATATATATATATATATATATATATATATATACTAGTTTAGGTGCAAGTTTTGTATTTTATAAAACTATTTTGTTTTAAAATTAAATAGATACAGAAAACAAATAAAACAAAACAAAAAGTAAAAAAGAAAAAAGGGAAGAGAGCCCCTGCCCCGGGCTTTAGCCCACCAGGCGGCTAAGCCTGCCCCCACCCCGGTTGTCTACCTCTGCTACAGGGGCCAGGAGGTCGTGGCCACCGCCGATGCGAGCCACCGCCTCGTCCATCGCCGTGGCGGCCATCCACCGCCCCCCTGGAACCCTAGCTGCCCAGATCCACTCCCCTTCGCGCCTCTCTCTTCCTCTCCGCCATGGTTGCCGCTGTCGTCGCCTCCGCTCGCACGCCTGCATAGCCAACGAACGCATCTCGCTGCCCTGGCCTATCCAGGAGATCGACAAGCGTCTGCTTCGTCTCCCTCGACCACTAGCTCAAGGCCGGAGCCACCCAAGTGTCGGACCGCGTCGTCATCCTCCTCGGATCGCCACCAGCCATCTCCCTCCACTCCGGCTCGGTACTGCGCTCTCGATCACTCAACGAGCCACCATGAGCTCCCTCGGTGAGTTGTGCCTCCAACCCCTCTGTTTCCCCCTTTGAATCTGTCCTCTAGCTCGCTCGCCGCTGTAGTCGCAGCTCGCCGCCACCCCGCTTCGTCGCCGCCATAGCCATTGCTGCTGCAGCTCGCATCCGAGCTCGTAGTCGAGCTCCTGGAGCCCGTAGGAACCCAACGCGCACACGAACGTAGCCCTACGACGACCCTAGAACCGTTTGTTGTGGCGCCCGACTCCGGCCGCCACCCTCGCCGCTCACTGTTGTTGTTTCCGACCACCCCGGCCCGGCCACCGCCACGGTTTGATGCAACTCAACGCCCGCGAACGAACGCCCCTTGCTACGGGTCCAGAGAACACCCCCTCCCCCAAACCATTCCGCCGATGACCGAGCCCCTCCGTCACGGGATTTGCTCACTGGAGCATCTCCGCCGCCGTCGCCACCCATGTGGGATCACCTGGGGCCCACCCCTGGGCCACTACCAGTGGGTCCCAGGGGCCCAGTTGACCATGTTGACTATGGTCAACTGAGCTGACTGGGCGGCCCCAACCATTGAACAGTGGGGCCCACCCCCTAATTAACTGGGGAGGGGATGATGCGGAGCACCCTAAGGACATCACCATGTCAAGAGTTTGTTTGGAAAGTGACACATGCCACATCTACTTCACATACATAAAGGTGAATCATCCCCTTTACACTTGTTCACCTGACCCCTTTGAGGATAGTATACTACTTGACACTCCTCTCGTGTGCATGCATAGGTGTTATCGGAGCGTCACACATGGCGAGGAGGATTTCATGTGGAAAAGAATGACTACACTATCCAAGAGGGAAGCTTGGAAGCGGATAAGGAACCATCAAGAAGAAGGCAAGGTTCCACAACTACTGACGGGTTTCCACGAGAAGGTTGCATAATGTGAGGCCTTCAGATACCCCGTGCGCACGGGCCCCTGGACCCTGTGTACATAGGACACCGTGCCAACGGTAGACCCCCGTACTCATGGGCTAAGTCACCATCTCTTTGGATACCCCGTGCGCACGGGCTCCAATTATCTCGTGCACGTGGGGCTGCCAGCATGCAGCTATTGGGCTTTGCCCATGTATTACCATTTTGCCCCCACTTACCCCTTCATGCCTTGGACCTATATATACCCTAAGATCAGATCTAGTTGTTAGAGCTTAGCTCATGTATCTCCCCTTGTGGGATTCCTCTTGAGAGAGAAGACTCCATTGTAGTACAAGACC
This sequence comes from Aegilops longissima, assembly GCA_021605205.1. NCBI lineage: Eukaryota > Viridiplantae > Streptophyta > Magnoliopsida > Poales > Poaceae > Aegilops > Aegilops longissima. The sequence goes on from CM038681.1 coordinate 242,171,752, forward strand.
TCCACTTGTGGAGAAGGATTCCCCAAGTGAATGATCAAGACCTCCTAAGGGAGAAGGATTCCCCAAGTGAATCATCAAGACCCATCTCTCCTATAGATTTGGATGAACTACCCTTGTTGTTCTTGGATCTTGATGCATCCCATGTATTGTTTGTGATTTGAGGAGTACTTGGTGTCGATCTTGTCCAATAGAGTGTTTTCCCCTTTGATTTCTTCATGTTTTCCCCTCGTGTTCTTCGTGTTCCTCCTCAAATCCACCTCCAATTCGTGAACATGGGGCCACCTAAGGTTTTGCCCTACATCAGCTGCCCACTTGCTACTATTAGTAGTGGCAAGAGGTGCTTCAGCGTCCGTTGACTCATCGACTTACCTCCAGGTCGGCATCCTCGTCGGATGCATATGCTAGAATGTTGGTTAAGTCCTCGACAACAGTTACTAGATGAGTGGAGGGTGGTTTGAAAATTCCACCCTTTCCAGATTTCTCCCAGATCTGATCGTAGACCGATGTCCGATCATCTAAGACAACGAGGCTCTGAATCCGATCTAACATCTCGTTCAGAAGTGCCTTGTCGGCCTAACCCATATCTTGACAGGAGGTAGGGTTTAGCCGAAGTTTGGCCAAGGTTCCACCTGACATGACCTTGACAGTTTCGCCTCCTGAACTTGACATCTGGCCCAGCAAGATAATGTTCGGCTCCGAACGTAAAGCTGGATCTGATGAGTGCTTTGTGCCATGGTCCTGATCCAGATGGAATCTGAGATCGGCACATCAGCGTCCGCGGAGTCCTCGGACTGGTCTGACACCCAGCTTGAGGATGCAAGTTCGCTGCAGACATCCACAACATATTCCATGTTTCCAAACCTGATGCTCTGTCTTGGAGCAAAAAAATTGATCTAGCCGAGTGTCGGGGGGTGACCCCCGGGCAGGCAACGGAACCCGGATCCCTTTTTAAAACATCAGGGCAAGCTAGGCCCCTCAACCCGGCTCGTCAACCTACCGACTCCCCAGCACGAGCAGGCCGGGTGCCGCGACCCGACTCAGTCGGCTAGCGCATGTCGGCTGACCACAAGAAGACAACTCCCGACGACAAGCAAGCATGGGTACAGTGCTCCTTCCTTTATGTCGGCCCAGGCGGGCATGGTTACTGTGCGCCCTGCGCCCCCGCCCAGGGCGGGCAGTGTCCAGGCGATGCTACCCTGTACTTGGGAGGCGCCAGCCGCCCCACGACGTGGGACACGGCGTGCCACAGTGCCGGGCTGCCGGCCTTACCCGCGCCCAGCGGCCCTGGTACCGCCCGTGCCCAGCGGACCCGGTGAGACCCTCACCCGTCGGACCCAACAACCCCCACCGCCGGCTCGCAGACGATGACACCAGGGCCTCGCGCCCCTGTAACATTACCATTGTAACCCGGGGGGCAGCCTATAAGACCCCCCGGTACCCCTCCATGCAGGGGGTTTAGCTCGGTCACCCGATCAGTAGAACACACTCCCACACACACACATACGAGGCAGGACAGAGGACCAGTTCCCTCTTCCTCCTCCAGCCGAACAGCTCCAGGAGCAACTCTGTAACCTAGTGTATATCATCCATTCTGCACGACTAGGGGTGTTACCTCCTCCGGGGGGCCCCGAAACTAGGTACATCTCGTGTCACACACTAGCACGTGCCAACCTTGCCTCTAGAACCCATCGGCATCGTCACGTAAGCCCCCACTTTTAGCCATCCCATGGCATCTGGCGTGAGATCACCACGACAATTGGCGCCCACCATGGGGCCGCTCGCGGCATCGGCCAGAGTCAAGTTCCAGACGAGGCCCTTCACTGCTTCGGAGAGCGCATAGTGCATGGTGTGGCCCCAGCATCTGGCACGGGCGCTGCCGGCTTCGCCGTAGGCTCCATCGTCCCCTTCGGCACGTTTCGCGTCTTCATCGCGCTCGTCCCCGACGAGTACCCCAACGGGGTGCTTAACATCACCGACTCCCCCATCTCCGCTGGTTGCGCCATCTCCAGCGATGTGGCGGATCTCTACACCCGCATAGAGGTGCTGACCACTGGCTCTACCTCCTCGTCTGCCAGTGCCAAGGCTGCCACGACCAAGGTGGCGGTGGCTCGCGCCAGCCAGGCTAACCCGCTGCGCGCGACACTGCAGAACCTCAGCATCCCTATCGCCACCAACATCGACAACACTCTGGCCAGGGCTCGGCTCAACGAGGAACGCGTGCGCCTGCTGGACGAGGCCACGGCGCTTGCTGCTATGCAGCGCCAGCTAGAGTCCGCCCAGCGGGAGCGCGATGCTGCCTACAGCTTCACGCTGATCGTGGCCGAGCCTAGCCGAGTCGCTGAGGTGCGCGCCCGGGGCGGAGCCCTCGGTCGCACGCTGGGCGTGGTCCCGCCTGTCTACGACACCCCCGTCAAGAACATCTGCGCCACGGAGGCGGCCATGATGGACTCGGAGTCATTGCGGGGCGAAGAGCTGTTGCAGTGGCAGAAGCGCATCCGTGGGCTTCTCGCTGCTGTGAACGAGCAGCAGAAGCGCCTTGAGGCCCCCGACTCGCGCCGCTCCAAGGACCCCGACCTCCGGGACACCCAGCAAGCATCTTCTCCGCGCCCTAGCGAAGCCCAGTCCGGGAAGACCAGGAGCGGTCGAACCCGGTGTGACCGTGCCATGACGACCGGCGAAGACCAGGGCAACGAATCGGCCCCAAATGCTCGGCACCGGCAAGATCTTCCCCCGCCATCCGCCGCCATGCTCGGCCGACTTCGGCCGGCCCGGCTGACCGCGACCCAGTCGCTAGCCGGCTGGGCCAGTGCGACATCAACAACAACGACGCTCGCCACCGCATCGAGCAGCTGACTCTCTCCGTCGAGCTGGAGGAAGATGACGCGGTCGGCCCAAGCTGCTTCGGCCTACGCAACCGCGATGAGCCCTCCACCAAAGGGTTCACGCTCCCCCGCGACACCCCCAAGTACAACAGGACCGCCAAGCCAGAGGATTGGCTCACTGACTACACCACCGTCGTAGGCATCACGGGCGGCAACCGGTGCCTGGCCGTGCGCTACCCCCCCCCCCCTCATGCTGGAGGGCTCAGCCCAGACGTGGCTGAACAGCTTGCCGGCTGGCAGCATCAAGTCCTGGCTCGACTTCAAGCAGACATTCGTGCACAATTTCATTGGCACCTACAAGCGGCTCGGCCGGCCTCGCCAGCTCACCATGTGTGTTCAAGGGCCGGACGAGATCGGCCGCCAATACCTCACGCGTTGGACCGAGCTCCGAAACAACTGCGAGGGGATCCATGAGGTCCAAGCCATCCAATACTTCATGGATGGGTGCCGAGACGACACCCTGCTCAAGCACAAGCTTCTGCGCTCTGAGCTGACCACCATGGCCACGCTCATGGCCACATGCGGACAAGTACACCATGGCCAATGCCGCCATGAAAGTCCAATTCATGGTGGACGACGCCGACAAGGCGTTGCCGGCGCCGCCCTCCAAGCCGGCTGGCGACAGCAGCCGCCAGTAGAACAACCACCCCGGCCACAAACGTAAGGGCGAGCAGCCGGCTCCCCGTTACGAAAACCGCCTTGTCGCTGCAGCCGAGCAAGCGTCCCCTGCTGAGCAGGGCGGTGGCCGGCTTTAACAAACCGGCAAAACCGCCTGGCAACCCACCATGAGCTTCGAGCAGATGCTTGACGCTCCTTGCAAGCACCAAAGTGGTGCGAGGCTGTCCACGCACACGCTTCGGCAGCACACCATCACTTAGCGCCTGATGAGGGGCGATCTCCCTCCGCCTCCTCCGACACCGGGTGCGGAGCAGCCGCCTCCGCCCTCTCCGCCTCTGCCCAACGGTTGACTCCATGCGCGATGACGCCTTCCCCAACCCAAACGCCTGCAACATCGTCTTCACCAGCGAAGGTGGTGACAAGCACAGCGAGCGCCGGCTTCGGCATGAAGTGAACACCGTGGTCCCGGCCGTGCCTGAGTACATGCACTGGTCGGATCATCTAGTCAGCTAGACCTGGGAGTACCACCTGGCTGTCATGCCTAGGCCGGGTGGCTACGCCCTCGTCCTCGACCCCACCAGAGTCACTGAAAAGTGCACCTATCATTTCTCGTGTGTCCTGATTGACGGCAGCGGCAACATCAACATCCTCTCCCGTGATACCATGACCAAGCTTGGCATCGAGGCGAGGCAGTTGGAGCCTACCCGGACGGTGTTTCACGGCATCGTGTCGGGTCTCTCTCGCTCTCTGATTGGCCGAATCCGTCTTGTCGTCCTATTCGGTACCAGCGACCACTTTCCGTGCAAACCCATTTGGTTCGAGGTGGTGGACCTGGGCAGTCCCTACCATGCGCTGCTGGGCCGGCCCGCGCTGGCAAAGTTCATGGCGGTCCCCCACTATGCTTACCTGAAGATGAAGATGTCGGGTCCAAAGGGCCCCATCACCGTTGTAGGCGACTATAAGAAATCCTTGGAGTGCGCCCGAGTCAGCTCCAAGCTAGCCGAGTCGCTGGTCGTCGCCGAGGGGACGTGCCAGCTCGACCGGATTGGGGCTGGCTGGTGAGCAGCCGGCCGTGCCGGCTCCACCCAAGGAGTCGGCTGGCGAGGTCTCGTTCCAGCCGTCCAAGGACACCAAGAAAGTCCCGCTCAACCCGGCTGAATCCAGCTATAGCCAGTACGTTGTTGTGGGTGCCCGCCTCAGCAGCAAATAGGAAGGCGAGCTCGTTTGCTTCCTCCATGAGAATCGGGATATCTTCGCATGGTCCCCCAAGGACATGCCAGGTGTTCCGAGGAAGTACGCTGAGCACAAACTCCACGTCTACAAGGATGCCAAGACTGTCCGTCAACCCCTACGTCACTTTTCTGAGGAGAAGCGAAGAACCATTGGTGAGGAGATCGCCTGGCTACTCACTGCTGGCTTCATCATGGAAGTTTTCCACCCCGAGTGGCTGGCCAATGCAGTCCTCGTACTGAAGAAGAACACCACTTGGCGCATGTGTATCGACTACACTAGCCTGGACAAGGCCTGCCCCAAGGATCCTTTTGCCCTGCCGCGGATAGATCAAGTGATCAATTCCACAGCCGGCTACGAGCTCCTGTCCTTTCTAGACACCTACTCCGGCTACCACCAGATCAAGCTGGACCTAGCTGACGCTCTCAAGACGGCCTTCATAACACCTTTGGGGCGTACTGCTACATCACCATGTCATTCGGCTTGAAGATTGTCGGCACCACCTTCCAGAGTTGCATGCAGAAGTGTCTGTTGCACCAACTCGGCCGGAACGTGCATGTCTACGTCGACGAAATCATGGTGAAGACTAAGCAGCACGTCACGCTCCTAGCCGACCACAAGGAAACCATCGCCAATCCGCGTTGGTACCAGATCAAGCTCTACCCAAAGCAGTGTGTGTTCGGCTTGCCGGCCAGCTAGCTACTCGGCTTCCTCGTCTCGGAGCGCGACACTGAGGCCAATCCGAAGAAGACCAGGGCCATCGAGTGCATGCGCAAAGCCGTCTCGGCTACGCGTTATCCAGAAATTCACCGGCTGCTTGGCCTCCCTCGGCCGGTTCCTCAACCGGCTGGTCGAGAGGGCACTACCTTTGTATTGGCTGATGAAGAAGACGTTGGCGGTCGAGTAGAACGACCAGGCAGACGAATCCTTCCGCAACCTTAGGCCCATGCTCTCCACTGCACCCGTCCTGGCCACGCCGGCCGATAAGGAGCGAATTTTGCTGTACATCGCCGCCACCTCGCCGGTGGTCAGCACGGTGCTGGTGGCCGAGCGCCCAGGGGAGGGCAAGATTCAGCCGGTCCAATGTATGGTGTACTACTTGAGTGAGGTGCTCTCTGCCTCCAAATAGAACTACCCCCACCACCAGAAGATGTGCTACGGCGCGTACTTCACTGCCAAAAAACTGAAGTAGTACTTCCAGAGCACATCGTCACCGTCGTGAGCACGACCCCCATCGGCGAGATCATGGGCTGCCGGGATGCCTCCAGCTGGGTGGCCAAGTGGGCCATCGAGCTAGCCGGCCATACAATCCTCTATGAGCCTCGCACCACCATCAAGTCCCAGGCGATGGCTGATTTCCTCGTCGACTGGACAGAGACCCAGTACCTTCCATCGGCATCATACTCGACGCACTGGCGCATGCACTTTAACAGCTCTAGGATGCGCTCCGACTTGGGAGCCAACATCGTGCTGTCTTCCCCCAAGGGCGACCGGCTGCGGTACGCGCTGCAGATCCACTTCGCCGCCTCCAACAATGTCGTCGAGTACGAAGCCCTCGTGCACGGCCTCTGATAGGCCAAAGAGATTGGCATCCGGCGCATCCTCTGCTATGATGGCTCGGACTTGGTGGTGCAGCAAGTCTCCGGCGAGTGGGACGCCAGAGATGCCAACATGGCCAGCTACCGCTTCTTGGTCCAGCAGCTCACCGGCAGTTTTGATGGCTGTGAGTTCCTCCATGTCCCTCGCACGGACAACGAGGTCGCCGACACGCTAGCCAAGATAGGCTCTACCCGACAAGCCGTCCCACCCGACGTCTCCCTCGAACACCCCGTCCGTCAAGTCATCTCCCGACTCAGAGTCCATCTTCGTCCTGGATGACCCCGCCGCGACCCTGTCCACCCCCGGAGATCCCGGCCCTAGCACGGGGGCTTCCGTCTCGGCCCCAGTGGCTGTCAGCCCCGACCCGGCCCCGGGGACTGCCGGCTCCGGCTTGGAGGCTGCTGGTCTCGGCTCGGGGGCTGTGTCACGCCCAAGATGCGACCCTATCCTAAAGGAACTCGATGGTCCCACCAAGGATAGAAGCGCATCTTGAAGACGCTTTTGCAAGGTGGATATCATTACGTCAACATTACATAATACATAGGGATACTTACATAAGGCATACAATGCCACACGAATACATCAACATCATATACAAGACCAACATCCGACTACGGATGAAACATAAACAGAAACTCAAACAATATCCACCCTGCTAGCCCAGGCTGCCGACACGGAACCTATCCCCGATCGAAGAAGAAGCGGAAGAAGAACTCAAAAGCAAGCAAACATCGCTCTCACGTCATGATCATCGCAAACCTGTACACAAGAATGGTGTTGTAGTAATCTGTGAGCCACGAGGACTCAACAATCCCATTACCATGGGTATCAAGACTAGCAAAGCTTAAGTAGGAAAGGAAGGGATAAAGTGGTGAGGTTGCAGCAGCGGCTAAGCATATATGGTGGCTAACATACGCAAATGAGGCGAGAAGAGAAAAAAACGGTCGTCAACTAGTAATGATCAAGAAGTGATCCTGAACTCCTACTTCGTCGGACATAACCCAAAACCGTGTTCTCCTCTCGATCAACCCGAAAAGAGACACTCACGATTCGCACACGGTTGGTGTATTTTAGAAGAGTTTACTTCAAGTTTACTACAACGGATATTAACAAATTCCCATCGCCACATAACCGCGGGCACGGCTCTCGAAAGTTCAAACCTGCAGGGTGTCCCAACAACCCATGATAAGCTCTCACGATCAACGAAGGATATTCCTTCTCCCGGAAGACCCGATCGTCTCGGAATCCGGCTACAAGACATTCGACAGCAATAAAACAAGACCAGCAAAAGCCGCCCGATCGCCGACAATCCCGATAGGAGCTGCACATATCTCGTTCTCAGGGCAACACGGATGAGACTAGCTACGAGTAAAACCAATCCTCGGGTTGCCTCAAGGTGGCCCATGAGCAGTTCAGTTCGAGCCAGCACTTAGAAAAGCAACGGCCGGGGGCTAAATAAAGATGACCCTCGGGTTGGCCGACCCAAGGGAAAGGGTGTAGGTGGTGGTGAGGCAAATGGTAAAACCAAGGTTGGGCCTTCTTTGGAGGAGTCTTATTCAAAGCGAACTGTCAAGGGGTCCCATAAACCACCCAACCGCGTTAGGGACGCATAATCCGGGAACATAACACCGATATGACGGAAACTAGGGCGGCAAGAGTGGAACAAAACACCGGGCATAAGGCCGAGCCTTCCACCCTTTACCAAGTATATAGATGCATTAATTAAATAAGATATATTGTGATATCCCAACAAGTAAACATGTTCCAACAAGGAACAACATCTCCATGTTCAACAAGGAACAAACTTCATCTTCACCGCAACTAACAACGCTATAAGAGGGGCTGAGCAAAGCGGTAACATAGCCAAACAACGGTTTGCTAGGAAGGTGCAACAGGTTAGAGGTTCATGGCAATTTGGGAGGCTTGAGCAGCAAGTGATAGGTAGCGCAGCATAGCGATAGAAGAAGCAACTAGCATAGCAATGCTAGTAGTGAGATCCAGGTAGCGGTCATCTTGCACGAAATCCCGCAAGGAAGAAGAACGAGTCCATGAAGAAGATGAGCGGAAGTAGTCGAGCGAATCCTCACAATCGCAACATTACGGAACCGAGAAGCAACACCGGAAAGAAACAAACAACATGGTAAATGCACAAGCATAAACATGGCATGATGCACAATCAAGTATGATGCATGTCCGGTTTGATGAGGCATGGCATGGCAAGGTGCAACAAACAATACTACAAATTAAGTGGAGCTCAATATGCAACGGGTTGCATATTGACAAAACACCACATTGACATATTTAGTTCAATCTCGTTTGATCTACCAAACAATATTAAATGTTGTTAAACATGGCAAGAGGTGAAGCATAAGTAAACTATCTATTTAGGCAAGTTTAAATGAGGCCGGAAATAAGAAACAACAATTCCGGAAAATCCTCATGAGCAATATTTTAGATTCGGTACTGTTCTGCCCTATACACAATTTTAGAGTTGTTAAACAGGAAAATAAAGTCCACCATGTTAAACTAGGCATTTTTCTACCCCATTTACATATAAAGAACATTTAATTCCGAGCTACGGTTATTTAGTTATGAATTAAACCATTTTAGCATGCATTTAGGCAAATTAAATAAACAGCAAGTTAAACATTTTAACATGGGATGAAAGTGGCATATTATGAAACTAGATGAAATTCTAAGCACTTTACATATATAATTCATTTACATAAGATGCACAGATCATGAGTTATTATATGCATGAAGTGCAAGGGGGTTTCTGCAAATCTGTTAAATCACTGGATAATTGCTAAAATCGCAGAACGAAAAAAAAACATGTATGGGCCGAATCTGCCTAGCCCAATAGTGGAAAGGCCAGGGGGGCTGCTCACCAGGCCTCATGGGCCGGTCGGTGGAGGAGGCCAAGGCAGGCAGCTTGAAGGAGCCTTGGCCCAGGGCACAGGCGCTGATCAGCGCGAGGAGCAGGGCCTGGCGGGCGAGGAGGCGGGGGCTGCGTTAGTCCTCGAATCCTCAAGCGAGGAAGCGAGCAGGCGGCGGCGAGGGACTTAGCGGGCGGCCTTGAGGCGCCGGTGACCAGGAGCGAGCTCCGGCCAGCGAAGCAAAGGGCGGCGAGTCTTGGCCGTCCGGATCTGGCGGAAGCAGGCTTGGGCGGCGCGGATGAGGAGGACGACGCGAGACGGACTTGGTGCGGCGGAGCTCGAGGCCATGGCGAGCGGGCAAGGCGGAGGGAGAAGGGCGGCTCAGGCGCACTCGGGGTCAACGACGACGAGCGCCGTGGGGCTCGGCTGTGGCTCTGTGGTGGCGCGTTCCGGCGCTGACGACCGGAGCAGAGGAGTCGAGGCCGCGGCGGGGAACTTGGCGGCAAGGTGCAGGTGAGGAAGGCCAGGCGGCGCAGGGCAGCCGCGGATCGGGTCGGCAACGGGGTCGAGGAAGCCTCGGGCGCGGCGGTTCCCTGCTGTGGCAAGTCAGAGAGAGAGAGAGAGACATCAGAAAGAGGAGGGGAAGAAACGGGAAGGAGGAAGGGAGAAGAAGGGGGCGTCGGTGCTCATCTCGGTGAAGTTCCGGTGTGAGGCAGGGTCAAGGGTGACGGGAGCTGCAGGAGGAGCTCGGGCATAGACAGAGGGCTCTGGGCGCCGCACGGAGCAGCGACAGTCGGGCACGAGGAGGACGGCGTCTGAGGGACAAGCCGTCAGAGTCTGTCCCTTCGGGATCGAGCGAGGAAGAGGGTTGCAGGCGATGGGGTTGCCGTGCTCTTTGGATCGGCGAGGCTGGAAGGGTGGATCGAGGGGAGGAAGCTGGTTGCGAGGGGATTTGGGCAGGTGATGGCTGCATCGATCTGGTTGGGTGGAGATAGATCGGGATGGATCCCGAGGTGGAAGAGGACTGGTGGCGGCGACTGGGAGGATGGGACAAGGCTCCTAATTTTTAGGGTTTGGTCTAAAAATGGACAAGGGACTCTATATATATAAGGAAGAGAGGGGAATTGGATCATCTGATCGAAATCAGACGATCGAGATAAATAGGTTAGGGAGTCCAATAAACAAAACGGAGATGTTTTGTAGACGTTAGGGGATGATCCGGACACAACGGTAACGACTGCCCGGGTCGGGTTCGGGAGTTTCGGACACCTTGTGACGGGTTTGGCAAAACACCATGGAGACAAGGGGTTTGATGAGCTCGAAAAGAGAGAGAAGAGAGCGGTCCGGTTGATCGAGAGGGGTCAACAGGGACAAGGAAGAAGCGGCAACTACGAGCGAATGCAAGCTTTATGAAAACAATGCCGATGCAATGCACATGATGCCATGAGATGAAACGCACGACAATGAACACAAAGCAAAACAAAAGACAAAACCCAACCACAACGGAAATAAAATATCGCATCTCCGGAAAAGGCAAGAATTGGAGTTACGAAAATGGAAAGTTGTATCCGGGGCGTTACAAGACTCCACCACTACGAGAGGATCTCGTCCCGAGATCTAGGATGGCGCTGGAGAGAAAACGGAAGAGGAAGAGAGGAGGTAAAACTAAGTTGCTTCTTTGACGAACGAGTGAAACCACGAACCTTGAGAGGTTGAGCAATTTTAAAAGAAAGAGTACCGCAGAGATGAACAAGATTGCAAACAATCCGATAGAAAAGAGGAACAAGGAGTATTACGAGAACTTGATGGTTGAAAGACATGGAAATAAGAGTTTAATGGACAAGATAGAATTTGAAACCACTCCGGGTAAAACAAGATGAGAGAGGAAGAATGATATGATTTGGGCAGCACTCCGACTGAACATGGAAGGAATAGAACATGAACTTGACAAGATGAGAGGATACTTGATGAGATCAACAACACACTACCTCCGAAACTATTGAAAGAATGGCACAAGGGGTAAGAAACATTTCAGACAGCTCTCCGGTTGAGGAAGGAGGCAAAACCTGATAAGATGAGAAAACTTGAATGGATGACACAACACTCCGGTTAAATGGATAAGCAAGAAAAGAACACGATCCTCACAAAACGAGGTGATTGGTGAAGAGCACAACATCACAATGCCTCTGGAAGAAAGAATAGAAGATGGATCATTTGAATAAAAGAATGGAGAAGAAAATGCCAACTTCTACCACAAATGATCTTGAAAGCATCCTTGCAAAGAAGAATTGAACGGAGTTGTTGGAAAACCAACAACGAAAGGATAAGCTTGTAGTGGGCTTGTGGAAAAGACCTCAAAATTATGAGGCAAGCTTCTGCCACCAACGGAAACAAATAATTGGACTGATATCAACAAGGAGACGAGAAACTTATTTCACCGGGAGGACAAATGAAAAACTTGGGTCATTTATAAGCACCATAAATAGCAACAATCCTTAGGGAAAGCTTTAGGTGAAATATAACACAAGATAACTCCAATGAAGAGATTGATGGATTTAAATACCTCATTCTTGACAACATGTGAATCATGAAGCATGAAGGGAAATTATCAAGAATGACATAACACCATCTCAAAAGATAAGATAGAGAGAATTGCACTTCGGAATGCAAGATGAAGAATGCTTGAACTCCTCAAAACAAAACATGTGTTGAGCACCATGTTTATTTTTAGAGTATAGCTTGGCGTATCATAACTTCAAGAGAAATCTTGAAGAATAATTGAAGAATGAAAAGAATCCTTGATGAACCACCATGTAGAGCCTCCATGATGAACTCCGGTAATAGAAGGATGATAGAAAGAAAGAGAGGTTGACAACACAAGGTGAAGCCTTGCAATGATTTAGATGGAGCTTTGTTATGAGATAAAGCAGCAAAAACTTGGAACTCCAGAAAAGAAAAGATGAACAACTTAGAACCGAGAATTACTTCATCATGAACAATCTCCGGAAGAAAAGAATTAATCACTTGGATGAAACAAGAACAAGAATTATGTTATGCGTATCCTTCACCAATTTAAATTGATGACAAGCAACGGATTTGGCATACTACTTATTCTCATAGAAAGGATTAAAAGAGATATGGCGCAAACTTGTGAAGGTCTTCAAGGAACCACCGGTGGAATTTGGGAACAACGAATGATTTGATATGATAACAAAGGAAGAGAAATCTTGAACGAACCACCGTAAGAATTAAAAATGAACATAGCAAAGGCATAATTCACCGGGAAGAATCGGAAAATGAATGAAGATGCTTGAGAGAATTTAGATACAAGAGAATGAAGAGATCATGAACTGATTAGAGGATATTTGAACGATTCACCATTAAGATTTGGAGAACGATAGCTACACGCTGAGAATGAAGAATTATGACATGATGGCCTTCGGAGGAAAGAAATGGAAAACAACTCATGAAATGCTCCGGATGGTAAGAAAATAAATCTCACAATCAAAACGATTATGAGGATAGCATGAGGCTAGAACCATGAATCTTCAAGAGAATGGACCAAGATTTAGGAGAAATCCTTCTTCAATCTTCAACTGATGACGAGAAACACCACCAAAATTACTGAGATACTCCGGGATGAAAATTAGAAAGGTTGAACCAACGATGAAAAGAATTTGAAAGATCTTGGAGAAATACATTTGACTGATGATAATTCATTCTTACGTCAAACTTTGCAATGAATTTGAGAATAACTCCGGGAGAATTAGAAGAGTCAGGTAAGATCCTGGGAAAAGACCTGTGGGTTAGGGCCCACTAAAAGAAAACACCGTTGAACAATTTTTAAGAGAGGTTGCACCGGTTGAATTAAAAGGCTTGAATGAGATAACAACCTCGAAATATCTTGAACGGATCTGGAATGAAAAGACGAGCCTCCTGAGATATCTTCAACATTCCGGAACAAATGAATAGCGAGAAGTGAATGATTAAGAGGTGCAATGACAAGAGAAATCATTAAAAACGAGGAAAGGAATATGATGAATATCGAAAGCTTGAATTGGATCCACTGGAGAAGAAACAACAATGAAGGATGATGAACTTGAAACTGTTGAGCATCTTCATGGGAAATCACTGGATAAGAACATTGATAGAAAAGAGTGAAGAGGCTTCCCACAAATAGAAGGATACATGATTAAGAAATCTGAGTCCTTGAAGAAAAGGGTGGGAGGGCGGGAAAATAAAGGCAACTTGGGATGGATGAAACGAACACCGTTGAGAAAAACTTAGAATTTATCTTGCGGATGTTGAAATGATCGGATCCACTTAAAGAGAAGCACGCCGGTTGAAAAAGAATTAACATAACGACCTCGATGATCAAGAAGGATTAGTATTCACATAGCAATATGAGAACACCGTTTAAGGAAAGTATGGATCAACACTTGACTTCGAAGCAACTCGAATACCACAAATAAAACAAAACAAAGGATTTGGCTTGCAGAATAAGCCGGAACAAATACATATGATAGAGATTTACCCAATCCCATATCATGCATCATCGGAAAGATATTCTAGGAGCTACTTGAATTCCACCTATAAACTCCGAAACTTTCGGTTATGCAATCTGGTGTTGGGGATCGGGGACACAAAATATATCACCCAAACTAACAATACCTAGATCCATTTGTATCCATCCGTCAACACATAACCAAGAAATCTTGAAATCGTGTACCTCAACCTTGAAAATCATCCGTTATCGAGTTATGGCAATACTCCCGAGCTCGCCCGATCTTTGGGTTATCGGGTTATCTCACCAACAACTGTACAAAAGAGATTTTCGATGTCGGCAAAACTCAGGTATTCGAACTGCAACGATAAAATTGTGGCGACAACACCTCGGAGCTCAACTCCCGGGACACCGCCACAACCCCTAAATGTCGGGAGGCACCAAGAACAATGTTCTCGTCACAAAACCATCGAACGATTCCAAGATACCAGCGTGATCCTAAAAAATTTACGTGAAATTTGAGGAGAGGAAAGACAAAACATCTACGTCAAGAGGCCTCACCAGAGCGACGAAGGGACTGAGGAGTAAAAAGAATCCTACTCTCCGATATATATAATCCTAAGACTCAAAATAGTTTTCTTCTAGACTCAACAACGGCCAACAAACAAGGGGGCTCCTAAGGTCGGTCGAGGCTCTGATACCAACTTATCACGCCCAAGATGCGACCCTATCCTAAAGGAACTCGATGGTCCCACCAAGGATAGAAGCGCATCTTGAAGACGCTTTTGCAAGGTGGATATCATTACATCAACATTACATAATACATAGGGATACTTACATAAGGCATACAATGCCACACGAATACATCAACATCATATACAAGACCAACATCCGACTACGGATGAAACATAAACAGAAACTCAAACAATATCCACCCTGCTAGCCCAGGCTGCCGACCTGGAACCTATCCCCTGATCGAAGAAGAAGCAGAAGAAGAACTCCAAAGCAAGCAAACATCACTCTCACGTCATGATCATCGCAAACCTGTACCTGCAACTGGTGTTGTAGTAATCTGTGAGCCACGAGGACTCAGCAATCCCATTACCATGGGTATCAAGACTAGCAAAGCTTAAGTAGGAAAGGAAGGGATAAAGTGGTGAGGTTGCAGCAGCGGCTAAGCATATATGGTGGCTAACATACGCAAATGAGAGCGAGAAGAGAAACAAAGGAACGGTCGTCAACTAGTAATGATCAAGAAGTGATCCTGAACTCCTACTTACATCAGACATAACCCAAAAACCGTGTTCTCCTCTCGATCAACCCCGAAAAGAGACACTCACGGTTACGCACACGGTTGGTGTATTTTAGAAGAGTTTACTTCAAGTTTACTACAACGGATATTAACAAATTCCCATCTGCCACATAACATGCGCACGGCTCTCGAAAGTTCAAACCCTGCGGGGGTGTCCCAACAAGCCCATGATAAGCTCTCACGATCAACGAAGGATATTCCTTCTCCCGGAAGACCGATCAGTCTCGGAATCCGGCTACAAGACATTTCGACAGCAATAAAACAAGACCAGCAAAGCCGCCCGATCGCCGACAATCCCGATAGGAGCTGCACATATCTCGTTCTCTGGGCAACACGGATGAGACTAGCTACGAGTAAAACCAATCCTCGGGTTGCCTCAAGGTGGCCCATGAGTAGCTTCGGTTCAGGCCAGCACTTAGAAAGCAACGGCCGGGGGCTAAATAAAGATGACCCTCGGGTTGGCCGACCCAAGGGAAAGGGTGTAGGTGGTGGTGAGGCAAATGGTAAAACCAAGGTTGGGCCTTCTTTGGAGGAGTCTTATTCAAAGCAAACTGTCAAGGGGTCCCATAAACCACCCAACAGCGTTAGGGACGCACAATCCGGAACATAACACCGATATGGCGGAAACTAGGGCGGCAAGAGTGGAACAAAACACCAGGCATAAGGCCGAGCCTTCCACCCTTTACCAAGTATATAGATGCATTAATTAAATAAGATATATTGTGATATCCCAACAAGTAAACATGTTCCAACAAGGAACAACATCTCCATGTTCCAACAAGGAACAAACTTCATCTTCACCTGCAACTAACAACGCTATAAGAGGGGCTGAGCAAAGCGGTAACATAGCCAAACAACGGTTTGCTAGGAAGGGTGCAACAGGTTAGAGGTTCATGGCAATTTGGGAGGCTTGAGCAGCAAGTGATAGGTAGCGCAGCATAGCGATAGAAGAAGCAACTAGCATAGCAATGCTAGTAGTGAGATCCAGGGTAGCGGTCATCTTGCCTGAAATCCCGCAAGGAAGAAGAACGAGTCCATGAAGAAGATGAACGGAAGTAGTCGAACGAATCCTCACAATCGCAACATTACCGGAACCGAGAAGCAACACCGGAAAGAAACAAACAACATGGTAAATGCACAAGCATAAACATGGCATGATGCACAATCAAGTATGATGCATGTCCGGTTTGATGAGGCATGGCATGGCAAGGTGCAACAAACAATACTACAAATTAAGTGGAGCTCAATATGCAACGGGTTGCATATTGACAAAACACCACATTGACATATTTAGTTCAATCTCGTTTGATCTACCAAACAATATTAAATGTTGTTAAACATGGCAAGAGGTGAAGCATAAGTAAACTATCTATTTAGGCAAGTTTAAATGAGGCGGAAATAAGAAACAACAATTCGGAAAATCCTCATGAGCAATATTTTAGATTCGGTACTGTTCTGCCCTATACACAATTTTAGAGTTGTTAAACAGGAAAATAAAGTCCACCATGTTAAACTAGGCATTTTCTACCCCATTTACATATAAAGAACATTTAATTCGAGCTACGGTTATTTAGTTATGAATTAAACCATTTTAGCATGCATTTAGGCAAATTAAATAAACAGCAAGTTAAACATTTTAACATGGGATGAAAGTGGCATATTATGAAACTAGATGAAATTCTAAGCACTTTACATATATAATTCATTTACATAAGATGCATAGATCATGAGTTATTTTATGCATGAAGTGCAAGGGGTTTACAAATCTGTTAAATCACTGGATAATTGCTAAAATCGCGAGCGAAAAAAAAACATGTATGGGCGAATCTGCCTAGCCCAATAGTGGAAAGGCCGGGGCTGCTCACCAGGCCTCATGGGCGGTCGGTGGAGGAGGCCAAGGCAGGCCTTGAAGGGCCTTGGCCCAGGCACAGGCGCTTCATCAGCGAGGAGGCGAGGGCACAGGCGAGGCGAGGCGGGGCTTGCGTTAGTCCTCGTCTCCCCAAGCGAGGAAGCGAGCAGGCAGGCGGGCGAGGGACTTAGCGGGCGACGCAGGCGCCGGTGACCGGGAGCGAGCTCCGCGGCGAAGCGCAAAGGCGGCGAGGTCTTGGCCGTCCGGATCTGGCCGGAGCAGGCTTGGGCGGCGCCGGATGAGGAGGACAGCGCGGGGACGGACTTGGTGCGGCGGAGCTCGAGGCCATGGCGGCGGGCAAGGCGGAGGTAGAAGGGCGGCTCAGCGCTTTTCGGGTCAACGACAGCGAGCGCCGTGGGGCTCGGCTGTGGCTCTGTGGTGGCGCGTTCAGCGCCGACGACGAGCAGAGGAGTCGAGGCAGCGCGGGAACTTAGCGGCAAGTGCAGGCGAGAAGGCCAGGCGGCGCAGGCAGCCGCGGATCTGGTCGGCAGCGGGTCGAGAAGCCTCGGGCGCGGTTCCCTCTGTGGCAAGTCGAGAGAGAGAGAGACATCGAAAGAGGAGGAAGAAACGGGAAGGAGGAAGGGAGAAGAAGGCGTCGGTGCTCATCTCCGGTGAAGTTCGGGTGTGAGGCAGGGTCGAGGTGAGGGGAGCTGCAGGAGGAGCTCGGGCATAAACAGAGGGCTCTGGAGGCGCCTGAGGGCAGCGACAGTCAGGGCACGAGGAGGACGGCGTCTGAGGACGAGCCATCAGTCTGTCCCTTCGGGATCAGCGAGGAAGAGGGTTCTGAGGCGATGGGGTTGCCGTCTTCTTGGATCGGCGAGTGGAAGGGTGGATCGAGGAGGAAGCTGGTTGCGAGGGATTTGGGCAGGTGATGGCTGCATCGATCTGGTTGGGTGGAGATAGATCGGGATGGATCCCGAGGTGGAAGAGGACTGGTGGCGGCGACTGGGAGGATGGGACAAGGCTCCTAATTTTTAGGGTTTGGTCTAAAAATGGACAAGGGAGTCTATATATATAAGGAAGAGAGGGGAATTGGATCATCTGATCGAAATCAGACGGTCGAGATAAATAGGTTAGGGAGTCCAATAAACAAAACGGAGATGTTTTGTAGACGTTAGGGGATGATCCGGACACAACGGTAACGACTGCCCGGGTCGGGTTCGGGGGAGTTTCAGACACGCGCGCGACGGGTTTGGCAAAACACCATGGAGACAAGGGGTTTTGATGAGCTCAGAAAAAGAGAGAAGAGAGCGGTCCGGTTGATCGAGAGGGTCAGCAGGACAAGGAAGAAGCGGCAACTACGAGCGAATGCAAGCTTTATGAAAACAATGCGAATGAATGCACATGATGCCATGAGATGAAAGCACACGACAATGAACACAAAGCAAAACAAAAGACAAAACCCAACCACAACGGAAATAAAATATCGCATCTCCGGAAAAGGCAAGAATTGGAGTTACAAAAATGGAAAGTTGTATCCGGGGCGTTACAGGCTGCCGGCTCCGATCCGGGGGCTGCTGACTCCACCCCAGAACCCGTCCAAGTGGACGTCTTCACAGTGGTGATGGACCCGTCTTGGGCCCAACCAATCCCCGCCTTCCTGGAGAGTGGAGCGCTTCCCATGGACGAGACCGAGGCCCGACAAGTGCAACGTCGGGCGTCGGCCTACAGCATCATCAACCACGAGCTCGTTAAGCGCAGTGCGACAGGCGTGTTCTAGCGCTACGTCGAGCAGGACAAAGGGATTGAGATCCTCCTCGACATCTAATAGGGCGAGTGAGGGCACCATGCCGCCTCGAGGTCCATGGTGGCTAAGGCTTTTTGCCATGGATTCTACTGGCCCACGGCCCTAAAAGACACCGGGTCGCTAGTCCTCA